>OY728131.1:1011647761-1012897761 GCA_963277665.1 Viscum album
AATCATAGTGGGGGATGTGTGGAAATTAAATTAGATATTAGGAATGCATTTGATACCATGGATTGGATCTTCATTTACAATATCTTATAGAGTTTTAGCTTTAATGATATCCTAGTTTGCAAAATAAAAACCCTTTTTAACTCTGCTCACATTTCCGTTCTTATCAATGGTTACCCAAAGGGATTTTTCACTTTACCAAAGGAGTGAGATAGGGAAACCCTCTTTCTACCATCATATATGTTATTTATAAAGACAACAATAGTAGGCTTATTACAGATTCTATTAATTGGTGAATTATAAAGCCCATCTTTGCCTCTAGAACTCCAACAGAACCCTCACATCTCTTATGTGCTAATGATGTAATTTTATTTCTTTAAAGAGATAATAAAAGCATAAAAAATATTAAGGATGTCTCCCATTATGAGGATGTCTATGGTTAATCCATAAATTAGAGTAAGTTATTCATTTTCTTTGGAAAAAATTTCTCCGCTCATATAAATATTGATGTCATGAATTAACTTCGGATAAAGGAAGTATTATTCCCATTTAATGACCTTGGGGTCCCCAACTTCTTAGGGAAACCTAAAAGCACTTAATTCTCAAACATTATTGACTATATCAGTAACCAAATCTCCTCATGGAATTGAAATACCTTATCGATGGTAGGGCAAATTTTACTTTTCAAGCACACTATTTTTTCTAAAATGGTGTATTCTATGATGGTGTCTAAATGGCTCACGGACTTATTAAAAAAGATCAACATAAGCATAAAGAATAGTTTTTGGAGTTTATGCACTCTTGAAAGGAAAAATATCACTATTCCTTGAAAACCTTGTTGCACTCTCATTCATAATGGAGAGATAGTTATAAATAATCTTAATCTTTCAATGATTCCATTCAGGATAAACGTAAATGGAATATTTCGAAAAAAAACTAACAAAACTATGATTTTCTTAGTGATAGATTCTAAAATAACATTAGAAGAAGAAAACATTTTGATTTGGACTCTTTGATATAGTCTTCAATCAAATATAATTTTTCTAAAATCATGTCCAATTCTAGATGGGTAATAAATAATAATTCATCTCTTATTTTTTGGTTAGATAACTGGAATGACATACCTCTCTGTAACATGCTTGATCAAATCCATTTTTCTACAAATATAAATGTCACCATAAAGTATTTGATGAGATCCCCTAACGATTATATTCCAGATGAAGACTTTTATATTAAAAATAACTACACATTTTTTAACACCAATGATTTCCTAGTATTACAATCATCTCATAACGATGTGCTAAATTCCAAGAATTATTAAAGGAATAATGTCATTGACAACACCAAATTTTTTTCCTAGTTAATAAATTTAAAAAAAATGGGTTAGGCCCTCCCGACAAACTATAGAATGGAGGATTTCTCATAATAGAATTCACACTAATTGAAATCTGTAGATGGGTGTTATACAAAATGGTTCCAAATGTTTCATGTGTAACCAATACAGAGAGGAAACTGAACTTCTATTTCTATCTTGTGCTACTACTTCTACCTTATGGGTTTAAATTTTTAAATTTTTTGAATATAGTTGGAAATGTTTGGATTATATTGGATTGCAGCTTCAAAAATACACTCCCATGGATTGATCTACTCAAATTCAGAAACTTTCCATTGAAACCGTGGAAGAACTGATGCATCTTATCAGGTTTGAGAGAAATTCAATTAAGCACAAAGATAATGCTTTCAACATTCTTGTAGCTCAGATAAAAACCCGAACTGCGATAATGGAGGCAGGAATCATGCAAGAAGG
Source organism: Viscum album (assembly GCA_963277665.1). Lineage (NCBI taxonomy): Eukaryota > Viridiplantae > Streptophyta > Magnoliopsida > Santalales > Viscaceae > Viscum > Viscum album. The sequence goes on from OY728131.1 coordinate 1,011,649,566, forward strand.
GACTTTCCACAATTCCATCAAATATTTATATATCCAAAATTACTTGGGATCGAGGGACAATACAACCAGCCGAATAGTCTGCTAGAAGTTTTCAAGAAACAACCTATTACTATATGGAAAATTATAAACATGGATGGTGCCTCAAAATGATTCCATAGACCTATTGGATATGGAATCAAATCCCAAAATAATAGTGGAGATATTCATGGATGCTGATATGGTTCGTGTGGTAATGTCTCCTCTCAGTAAGAAGAGATGTTCAGTGTCATAAATGTTGTTGATTTCATATATAAAAAACGCTCGAACAATGTATAGATTGAAAGTGATTCAATAACCATTGTTCAGGATCTTATTCGTGGAACAATTCACATGGTGTGGACCCTTACTTCTAAATGGATCACCTTTTGGAATTATCTATCAAGGCTCAATAATATTATCACTCACACCTACATAGAGGTGAATAATGTGGAAGATGGCCTTTCTAATAAGGGTGTAGCTATAAATAACAAAAGCCTGGATATCCATCCAGAGGAATTCACCACTCTTCACCAAAATTATTGTAATAAATTCCCCTCCTTTTGACTGGTGTAACTTTTCTGGATTTATCAAAGTGTTGTGGTTCTTGACCAGGGAATCATCCTTTCAAAAAAATGGTAACCTATTTAGATATAAAACTCTATTAACCACATAAAAAATATCATCAACCATCTAATAGTGAGGATCACCTCAGAACATGATGGGTCTCTAACTCTGAATATTGTGAAGCATGCTCACACTATAATCCTAATCCATTAGTTTTGTAGGTACCATATGAAAATCCACATGTGATAGTATAGTTGTTGCACAACCTAGAGGAAGCACTAGGGGAACTATCCCCTATGATGTTGCCCCATCACTGAGGGGGTCATCCTCATGATATATCATCTGAATCCTATTTGGTATGCATCTTAGGGGAATCCTGTAAGAAAAAAAGATTTTACCATGATCAATGTGTATATCTTGAAATACGACTCAAGAAGGAAATGGATACACTACCCATTAAAATATGATAATTTTTTCATTATTTTCCCAGCAAATACTGTTCTTAGGTACCAATTTGAGAATCTAGTTAGTAGATTCCTCATGTATCGATATGTTGGAAACCCACACCAACACTAGTGTCCATGGCCTACTAGATGAACTCAAAACACTTAACAATGTTTCCCTAAACCAATATCATATTCTAATGGTCCTAAGGTAGAACCGAACACATCTGATACCACTCTACCATGTCCCAAACCTGTGGGGCTCGTGCCGCAAATCCAAAACCTCGCCTCCCATTTTCTTAGGGCCATTGAATAGCACTAAGTAGGGAAATCAATTAAATGGGACGAATTTCATGTGTACCTATTTTTAACACACACATCTCTTAGCCCAAAAAATGATGATATGTAATAACAACTAAAAAATGCATGCATACCACAATCCCAAAAAATAGTGTTTGATATGATTTAATGACAACTAATGTAAAATAGGCCAAAATATTCACCCACCAATAGAATGTGTTTGTAAAATGAAATCTCAAATCTGTAACAAAATATGTACATGGAATGGTGCTTGTAGCCATAGGAACAATTCATCCTTCCTAAACTCAGAAATCTCTATCAGGTCCTGGACTTCCATGGAATCCTTCAGAAGTCCGCTCATCTTCACAAGACATGAAATTTTTTGGAAACTCCTATGTAGGGATTAGTACAACAATAATCAGTACGAAATACCAAAAACCAAAATGAAATACACAATGAGAGAGGTATATTAATCCCTACACAATATATGTTTACAACACGTATTACAAATTTTTTAGATTTACTCAAAACAATATGTGTAGTGTAGATGTAAGTCACAACCACAAATTACCAATACTATGAATTCAGTTTGAAGATTCCATGAATCTCCCATCTGAGAGAACACAATCCTATTTCTGATAAACTTGATGACGTCCTTCCAAGAATTATTGTTCATCATAAACTATCATAAGAGATCTATGCTGATAGATCTGAAGAGAGGTATGGAATCATAGATGAGGATCACAGCCATGAACATGGGGTTTTATCAACAACCCCATTAAAATTAGCATACTAAGTTGTATATTTATGCATGGTGATGTTGGTCATGTCAATACTAAGGACTCAAACTAGGGAACAAATAATGAATAGAGGATCCTACTCTGGTCCTCTTATAGATGATTTGAACTAAACTATATAGAATTTCCTACTAAAGGGTTCATACTCTTATGTGTATGAAATGATACCTAATAAACATTAGTGTAAGGGTACAAAAATTAACTCTTAATTAAACATGTCCATGATATAGTGGAAAAGTGGCTCATTCCATGTAGAAGAGATTATATGGCCTGGAATAAGGTCCCATGTCATGTCCCTTGACCCTGGGTACTTCCTATGTACAATGGACCATGTCAAATGTTTATGTTATGTATAAGATGGGTACACGATGTTTTCAAGGTTCCCACATTGTGTCCTTCCATCCAGAGTGCACCTGTAAAATTTGGTCATGTGCCAATACATGGTGTAAACCCGTTTCCACCTTCATGTGTTCCAGTATGTAGATTATTCCATGTAACCAGTCTAGACCATGCCATGGGGTGGGGTAAGCATTGTGTAGGAAACACATATACTCCACCCCATGTCAATGTGCATCTAGAGATACATGTTGAGTCTTTGGGAAGGGCCAACATGTCATCTAACAAGGTCCCATGTTGTGTGGAATTTATCAAACTTCTGAGACTCTAGGCACTACTGAGTATGGGTGACAAGTCGTGTAACCCCATGATACACTCTGTGTTCATCATGATTTTCCAGAAACCAATATTCAACCTCTACACAACCCATCCAATCTATTGGTTCTCGATCCAATTCTTTTTTCTCTTTGAAACTAGATATCCAAGGTTTTCTTAACCAATGAAAAACCGAATCCATAGGTTTTGGAATTTCAATCGACTCTGAAATTCGATTTCGATTATTGGTATGAAAATAAATCCAAGAACGATTTGTTTCAAATAAATTTTATTCGCCTGTCACCATTTCCACCGTACCTCCATTAGGTAATACCGATGATAGATCATGAATTTCGGATCATTGAGTCAAGAAATCAAGGTGAAATGGTCATTTATTCAAAATCAATGAACACCAAATAATAAAAAGGACTTGTTGAGGAGAATAAATGAACATAATAAAACAAGCCCTAGTAATGTACCTAGATTGTGTTTCATTTCAGTCTTGATAAATTCCAATAAGAATGATAAGAAAAACATATAATAAAACAACCCCATAAATCTCACAGCTAAAGAACATCCCGTAAGAATGATCGAACCACGGATCAAAATGTTTTTTGTTACGTCCATGTTCATCATTGAATCTACGAATTGGATAAAACATTACAAATAAAAACATCATACCTTGAGGATGGATCGTTCCATAAAGGGGATTGATCACCACATCGCCATTGTTAGTGAAATCTATCAAAAATATAATCTGAAAACCTTTGATCCATGATCTGTCATTTTTTTTCCAACGAGAGAGTTTACTAGAGTTCTCACTAGAGACTATATGAAATTAAAAGCATATGATCCTAACCCTGGATCCCTTCCATAAAAGAAAATATGAATAAATTTCATTGTGTAACTATAAAACATTAAAAATAAAATGTTATTTAATTTTATGTATTAAAACATCAAAAATAACATTTCACATATAAAGCATATAGGTCAATGATAGACGTCATATTGGGTAAATCCTCTTCTCCGAATGAAATGTTGCCTTCATATTTCTGATCCACGAAACCATTTTTATGTTATTCCATTTTTTTAAAACTATGCACACATGCTAAATAATTTTTTAAAATTATTCAAAAAATTATTCTGGGAAAATTGGGACTTGGAATCATATTCCATCTCAGAGCCTAGTCTTAAATTCATTCTACACACTATTTAAAAATAATACAATGAAAAATACATGACATTACAATCTTGACTGCAGATCAACATTGGAGAAATATTATGCTCCAACAATAAGATAAAAAAGTCATCAAATTGAGCCAATTGATACTTCTTCTTTATCATGATCTTTTGGAGCTCATGAAAATAGATGAAAAGGAACACTTATACATACTTTTTTTAAATAATATGACTGATTCACCCCATGGTAAATCTATTTAGCATACGAACCCTTTATCTATATTCTCTTGTATATGTTTCTATTCTATTTAGGTTAAAAAAATTCCACTCTATACTTTGTATTTGATAATAGAATCTCCCTAGGTATATGCATGATAATAAATTCAACCTGCCAATTTTAAGAATGACCAGAATATTCCTTAGGAAACAAATAATTATATTAACTCATAATAGGCATGTTTTCAAGGATGGGTTTTTCCGTAGAATAAATCATTTCTTCTATAAATTCTTACATGTGGGGAAATAATAACCATAATTTAGATATTGGTTCCAAATAAGATTATTCCTCTTCGTTGAAATTATACTAAATTAGGGGCCAATTCACGATATGGATAGTGATTCTATTTCAACAACAATTTATTTTTGGATATATATAGGTATAGCCAATCCATGTCTATAATTGAATCAAATTCCTCAAAAGATTGTATGAAAAGGTTTGATTGTAATTTCATCCCAAAAATTTTAAGGGGTAGGTGTTATATAAATAATATGCAATATTGTTTTAATTTTCTACTTTCATAAACTACTATACATCAATGATTTTATGTGGTGTTTCAATAGTTCATCTAAACATACATGATATAAAGAAATATATAGAAAATTAATAAAAATGTGTTCCTTCTTTTGTTAAATAAATAACTAGCATACCTATCCTCAATTCATTTTCGTTATCCACCAAAATATTTTTTATTTCAAATTCTCTTCCTTATTTCCTTAGAGGGTTTGGGTTGTGTGAAAAACACTTGTCTTAGTACATTGGATTTCAATGGGCCATGGTTACATGTAATTGAATAAATCAAAAATGTTTTGAGGATTGATCAGATCATTCATTTCCTCCATCACATTAACAGGTTTCTCATATGACTAGTCCTTAGATAGGTGTCCCCCTCCAATAACTAAATAAATTTTCACCCCCTATAGGCAATTTTCATGGTGTTTTGATCTATATCATGGATAAGTGGGATGTTTAAATTTATTTGCACTGTCATATTCATCCCGTAATAGACCAAATTTACACTCCACTTTATTCTTCTTATACCATTTTTACCCATTATATTTACAGATCCACATCCTATCTTTGAGGAAATATTGTACAATTTCCTCATAGTTATCAAATTCCAAAATCAAAATTCTTTTTTTGTGGACAAGGTTTTATCCCACTAAAGAAGCATTCAACATAGAATTCTGGGGTAAAAACAATTATGGAGGTATATCATGATGTTCTTGTGATTTTTGACTCTTATTAACTTATTTTCATTATCATATATTTATAAGGTTAAGTAAATACCTTTACATTTAAGCATGGAGAGTGTGATGAAAAATGTTTTTCAAAAAAAATTCTAGAATTCTTTTCACCAAGTCCCTTCGATCACTTCCTCAGGTTCTGTATTATTGATCAATGTGTACAAATGATTAGATTTTCCATCCATATAAAAAACATCAAGTATACCATTCTCTTGTTCACAATATTGAAGGATGGATAATATCTTCTAAATGGAGTTGATCCATTGTTCCTTTAATAAGTGATGGTATGATATAATGAAGATCAAAGGTCTTCATCACATAAAGGAATCAATTACAAATTTCACTATATATTGAGAATTTGGATGCTATTATGATCTAGGATTCTATTCATAACCTGATTAAGAAAAGAGAGTATCGTGGAAAATTTTGTTATTCCTGATCCCATTGGGTCAAGAATCTCATTGGGGGCCGTTATCACATTTCTAGTCTCATTGATTGTTTACATGATTCCTCATATTTCAAGGAATTTTAAAAAATAAAAATAAAATTTGGGATTATTATTTTATGATATTAATCACATAAAGGGGAATATTATTATATTAAATGGATAACATATAAATTAATTTTATTTCACAAATATATGAATATCTGGGCTTAATTCTTTGTTATCAATGATTTTTTTGGAAAATACATTCATATGGGAATTTTTTTTGATCCTGTAATAATGGAAAATAATGAGATTATGAATGTTCCAAAGAATATATCCTAGGAGTGTCAAAATAGGTGTGCATGTAGGCAAGTTGTTGTGTACTAGGACACATCAAGTCAAACCCAATATACCTTGTCAGAGTTGTTACACCAACTTACATTTTTGCTATTTCCTCATCCACTTATAGTATCAAAACCGTGATTAAATTGTTTGATAAGAATATTACTCTACACTTACAAAATTGTAGTGATGTTTTCATATTGTCGGTCTTATATGTAATTATTCAACTTGAGATTTCTAATCCTAATACCCAAAGTATCTGAACTTTTTATCTGATATCAACTATAACAACAGTTCTATTTACTACATAATAATGTGTTACTTATACCATACTATAACACTTATTGCAAACCCAAAGATCAAGAAGTCCAATTTAATTTGGAATTAAATAAATAACATAATATCATGACCATGGGATGTAACAAAATTATTAAAAACATCCATAACATGATTCTAAAATTTCATGGCTTTTAAGAACAGTATGGAATAACCTCAAGGAAAAAATATGAAAGGGTCGATCTACAAATACCATTAAGTGAATAAACATATTCTAAAATTATACATGTTAGAATATAGGAATATAAATGGGTAATACAAATAGAATTAATCATAAACATGAAAATTGTGTCATGATATATCATGATAATTATAACCTGGGAAATGTTGAAATGACATAAAACACTTCATCATTAACAGAAGTCATGGATAAACATCCAATACATCATGGTTGAAAATATCCCATTAATTAATCGGGATCACTCCATTTTCCAACTCGATGTATCATGATACATACCATTACCCAATGAATTGATGTACTATATAAATTTGGGCACACTTGTCACATTCATTTCATTCGCTTTCTTAAGTGTGCCACATAGATCATACAACATGGAATCATTCAACATCATAATTTATTCCATGATAAAGTAATATAGAAAAAAATATTTTTATTTCTCTAAAAAATTAATTTCAGGATTATAAATTTTAACACCCTCAAAATTAATGGGTATGGTATTCACGCCAAAATTGTTTTCACATGAAATATTGTGTGGAAATTTCAATAGCATAATAACGTCACTTAGAAATTCAAAAAATCGACTGATGAAAGAAAAATGGTTCTCTAATAAATTTATAAAAAAAATTAATCGAAGGGTGGTATTTAATAACATATCTCATTATATATATAAAATTATAAAAGAAATAATTTAAAGAAGATACTTGAATAATGAAGAGAAAGGAAAAGATATCTTACCGAATTTCAGCATAGCAACTGGTGTAAAAAAAGATTCATGGAAGTATTAATGAGAGTTCAATGTGGGGAATAATCATTTATATATATTTATAAAGTAATATGAATATATAATATAACATCCCAATATGAACAAATCGTGACTAGGAGGCATAACATAAAATTATTTCTTGAACGGAAATGATAAGGGAGAAATCACTTACATAATTTTGACATAGTAATGGATTAGGTAAAGGTAAAAATTAGAGTGGAGAAATGATATATCATTAAAATAAAATCAATTTTATATTAAGGGAATGTATAAAAATAAATTATATTATAAAAAATTCCAATTAAGGATACAAATTCCAAAGAAGGTGCTTGAATTGATATAAGGAGATGAAGGTTCCTTACATGAGTCTGTCACTCCAAATTCAAGGGAGGGTCTTTTTGAGATATTTGGGGTGACTTTTTAAGAATCTATAGTGTGAAAGTAAGATTATGGACATTCCCAAATGATTTCTACCAAAGATAAATGGGATATTGGTTGTGTTTATATAGGAAATTAGGGGGATTTAGATATTATTTTGGTTTTGGACACTACATAAAAAAATAACCAAATCCACATTCCATCCCATCCTTTTTTCCAACTGATTCTTTGAAATTGGAGTGGTTATATTATTTTTATAATACCAAGGTCCTTACAAGATAATAAAATTCCCTTTATTATATGGTGGTGTGTAACACTCTTAAAAATGTATTTTTAAAACATTAAAATGTATTATATGTTTTGGAGGATTCATAATGGCTTTACAAAATAAATAAAATAAAATAAAATCACATTAATTTAAATTAAAAAATAAATATGTCCATTTATCACATATATATTAATTATTAAATAACATTTGGTTTATTATGATGTAATAATACACATTTTATATTTATACAAGATTTAATTTTTACCCCAAAATTCGACCATATCATAAAATTTTGAAAAATTCACCATTGGAAAATTTCAACACATTGATGAAAAATATAATAAAATTTTTATCTAAATAATCTTATAAAATTTTGATTTTTCAGTTTTAAAATAAATTAATTATTTATTATGAAATAGAATGTTTTGTTACAATAAAAATTTTCATTCCTGTATCATAAATGACATTTGATTTAAAATAAATTATACGATCTTTTATATATAATGAAAGATAATTATTTTTAATATTTTATTAAAATATTTTTTATTTAAAAAATCCATTATTTTATCATAATGAATGAATAAGTTTAATTTTAATATTACACAAAAATATCATTCATGTTTTATAGTATCAAAATAAAAAACCTTTATAATGTATCATTAATAGGACAATAATATATTCATTATTCGAAAAAAATAATCCACATGATCATATTTAAATGGTCGTGATACATATCCCATTAATGAAATAGCAAAAACCATTTGGGAAAGGTCTATGATGGTGAGACTTTATTGGGGTTATTAAGTGAACATAGTTTATTCCATGATGTTGATAATCTTAAACACCTTGAGTAAATGGATTATCTCAAGCTTAGGTTCTTCGATATCAGCTTGGGATTGGTCATGGGAAAATTTTATTGATGTTATCTCTCTCAGATGCAATAATAAATAGGATTTATAGGGTATTATCCTACTTGATGAGGCTATCACTTATTTTATCATTTTCAATTGGATTTGTTAAAATCCTATATTTATACTATTCTTGTTATCACTATTCATTGACTATATTATATATAGTTTTGATACATATTGTTCCTATAAATCTATTTTGATACAATATAACAAAATATTTTATGGAGTTTTATATAACCATATGATATAATAATATATTTATATAAATCAGAAAGATAATTTTTATTCATAATAGTTCATGTAATTATGATTTTAATGAGGTGGAACAATAAATAAAACAAAACCCCGGGGTTATAAATTTTACCTCTTCATTGGGGAACTTCATTAGGTCACACCTAAGGCATTCATATGCGGGTTTACTAATAAAAATAATTCCTTTAATATGTTTTTATGGAATTAGGGAATTTATTTGTATAATTATTGGTTGATCCAGATGAATTTGGAATTGTTAATAGGGTAGAATAGGTGTGGTATTTTATAAGCGGGGGATAATACACACTATTTATTTTTGAAAAACAATAGTTGTACAAATGTTCTTCATAATAAAATTGGATTAAAATAGATTATTTTAAAAACCATAGATTATATAAGGTTTAAATACTTACATAAATTAATATTTGGAAAAGTTTTTGTTTAATTTTATCACATATCTACTCAGTTCAATCCCCTAGTAAATTGGGTTAACCTTAACCTCATTAATTAGTTTTTACTATTTTCACAATCAATTATGAAATGAAATTAAGTTGAACATATTATATAATATAAAATATTCTCATTTAAAATATGGAATCAATTTTTCCAAATTAAATTCATTTAACTGGAATAATGAAATTTAAAATTAAACCATCAAATGTGATGAAAAATTGTTTTCCAAAAAAAAATCAAAAGTATAAATAGTTTTAATATAAAACAAATTAAGAAATTGATTCCAATGTATTAATTTTTATTATTAAATATATAATTGGAATAATTATACTCTTAATACGATATTAAATAATAGTACATCATTTAAATTCTTGAAATGAAAATAAATTATTAATAAAAATTATATTTTTTACATTCCTCAAAAAACAAAATTTATTAAAAATTGAAAAAAAAATCATAAGAAGATAATATTAAAAGGTATATTTGAAAATTGTTTTATTTTTTCAAAAAATATTTTCATTAATAAAAAAAAAATATTTCACTATTTTTTCACAAAAAGAATTAAAAAAACATTTTGCTAAAAAAATTATCTTCAAAACATGTAAAGGCTTTAACAAATTATGCACATTTTAGAAAAATTTTATCATTATATAAAATGATTATAACAAATTTTCTAAAAAAAAATTCATATTCATTCCACAATGTTAAACAAATACGTTATAATATTTATGTTTAAAAAATAATATAAATACTAAATATTGATTCACTAAAAATTGTTGTGAATATTAAAAGCTATCAATAAAATAAAATTAATTTGAAGAAATATATTTTTTAAAATAATGGGGTGTTACATGAAATATAAATAACATAGAAATTAGTTATAATGGTTGAAAAAGTTGTTTGAATATCTTTGAAACATATCTCGAGGAAAATACCAATTTTATTTTTAAATCAAATAAATAAAAAATTAAAATTTCTAAAATATTTATTGAATCATTTTCATTCAATGTACCCATTTAAAATTTAAAATGAAGCTTCAAAACACTGATCAACAGTTATTAAGATAAATTTAGTTCTTGTAGTGTTTTTGAAAATAAGTATTTTTTTATATTTTGATAAATTCTAAAAGATAACTCTTTTGAAAAAACCAAAATATTCATTTTAATATTTTTTATAGGAAGTCAGAAATGTATAAATATACGATTAATAAATCAATTTATAATTTAAAAAACATTATTTAAAACAATTTAATGAAAATATAGACATACAATAAAAATATTAATAAACAAATAGAGAAATAATATAGGTTCTTTTTATACCCTTATTTCTGTATATTGAGTACTTAAATAGATTAAAATAAAATTGCAACATGTAATATTTAAAAATAACCATACAAGTATAAATGTAAATAATGATACCCAAGATAAACATAATATAAATAACCAATTAACCTCCTGATTGAAATAATAATTCTCACACACTACTGTATAACTCAAATAGTAATTGGTTTAGGGTCTTGGTGATTATCTACAAAAACCACATATTTTACAAATTATACATTTTTATCATTAGTCGTGCTCTAGTAGACAATTTCTTAATGCCTTAAATGATATAAACACATATATGACCAAGAGATTTTAATCAAAAGAAAGGGTTGATCTCAAAATATTAGTAATAGAAAATACTTATCATAATGTATTGGATCATAAACATGAATAAAATTATGAGAAAAATTATAAATAATATAATAAATTCCCAATGAATATGAATAATAAACATTAAAGATAATAGAGAAACACAATATCACAAAAAACACTAAGGAAAGATAAAAAACATGGATTAAAATTCAATAACAATCCTTAAAAAACATGTTTGAATGATATAAAATTAAAGAATACATTAAATGTAAATAAGAATAATTAAAACCTAGTATAACATGATAAACAACATGAGAAGCCAGAAAAATCATAAACATAGGATTCATTATCATTTCGATCCAAGATACCATATAACATTTTTACATTTATAATTTTGTGTAAAGATAAACATCATCACACATACCCTTTTTGAATCTTATTCACTGATATCATGTTCACACATAAAAATATGAGTAGAGCTTAATGTCATCACAGTCACCCTTTGTGAACCTAGTGACTTTTATACAAGTTCATGCATAATACTATGAGAATATATTAATTTCATATCACTAACCCTTTATAAACCTTTTGTCTTTCTAACCTGTTCATATGTAAATATAGGAGTAGAGTTAAATGTAATCACAATCACACATTGTGAACCTAGTTACTGGACGAACTATTCACATACCATATCTCTCTCATGATATATTAGCCTTTACCCAATACACAAGAGGGTGATATAGGTCCCAACCATATCAGTTGACATATATTTTTGTTCAAATTCAAAACAAAAGTCACATCATTAAATAACCAATTAAAAAGAAATTATTTTCATGAAAGTCTAAAATGATCATATAATGAACTAATGTAAATAAAATTGGTTTAATAAAACATTTATATGGCATCACAGATTAAATTTCCTGCTTTTAATACATGATCACCCAAAATAGACACTTAATAAAAAATATATATAGTGAAACAATAAACATAACTCCATTTTAGGTAGGTAATATTGGAAGATAATAAAAACCAATTTACAGAAAGGAAACTTTTAAAGAATTTTTTATTCATTTTTGTAAACATCATATTAACTCATTTCTTTTAAAAAATACTCCATTATTTTTAAGAACAAATATTAAGGAAAAATTTTATTAAAGTTTAAATGTTTTAAAAACTATTTCTACCCATAATTAAATATATGAGATCATTTAAAATTGAATCTCTTGGAAGAAGTATGTTCAAATACAAAATTATATAACTCAATGAATTGATATTGAGTTACGAAGTCCCTGATAACCATTTGACCATTGGAACACAAATATTATGATAAAATTAACAAGAAATGGGATAATTAATATCATTAAATATAATATTGTAATTATATAAATGTTTCGATGAGTTAGTAATTATACTATGCAAAATCATCTAAGGGGTATAACATAATCTTATCTCACTTAATGAAAAATGTGACGGAATCTCTTACGTTATTTCGTTAATTTGGTGATGTCACTAAAAAATCATATAAAAAATAATAGCTAAGATAATAAAATATTTTATAACCCTAGTCATAGATATTATCATTTAATAATCCTTATTATAATTATTAACGATGAGTACATTTATATGTTTTCGTGTATTATGAACATTAGGTGTTGTAACATTAGTTTTCTTTTCATGTTTACTAATATTGAAAAACTACCCCTAATTTCATAAAATGTTATTTATTTATATATCATAAAAGGTTATAAATTATACAATTTTCTATTATTTAAAATGTTCATATTTTATTCCATATAATTTTTGGTGGCGTTGTTTGAAAACCAAATTGATACCAGCTTATTAATGTAATTCTATAAAATAAGGATGTACATTAATAATAATTTAAATAATCAATATAATATTTCTAGTACAATGTACAATAATTATTTACATAATATGTAACTATAATATTAGTTTTCCATGTTCCCATAGTCATCCATAATCTGATTTTAAAATAATGTTCTCATAGGTGGTTAAACTGACCCAAACATGGACATGATTTAACTCGAAAGTAAAATATGGTTAATGAATTATTTCTTTTGAAATAATATCATAAATAAAAATTAATAATGATATATTTTTTATTTTATCATTATGGTGAACCATATTTTAATATTATTAGATTATTTTTGAAAATCTAGAATATAATAGTAAATTGATTCATTTTAGAGGTAGTAATCTATAACAACACATGATTAGTGTTCCTTTTACTAAATTTGTTAGTGGTGTTGAAGGTGGATACTCAATTTTAATTATAGGATAATATTTATGTGATATATGTCATATTTATTCATCATTACCACTGTAAAGACCCCAACCCCTATAGCCCAGAGTTGGTGCATTACATAATTACATTGGTACTATGAACAAGAAATCACATCCCAAACGACTAAACAATTTAGTATATTTGGAAAACTAGATACAAAAACAATTCTTTACATATATCATGATATTAAATAAAACATATAAAATCAATTAGAAACATCCATAAACTCGTATATTTTCTTTGAATATCATTCACAATATGCATCTTGACATCCTCGGATGAAATGAAACATGAGAAAATGGTGAGCTCCAATTGCCAGTAAGGCTAATAGATGAAAAAAAATTATCATAAATGAACATAAACAATAATTCATGATGAATAACTAATAAAAACATTATATTAAAATAGAATATGGAGCATAATACGGCTTGAATAAAAGACAATTAAATAATTCCATATATAATAAAATGAAAAATAAAATTAATCTTATATATTCTACTAGTTGAATATTCAAATCAATTTTCAATTACTAATATCATAATTAGGGAGTGTATAATTTTTTTAAAAATAAACATACCACCAAGTCTTCCACCAAGAAACCATACATAAAGGTGTAAAACTACATCATATCATGTCTCAAGATACCAATAGATGCATAAAATGGAGATAGAATTCCCCAATCATCACCCAATATGAACAATTCATTACTCATATGAAATTTTGAAATTTAAAAAACATAAACATTTTTTTAAAAAAATTATCCTAAGAAATGTGAATACATTAACCATAAAACGTGAATGGTTTCAAAATAGACCATCCATAGTCAAACTAATCATTAACCATTCTACAACATAGGTATGTGATACCATAATATATAATCCTCAATGGAGTAAAATATTCCGCAATGGATGTTGACATATATTATTTTACTATTAAACGAGACCACTAAAAAGTTATTGATAATGATAATCTTTAGACATTCTAAATTGTCCCATACTACTATGAAACATTTAAATCAAAATACATATGAATGGATATAATTAAAAAATATATATAATATCATGATAATAATAATACTCAAGATATAATATAAAAAATGGATGTACATACCACACCAATAGGGAATATGTGGTCAATAAGTTAAATATTTTATAGACGTAAAAGTTATATGAGAAAAAAACCCTTTAACTTTGGAATGAATAGTTCTTTTGGAACCTACATTGCTTTTTTTAGAAAATAATATTGTAAAAATATATTTCATATAAAATAAAATTCATGGATAATGAAATTATTTTTGTGGCATAAATGGTTTCCAACAAGATTGAAATCATTTAAAAACAGTTTTTTATGAAACTTTAGAAATGTTCCCCTTCATTGATGGTTAGGAAAATATAAGAATCTTTAAAATAGAAATAGTAAGAATATGTGTATAAAACCATAAATAAAGAAGATAATTTTTCATGATAAATTTAGTTAATTTTGAAAAATATTATTAGCATAAAATAGATTATTGATTGTAATTTAATGTGGGTAAAAAAATGGGATGTTTCTTTTAATCGGGCTTTTTTAATGGATTGAATTGGAAAGGGAACATCGTATAGAATGTATTCTACCATAAAAGAAGGATTAACTGATAATGGTTCATGTTTATCAAAACATATAAAAATAATTTTATATTAATATATAAAAATAAGGAATAATTACATTGGGTTTAAGAGATATAATGTGTAACGCGAATACAAAACGGAGGTTCGGGGAGAATCCCATACCACATTGAAAAAGTAGAACCATATGCCCCATAAAATTAATTATCATAAAATAAGACATTTAATTCAATGAAGATAATGATATTAATTATATGATACATAAATTTTTAGTATACATACACCACACACTTTAAATAGTGGTGAATAAGGTATATCTCTCTGTAACAAAAGCGAGATGGGAAAACCCTTACCTTATTTCCAAAATCATTCTACACTTGTACTTAACATCCTGGATAATGAAATCATATTAATAAATAATTTAATTTAAAACCAATTGAACCTATACTTGATTTATTATAAATATATAATGTTCATGTATTGCATTTATGATGAGTTATAAGATTCCATTTTGTCATCCAAGAGTGTTTGTTTCCTTGGTGTTATTGATTGATTCACTTATGTACTTTTATGAAAGAACATATAAAATGGGAACATTAAAATAGAATTGAAATTATATGTTATAAATTAACATCTAAGAGATTTAATGGAATTATATATTATTATTTTTTTATATATGAGGTTTTTAATTAGATACATCATTGATAAAAACCATTTGGATCCTTTTGGTGTTTATTTTATCACTACGAACTAATTTTTTATTATGAATAAGTATCATGTATATATAATATCTATAGTTCATTAAATTAGTTTTATGACATATATTAAATTATTTTTATCCATATAATGGTTTTATTACCATCTCAGAAGGCATAATTAATAAATAAAAACTCATTTTCTACGAAGTCCATAAATCAACTACTCACAGTTGATGTTTTCATTTATTGAATAAAAATATGAATAGAAAAGAACATATGATTGAAATTTATTTAACATAATAAAACTATAGTATATATAATATAATTGTTTTATCATTCATGTTCTGACAATGTAGGTAATTAAAATAAAAGAATGAAATGAAATTGTATAAAAAATAAAAGAGCAAAAGTGGATTTAGCTCTTGAATTCCTCTCATTGAGAACCTACATAAGATACATTGAAATGGTATTTTGGGTTATAACAGATGGAATATAATATTTTTTAGAATTTTAGTATAGTTATTGGTATGAAATTATAAAATATTCAAGGCATTGAGGGTGTGAGAAGTATAGGTGGTGAGGGGTGGTATTTATAGATTAGGTGAGGGGTTTTATTGAATATTTTATTCATTTGTTCTTTATTTTGGTCAAGACTGTTAATAGTTTGAGAATATTAACTAAATAATTTAAAATAATGTAGCGATAGTTCTAGATGTTGGTGATTACATCATAAATTAATCGTATAATAGTGTATTCTTCTTATAAATTCTTTATACCATTAATTTCCATATTTTACGATTTTTTCCAAAATTCATGTATTTGAGAAAAATCCTAAGATTTCATCATAACCATTTTTCAATGGGTAATATTCAAAAAATTACTCCACTTTATGAATATAATTTTTTTCATAATATTAATATAATTTTATATAAAATCATCATTTACTCAAAAATTGACTTTTATATCATAAATGTTTTTAGGAGACATTGAAAAATTATTCAATATCTCATATAATTATCTTATAATTTTAAGTAAAAAAATTATTAATTTTTTAATATTTTTTCTGAAATGAAAATTTATTTAAATAATTATATTAATTATAAAATTTTAAATAAACAATTATTTTTTTCAAGAAAACACTTAATTTATTATTTTTTATATATTTATTTTCCTATTCCATTATATAAATTACCATATTAAAATTTATAAGATACCTAAATTTTATTTAAACTTTCATAAGTGATGTTACTATTATATTGGTCATATTATTATTCCTAACGGTCACAATAATATTCAAACAATCATATTTAACAGTTTATTATGGATTTAAAAATAATGTTGTGTAAAGAATAAACTATTGAAGATGTTAACAATTAAAAGATACATACCATAAAATATTGGGGCCTCACCTTCTCCCATCCTTCAAAATATTTCATTATCAAAATTTAAAATCACACTTCAATAATGTAAAGTTTGAGACTTGAAATTTTATTTTTGAAAATCCTATATTTTGAAATGGGTGTATAAAACATCATACCAGAATGAGGCAATGAGAAATGTGAAGAGCACAATAAAACTGGGATTCTATAGAGTAGGAAATTCATGAAAATATGATCATGAAAGGGAAATCCAAATTTCGAGTTCTGATAGATAGATATAGAAAAAATTGTTTTTAGAAAGTCTAACATCACAAAATTGAAAATTATTTGTTGGTTAAAATGTAATTGATTTTTCTAATGGAAAAGTAAACATATTATGTTTTTTTTCAAAAATAGTTTTTATAAATTTAAGGGATTATATTAGTATCTATATAAGAAGTTTAGAAAATATTATTACATGCTTACATTACATTTCATAGGAATAATATCATAATTTTTTA
Source organism: Viscum album (assembly GCA_963277665.1). NCBI lineage: Eukaryota > Viridiplantae > Streptophyta > Magnoliopsida > Santalales > Viscaceae > Viscum > Viscum album. Next base: position 1,011,667,476 of record OY728131.1, read on the forward strand.
TGCTTCAATATAGTTTACCTTCATCCCTCACACCTGAAAATGAATGTTCAAAATGAGTTCATCACACCTGATGAACATTTATGAATATTATGAACTTCTAATCATTCAATCAATATTTTAATTTTTACTGAAAATAAAATTTTATTCACAAAGAATCTAATAAATCATAATTTAACATCAGATAATAATTTCCAATGTACAACATAATCACTTCCTATCATAAGACTCATCTAAAATAAATCATTCCAAATTCACTATCAATAAATGTCTCAAAATTATAAAGATAGGCTAACAATTTCAATAAATAACCTGAATAACCAAAAGTCCACAATATAAAAATATTTTAATCCAAAGACAATTCAAATTTTGTATCATAAAATATTCTTAATATATCAAAAACATTGTTCATGTAATAAACAAATAATTTTCCAATCCCATTGTTTTCAATTTGATAAAAAAATTCATTAAAATAAAAAAATCAAAATATATAAAAAAAATCATGCTAATCATGACTTTATGTTGTCTATTGGTAGGTTTTTACCATTCTCAAAATTTCTATGTGTGTTCAAATAACAGGGCCTTACCAGGGATGATGGGTTATCCACTAAACAGTTGGTTTCCTTTTTTCTAAAAATATATTAGTATAACATCCAGAATAGATATGATTGACATTCCTGAAAAATGTTTGATAACTAATTTCATCAACCCAACCCCAATAAATAAATACTATATCCATTTATTTATACATATCTCCTTTCTTGGTTAATATATTTTCCTATAGAATAGATAATTAACTCTGGTAATTCTCTGATTACCACATTAAAGGAAATTAACTAGAAATGTATTCTTAGGATGTGTTTTATTTACATCAGTAAAAAATTCCTTTTTTCCTCAGAAATTCTTTGATTTAAAACCTCATTTCCCACTCAAAAATAATTTATCTATTCATTTGAGACATGTTCCTAAGTGTTTCATTCCACATTTTAAAAATTATGGAAATTGATTCTTATTTTTTGTAGGCTCCCTTGTGCTAGAGATCATAGAAAACTCTATCCCAATATTATTTATTGATTTTTGGAGTTTTCTAAGGAAAATATTCATAATAATATTTCCTAAACCCAATTGGTCATGAACATCGTATATTTCACTTCCAACAACACCCCATTTGGTTTCTCATTAACACCACATTGTCTATTATGGTAAATTATAACATTAATCCTTCCGGATATTGCCAGTGACTAAACTAGAATGTATTGTTTGACTAGTAATATTCATGTAGAAAAAAATGTAATACTTTATAAGATATCATTACACAAAATTTTCAATATAAAACATATTAAGATTAACCTAGGTTTAACATTTTATTTATATATACAATTCCATCACAATGACTTGTAAATTAAATGAGAGTTATTTTTAGAATATCCCCCGAGACTGTCAAACTAGGTGAAGAGTAAGGTATGTTATCGTGTACCTGTTTACACCAAGTCAAGCACGATGCACCTTATTAGAGTTATTACCCCTAAGTACATCTTTTCCAGAACCACATCCACTTGTAATATCTGAACAAGAATGTTTTACTATGAATACCAACAAAATTACTACCTTATTGAAATACTAAGATTTTTTCTACTCTTATCCTCAAATTATATATTATGTTTATGTTCTATAATGTATTATTTCCTAAACATTGTTTCAAAATTCTCTACTAAAAATTCATTGATACCAACTATAATGAACCCATCCCCAGTAGCCTGAAGATTGTTCCTTTAGTAATTACATTGGTTCTACGAACACCTCAACTTATCCTAAAGGATCGGGTAGTTTAATAACTTCGGAAAACCAGATACAAACATAAGAATTAAATTACATACTTAAATGAAATACTACATAGAAACTGCATTGTAAACAACCGTAAACTTCTTGACTATCCCTATAAGTCATTCATAATATAAATATTCATATCCTTGGGAAAAATGAAACATATGAAAGTAGTGAGCACAAATTCATAGTATGGGTAAGCAATACAGTAGAAGTTATCATAAAAAAACATAAAAATTAATACATAGTGAATAACTAAAAAACATGTCACTAAAACTAAATTTTGAGCATAATATAATAAGAATAAATCCATATTAAACAATTCCATAAATAATCACATGATAATGAAACATAACCATTGATATTATACATGTCTAATAGTAACATGGATTATCGATTACTAATATCTTTATTGTAGAATAAATTATTTCAAATATCATAAACATATTTCCAAGGTATCTTGCAAGACACTATACATAAATGGGTCAAAACCAGTGAATTTTGTCTCAAAATACATACCAATGCATTGGGGGCTATTGTGAGACAACCCATCACTTACTAAGTACAATTAATTCTTCGTATTAAAGGGTCAAACATAAAAAATATAAACTTTTTATTGAAAAATGAGCATTTGAAATGTCAATACATTAACCACAAACCATGAATGGTATCAAAATAACACATCCATTATCAATGTGATCATGAAACCTTAAAAACCATATGATAGATGGTATCATAAGATAAAACTAAAATTGAGTAAAATATTCAAAAAAAAATATGTTTTCAAAGGTAAATATATAGTTAAATTAGACCAGTGAAAATTACTTGGGGAATATACTCATAAACCATTCCAAAGTGTCCCATTACAATTTGAAACATTTAAATCATAATCATATTGAAATAATGACATTAAATGAATCCAAGAATATCATGATAATAATAAGTCTTAAAATATAAAATATAAAAGGTAATTACGTGCCCAACACCTAAAGAATGTGTTGTTAACATGGAATATATCTCACATATGTAATGGTGGAGTGAGGATAACAACTTTTTGTTTGCAAAGAAGAGTTCTTTTGGAAAATCATTTATATTAGTCATAATATCATATTATAATAATTTATATCATATATAATAAATGTTAAGGAAAATGAAATTATGTTTGAGTCATAAATTTTTTCAAACTAAAGAGAATACATGTAAAAATTGTTTTTAAGAAACATTAAAAATTGGCCACTTCAATGCGGTTTAAGAAAATATAAAAGTGTATTTTAAATTAATAAGAAATAATTTTTTTGTATAAAATCATAAATAAATAAATAAATTTGTTCATTATAAAATTAGTGATATTATAAACATTTTTTTATAATAAAATATATTAGGGATTGTACTTGAAAATGGGTATGAAATTGAGAATTTTCCATTAATCGGGCATGCATAACAAAAGGAACTGGGAAGGGAATATTATAAAGAATGTTGTATCCCATCAATGAAAGATAAAACGATATGGATACATGATATTGGACCATATAAACTGAATTTATCAAAATCATGTAATAATATATAATAATTTCATTAGGATAAATAGATATAAAGAATAACATGAATGAAAAAGAGATATTTGGGGAGAATCCCTTGCCACGTTGCAAACATTCAAACAAAATTCCCCCAAAGATTAATTATAATAAAATATTAAACTGAATAACATGAAAATAAATTGTTAAATGGTATTATACATATATTTTATGTATTCATATACCACCAAAAATAGTGGCGAATAAGGCACATCTCATAGAAACAAAGTTGAGATGAGAAAACCCTTACCTTGTGCCTGGAAGATTTCTACACTCGCACTAATATTTTGGGATAATAAAAATAGATTGATTAATAATTTAATTATAAATATCTAAATCATTTATATTATTTTTTATAATTTTATTATATAAATTTATGTCCTTTATGATGAGTTATAAGATTCATTTTCATCGTCCAATAGTCTTCTTTTTGTTTCTAGGGTTGATTCACATTTATACGTGTATGAATGATTATATATAATGTGTTTAGTTCTCCCAAATTAAAATTATGTGTTATTAATGAACATCCAGTCTATTTAATGATATTAAATCGCATTTTCTTCTCATATATGAGGATGATTCAATAGATAAATCATTAATGATAACAGTTTAGATTATTTTGGCATTTTTATCACCACTAACTACTTTTTTCTTATTTATTAAAATTATGTATATATAATGGTTTCATGACATTACATAACAAGTATTATATATTTTTAAATATTTTTTATCAATAAAATGATTTTATTACCCTCCATGAATGTGAAATTTAAAAACAAAAACTCATCATCCTTGAAGGTGGTAAATCGACATCTCACAGATGATGTTTTCATTTTTAGAATAAAAAGGGGAAGAGGATATTACATTTACAAAATATATTTATATTATATATAATATTATAGATTTGTGATTAATTTTTGGAAAGTGTAGGTGTGGAAAAGATAAGAAATAAATGAAATTGAATGAAATTTTAAAGAACAAAAGAGGAATTACATCATGAGTTACTCTCCTTGAGAACCACCATAAGGAACATTGAAATGTTATATTTGGTGAGAATATATGTAATAGAATGAGGGGGATAGTATTAAGAGAGGTATTGGAAATAAATCGGACAGGATTTATTTCTTTGGAGGTGTTAGAAGATGAAGTGGTGTGGGGTAGTATTTATTATGGATGAGAGGGGTGTTTTTGGAATATTTTATTCTTTTGTATTTTATATTGGATCAAGACAAAGAATAGATTAAGAATTATCACTAAATTTTATAAAATTATGAAGTAGAATTTTATATTATAATGATTACATCAGAAATGACTCAAGGAATAGTGTTTTTGTCAAATAATGTATTTATACCATAAATTAACATATTTTATTATTCACCAAAAATTCATGTATTTTAGAGAAAACCAAAAATTTCACCATTACCATTTTTCTATGTGTATAATTTAAAAAATGGACTCCATAGTATGAAAATATTTTACTAAATATGATAAATGTAATTTTAAAATAATATCATCTTTCACTCAAAAAATAGAAATTTAAGAATTATAACTCTTTTTATAACACTTTAAAATTTTAATTATGGTCTCTTAAAATTATTATATAAATATAAAAAAAGTTTTGATTTATTAATATATTTTATAAAAATAGATTTTATTTTAAGTCATTATATTAATTCTTAAATTATAAATAATCACTTATTTTCCACAAAATAACAACTCTTAATTTATCAATTTTATAATATTTATGCTCTTATTATAGGATATAAATATACCATATTTTTATTTATTAGATGTATAAATTTTATTTATTCTTTTATAGTTGAAGTGACTATTCTATTTTTCATATTATTATTCATAATGGTCACATTACTATTCTAACAATCATATTTAATGGTATATTGCACTTTTAATCTCGATGTTGTGTGGATCATATATTATATAATATATTAAATTTTAAAAGAGTAATAAAATAAAAATTAAGGTGATACATGAACTATTAATATCATCCATAAAAAACATTATTGAAAAAATGGTGTCCCTTCGTAGGGGTGGTAGTCTATGATTAACTCAAATGATGTAATTTTAATTTTTTTATGTGGATAAAAATAAATAAATAATTGTTGTACCAATAGTATGAGAAATAATAATTATACTAATGATCAATATTTCATAATATTATCAAAGTGATAGATCATTTATAATAAAACTATTAAGATGAAAATCTTAAGATAAGATAACACTAACAATGGAGACTTGATTTTCCCTTTGATGTTCCATTGATATTGAATGAATTATTCTAACTAAGAGTGAACATAGTCTAATTATTGAGGGGTAGGGTTATATTTAGCGTAATAGGAAAGAGTTTAAATTTATAATTATAAATATATTTGTGTGTTTGAATTAGTGTCAGTGATCCCCATTTATAATAGAGGAAAATGGATCTTTTCGAAACACCCCTCATATATTAACAATTCCATGACACTATTCCTTGGTAAATAGAAATTTTTTTAAAAAATAATGATTTTGTTGTGTATTTTGGTCTAACAAGAATCAAAAAGGATTTTAAACACATTTTAAAACATTGTATAAAGATATTACAACTATATAATTAAATTTTAATAATTTATTTTTAAATAATGTAACATTATTTTATATAAGTAATTTTATGTTTTATTAAACATATAACATAACCCATATAAAAACATGGGTAACTATAAATTAAATTAAACATATAATAAATATAATTAAAATAAAATAAATATTGAAAATTAACTTTTATATTAAATTAGATAATTTGTAGAAAATATCAATTAATAAAAAAAACATTTTAGCCTCTATAGATTCATTATCTTATTTAGTATTCATTAGAAATTAAAGTATTTTTAAAATATTTAATTATTTTCATATAAATAATATTGAATTTAATATTTAAATTACATACATTTAATTTATTTGGTTTAAATTACTTAACATTAATAAATTAATTATTTTAATTTAATTGGTTTACAATTATCTCAGTAAATAATATTAATCCTAATAATCTATATTTTATACCAAAAAATCAAAATTTTCAAATTATATTTTACATAAATAATAATATTAATTATATGAATCACTTTATCCATTTATATTTCTATTTAATGGTAAATTAATCTATATATTAGTTCACGTAATGGAAAAAACACAGATTTTTCAAAAAAAAATCATTTTTAAGAAGAATGATTGATGATTAGGATTGAATTTTCCATTTACATAATTCTATTGAATTTAAAATAATTATTATTTATAGAAACTATTTATTTAACAATAAAATAAGTGATAAAATTTAAATTCATCATCACTTAATTGATCAATCAAAAAAAGTCAAAAAAATAGTTTTCATATTATCATTATATGAACATTCAAAAAGTTGGCCATATGTTAATAATTTCAATAAACAATTTTAAAATTATTTATCACATATTATAATATATAATTTAATATGATAATTGTTTCGAAAAAAATTAATCGATTGATATAATATTAATTGTTTATTAAATTTATGAGATTATTAATATCTGTATTTTAATTATTTAACTATAAAATAATTATTTATGAAAAATATCAAAAAATTATTCAAATAAAATTTTAATGTGGGTAACATTAAAATTAATTTAAATTAATCAAATATAAATTATAAGATTTTTAAATATAATTGTAAAATTTAAATATAAATAAAACTACTTGTTTGGAGAAGAACCAATTCAATATTAACAAGTATTAATTATTTATGTTATTTAGGTAATAAGTATAAATTGTGTACCACAATAGTGTTTATTATATATTTCATACTATTTTTTGGAGGATTTTTTGTTTTCTTGTAGCATGTGATTCATGTTATATAAAAAGGTATATATTTTATAGTATCCAAAATATTATGTAGTTATATTCTACCACCATAAAAAATTGAGTCCCGCAATTTAATTTTTAATAAATAACAATGTTACCTGAAGGTATTTGTTAAGAGGAATTGAGATTCTATTTTTATATGAGGTATTAATGACATTTACTTACATGTAATTGGAATAATTCAAATATTGTGTTTATTACTAACCATTTCAGAAAAATACATCTCATGGATTACGATTAAGGCTTCTTTTAAATTTCCATGATATCATGTTCACACCTATATTGAAAATTTATCATAATTTTTTTTATGGAATGAAATGAGATCCATATATTATAATTGTTATTGTAACACCCCAGGTAAATAAAGAATATGACATCTTTATATTTATCCATATTTGTGAATAAAATATTAATATTACTTTAAAGGGGATGCTTTTCTCGATGGCGTACCCAATACACAACAACGAGTTTTTTGGGAATCTTACGTTGCACTCTAATCATAAAATAATACTATTTTAAATGGTAGTGAACGCCTAGCTGTTGTAATGGCGGGAATGAACAGAACTAACTAAAAAATGGTTATATATGTTTGTAAAATATTTTTACTATTTACAATAACTGTTAGAGGATTTAAAATGCAAATGAATCCAGTTTTTAAGCGTAAACATTCTAATATTTTTTAAAAGGTCGATTAACCGCCTTTTGATGGAGAACCCCTTTTAAATCCAATTTTTGAAACTTTTATAAGCTCTATTTTTCAAAATAAACATATTATTTATGATTGGGACATTGAAATTTCCCTTGGGTTAATTTTTGTTATTTTTCTGACAATTTTCATTTTTCAATGAATAGTGAAAAATACTGCATTTTACATCAAAACTACTTTTTCATATAATTAAATTATATGGTTATATTATCTTTTTAAATTTTTTTAAGATGTAATTAGAATATATATTTACCATGTAATTCAATGATGTTCATTGGTATTAATTTCAATTTGGAATTAGGCATAAACAAGTGCCAAACTTTCCATAAATATTGTTTCTAAAAAACCCGCTATTTGTTTTGACAACGAGAAGTTTTCTTAAATTAATTATTGCAATTTATGTGTTTTGAATTTGGTAAAATGAATTAAATATTATGAATCAGAAGTTCCAAATTATTTAATTAAGACTCTTTTGTTTTTAGACATTATGAATAGTAATGACGGTAATTATCTTTAATTATCTTGATAAATGAGTAATCGGGTATTTAAAGATAATATGATAATATCATAAATATAAAAAATGACAACAAAATGTGTCCCAAGGCTAGTGGTTGCTTCATGGCTTACCATGGGATTCCTTTTTCCAAACATGGGTGCCCCATGGAGTCACTTTTGTGAGAAAGTGACTTTTTATCTTTGTATTTTTAAAGAATGTTAAATGTAACAAAGAATGTATCACCTAAGTAAAATATTTTTAATTTTGTCTACATAAATGATATTCTAGACTATAAATATTATCTGGAAAGCTAAAAATTTTTCCTACATCATAGTATTTTTATTATTATTTTTAGATATTAAATAAATTAAATTATTTATGACATCATGATGATGTAGTGATGACCTCATTAGTTAACGATTTAAATAAAATTGAATGATAATGTATGATATAAGACCTACACATGTCCAAAACCTATTGGATGCGTGGATTTCGAACCCCTATCACCTTAGCCTCGAACAAAATTAATGTGGGACCAATAAAATCCGACAATAATTTTAAAATAAAGTTACATTTAATACCTTTCCAAGAGTGCCCCTCCTCTCCTCTTATAAAAGGCCCCCACCTCTACCTATTTACCCACACATACAAAGACTTTGGGTCGGCCAAACCCTGTCCATTTCATCTCTCCACGTCCCTCTATAACTCCTTGAAGCCGCATTTTGGTCAGAAGCCTTTCCAATGAAGCCTTTGTGCTCAAATCAAAGGAAGTTACCTGATTTAAAGGTAATGTCATCACTTGTGTCCTTTTGTTTTATTTTGCTTCTCCAACCACATAAACTCTTTTTATTAATTTATTTTGTAACAAATCCAGTATCTTCAATATATTATGATGTTGTTATAAGAATTATTCGAGCTACAATTACACACACCTACATCTAATGGTTAAAGAAAATACTGTTTCTGTGGATGTCGAATTTCTGCCTCCCAAAACGATGATTGTTCAACATTCTTTTAACACCATCAATGGTGGCCATTAATATGTCACTATATTTATATATTATATATAATATGTTTATGTTTTCCTTAAGCTTCTGTATTATTCATTTATGGCATACCTTTATGGTTTCCATTATGGATAAACATGATATCTTCATTTTAGGAAGTGCGGACTACCGCACCCTCAATGTGATTTGATTCGTTAATGCCATATGTGGGACGTATAAAGAATGTAATTAATTGTATTAAATATGTTATACTATTGGAATTATATTATACCTTTATAACTTTATTATTTTATTCAATTTAATACAAAAAAAGAAATGAAAGTAGCGTTCATGCGTACGTACGGCTTACCGTCTCCATGAATGGTACATTTCATTTCTTATCTCCAAATGTTATGTACTACTATAAGTACATGTATATAATGGATATATAAGTAGTATATTACATTTAAATGATGTGTATAACTCTGGAATTATAATATATATATATCTCATTTTGTTTTAATTCCATTAATATGGCAAAAAAATGAAAGTAGCGTTTATGCGTACGTACGGCCTACCGTCTCCATGAACAGTGCTTTTAATTTTTTATCTCCAAATGATATGGAGTAGTATAAAATTAATATATACTGGATATATATTATATTTATAACATAAATACTATTCTGGAGATTATTTACCTATAACTACATGGAAAATTATCTTCAAACAAGTTCAATTTTTACTCATGTACTGAACATCGACAAAAACATCTGCTAAAAACTCACTTTATTAAGCAGTTATTATAACATTACAATATGTGATATGAACTGAATAATAATATTTAAAGGAGGTCCTTATGAAATTATAAATTGACCAAATTTTATTATTCAGGAGATTAAAGAACGATCGAGTCATGTCGGACACGAGGTAAGAGATCCTACTCCTCTCATTCTTTTTAAGTACACTCTTTTATGTCATTCATTTTAAGATCAGATTTCTTGTGATTGGGATGTTATTTTATATTAATCTTACTGTAATTTTTATTTTCATACGACGATATACCCTATTCTCTCTCATCAATCCATTTTGGAAGTTTTGAGTGGCGCTGTTAGGCTGTCGAATTTTCATAAGAGATCTAACCTCTCTCTTTCTTTTTAAGTACTCTCCATTATGTCACTTCTTTTAAGCTCCTATTTGTTATGTTGGGGGATGTTATTTTATATTCATATTTCTGTAAACATTATGTTAATATGATGAGAGACCCTATTTGACCTCATCAATCCATTTTTGTGGCGCCGGTAGGCTACCGATTTTTCGTAAGGGATTTTTCAGCTCACTCTTATTCCCGTGAGATTTATGCTACATTTGCCACAATTTCCTTTGAGTGGTGTATGTACTGCCCATTATTATACACTTTTTGTAGTATAATTTCATTTATGTGTATTCAAATCTTCATTGTATGACCCTTCTTCCATGGGGAGTACGTTTCGAAAGTTACCCAACTCGGTAAGGGGACCTTTCACCCACTTTTTTTTAAAAGACTTATTTTGTTATGTATTTTAATTTACATACTATTATGTTGTGATATGTTCTTCTATATCCTTATTTATGTAAATTTTATGTCCAAGTGATGAGATTCCCTTTATCTCTCTCCTCAACCCTTTTTGTAAAATTTTATGTGACGTTGTTAGGCTGTCGAATTTTACCAAGGGAACTTCTTAACCCAATTTCGATTTCTTTGGGTTTAACATGTAGTTATTGAATATTTCATCCTTTGAATATGTGTGAATAAACATTGATTGTTTTACACTTAATATACAATTATATTGGGTGTATTTATATTTGTCACACATAATTATGAGATTTATTTATCCCTACTTTAAGGATACCTTCATTATAATGGATTTCATCTCATTTTACATTTCTATGGAGACTCATTTTTGTTATGCACCAATTCACTCTTATATGGTGTGTATACTATCCTTTGACATATTATATCATGAATCCCTTTATTTTCATGTTATTATAAAGTTTGGATTAAATGTTATTCTGCTATTATTTGTATTCAATAGTCTCTCATGTTGTTAAAAACTCTTTAACAAAAATATCGTTTTAAATGTTTTAAATATTTATTATTCTAAATCTTTATCTTTAATGTCCATGTTTTCAAAATGGTTTTCAATATTTATTTATTTGTACATTAATGTTTCAAATTTATAATTTCATTAAAAGCTTCACAGTAGTATGGGACACGTTGATTCAAAAATCCCTTTTAAATGGATTTTGAAAATGGATTGATTAAATTCAATATCTGGGAATTACTTATTGTCATTGAAAATGAAATGTTGTTATTTAAATGTTTGTATTTTCCATATTTTATGTGTAATGATGGTACTTGGACATTTTACGGATGGTTACGTGATAAGCCATATGACGGGTGGTTCTGTGAATTCCGGGACGGGTGGTTACATTATAACCTCCAATGCATTGAGTATGGAAGTTGGCCGTATGGCTATTCCATTAAGTATGTGTGGAATTCGACTGTATAGATATTCCATTAAGCATGTGTGGAAGTCGACCGTATGGTTATTCCACTTAAGTATGTTTATGTCCCATGTTACATTTATATGTTATGTGATCTTTATAAGGGTTTTATGGTAATCTTTTGGTTACTGAAGGGAAAGTAATGAACTTTTTTTCAGTGAAGAGTATTTACTACTTCGAAAAGGTGAAAAGTATTACTTTGATAAAGTATACATGTTTTACTTGTTTTTTTGAAAAACTAACAGTTTTCATTCTTTGTGTATCCCTTACTGAGCTTTTTATGCTCATCCCATGTTTTTGAAATGTTTTTTAGAGGAATTAACGAGAAATAGGGTCAAGGATGGGAGCATGGGAAATTCATGCTACCTAAAACATGGAACTAGACATATTTCTTTTTAAATGTTTTTATTTTATGGAAACTTAGTAGAAGTTTCTACTTTGTAATATTTTGAGATGAAATAGTTATGTCCTAATTCTCTAAAACACTAAACCTGAAAAAATCCTCAATGTGAATTATTCATTTAATTCAATATTAAGTAAGGATTAAGGCTGGGGCCTTATAGTTGGTATCAAAGTTTGGTTTAGATAACTTTAGAGTTTAGGTTATTCTTTAAGCATAAGTGACAGTACCATAATGGTTAGGATTTCAGAAAGATTCCTAGTTTTAGATAAAGTGAATGAGTAAGTATATATTAGTGATTATCTTCCCCAGTAGTACATGATGGTTTTGTTGATATACTCACACTGATCTTTCTATTTTTAGTGAATGGATGGATCTAGCAGGCACAAAAGAGACAACAGGTTTGAAGGAAACAGTGGTGGTTCTCTGTTTATGATACTAGATAAAATGGGGGATTCAATGAGGAAACTCATGGTTGTTCTAAACCAACTATCAAGGAGTCATGATCAACCACTTGAACCTGGGTATGTTCTGTAATGATTCATGTACGAGATGACCAATCGATGTGGAAGTTCAGGTAATAATTATAAAGGTAACCATTAGGGTTTATATGATCCTTTATTTTGAGGTAATTATGGGTTATTATATATTATGATGGAAAATAAAAGGCATGAGATAAAATGGGGTTTAAAATATGTTATGATTATTTTTGAAGATTTTATCTCGTTTTGGGGAATGATTTATGAATTATATTGTTTTGGAAAAAGGACAACACGCAGACCGTGTGACAACCCGTCACGTCGGACAAAGCTAAGGGAATCGAACCCACAACCAAAGTGCAAATGGTATTTATCACGTACCACTGGAATACGTGAAGTCCCTGGTTAGTTTGACTGATTCTTTTTAGTTAGATGAATTTATGAATTAAGAGTAAGTTGATTTTGGGTTATCTATGGAAATTATTAACCTATCATGGAGGAAATGTGATTAGGTTAATTACTTTTCAATACGAGACATTAAGAGAAAATGATGTTGTTTGGAGATAAATGTTACGATTTAAATTGGAAGACTATGTGACTAAATCACTTAAATATTTTCATTTCAATCATATTTTGGTTTACTTTGAAAAATTTTATGGAAAAATTGATTATCGAATGGTCCTCGTTGAACTTTGGGTTTTGTTGGACAAATTTTGGAGATTAAGAATAGATTTTATTTTTATAAAGGCTTATCCTTTTCTGGATTATCTGATCTTGTACTAACCTTTTTGGTTTTGGTTTTGGATAAATTCTAAAGACATGGGAATTATATAGTTCTCTTTTTTGGATTATTTGATTCTCTAGAAGTTGATTATAGTACTCTTAATGTGAACAAGTCTTCCTAAATACTCATCTTTTGGATAAAATATGAGTTTGTGTAAGGAATCTAATAAAAGTTGAAAGTCAACATGATAAGTGATTATGTTTCCTTACGAATAAATTCATCAATAAAAAGTAACTGAAGACAAAAAAATTTTCTATTAACTTTTCCTACTGGGGAATCGAATACCGTTTAACCCATCACAAGTTTGTGATTTTCTTGTGGTTAACTTTCTCATAAACATGTTTTCTATCACTCTCCATCAGAACATGACCCTTTGTTTTTTTCCTCTATGTCTATATATTCATACTTGGAATCCTAGTATGGGTTAACTCGGGTGACCTTTGTACATATCTTTCTTTATTTTAAAGTGATTGTTTTACCGACTCTTGTTCCGATGTAGGACTTTCAAGGATGTTTCCAAGCCCAATTTTAAAATTACGAGGACGCAATTCCCAAAACGGGGGAAGGATGTAAGACCCCAGGTAAATACAGAATATGACATCTTTATATTTATCCATATTTGTGAAGAAAATATTAATATTACTTTAAAGTGGATGCTATGCTTGATGGTGTACCCAATACGCAACAACGAGTTTTTTTGGGAATCTTACGTTTCACTCTAATAATAAAATAATATTATTTTAAATGGTAGTTAACGCCTAGCCGTTGTAAAGGCGGGAATGAACAAAACTAACTACAAAATGGTTATATATGTTTGTAAAATATTTTTACTATTTACAATAAATGTTAGAGGATTAAAAATGAAAATGAATCCAGTTTTTAAGCCTAAACATTCTAATATTCTTTAAAAGGTCGATTTACCGCCTTTTGATGGCGAACCCCTTTTTAATCCACTTTTTGAAAATTTTATAAGCTCTATTTTTCAAAATAAACATATTATTTATGATTGGGACATTGAAATTTACCTTGGGTTAATTTTTAGTATTTTTCTGACAATGTTCATTTTTCAATGAATTGTGAAAAATACTGCGTTTTACATCAAAACTGCTTTTTCATATAATTTAATTATATGGTTATATTATCTTTTTAATTTGTTTTAATGTTTAATTAGAATATATTTTTACCATGTAATTCAATGATGGTCATTGGTTTTAATTTCACTTTGCAATTAGGCATAATCAAGAGCCAAACTTTTCATAAATATTGTTTCTAAAAAACCCGCTATTTGTTTTGACAACGGGAAGTCTTTTTAAATTAATTATTTCAATTTATGTGTTTAGAATTTGGTAAAATTAATTACATATTTCGAATCATAAGGTAAAAATTATGTTATTAAGACTCTTTTGTTTTTAGACATTATGAATAGTAATGACAGTAATTATCTTTAATTATCTTGATTAATGAGTAATCTGGTAGTTAAAGATAATAAGATAATATAATAATCATAAAAAATGATTAAAAATTGTGTCCCAAGGATACTGGTTTTCTCATGGTAGACCATTCGATGCCTTGTGCCAAACTTGGGGGCCCCATGGAATCACTTTTGTGAGAAAGTGACTTTTTATCTTTTTTTTTAAAAAAAATGTTAAATGTAACAAAGAATGTATCACCTAAGTAAATTTTTTTTTAAATTTGTCTACATAAATGAGATTTTGGACTATAAATATTCATTAAAAAGCTAAAATTATTTCCTACATCATAGTATTTTTTTTTGAAATTTTTAGACATTATATAAATTAAATTATTTATGACATCATGATGATGCAGCGATGACCTCATTATTTAACGATTTAAATAAAATGGAAAGATAATGTAAAATAGAAGACCTAAACATGTACAAAACCTATTGGATGGGTGGATTTAGAACCCTTATCACCTTATCCTAGAAACACATCAATGTGGGACCAATAAAACCCGAAACTCATTTGAAAATAAAGTTACATTTTATACCTTTCCAAGAGTGCCCCTCCTCTCCTCTTATAAAAGGCCCCCACCTCTACCTCTTTACCCACACTTCCAAAGCCTTTGGCTCGGCCAAACCCTGACCATTTCATCTCTCCACATCCCTATCTAACTCCTTGAAGCCTCACTTTGCGAATAATCCTTTCCAATAAAGCCTTTGATCTCAAATCAATGGAAGTTACCCGATTTAAAGGTAATGTCTTCACTTGTGTCTTTTTGTTTTATTTTTCTTCTCCAACCCCCTAAACTCTTTTTATTCATTTATTTTGTAACAAATAAAGTATCTTCAATATAATAGGATGTTTTTATAGGATGTATTAGAGCTACACATACACACACATACATCTAATGGTTAAATAACATACTGTTTCCGTGGATGGCGAATTTCTGCCTCCCGAAACGATGATTGTTCAACATTATTTTAACACCTTCAAATGTGACCATTAAGATGTCACTATATTTATATATGATATATAATATGTTTATGTTTTCCTTATGATTCTGTATTTTTTATTTATGGCATAACTTTATGGTTTCCATTATTGGTTAACGCGATATCTTCATTTTAGAAAATGCGGACTACCGCCCCCTCAAAGTGATTTGATTCGTTAATGCCATATGTGGGACATATAAAGGATGGAATTAATGTTATTACATATGTTATACTAATGGAATTATAGTATAACTTTATATCTTTATTATTTCATTCATTTTAATACAAAAAAAAAAGAAATGAATGTAGGGATCATGCGTACGTACGGCTTACCGTCTCCATGAACGGTACATTTCATTTCTTATCTCTAAATGTTATGTACTATTATAAGTACATGTATATAATGGATATATATGTAATATATTACATCTAAATTATGGGTATCATTATGGAATTATAATATATATATCTCTCATTTTGTTTTACTTCCATTAATATGGAAAAAAATGAAAGTAGCGTTCATGCTTACGTACGACCTACCGTCTCCATGAACGATGCTTTTAATTTTTTATCTCCAAATGCTATGGAATAGTATAAAATGAATATATACTGGATATATATGATATTTAAAACATAAATACTATTAGGGAGATGATTTACCTATAACTACATGGAAACTTTTCTTCCAACAAGTTCAATTTTTACTCATGTACTGAACATCGACAAAAACGTCTGATACAAACTCCATTTATTAACCATTAATTATAACATTAAAATATGTGATATGAACTGAATAATAATATTTAAATTTGGTCCTTCAAAAATTATTAATTGACCAAATTTTAATATTATGGAGATTAAAGAACGATCGAGTCATCTCGGACACGAGGTAAGGGAACCAACCCCTATCATTCTTTTTAAGTACACTCTTTTATGTCATTCCTTTTAAGCTCATATTTATTGTGATTGGGATGTTAGTTTATATTAATCCTACTGTAATTTTTATGTTCATATGATGAGAGACCCTATTCTCTCTCATCAATCCATTTTGGATGTTTTGAGTGGCGCTGTTAGACTGCTGAATTTTCGTAAGAGATCTAACCTCTCTTTTTCTTATTTAAGTACTCTCCTTTATGTCACTTCTTTTAAGCTCCTATTTGTTATGTTGGGGGATATTATTTTATATTAATCTTTCTGTAAACATTATGTTTATATGATGAGAGACCCTATTTGACCTCATCAATCTATTTTTGTGGCGCCGTTAGGCTGTCGATTTTTCGTAAGGGATTTTTCATCTCACTCTTATTACCGTGAGATTTATTCTACATTTCCCACAATTTACTTTGAGTGGTGTATGTACTTCCCATTATTATACACTTTGTGTAGTATAATTTCATCTATGGGTATTCAAATATTCATTTTATGACCCTTCTTCCATGGGGAGTACGTTTTGAATGTTACCCAACTCGGTAAGGGGACCTTTCACCCTCTTTATTTTAAAGACTTCTTTTGTTATGTCTTTTAATTCACATACTATTATGTTGAGATATGTTCTTCTATATCATTATTTATGTAAATTGTATGTCCAAGTGATGAGATCCCCTTTATCTCTCTCATCAACCTTTTTTTAAAATTTTACTTGACGCCGTTAGGCTGTCGAATTTTACCAAGGGAACTTCTTAACCCAATTTCGATTTCTTTGGGTTTAACATGTAGTTATTGAATATGTCATCCATTGAATATTTATGAATAAAAATTGATCGTTTTACACTTAACATACACTTATATTGTGTGTATTTATATTTTTCACACATAATTATGTGATTGATTTATCCTTAAATTAAGGATACCTTCTTTATAATGGATTTCATCTCATTTTACATTTCTATTGAGACTTCATTGGTGTTATGCACCAATTCACTCTTATATGGTGTGTATACTGTCCTTTGACATATTATATCATGAATCCATTTATTCTCATGATATTATAAAGTTTGGATTAAATGTTATTCTGCTATTATTTGTATTCAAGAGTCTCTCATGTTGTTAAAAACACTTTAACAAAAATATCATTTTAAATGTTTTAAAGATTTATTATTCTAAATAATTATCTTTAATGTCCATGTTTTCAAAATGGTTTTCAGTATTTATTTATATGTAAATTAATGTTTTAAAATTATAATTCCATTTAAAGCTTCAAAGTGGTATGGGACACTTTGATTCAAAAATCTATTTTAAATTGTTTTTGAAAATGGATTGATTAAATTCAATATCTGGGAATTACTTATTGTGATTGCAAATGAAATTTTGTTATTGAAATGTTTATATTTTCAATGTTTTATGTGTAATGATGGTACGTGGACATTTATGGGTGGTTACGTGATAAACCATATAAAGGGTGGTTCCATGAATACCAGGACGAGTGGTTACGTTATAACCTCCAATGCATTGGGTATGGAAGTCGGCTGTATGGGTATTCCATTAAGTATGTGTGGAAGTTGGATGTATGTATATTCCATTAAGTATGTGTGGAAGTCGACCGTATGGTTATTCCACTTATGTATGTTTATGTCCCAAGTTACCTTTATATGTTATGTGATCTTTATATGGGTTTTATGGTAATCTTTTGGTTACTGAAGGGTAAGTAATGAACTTTTTTTTCAGTGATGAGTTTTTACTACTTCGAAAAGGTGAAATGTATTACTTTGATAAAGTATACATGGTTTACTTGTTGTTTTGAAAAACTAACAGTTTTCATTCTTTGTGTATCCCTTACTGAGCTTTTTATGCTCATCCCATGTTTTTGAAATTTTTTCACAGGACTTAACGTGGAATAGGGTCAAGGATGGGATCAAGGGAAAGTCATGCTACCTAAAACATGGAACTAGACATGTTTCTTTTTAAAAGTTTTTATTTTATGGAAACTTAGTAGACGTTTCTACTTTGTAATCTTTTTAGATGAAATAATTATGTCCTAATTCTCTAAAACACTAAACCTGAAAAGATCCTCAATGTGAATTATTCATTTAAATCTATATTAAAGAAGGTTTAAGGTCGGGGCCTTATAGTTATACCTTAAACACCTATATATTTCTTCCAATGGTTCCTTAACATTGAGTTTCTGATGGGACGTTGAGGTCCAATGATGAAGTGAATGATGAATTCTATTCCTCCTAATAAGGATCATTAGGTTCAATCTTCCAAAACCTCATGGAAATTAGGAATGTAGGAATCTCCAATTCATTAGTCTAATCCCTATCCATATTATATATTTCCTATGTTTCAAGCTTTACCATATATCAACTCATCACTTTGTTTTTCATTTGTGATAGTCCTAGCTCTTCTAACTCTATAAACATAACTTGGTGAAAGGATGACATGGGATGGATACCTCACCATGAATGCTCTGGGAGAAATTTCATGTATCCAGATAGATATTCCCAAGACCCAAACAACTTCTTGCACACATCGGCTGGCCTTAGATGAAATGGGGCATCGAACCTGATTTTTGAACTTCTCCATGCACCAAAATCAAAGGGTGGACTCTCCAATTTTTACACTACCACTATTCTCTATTTCACTATCTGTGGTGGTAGTGGTTGTATTCTACATAAACCATTGTTCTATTTCTATCAATTTCTATAGAATCATAAAGGCATGCATTAAATGGAGGTTCATTGAGTATAGATGATGAAGATGATATATAATTGTTTCCTTTTGTTGTTGTGATATTATGATATCTTCAAGCTGGCTTCTAGTTGTTGTTTCTACACCATCCATTTATTTATTAATTAGGATGTTGTTGTTAATATCAATATGATCAATAAATAGGGAATCTATATTGTATTATTTAATCCATTATGTCAAATCTCTCTAAAGGATCTATACTAGGATTTATATTATCATAAAAAATATTTTGGAAGTTAACCAACGTGAAACTGTAAATTTAGTTTTTATAAACAACCATCAGGGTTGTACAGATATAAAATAAACTAGTCAACATAGATTTGCTTGAATAATTTTTAACGTGCTGGTTTTGGAAGCCGCCCAAAGGTGCCCCATACCCAGTTGGGGACATGCCTTCAAGAGAAATTCCCCAAATGAAAGAGGTTTCCTACTAGTAGTGGGGGCATTGTATGTGATAATGGGAAAACTATTCACTCATTAGAAGAGTACCACAGGGGAAATAAATAGATAACAATAGCGTAAATAGTAAAACATGCAATATGTAACAGTGGATGTAATAAACAACTAGATCACACATATATTAATGATGCATGATACTTATGTCTAGGATAGAATCCAAACAAGTCCCAATGATATAATATATTACTAAACAAAATCCCAAACGAAAATAAAGTAAACAGCTCCACAACATCGCAAACCTTAGCTTGGTCTCATGCTCCCCAGTTCCACAGCAATCAAGTATCAAAAGTAGATGGGTGCTAGAATTTATATAGACCTGTAAAAATATAATCGGTTTGGGCCCAAAAGCATGACCCAGACAGTGTGTGAAACGAATTCAAGTATGTAAACACTAATATATATGTTCCTAATAGTTAACGAATATATATGGAAGGCAACATGTAGAATGAAGCAATAAACAAATAAGTACTCAAAAGTAAACAATCCAACAACTTCAATTACATACATTTCAATACATTAATTAAATAAACAAAAAAATTAAGTAAACCTCTAGGAAATAATCATATCCTAACCAATCCAGTTCAACCAAAAAAACACAAGCACCCCTCTGGGAAGTACTCATAGTCTTACGCCTCAGATTCAGCTTTATAAAACACACTCTAAAAAAGAACTAACTGTCAATTCCCCCTATGGACTCGTATCGGTATATATAAGAACTCTAGAGAAGAACTCATTGTCCAATTACTCTTGTGGTCTCATAATGATAAAACTAAAGACACCCTGAGGTAGAATGGAGTCTATCCCACCAATAGTCTCACAACGTAAAGGTGAACAGACACACTATAGAATCCCTCAATGTCCATTCTCTCTATAGTTTACTAATCAAGTTGCCCACGACCCTGTGTATGTCAAATGTGTAGAAACGATATGTGACATCCAAAGTAATCATCAATAACAACTTGGATAAATAGTCTACAACATATCACATCATGTCACATAAAAATACTCTATCCAAACAATATGAGGAATGTAAAACAAAACAGCTTAATCGAAAAAGCTAAAAAAATGGTCAATATCAAGAGAACATGGGAAGTCACATCAATAGAAATATAAATAACCCAATTTTCAATCATAAAACATATATTCATGCACACAAGGAATATCAGGCAAAAACAATGATAAAAACCAGAAACACGCAATATCCCAAACAAAGGTATTGGGTACTTTTGCACTAATAAATCAAAGAATAACTACGGGAAGTCACAAACCACCTACCTCAGCATAGTAAAATCGACATACATGAACCTTGATCCTTTAATCACACTAGTTTGTGGTATATCTATAGAAACACTAAAAACGTTCAACCGAGGATATCTCACAAAATAGGAGGAACCAAGAAGCAAGGCTCAATATAAAGGAAGAGATTACCATGGAGATTCAAACGCAATTGGCGATGATCAAATTAGGGAATTGATGTCATATCAGGGGATCAGAGAAGAATCACTGGTTACAGACGCTCCTATATAGGACAATTTGAGAAGAAGGGTGTTTTTTCGGTTAGAGTTGCCCCATGTCCATTTAATTAAATAAAAATAAATTACATGATGTTTCATTAAAAGTACATGTCATGTACATGCCTTATCCAGACACCTCCTTATGCGGCCTCCAGGCTACCCCACATGACTATGTGCTCAACCATTATACGACCAACACATGTCTACACAAAACAACCAGGTACACGGTGTGTACTTATATGTACATGGTGTGTACCCCTAAAATTTCCAAAAACTCCACTTTTTCTTGAAAACACTAGAAAACAAAACGATTCAAACTTGTAAAGAATATCTGGGTTATTATAAAATTACACAGTTAAATAAATTTGTCCTTGAATTTCCCTAGAAAGGCGGCGTAAATGAAGAATCTTTGAATAGCTCTGGCCATTGTGATTGTATATCGTCCTCCCTCTCCCAAGTCTAATATGGTACTCACTTGTGCTGCCATAAAACTCGTATCAGAATTACTGACTGGCCACAAAGAACCTTTTCACTATGTTCTACATTCTCGATAGGATGCACCTAGAACAATGTGTCCACCTCTATCTCAACCTCCTCCATTGGAAATAAATGAGATGAGTTTGAGAATTAACGTCATAGCTGAGATATGTGGAAGACATAGTTCATAGCCCGATACCTCTAAGGTAACTGCAACCGATAAGAAATCGGCTCATCACCTTCCAAAATATCGAACTGTATGATGTAACTTGGTGAAAGATTGGCTTATATCCTAATCCTCATGTTTCCCATCCTTGCTGTGACACGTAGAAAAACCTGATGTCTGACCTCAAACACCATAGTTCATCTTAATCGATCGGCATAAGAATTTTAAGGTGACTGTGCAGTAGCCATCCTCTTCTAAATCAACTCTATCTGCTCTGTTGTCTCTTGAACAACATAAGGTCCCAACATAGCTGCCTCTCATGCCTCCTAGTAACATAGGGGTGATCGGCATGGCCTACCGTACAATTCCTATTAATGTTCCTTCTGAATAGTTTACATAAAAACTTTTATTATATGAAAACTACAGAAGAGGTATTTCCATATCCCGAGAACCCCCAAAATCTAGGATGCATGCTAGAGACATGTCCTCCAGCACCTGAATCGTACGCTCAGACTGGCCATCTCTCTGGTGGTGGTAAGTTATACATAGATGTTCCAGTATACACATAGCCCATTGCAGACCCTGCTAGACCCGAGAGGTAAAACACGTGTCCCTATCTAAAACAATGTAGTGAGGAACCCCATGTAAACGTACAATCTTCCAGATGTATATTATTCTAAACTCATAAACACTGAAGGCATCCTTGATCATTATGAAGTGAGTAACCTTCATGAGTCTATCAATGAAATCCAACACAACATCATTCCCTCAAGGCGACATTGGTAAACCTATCACAAAGACTATCATGACATCATTCAACTTCCACTAAGGAATGGGTAACTACTACAAAATCCATGCAGATCGTTGATGCTCTACCTTCTCCTACTGACAGGTGGAACACCTAATGAAAAACCAACAACATCTCTTTTTATAACTAGCCACCAATACTAATGGTACATATCTAGATACATCTGGGTGGCACCAGGGTGAACTGCCCCAACTAAGGAATGAAATTCTTGTATCTTCTCCTCGCATGTGTCTGCTGACACCCATATGTGCCCCTAGAATTGCATGATCTCAGGCTCGCCCATGGTCCATCAAAGAAAAGGTTCCTCTCATGAAAGAATTTCCCGTAGTATTAGGCCTCCTAAATCTGATAATTTCATCATTCTTAGTCGATCATGTATAGTATATGTAATATCTTTAGGAGAAAGAAATGTATGCCTCTATCTTACAGGAACCTCTAAATGCATCTCAGAGAACAGATCCATAAGCATCCACTCACTAATAGACTTCGAATCCGCGTGTATCTGAGTTATCTAGCTCAACATATTGGCTACTACATTTACATTCCTAGGCGTATTGGAAAGCTCTTAATGAAAATAATGATGTTTCATGACCCACCTTTGCTATCTTAAATTCAGACTGCACTGAGTGAAGATATACATGAGACTCTAGTGGACAGTGAAAACCTCAAAATTCTCTTCCAATAGATAGTTTCTCCAATAACCTAAAGCATGAACCACTGCAGCCAACACCAGATCGTGTGTTGGGTAATTTCTTTCTAGTGGCCTTATCTATCGAGACCCATACACAACGACTCCTTCTCCCTTCAAAAGCACTTCTCCCAGCCCGATACTTGATGCATCATAGTTGATAGTATATCTTTTCCCAACATTAGCAATACATGTATTGCTACTAATGTAAACCTCCCTTTCAACTCTTGAAAGGTTGACTCACAAGAATCTGACAACATATACTTCACACCCTTCTTAGTTAGGCCCGTTAGTGGTGTTCCTAGGCATGAAAAGAATTTTAAAAAACAGTTTTTGTATCCAACCATCCCTAGAAAACTCTGCACCTCAATGAATGTTTTTGGATTCTCCATGAAAACTACTTCCCTGACTTTCTCTGGGACTACTGATACTTCTGTCTATGAGATAACATGACAAAAGAAGTGATTTTGGTCCATCCAAAAGTGGCATTTTGAGAGCTTAGCGTAAAACTGTTTCTCTCTTAGTGTACTCAAAACGATCACAAGATGTGTGGCATGGTCATGTAGAGTGTGAGAGTACACTAAGATATCATCCACAAAAACTACCTTGAAAGAATCAAAGTATGGATGGAACAATCAGTTCATAAGTGCCATGAAAACTGCAGGCTTGATCGTGAGACTGGATTGCATAACCATATACTCGTATAGACCATACCACCTCTGAACGGCTGTAAGAGGTATATATGATGGTCTAAAGTGCAACTCGTGATAAACAGATCTCAAGTCAATCTTCAAGAACACTTGGGCTACTCGAAGCTAATCAAATAGATCATCAATCCTATTCAAGGGATATCAGTTCATGAACACCAAATGGATCAACTTCTAATAGTCCACACAATGTCGAAGTGTACATTCCACCTTATTTGCAAACATGATAGGAGAACCCCAAGAATAATTACTAGTTTAGATAAAACACATTGCCTACAACTCCTCCAATAGCTTCTTGAGCACCTATAATTCTAGTGTAGCCATACTATAATGATGAATGGACACTGGTGCATCTCCATGAATTAGAAAAATAGATAATTCTTCCTCACTTTCTATAGGAAAACCTAAAAATTACTTTGGAAAGACATCTCTATAAAGATCCACCAAAGGTGGAATGTCCATCGTTGATGTCCCCAAGTCGTCAAGGTATAAACAAGAAATATGGGTTGTTACTACTCCCAACACATGATGATCAGGTCCCACTCTACCCAATGGGACATCCCACTCCTCATGATGCAGAAACTTACCACCCTCTAGTAATACAAAACTCACCATGTGATGATTGAAATCGATAACAACCAGAAATGTAACTAACTAGTTCATTCTAGGAATGAAATCAAAGCATGTCATTTCTAGGACCTAGAGGTCCCATAAGAAGTAACACCCACCATCCTCAAGTGGGACCTCCTTGCACTGACGTACACTAGCCGTCCTTGTCCCCAACAGTGTGTCTAGTGTCATGTCATCAATAGAAGAAAAGATACAGAGCCCAAATCTCTCCACAATAGCAATAGATATAAATCTATGGGAGGACCATGTATCGAAAGTTTAGAAGAGAAAACATAGGCAACTACGATTGTACCTCGAACTACAGTGGGTCTGGAATCCTACTATTATTGGGACTTCTCCACTACAAAAGACTGACATGTACCGCAACCCTATGACCCTACCTGACTACCATGAGCAGATCCACCCAATTGTCATTTAAAGACGGCTGACTGACCACCATAGCCAAGAAATCATCCTCGGCCTGAACAGCAGAAATAACTTCAGTTCTGAGACTAATAATTAACTAGTGGTGCTGATCATAAATGAGGAGTAATATAGGAACCCCTATCACCTGCTGCTGGCGAGAAAAAACTGATAGAAACGCTAAGGATGACCCATCATTCCACAATATTGGCACACTACTGGGCCTATCGGTCAATGTGGCCTCGTATTCTCGCTCCTCTCACACTGGTAGCACACCACCTGGACACTATAAGAAGTATCATGCCTACTATGATCTCCACGTGTAGACTCCCAATGATGTTTCTGGATATTAGTCGGAGGGGTACCAACTTCGGTTGATGAACCTCTCTAGATCACAGCTCTAGAATCCATCATATTTCACTCTGTGATGACTGCTATGTTGACTATAGAGGTTATGAAAGTCAACCTAACGATGTTTTCATAAGATCAGATATCATTCCTGGGACAATCATAATATTTCCTTGCAAAGAAGAACTCATAACCTCCTGGGATGGGTGTGCAGCACTACAAATCTATGAAGCAAGATGAGTACGACATGGTTGAGAGAGTACCCTACTACAGAATCATGAACTATTGGGACCGATCAGCCCTCAATGTCTCTAGGTAGAAGTAGTCATAGAAGGTTTGCTGGAACTTATCCCATGCCATAACCCGCTAGCGTCCCTCATGTGAGATCATATTCCACCATCTCTTAGCATATTTCCAAGGCATATAAGTATCAAGATTCTCCTTCATCTTTGGAGGCATCTCTAGATGCATGATGATAGAAATAATGTACTCTAACCATGACTGTAGTGCCTGGGTCCCTCTGTCCCCCATGGAGGTGGGAAGATGCTGCTACTGGAAAACCTATGTCAGCTTTTCCATAGATGGCGCATCATGTGGTACTCCTCAAGAAGGTCTAGATGAACCTGAAGAAGCCCTCTCGGAATAGTGCATCCGCACATGTATCCATAATAATGGTCAATGCCAATACATGAACTACATGAGGATCTACCGGTAGTCCATAATCAACCATGTCCGGTGTCTGATCACTGCCTTGTATCTGGCGTACAATTAGAAGATATCTTGGTTTCCTGACTGTACGAGGTCAATCGTGCACCTTAGGATCAATATTTTCAAGGACTAAATCTTATAAGTGCATGAAATAAAAATGAAAAGGTAATGCATTCATGTACTTTAAAACATCTATACACAACGTGTGTAACCCTGACACGACGTATTCCTTTATGCCTTAACATGGGAGTGTAATTCTTCCCAAAATGGTCATGTGACACCCCTATACAGAATGTGTTTCTCCAAAACATGGTGTGTAATAGAATCGTGTTCCACCACCCGAATTCTTCTACCTGACTAACCCACACAGTTCTCTTAGGATATGACTACACAATGTGTTTGTGCCGGACACAACATGTACTCCTTAGGTTTCAACTACCCGTGTGGTTAGTCACACAGTTTGACACATGGCTGACTCTACACAGTGTGTTTCTACAAGACACGGCATGTAATAGAAGGATTTCCACCACCCCATATTGTTCGTTACATAGCTGGATAAAAGGGTTATACTACACGGCATGTTCAATCTTAACCAGACATGTATAACCTATGTTTTTTCTATCTGTGTTATTAGTCACATGGGTGGGCACACGGTCTACACAACACATTGTGTACATCTGGTACACGACATGTCCCACCAATGATTTCCCAACACCATGTATCTTCCCACACAGCCAGTGAAACAATTATAGACTACAGTGCATATACATACAGTACACAACATTTACTTAAGGAAAATAGTTCCTTCTCAAACTGAAGGATTCAGGGCATGTATTTACAATTAAACACCCTGTATTCTGGGTTTTTTCGAACAGAAAACCTTAACAACTACTACATAACCCAAAAATCACAGAAACAACATTACAATGCAAAATTTTGATACGTGAGGGACCATACTCCCTGTGAATCAAAGCATGGTATCTCATAGAAGTCATATACAAGCATTACAAATAGATGATCCACAAAATTCTGGTCCATGAGGGCCCATAACACTTCAAGAACCAATGCTTGGTGTTCATTCAGACTAACCCTCACACAATTAAATATCCTATCAAATAGAAGATATTCTATCAATGTATCTATCACAACAACATTCATATCTAGCACAACTTCTAACAAATCAATATGGAATCAGAAATTCACCCTTAATGGCATTGCAGGAATGCATGACATGTGTTCTCTAGTGAGTGACTATATGACACATGAGATGGAATACACTCCATTCAACAGGTTGTAATAGAAATAGAACCTAAATATTATCAATTCTAATAGCACAAAACATGTGAATCACCGTACGATGAAATGAAATCAACTATAAAATTGAAAAACCAGAAAAAATTGCAATAACGAGGTAAATTGGCTTCTCCCAATACAAGGGTTAGCTACTCCTTGGCACAACTTATTACCAAGTACCTATTTTGTTCTGTCCATGACTATAGGCTCCAAACAGTTAGTCAAGAAGAAAATAAATCACTATATGATAATACTTTGTAACATCCAAGTTCCAGGAGTGAGGGTCTTAAGAGTGATAGTGGGGAAACTATTCCCTCACCAGCAGAGTAACACAATTGAAATAAATAGATTAAAATAGAGGAAAAAATAAAACATGAAATAAGTAATATAGGAAGTAATAAAAAACTCGAGCACACATATATAAATGATGAATGATACTTATGTCTAGGAAAGGATCCAAACAAGTCACAATACAAGAATACAATACTAATCCAATGTCCAAAAAAAATCAAGTAAACAACTCCATAGAAATGCAAGACTCAACTTGGTCTCTTTTTCCCTAGCTCCACAGTAATCATGTACCTAATGTCAATGTGTGCTTGACCTTATCTGGACCTGTAAGAATATATTCTATTTGGGCCCAAAAGTGCAACCTGAATAGGGTGTGAGACGAATCCTAGTGGGCAACAACCGAAAGATCTGTGCCTAACAGTTAGGGAATATATATGGAAGGAAATATGATAAAAGATGCAACAAACATGGATGTATTCAAAAGTAAGAAATCCTACAGTTTCAATTACATCAATTTCCATATATTAGTTAAGTAACCAAATAATAATAATTAACCCACTTGGAAGTACTCACTGCATAACCCTTATGGTTCAACCAAAAAAATAAGAAACCTTCTAGGAAGTACTCATAGTCTAACCCCTGTTGTTCTGCTTTTGAAAAGAAACTCTAAAGAAGCACTCGTTGTCAGTTCCCCAAGTGGTATTGTATCGATATCTATTGAAACTATGGGATGAAATACACATCGAATTCCCCATGTGGTCTTGTAAGGAAGAAACTAGAGACACTATGATGGAGCACAATGTCATTCCCCCTATTGTCTCGCAACATAAAAGTAAATAGACACTCTGGAGAAGCCCTCATCATCCATTCTCCCTATGGTCTACTAGACCACGTTCCCATAGCCCTGTGTAAGTCAAACATGCACAAATGATTTGCGGAAGCCAAATTATACCTAAATAACTACTTGGATAAACATTCCCTAAAATATCAAAACATGTCATATAAAATCACACCATCCGAGAAATACTTGGCATGGAAAACAAAATAGCCTAACATGCAATGCTAGACTAAACTGTCAATATCCAGCGAACATGGGAAAGCACATCCATAGAAAAGTAAATAACCCAATTTACAATCACAAAACCTATACTTTTGCACACAAGGTATAGTAATGAAAATTAGGGATAAAAACCATAATCATGCAATACCCCAAACAAGTGTATTGGGTGATTTTTCACATATAACTCAAAGACTAACTACGGAAAGGCACAAACCACATACCTTATCATAGTACCATTGATATACGTAAACCTCGGTCCTAGAATCTCCATAGAAAACTTTAGATATATAAAAACATTCAACTGTGGATATCTCACAAAAGATGAGGAATCAAGAAACGAGGCTCTAGAAGAAGCAAGAGATTACTGTGGAAATTACAACCCAATTGACGGTGGTTGAATCAGAGAATGGATGGTGAGTCATGGGATCAGAGATCAATTTCTAGCTACAAAATCCCATGGAAGGGACATGTCGAGAAGAGTGGTGTTCTGTCGATTAGATGCGACCCAATCCATTTAAAGAAATCAAAGGAAAGTACAAGGTGTGTTCCTCAAAAGTACACGACATGTACTTTCCTTGATTGGACTTTTCTATAGGCCGCCTCCAGTTCATCCCACTTGGCCATGGGCAGAGCCATTACATCGCCAGCACATGGATACCCACTATAACCGAGTACATGGGGTGTACTTCTATATACTCAACGTGTACCTCTGAAATTTCCAGAAACTCATATTTCTCTCGAAAACACCAGAAAACAAGATTTAAACTAGTAAATAAGATCCAGGTTCTTACATAGAGATCCTATATCTGTAATTATAAAGTTGAGGATTTAGTCACCACTCTCAGATTCATTATCCTCAGTAATACTAGGAAACTACTTATTCAAAATAAAATTCATTAGATTTATTAGGGACATACCTTCTACAACTTCATTCCCTTGATTGTTATTCAAACAAATAAAAATACCCAAAAAAGTTTTCTGAATATCCAAAATGTATATTATATTAATTTGAAATATCCACAATACGATTTCTTCCCTAATAAAACCATAATTTTATCTTATGATACTTTAATTTCAACTAATTTTTACATTGTAAATCTTATAAATTTATGGGTTCTTCCTAGGATGATTTAAGTTGGGTTCACTAATACATATAAAACTAATCCACTAAAGTAAATATTAAATCAATCCTTAATAATGGGTTGTTAAGATAATTCAATCGACTAAATTATATTCTTAAAGAGTGTATCTCGAGGTATGAAATATTAGGCCCTATTATCGTGCATAAGTGTGATGATTGCATAAATGCTCAACCTACCATTATCACAGTGATTACCCCTCAGTGAATTTATGCCATAGCCATATCCACTTGTAGTACCCATATATAGATTTATATATAGGAAAATCCATCTACAATGTGTGTTGAAAATATTTTAGAATATGAAATTATACATAGACTCATCTCTTAGGTTATCACTAAGGTTCTCTAAACCTATCACCAAAAAACTTAATTAATCTCCAAAAATATATATACTAAAATAAAAAATAACATAAACATACAGTGATACCAAATTCAGTAACCCATGATTAAAATAAGATAAATAATTCCTTAAGCTAATGATTTATATAATACATCTCTCAAATAGTAACATAACATCAATAATGAAAGGTTTGTTCTCTGGTACATTTTTTACAAGAATGACTTATTTGAAAACATTTATCAACATTTTTCCATAATCATCCTTTTATAGACACTTTTTAGAAATCTAACATGATACAATAATATTCAAAATATATGGATTAGAAATATAATAATTTAACGATATTAAATAATTAGTAAGGTAAAATTTATACTGTAATGGTTTGGGAAAAAACATGAAGGATAATAACATAAAAAATCCAAATAAAGGCCAAGACTAACAATCATAAAACATGATGGATCGACATAAGATCATATTAATATCATTAAGGTATAATAAAATAAATTAACTGGAAAAAAATCATGTATCAATGATTATAAATCCAATAATCATGAAAAGAAAGTGGGTAATACTTTAAAAATGATTAATAATTATTAAAAATTGACAAAAACTGATAAAAACCCATAATATGTGACATATTAATAAAATTATGATTTTTTGTCAATGGGAACCCAGAAATTCAATAACTTGTTCACATGTAAAATTTTGAGTTGATTTAAACACCATCACACTCACCCATTGTGAACCATGTTACATGCTAACCTGTTCACGTGTAAAAATTTTAGTAGATATTAATGACATTAAAATCACCATGTATGAACATAGTGACTTGTTAACCATTTCACACATAACATTATTAGTATATATTAATTGCATCACACTCACCCAACATAAACATAAAGAATTGTTAACCTATTCTCATGTAAAATTTTGAGAAGTGATTAAATACATTAAACTTACCCTTTTTGAACATAGATACTCATTGTCCTATTCACATAACATTTCAATCTCATGAGATATAATCCTTAACACTATACACTAGACGGAAGTATAGGTCACTCGTATATCACAATCTAAATTTTTTTGTCCCACTTGTAAATAACATTATAATCATAAAATAATCCATTAAAATATAATGGATTCATTAAATTTAAAAATCAATTATAATGAACACATGGAAATTAAAGGACTTACACAAAATATAAAAAACATTATGAATTACATATATTGATATGAAATAATAATCAACCTAAATAAACAAATTATTAAATTATAATATATTGTGCACCATAAAATATAACTCTATAAGAGGTAGTTAATTTTTTATCATAATTAAAATAAAATCATGTAAAAATATTTTCTAAAACAATTTTTATTCGTTGTTGTAAAAGTTATGTTTACAATTATCTTTTAAAAAATTCTTCTTTTTTAAGAATAAATGAAAATAAAAACATTCATGGTTATGGAGTTGGATAAAAATATTTTTTCCAAATAAAAAAAATGGACCATCATTTAAAATTGAATGTCCTAAAAAATGTAAAAATAAAAAAATGAATATATCAATGAAATGACTTTAATTTTTAGAGTCTCTTTAAACCGTTTGATCATTGATACTAGAATCCCATGAGAAATTTAACATGAAATGGGAAATTTAATATCATAAAATATAATATAATCATGTTATTAATGTCTCACTAGAGTCAAAATTACATCATACAAGAAAAAAATTGTGTATAACAAAAATATGACTAAATTAAAATAAATTAGGACAAAAAACCAGTCCATGTTTCCTTGATTTGGAGAGAACACACTATAATCATGTAAAAATATTAATAATATAAAAATATTTTTAAAAAAATTAAACTTAAATATTACGTATTTATAATTATTGTTATAATTATTTATTTTATTTACATTAATTCCATGTAACCAATTATAAGTATCTTATGTTAATAACATTATTTTTTTTACACAAGATTAACAATATATAATTTAATATTGATGATTTAATAGAAAGTTCATTATTAATATATAATATCTATTGATATAATATATAAATTATATTTATTTAAAATATTCTAATTTCAATACATATGTTTTTTAGGTTATGTTATGTGAAAATAAATTGATAGAAGCTTATTTTTATAATTTTATTGAATTAAAAAGTTTCCATAATAATTATTTAAATACATAATATAATATTTCCAAATATAAAAATAATAATTATTTTATTAAAATATTTTAATAAGAGTATTTTCTATAATATCATTCTCATTTATACTCATATTTTAAATCATTGTTCACATAGGTGGTTAAACCGAACCAAACCTGAGCACGCATTAACTCGATTAATGAGTATGGATAATGAAATATATATTTTGAAATTATATTACTCATTAATGTACCATAATGATATTATTTTTATAATTTAATTTTTTTGAACTATATTTTATTTTTTTAGAAAATTGATTAAAATCGAGATGAAAATCGAAAAATGTTTATTGTCGATGCAGTGACCCGTACATACACACATTTAGCCTTCTCGTTTCTCAACGTGTGAGAGGGAATGAATGAGCATATTAAATTGTCATTAAATTATAAAAATTAAATAATAAATATCATATATTTGATAATAAAAAATAGTAATACTATCCACAAAAAGTTTTAATGTGAAATAAATGATGTCACATTGTAGAGGCAGTAATCTACACAACGCACTAAAAATATTATATCATTTTATAAGTTTATGAAAATGAATAAATGAGGTCTATAAATCTAATATAAAAACAAATAAGTATATAATTTTTTCTCAATTAATCATATTATTATGGTGATAAGATATTTTCAAGGGGTGATTTTAAAGAAAAACGTATGTGTATATAACACTTACATTGGAGACATGATTTTTCATACAGAGGTCCACTTAAAATTGAACAGATTATCATAACTATGGATGACCATGGGATTATGTTTTTTATGTAGCTTTATAGCTATAGTTTTAGTTCATATTTTCAAGGAATATTTTGAAATAATTTTTTTTGTTTTATAGGGTGAACCTGATCCCCTTTTATAAGAGTGGAAAATAGAATGCTTGGAAACACCCCATATATTTTAATAATTTCATGATATTATTCCAAGTAAAATTACTACAATTTTTTAAAATTAATCATTTGGGGTTTATTTATGTCATCCAATACATGAAAATATATGTTCAAAAATATTAATAAAAAATTATAAGGCTTTTACCATGATGTTTTTACATTTTTCTTTTTTACATTTAACTGTATAACTAGTTTAAAAATAAGTGAATTTTTAAAATTATAGCATTACACAAATAAAAAATGGTTTTATAGAAATAAATTAATCATATATTTAATCTCATTGAAATTCTAAATATTATAAAAATATCATTTATATTTACTTAGATAATCTGTTGAAAAACTGTTTTAGTAGAAAAATAGAATTTTGAATATTATTGATTATCAATATCATTTTGTATTGATTACCAATAGAGTGAGTCTTAATATATTCAATTACGTGATTATACATGATATTATATTACTTATATAAATTTTATCAATTTAATTTATTTGATTGGAATTCATTGATCTTAATAAAATAATGATTTTAAAATAATTATTTCACTATTATCATGGTAATTAGATTTAATAATAATAATCTAAATCTTAAACCAAAAATGAAATTTGAAATTGTAAATTGTATGAAAAAAATTATATAAAATATGATAGTCACTTTATTTAATTATCATTCTATTTAATGGAAATAATTCATTACATTGTCTCATTGGCACAAAAAACCCATTTAAAAAATATATATATTGATGAATACAACATTTATGAATTGGAGAGAATTAAAAATTACATTAATTACAATGTATTTAAAATAATAATTATTATATAAAAAGTATTTTATTAAATTAATATAAATCAATAAATTACAAAATCATTATTTTATAAATAATTAAACAGTAGGGTCAAAAATAGTTTTCATTAAGTTGCAATATAATCATTTAAAATTTTGAGCATAGATTAATAAATTTAACATATTATTTTAAAAATATTTATCATAATTCATAATTTATAATTTAATAGGAAAATTGTTCAAAAAAATCAATGTACACATATAAAAATTTTATAAATGTTATGTGATTAATAAGTTCGATATTTTATCTACCCACATAAAAATTAATTATTTTCAAAAAAATTAATAAATTAATCCTACGATTATATATTTTTGAGGAATTTAAAATATTACTTTAATTTATGGTAGTTTTTATTCAAATTTTTTAAATATATATCTTTAAAATAAAATTAAATGAAAATTGATTTCTATAAAATTATCTTATTAACTATTATATCATATAAATTATTAGTATTATAAATTTAATAACTATTAATTACTTATGATATTAGTGTTTATTATAGAATTATTGTTAATTTGTTACGGTTTTATATTGTTAGGCTTAGCAGGTGACACAAGTTGTAAAACATATTATGTACTTTAGAGGATCAAAAATATGAAATCATTATAGCCATTATAATATAGAGAGATGTAATATAATTTCCATCAATGGAAATTCATGAATAAACAATCCTGATTAAAAATGTATTGAAACATTATTACTTAACACATTAGAAACATTTTAATTGTGACCTCGTGAAAAAAATAATGCAAAATAAAACATTAAATAACATTAGTATAATGATATTCTTGAAATAAAATATAAATCAAGAATTAGATATACCTATAAAAAAATATAGATCCATAAAATAACATATAGCCCATGGAATATAATCTGAGATTATAGACCCAATCAACTTTGGTAATCTCTAAATCAAAACCAAATGAAAGAAATATCCTTATTTGGATTTGTAAAATTCCCACAATTTTCCTGAAAATAATCAAAATATATATATATTAATGGGAATTATATACCCCCTATAAAAAAATAAGTGATTAATATTGAATAAGTGTTATTAAAAGAATAGTGATATGTGAGACACTTACCTCAAATATCATCTGGTTTTGTACTTGTTTGAAACTATAATATCCTCATTTTTTTAGGATAAAAAAATCATTATTTTCATATATTATATAATTATTATGATGGAAAAATTAATTTAACCTGGAAAATTACATAAAATGTGTTTTTTTAAGGGTAAAATCTCTGTTAACAGTTTGTAATATTTAATGAAATACCGTTGGATTTTGGAACTCATTTAGTATGAGATTCCAAGGTTCTTAATGTATCGGTGAATAATGGATAAAAATATTTAACATATTATATTATCTTCATGATTTTAATTCAAAATTATTGAATATATCCAAAATGGTGCGTCATTTGGAAAATTCGGGACCACCAATATGTTTGGGATGTGGGGTTTATCCTAAGTAGGGCACAATATTGATAAGCATCATATGCTCGGATGCCTCACTGAAAAAATTATTTTTTTATATTTAATTAGTTATTTAATCCTTTTTTTATATTAAATAATTAATATCTCTCAAACGGTGCATATAATAAGAAATCTGATACAACCATTGGGTCTGATACCAGGTTTTCAAACTAGGCATGGTATATTTTTTATATGCAACGTTCATTTGGACATATCGGTAAATAAAATTAAATTAATTGGTGGTTAAATAAAATTATTAAATTGGATAACTAATTGAATTAATTATTAAAAATTTTATGAAACTATTCATTATCTCTCCAATAGCATGTTTTGCCATTTTTGGAGGCTATAGGTACCCAAAAACTCAGATTTGACCCCGTTTTATCCTAGAAAAAATTTCCACACATTATTCCAACCAAATTAAAGTCTCCATTAAAAACATTAAATAATGTATAGGGTTGAAACTTCTTATTTGTAATCCCCTTGTGTATCAGTGATAATATAGTTGAACCATCATATTTTTTATCCATTGTGATTTTAGTTGAGTCTGGACTCTCCTGATCTCCCCTTCATGAATTTTAGGGTAGTCAATCTATCCTTTATTGTGAGGTTACAGTCATGGTGAATCACTCTTCTATTATTCTTTTTCTGATTCATGTTTCAAGTATCGTTCCTTTTGTTTTTTTGTTTTTTATTATTTCTCTTTTAACATTTTACTGGAAAAAAATAAAAACATTATAATAAATATGATAACTCTCAAAATTAAAACATGGTATTTTTTTGGATTAACAAAATATAATCTTAAAATAAAATTTTTAAAATATTTCTATCACAAAAATATAATATAATATTCCTTAAAAATCGTTATCATGAATATATTTTTTAAAATTTATCAAAGGATAATTGTCATAATTATCAAATGATAATTTCATCGAATTATCACAGAAAATTCCATTTGATTATCAACATATAATTTTAATTATCAAAAAATTATCTGTTAATAATTAAAATAAATAATAATGAAATAATGTCATCATCTTATTGAATATAATTATATAAATTTTGTACTAATAATTGTTGAAAATCATCAAAGGATAATTTATTGAAAAACAATTTATCACAACAGAAGTGAAAGATGATAATTTATAATGAATAATTATTAAAATATAATTATTAAATTTATCCAAAGATAATTATAAGGTAATTATCACATGAAAAAGACTATAAAAATTATCATAGGATAATTAAATGCCTTATCAAATGATTTTATTAAAATAATAAACCGATAATTTTAATATTATAAATGATAATAATTAAAATTATTAATCGATAGTTGATAGAAATTATTAGTGGATAATAAGTTATAAGAGAAAATTTTCAAATATAATTAAATTATTAATTTATAATAAAATATAAAAAGAAAATTATAAATTAAAATTTATAATAAATTATCAAAGGATAATAATAAAGGATAATTTAAAATAAATTATCAATGATAATTATAATGGATAACTTAGGATAAAAATTATTACATATAATTAAAAAATATTTAATTTTCTATAATTATCAATGATATTTATAAAATATTAATTTAAAAGAAATTAATTAAAAGATAATTATAATAAGAAAATTTATTAGAAAATATCAATAGATAATCATTTTTCATTAGTAGAATATAATGAGTGAATGTGTTGACCTAAACGATAATTTGAAAATTATCCGTGAAAGATAAATTGTCATCGCATGTATTATTATATTTCCTCTTAAATAAAATTGTGATTTTTGGATTTCGGAACCCATGATGAACTTAGAGCATTAGTTAATTGATGATTAGGATAATAAGGCTGTAGAGAGGTGTATTGAACCACATATAGTGGGTTTTCCTTATCAGATACATCGATGACTATGAGGTACGAGGTTCCTTCCGATTTTTGGTCATATATATATATATATATGTGTGTGTGTGTGTGTGTGTGTGTGTTATGTTATCATGATATGATGTTTATGTTGGACTATCCAATGCATGGGATGAATTTCATTTAGTTGTGTGAGTATCCATGGGTGTAATCATTTGTGTGTGACTATCATAACATTCATCTTGGTGTGATTATGTTAGTTTCTATGACATTAGTTTTTGTTTCTGAATAGCCTATAGAATTGTGATGCATGTATCAAGATACTCAAGTGGAGTGTTGGGGTTGGGAGTTTACATCTTAGTGTCTAGTTACCCATACTGACACCGTGAAAATATCCATAAAAGTGGATTTCGCTACTTTAGTAGAGAGGGGTGCATACTAGCTAGCTTGCAGATATAGTCAGTAGATCATGTGGACTTAGAAAGTGTCTATATTAAAAGGATATGGGGTGTGAGGATGAATATATAGAATATATCATTCATTTCTTCCTCTAAACATGGGTTTTATGTGTTTTAAAGTGTTTATAGGGAATAGTATTCATAGCTAAAACATACGTGTCATTGCTTCATATGGACTTTGGACAGGGGTGTTTTAAAAAGATAACTGATGTGGGGATGAAGAGATGATAGATACTAGTCATTTCATTATATAGACCAGGGACATGGGTGTTATAAAATGTTAAGCAAGTAGGGGATCATCCTGATGAAACATGAGGTATTCTTAAAAGAATTTCTGATGGGGTGGGGTGAGCATGTTTTCCTCGGTAGAGTTATTTAACATCCTTAATTTCATAAGGCCAATGAGTCGAAGATGGTGGGGCTGTAATTTGTGGTGGATTTTTCCACACATGATGACTAATCACATATATTTTTATTGATAATTTACATATGTCATGATATTAACTATTATATATTTTTGTGAACTTATGGAAAGGATTCATTTGTGTTGTCCTATTGAGTCTTTTACTCAAACCCTACTCAAAAAACTTTGGTGTGCTTATACATTTCATGACCATGGATCAATAGGTGGGAAATAATCTTATTGAACGGGATTGAGCAGTGGAGCTTGGAGCTGTAGTAGAATAAGAATGAACCTGGAGTACAAAAATGATTATTGTTTATTTGCTTTAATCTGGTATTATTCTATATTTTTATACTCTAGATAGTATTATGACTTTGGGATCTATTATATGTATGATATAATTCAATTTCTGTATTTAATCAGATTGTTTATTATTATTTATTCATTATTTTTGATCTTATGACATGATACAATGGGATGACTCTTCTCGGTGTTCCACTCAAGACCCTCACAAATACTTGGATACCACTTACACACATAGATGAACATATGAGGTCTTCTTTCATTCGGACTCAGATATGGTGGTTCAGGCTTGGATTTTAAAAAATGGTATCAGATGATCTAGAAAAACTAACATGTTTCATCTCCAAAATTGGATTAAGATAGATTATATATGAGAGAGTAAGTATGGACTCGGGCATGAGAACTATGAATGTTCTTTTCTAGCACTCAACTGTGAACCTCCATGTTGTCATAATGTGGGGAGTTTATATTCTATTGTTACTATTGATTAACCATGGGTGATGCACTTGATTTTATATGTGACCTATGAGATTTCGTGAAAGTTCATGAATCCTGAATAGGAACATAGTTACACGTTCCATATATATACATGTAGTTGTCTTGCATTGTAGTTCATTAATTAAATTACTTGATTTAAGCTATCTATTTAGGATAGTTTCTTTTTACGATATATCTGTGTTTCCATGTTGTCTGGTATCTCTTTATTGGTATTAATTAGTTGAATAGATCATCTTTTTGTGTTATAATATATATGATGACTCTGGATACTACATAGATACAGAAAATTGGTTAGTTAGAAGAGGGTTATACCATTGGATAGGGGTAGACTCTACGGAAAATATTCTTCGATCCCGTAGACTAGTCTCGATAACCCTTGTTTGATCTCATAGACTATAAGGATTATTTTTTTTATTAATTATTTTTTTGTTGGATAGATGTTGCATCAGAGATGTTCTATGGAACCACAAGTTGGGTAAACCTATGATTGACTTGTTCCACCTCTTGTTGTGTATGGGGTATACCCCAGCATGATCATGTACTGATATATGAATCCCAGGCAGTAGAGTTATATCATTCAAGACAAATGTTTTATCATTTTCGGTCCAATTTGGATCTTTTCAAAGGATTATGACTAGAAATATGAGTTATTTCTAACTTAATTGTCCTCTAGAATTCTATTTATTGGTGGAAAACATGATATAATGGATCAGAATGACTTCATCAGGAGTATTTTTGAGCTATTTCAGACCTATGAGTAAGGATGACTGGTTTTGGAAATCATTATGTTTCAAGGACCAACCAGGTGATAGTGGAAATCCATGAATCAATCATATAAAAGAGAATAACATACATTTATGGACATAAAGTAGTTGTTCCTCAAATTGTACATCCCTAACATGATGAATTTGGACCATTCCCAGGAGCACATGGAATTATTATATGGTTATATGATTGTCTCTACTTACACTTCATTTTTTAAGGAGTTTCTTCACCATGATATTTTTTTACAAGGTAATGAGCCATTGATAACTGAGAAGATTGATATAGTTTTTTCATAGTAGATAAGAAGAATCATCAAAGGCATTAACCTCATGACATGATCTCATGTGCTTTGAAAGGCCCTAACCTTGGAGAAGTTGTCAGAGGAGGATAAGACATCGGGCTTACATCTGAATCAAGGTTGGATATTAAATAGGTTTTTCCTTTATACTATAGGATTACCATTAAATTTTAGGAAGATAAAAGAAAACTCAAATCAGTTGACTAATGGAAAATCTAGTAATAACCAAACCTTTTTAGGTTGGTTCTAAAATTGTGGCCTACAAGGTCATTATAATTTCACTGGTAGGAAGCGAACAACAGACTTCCATCATTGTGGAACGATTCGAAATCATCGATATTTTCCCTCAAAGGATTCCCAGATGAGTTATAACTTTCTAGGAGAGGCTCGGAGTGGAGAAACCTAGTAGAGGATGCAGACTCCCCAGATGAAAATGACTTTGAAAAGTCGTGGATATGATCATGGAGCTGATGTAGTCCATGTATATTGATTGAATATAGCACAAAAAATTGCGATAATTAATATGTTAGTATATAAGTTATGTACTAGAACAAATCCTTGATCTACTACATGGTATTAAATCAATTGATTTCATGGATATATATGAGCTAGTTCTAGACTAGAATTTCCCTATGTGTTGTGTTTCCCATACTAACATTCCTCTAATATGGCAGTGAATGATGAAATGATAACCTAGTATATGAGAGAGTGATCGTAAATTCATGTTTTATTGAGAGACTGATGAGGGACTTACATAGTGGATATGGGTAGTACTGTATCATCTACACCTACCTTCTCAATATCAAGACATGCATGAAGTGTTCCATGTTTCTCAGCTTCATAGGTACATGACTGATCCTGTGCATATTATATATTTCAAGAACATTGAGTTAAAACATATTGCATCTTATGATGAGTGTCCAGTGAGGATTATATATCAAAGTATAAAGGACTATAATGGGAAATGATACTACAAGTCTAGTTTTAGTGGCATCATGGGTGGATCCTAGAAGAGATGTTGAAACATGAGTATGACATTAGAGAAAAATGGTTTGAGTTGATTGATCAAGTCCAATAGATATGCTTCTCAAGGATGATAAGGAGATAGAGGGGTAAAATTTTAATAACCAAATTTCATAAGGATAATAACAACCAATTTTTTATAAGTTATGAATGTCCAATGAGGGAAAAATAATTTATCATAGAAAATAATTTTAAATGTGTTAAATGATTTTGGGAAGGCTAAAATCCCATTTAACAATTTGAAATAATTAGTGGAATATTTTCAAAGGTAGACACTGAGTTAGTGAGAGATTATGATGCCATAAAATCCTGGTTGAATACTGAATATAAATATTAAATATAATATATTATGTGAAATCTATTTATTCATAATAATTGAATAACTCAAATGTGGGGAGTTGTATTAGAAATCTCAGACAACTGACAAGTCTAAGATGTAGTGTTTACCTTAGGTGGTGTAATGACCCAAAAATTATGAGGAAATTTTTTTTCATAAATACTTTGAAATTTTATGGGTCTCCAGTTTATGACGACACATGATTCTGATGCCCAGTGTGTCCGGAATCAATTTCAGAAGTTTTTTTTGGGTATGTTCAGTAAACGTACGTGAGGGTTTTTCTATCTTTTGAACCGGTGCTCAGATTCAAAATCCTAAGGCACCGATGAACTCGCATCGCCTATATTTACTTAAGGGAAGCTTTACCGAAATTGGGTTTTATGCAGGTTGGAAGTTAATTTTTGGGGTTTAATAAAAATTTAAATAAAATTTTTGTAAACAATTATATCTATCTTGGGTAGTTAAATCCAGAATGGGGTAGTTAATTGGTGGGGCCCACACCCTCATAACCTCCCATGAGAGGATATTTGTGAGGTGGGGACCACATGTTACCTTACCTTTCATCTCCTCTTAAACTCCATTAAACTCACTATTTAACTCCCCTTCATTTATTCTTGACAACCCCCCCCCCCCATTTAATTGGGTGGAGCCTATCCACATTCTACACTCTTCATTAATGTGACTACCTTAAAAAATTAATTAAGTGAGAACCGTTAATTAATTTATTCTTTTGAAATAAATTTCAAATGGCATGGCTTATCTTTTCAAATCGAGGGAATCCTTAATATAATTTTTGGCTTGGAAATATTGTGGTGGGAAACCTCTGGAGAATTTAAAAGAGAGATTTAATCCACCAATGAAGAATGAATTTCTCCCTTGATGCAGAATGCGTAGTCACCAACGGTGCTTCCTCCTCTGATGCACCCTGACGTGCGATGGAATTTATCGAGGTAGGGGGTTTGTTTGTACAATTCGATTTATGTGAATTATACACTCAATGTTGGGTGATTAATTGTTGCGTGATTATTTGAACCACTAACGCGTTGGGTACATGCTAATTAACAAGTACAGAACCACCGCAAACATGTTCATGTTACGAATAATGTTTGGAGATAGATGAACGGATGAGAAACATTGTTCTAAGGTCATCGTAGTGAAGAGTGCGACCCGAGAAGGCCATATGCAATGACAGAAGCTAAAACGGACCACCGGAGCGACTCTGGTGGCCCGCGGATTATCGTGGCATTGAGGATAGCCGGAGAACAGAGGTGGAAGCCATCGGCGACACCCTAGCATGCCTCCGCTAGGAATCCTCCGCAGCACCAGCCGCGATGGCATGTAGCATATCTTGCCCGCACGGGATCTACAGTGACAAGGCAGCACCAGCCTGGCGCTGTTTAGCGAAACCCCACCCCCCCCCCACCCTGCTCAGCCAGCCTAGCTGGGTTGTGCCTGGATGGGCCAGGCCGTGCCCTACTGGTCCAATTTTGGACCGGGGTTGGGTCGTCCAATTTCGGGCCGACCCAGGGTGGGTTGGGCCGGGTCGGACCGGGCCCAAACCCCCCTTTTCAGATCATTTACGGTCATTTTCCCATAACATGAGCTACTTACCTCCAATTGATGCACCGTCAGTTGCGTAGTATTCCTAGGATCTAGATGGCCATTTCGGTATATTACACTCAAGGATTTAGTGAAGTTTTAGTGGAGCAAGTTTGGTTCAAACCCGAAAC
The DNA here is from genome assembly GCA_963277665.1 of Viscum album. Taxonomy (NCBI): domain Eukaryota; kingdom Viridiplantae; phylum Streptophyta; class Magnoliopsida; order Santalales; family Viscaceae; genus Viscum; species Viscum album. The sequence goes on from OY728131.1 coordinate 1,011,711,416, forward strand.
CAACCGGGCCCTCGGAGCAAAAAACGATTATAACTTAAGGACCGGACGTCCGATTGACATGTTTTCTATTAAGTTGGATTCATCTTGATGAGACAGTTCATTTGTAATACTATAAACATGATTAGAATGTGGTTTGAGCATGGTCGGGTTGGATTGTTCATGAAATCCAACCGGGCCCCTAGAACAGAAATGTGATTACTCACAACCCGAGAGTCTGATTGACGCACAGTCTGTTCCGTTGAGACCCCTATGATGAATCTGTCCTTTGAGATACATCCATGCAAGATTATGTGACACTAGGAAGTATTGACCAGTATCATGTGGATAATACCTTCCTAGAGACGAGCATATGGAGTATAGAGACCTAGTAGCTCTAGACTTGACGACTGCTTGACCGATTGAACTCGGAGTGATTCGATTAGCCTAGTGGATGGAGCACCCGGTTTGGCGGTAGACCCACGGCTGACGGAGCGCCTGGTTTGGCAGTAGACCCGCGGTGCATGACATGAGGAGTACCTCTGTAGGCTATTGGGGGGAGCACTACATGTGTTGGGGCGGCATGTCCATGGCAGGAAGCGCTATTGTGTTGGCGAGACATACCCGCGGTACTCGGCAGGAGGTGTACCTCAGCAGTATAAGGATAGGGAGTAGCACCTCGGACTCACAACAGGGCCACTGTACTCAACAGAGGAGGATTTCTCCAGCAGTTGTGGTTTCGATAATGAAAATCATGGTTCAACATGAGTCAAGGACCTTTGTGATTTCCTCATGATTGAGATGGGTTACATGATAACCTAGGTATATGTATGGGAATTTACGTATGTAAAGGTTATCTATTGAGATCATTCTTTGTGTTTTATATTTGATGGATTTAGTGAGACCATGAGGGTATCGGGGTCCCTAATGAGTATCATTATAGTCTCCCCTGCATGGGATATGCCCACACCTCATTGTGTTGGATGCAAACGACGAACAACGCAATCCAAGGAAGAGTGTATGGGGACTGGATTGTACCCGGAGGTGGAAAATAGACATGACGGTACATGGAGTGGACCGAAAGACGCAGAGTGCAGAGGGGGACATTTTTACATACCCTTCTGGTAGGAACCCGAATGATGATCCTGGAGATGATTCCATCTTCTAACAATTTGTCTTTTCAGTTGTACATTAATTCAGTTGTAGTTGTACCTTTCTTTCGGGCTTGTATTTCTGTCCCCTTTTGTATTTTCATCACACTTGATATACTACTTTACTTAGTGATTACTTATGCTTTTCCTCTGGTTGTGTGTGTTTACGTTTTATAAAGGCAATTCCTTCCCAGTTCTAGGGAAATACTCTTTTGGTGCTAGTCGCCAGCCCCTGGCCTAAAGATGGTGGGCTTGGGGTAGTTATGACAGGGGCCCCGGGGACGGTTCTTGACAAATTGGTTTCAGAGGAGTCAGTTATTGCACAAAACACGGGACTCTGATATTTCTTTTCTGTGATGCATTAGTGTTAAGGGTACCGAGTGTTGTTTCCAGTTCAGGGAGTCCAGTGTTGGTGCGGCGGCCGACGTATCCAAACACTAGGACCTTGACTTCTGATTTCTGACTCAGTGCACAAAAACACTAATTTCATGTGAGTCTTTAAAAGTTTTATTTAAGTCAGATCAACCAGGTCAGCTCACCAGGTATATTCTTTTGACCGTGTCACATCTGTTCAGTATGCCTCCATGCAGACAATCAGTTGAAGTTTCGAGATAGTACCCGATGAGGGCCCACCAAGCGATGAGGCTCTGGTGTAGGGCCCTCTTACTATATTAGAAACTTCGGGTGGTGTACCAGCAGCTCCACCACCTGTTGGGAAGTAGATACCACCAGCTTCACTGGCAGATGGTGCACGCTGACAGAGCGCATTGCACGAGTTCCAGCAGGTGAGGCCTCCGAGGTTACGAGGTGAGACAGATTCCCTGGAAGCAATGGACTGGCTGGAGGCAATTGCTAGAGTAAAACCCCTAGTTCAGACAGTAGTAGAGAAAATGGTGATCATAGCTACTGGTGTTTCCCAGTGAATGACCATGAGGTTGGTCTGTATAGTGATTAGGCTTCAGTACGTGGACTGATGCCTGATATTGTACCTTCGGGTAGTGTGCCAGCTAAGTCACTACCTGTTTGTCAATAGTTTCAACCAACGGTACCAGTAGATGACACATATAGGCCTAGTTCCTTACACATGTTTCAGCATAAGATACCCCTCAGGTTTTGAGGAGATCCCGACTCACAGGCGGCTGAGGACTGGCTTGAAGATGTGTCTAAGAGTTTTCTAGAGCTTACACAACATCGACATGACGACATGTCTGTAGATGAGTATTCATCGAGGCATAACGATCGTTCCAGGTACTTTGTGACTAAAATACGATCAGTGCTTTAGAGCTCGAACATCCGAGCCAACATTTTTCCTAAATGCATTCCATCTTTTTCTAGGGTTCTCGAGAGAACCTTTCTGGTTAAATGTTCTTTTGCAGAATGAATACAGCTAGAGAATGTTAGCAGGAGGGTAGGGGAAGAGAGTAGCTACATGCGGTCAAGGATTGTTACCCAAGGCTCTAGGAATGATTGGAGGTACGATCTATGTCATCTACTAGCTGCCGTAACAACAGACATTGAAAATATTCATTAATTCCTTCCACGAATCTTGTCCCAGACCTAGAGTTTTCGGTTAAGCCATTGACTTGACTCTCACGGCTGGAGATACCATTACGAGGAGACTCGATAATCACTCTTACATCGACGGTGTGATATGACCCATTAGGTGAGAGTTTTGATGGGAACCTCTTGGTGTTAGCATCGATGCGTTATAACGTTAGTTTGGGTATGGACCAGCCAACCGTAGTTCAAACATAGATTGACTGTATTAGGAAAAAATGATGTGGTTTACCTACAACGATGGGACGGGTTTTCCTTGGTCGGTGAAAAGGAATCCCCAAGTAGCACATGATGGAATAATGCGTAAGAGGGTGAATTAAATCACTCATGAGTCTCCCAGACTTTGATTTGTTCCGGACTACTCCAAAGTTGTTGTACCACTTTTAGCATTGATGAAGAAGGGGAAACCTTTCATGTGGTCAGAGAGATGCCAGAAGAGATTCCAGGAGCTGAGTCAGAGGTTGACTAGTGCTCCCATCGATAGGCTACGATGGAGAATGTGCGGATCATCCAAGAGATGATGAAGACGACACAGAGAAGACAAAAGTCTAATGCTGATAGGAGATAGAGACAACAAGAATTCGATGATGGCGACCACATTTTTCTACGGGTCTCATCTCGATGAGGTCTACAGAGATTTGGCCAAGGTGACTAGTTTTCTCCACGATTCATCAGACCTTTCCAGTTCCTCAGGAGAGTAGGTGATCTAGCTTATCTCCTGGCCCTTCCACCTCAGTTGCATAGGGTGCATGACGTCTTCCACATATCTCAGCTCAAGAGATACGTGCACGACCCGACCCACATCATCGATAATGGGGATCAGTACATCGATGATGGGGCGGCATTTTCGATGGTCCTGGTGGAGATCGTGGATATATAGGAACATGGACTAAGTGGATGGTCGATTCCTCTGGTGCACATTCGATGGCCGTACGGAAACCTACAAAAGAGAACTTGGGAACGGGAGGCTCAGATGAGAGCTCTGTACCACATTAGTTTCCCTAGTGTGGGTTGTAGAATTACGAGGATGTAAATCCCTGAGGTGAGAGTAATGTAAAGTCACTAAAATTTAAAGGAAAATTTTTTCCTAAATACTTTGGAATTTTACGAGTCTGCTGTTTTTGACGGAACATCATTTCGAGACCCGGTGTGCCCCGAATCAATTTCTTATGTTTGTTCGGGTACGTTCAGAAAACGTACGTGCGGGTTTTTCTATCTTTTGAACTGGTTCTCAGAATCGAAATCTGAGGGCACCGATGAACTCGCAGCGCCAGTATTCTCATAAGGGGACCTTTACCACAGTTGCATTTTATAAGGGTTGGAATTTAATTTTTGGGGTTTAATAAAAAGTTAAATAAAATTATTGTGAACAATTTTATCTTTCTTGTGTAGTTAAATCCTACATAGGGAAGATAATTTGTGGGGCCCACACCCACATAACCTCCCATGAGTGGATATTTGTGAGGTGGGACCCACACGTTCCCTAACCTTTCACCTCCTCTTAAAATCCCTTAAACTCTATATTTAACTCCCCTTCATTTATTCTAGACAACTCCCCTTCATTTAATCGGGTGGAGCATCTCCACATTCTACCCTCTTCATTAATGTGCCAACCATAAAAAATTAATTAAGTGAGCACCCTTAAATAATTTACTTTTTTTGAATTAAATTTGAAATGGCATGGATAATCTAATTAAATTGGTGGACGCCTTAATATAATTTTTGTCTTGGCAATATTGTGGTGGGAAACCTATAGAGAATTTAAAAGTGTTCATTAATCCTCCGATTAAGAACAAATTTCTCCCTTGATGAAGAATGCGTAGTAGCCAATGTCACTTCCTCCTCGAACGCACCCCGACGTCCACAGAATCGACATTCGTTCTCTGCGATGTCGTTCTCCGCGATGCCATCTACTGCGACACTCATCTTCCGCGGCTCGACGACTTGAGACGTCATTTATTGAGGTAGGGGTTGTTTTTGTATAATTCCATTTATGTGAATTATACCCTCAATGTTGTGAAATTAATCCTAGAGTGATTATTTGAACGACTAACACAGTGGGTATGGGCTAACGAAGAAGCCCAGACCCACCACAAACTTGTTCATGTTGTGCGGAACATTTAGCGATGGATGAATTGAAGGGAAATGTTGTTCTGAGGCTGTCGAAGTGAATAGTGCGACCCGAGAAGGCCATAGGCACAGACGTAAGCTAAAACGGACCACCGGAGCGACTTCAGTGGCCTGAGAAATCTCAAGGCGGCGTGGGTCGCCGGTCGGCCACCTGGAGGCGGCGGTGCCCTATGGCACCGCAGGCAGAAATCTACCGCCGCCTCGGCCATGACAGCGTGGAGCAGATTACTCCCGCATAGGATATAGGGTGACATGGAGTCACCATTTCACAAACCCAGACCCCCCCCCCACCCGCTCGGCCAGCCTGGCCATGCTGCCGCCGGCCGCAGGCCGGGCCGCTTAGCTGGGTCAGGCAACGCCCATCCAGGCCGGACCCAATACCGGGTCAGGTCGACCCAGTTCGGGCTGACCCACAGTGGGTGGGGCTGGGTCGGACCGGGACCAGACCCTCATTTCGGACCATTTATGGTCAATTGCACATAACATGATCTACGGACCTCTGACCAATGAACCTTCAGTTATGTAGGATTCGTTGGATCGAGGCGGTCATTTCGTTATATTACACTCAAGGTTTTGGCGATGTTTAGGTATAGCTACGTTGGTTTGAACCCAAAACCAATTGGGCCCTCAGAGAGGAAACGCTTATAAATTAAGGACTGAACGTCCGATTGACATGTTGTCTTTTCGGTTCCATTCCTATTGATGAGACAGTTATTTTGGAATTTTTTACTCAAGATTAGGATCTGGTTTGAGCATGGATGGGTTGGATTGTACCTGAATTCCAACCAGGCCCGTGGAACAAAATTGCTAAAAACTCACAGACTAGGCGTCCGAGTGACCACCGTCTATTTTGTTGATACACCTATGACGAAGTGGTTCTTTGAGATACTTATATGTGAGATAATGTGACACATGGAAGTACCGACCAGTGGCTCATGGAGTGGACCCTCCCAGAGATGACTGTACGGAGTACTGAGACCTAGTAGGTATAGACCTGACGACTGTGTGACTGATTCGACTCGGAGTGATACGATTAGCCCTGTGGACGGAGCGCCCGGTTTGGCGGCAGACCCACGGTGGATGGAGAACCTAGTTTGGTAGCAGCCCTTTAGTGCTCGACAGGAGAAGTACCATTGTAGGCTATTAGGGGGAGCACTACTGTGTTGGGGCGGAAGACCCATGGCGGGATGTGCTACAGTGTTGGGGCGACAGACCCGCGGTACTCGATAAGAGAAGTACCTCAGTAGTCTAAGGTTAGTGAGTAGCACCTCCGAGTCGCTACATGGCAACTATACTCGACATAGGGGAGTTCTCCAGAATTTGTGGTTTCAATAATAAAAATCATGGTTTGATCTGAGTCAATGACCTTTGTGTTTTCCTCATGATTGAGATAGGTTACGTGATAACATAGTTACATGTATGGTAATATACTTAAGTAATGGTTATATGTTGAGATATTTCATTGTGGTTTATACTTGTTGGATTTAGTGAGACCTTGAGGGTCTAGGGTCCCTAATGAGTATCATTATACTCACCCCTGCATGGTCTATGACCGCACCTCGTTGTGTTGGTTAGAGACGACAGACAACACTGACCGAGGTAGAGTGTATGAGGACTGGACAATACCCATAGGTGGAAACTCAGCGTGATGGCACACATAGCAAATCAATTGATGAAGATTTCTGAGGAGGAAATTTGTACCAACACTTCTGGTAGGAACCTGAAGGACGTTCCAGGAGCTAATTACATCTTCCAGCTATTTGTTTTTTTAGTAGTACTTTCTTTCAGTTATAGTTGTACCTTTCTGTTGGGCTTGTATTTCAGGCCCTTTTTGTATTTTCAGCACACTTGTTTAACTAATTTACTTAGTGTTTGATTCTTCTTATTCTCTGGTTGCATGTGTTTATGTTTTATAAAGGCAATGAATTCCCAATTCTAGGGAAATACTCCTTTGGTGCAAGTCGCCAGCTCCTGGCCTATGGATGGCGGGCTTGGTGTAGTTACGACACGGGCCCAGGGAGACTGGTCGTGACAGGTGGGGTATAACATTTGTACACATTAGATAATTGGATGACATTCTCAGGAAAATAGCCATTTTTAGTTTTATTATATATTTAATCCATTTTTCGAATTTTAAATAATTAATATCTCTTAAAAGGTGAAAATTATGTGAAACTTGGGACCACTATTGGGTCAAGAACAAGGTGATTACCCTATGAAGGGTTTAAGATTTATATTCAATGTGTGTTTGGACATGTTGTTAAATTAAATTAGTTTCATAGAAGTTATATTAAATGATCTATTTTTTTGATTAATTAAATTAATTACTAAAAATAAGATGAAACTATTCATCATCTTGAAATAATATGTTCTTCCCTTTTAAATATGGTAGGTTTCCAAAAACACGGATTTTACCCAATTTTAAAATGGAAATAAAGCCCACACATTATTTTAGTCAAATTAAACGTTCCATTAATTAATTTGAATAAAACTGAAGATTATTTGTTCAGTTTTGAAAACCCTACATGTAGGGGTGTAAATATTTTTTATCCACCATAATTTTATTCGTCGGTGCATTTTGTTGAGTCTAGAATATCATGATATCCCTTTCATGCAATTTAGGGTAGTCGATGAATCCTTTATTATGTGGTTTTAGGCATGGATAAGGGCTCATCAATTATTATTTTACTGGTGAACAATACATGTATCATTCAATTTATTTATATATATTTTCTTCTTTATCATTTCAAATTTTAAATAGAAAAAAAGACAGAAAAAAATGATACAATATAAATGAAAAATCTAAAATTACAATAAGTAAATTTTTATTTTATTATCAAAAGATAATATTAAAATAATATTTTCAAAATATGTTTATCACAAAAATATTAAGAGTGATTATTTAATAATGTATTATAAATGATTATTTTATAAAATTTATCAAAGGATAATTATTATAATTATCAAATGTTAATTATGTCAAATTATCATTGTTAATTTCATCAGATTATCAAAATAAACATTAAATTATCAAATAATGTGATATTAAAATCATCAGGCATTTAATTTCAATGAATTATCATTGGATAATGGCATGAGATTACTAAATATAATTATATAAATTATTTTATGATAATTGGACTAATTTATAAAAAGATAATTTTTTGAAAAAATAATCATAACATAATTGAAAGATGATAATTTGTAATGAATAATTATTATAAGGTAATTATTCAATTTATCCAAATATAATTATAATGAAATTATTGTGTGGCAAATACTATTAAAATTATCATTGTATAATTACATTAATTATCAAATTATAATTATTAAAATTTGAAAATTTTATTTTCGAGATAATCAAGGAAAATTATTGTAATTATTAATCGATAGTTGCTATAATATATTAGTGGATAATAAGTAATAAGAGAAAATTATAAAACATAATTATAATGCAAAACTTATAACAAACTATCAAAATAGAATTGTAAAGGATAATTTATAATAAAATAAAAATATTAAATTATAAAAGAAAATATAGGATGAAAATTTTGAGAGATAATAAAAAATAATTTGTTTTTAAATTATCAATGATAATTTTGAAATTATAATTTATAAGAAATTATATTAAATATTATAAAAAGGTAATTTCTGAGAAATTATCAATAGATAATTATTTTTCTTTAGGAGAATATAACAAAAACATGTGTGGAAGAAAACAATAATTATAGAATTATCCCTGAAATAGACAGTATCATAACATTTGATATGTTGTATCTTTTTTAAATAAATTTTTTTTGGCTTTAGGTACCCTTGATGATCATCAAACATTTGTGTGTTGATGATTACAATAATAAGGCCACAATGAGGTGTATCAAACCACACATAGTAAGTTATCTATGTCGTTGACCTTGAAGACATTGATTCTTGATTTTTCTTCCCATTTTGGGCCATATAGATATAATGTTATCATTATGTCATGTTTATGTTGGAATAACCCATTCTTGTGGTTAATTTCATGTGGTTGTCTGAGTAGCCAGGGGCATACTTGCTTGGGTACGATTATCTTGACTTTGGTTTTAGTGTTACATGTCCTTACTTGTTATGGTACATGTTGTTGTGTGTTCATTGACTATGAAACTATGAAGTAGGAATCATGATACTCATTTGGAACATTGAGGTTGGGAATTTATGTCTTAGTTTCCAGTTTCCCAACCTAACGCTATCATAATATCATTAAAGGTGGATGTGGCTAGCTCGGTATAGGGGAATGCATACTAGATACCATTAAGATACTGTTTATTTCTTCATATTATCATTGGTCATATGATTTTTAAAATGTGAAGTGATACAAGGATGCTTATTTGACAGATACCGATCATTTATTCCTATGGACATGGGATGTGGGAGTTTTAAAAGGATAATATAGTCAGGATGCATAGATGATAGATACCAGTCATTATTAACTATAGACATAGGATGGTAGTGTTATAAAAGGTTAATAATGTTGGGGATTTACTTGATGGAATAAGAGGAATTCCTATAAAAACTAGCATCCGGGTGGGCTGAGAATTTTTTCCTCGTTGGAGGTACATAACTTCTTGGCATTCATACCAGCAACGAGCTGAATCATGTGGGTCTGGAATTTATGGCACCTTGGTCTGAGCACGATGAATCAACACATGTATGATTATGTGTAATTTTCTTCGTTCATGATATCAACTGTTAGAAATATTTTTGAACATAATTTAAGGACACATTTTTTGTGTCCAAGTATGTTTGGTACTCACACCCTACTCAGGAATTTCGGTGCACTTGTATAATTTGTAACTAGAGATCCAGCCTATGTAAAGGGGCCTATAGAGGATTGTTGAGAGTTAGAGGTAAGATATGGAGTGGACTATAATAGACACTAAATCTCCCCCGATATGTTTTTTATTTACATTTTCATTTATTTGTCTACAACTTTATACTCTGGATAGGCTCACAACTTCAGGAGCTCTTACATGTATGTCATTATTCTATTTCATCATTTAAGCTGGTTATTTACTATTTGGATTATTAATTATTATAAAAATTATGGCATGATATAGAGGGTATATTCTCCCAATGTATTATCTTGAGAGTCTCAATTGTTTTCATAATCCTTTTGTGTATGAGAAGTGGCACATGGGGTCGTGTTGCATTCCATCATGGATCTGGTGGATTTGGTTGAGATGTTAGAGAAAATAATATATAGTAAATCTAAATTTGTTATAAATATATTATATATATTTTATAATATATATAATGCCTTATATTACATACTTATATCATATTATCAACTAATAATTATTAATGGATTATTAAAATCATTATTTTGGGTGGAAATTCCTTCATTGTTTTATAGATGTTCTAGTTCAGTGGTCCTTGTCCTTGTACTTTTATCGTGGTTCCATAAACAATAAAATTTTAATAATTCAATAAGTATAATATTCTAATATTATATACACATTTATAAATATCCATATATATTTGTGAATAGAAATTAATTAAAACAGTTTATATAGACAGTAGTCTATATGTACGCACATGTGATGATTCCATTTCTCGATGGATGGAAACGAATAAAAGAAAATAATAATTTACATTTATAAAACAATAATAATATAATAAATATAACCTAAATTAAGTAAATACGTCATTATTTCCATCAATTTGAAATTCTTATGGAAAAATAGACATATCTCATCATGGAAGTGTATTATACACATACACATGAGAAAAGTTTTCTATTCCCAATGGATGGAAAAGTTGTTGATAATAGTTCTTCTATATCAATTTAAAAATTAATTATATTTTATGTACTAAATTAACTATTATATAATGGATATCTCGTATTTATAGGATGTAGAAATATAAATAAAATTAAAGTACTCAGCTAAGAGTTATAACTCATCATTTAAAAACCATTTTTGGATATCACCGTAAGACTTGAAAGGATGGTCATTTGGAATGAAGAAAAGAACATGGAAATGGTGAAGGTGGTTATTAAGGTATAATGTTAGGTTTGATCTTGATATATTAGGATAAAAAATTTGCATAAGAAGTATAGGAGGTTCCATTTTATATGTGATGGGAGGGAACCCCTTGGAAATAATTAAAGTATTGAAATAATATAAAATAATTTTTAGGATAAAGGGGTTCAAATTATATATATATATATATTATGATTTTAATTCTATTTAATATATTGTAATAATATGTATAAAATTTTAGTTGATTCATTAACCCTTCTCATATGATTATAACCCCTCATTAACCCTTATTACATATATCCTGATATAAAAGTTCTGTAGACTTTAATGGTCGACATTGTTAATATAAAAAAAATCAACTATAAGTGGAAAAAGTGAATATTATATTAAATATCCCATTAAATTTTATGAAGATAATATTTTCTTTAATTTTAATACATTTAATAAAATACTATTTAACTAAAGATACCATTAAATTCACTTTTGAGAATACCTGAAAATTTTGACATTAGTTACTACATGATTGAAATGTAATTAGAATAAAAAAAATTAAAAACGAAATATAAGGAATCATTTTTTTAAAAATTCTTGTATAACAATAATTCATTCAAATTACATTACATTTTTTGTTTTTTAAATCATAAATTTTATTTTTTTCAATTAATTGAATAAATATTGTTTTGGTGTTTCATAGGAATTTATGGTAAGAAATTCATAAAAATTTAAAAAAAATATTACCATGAAAAAAATAATTAATTCATATTTAATAGAGACACTAAGAGACAAAAATAACCTTATTTTATCACCGTGAAAAAATATTATAGATGATAAAGTCGAGAATTGGACTTTTTTATTTATCATTTTCATAAAAAAAATATAATGCTCAGGATTAATGAAAATGGACACCAAGTTACCATATTTTCTAAATATGAATGATCATGGCCAAAATAAACTCATTAAATATGATAAATGAATGTTTTAGATAAATTTAAAATCCATACCATAAAGTTTTCACCTTATTTTAATTATTTTAGCACTATCAATGTGACAAGATCTTTCCATGGTTACTAATAATAATAACAATAAATAAAAGAAATATTTACAAAATCTAAAATTATGTATTAAGTATATAGAATCCATATTAGAATTACGTTCATATAAATGGATTAATGTCATTTGAAAACAAGAATTCAAATCTCCACAAACCCTTGTTTTTAGAAAATGTGTTTTTAAGTATAAAGAGAATTTATTCTCATTCCATGTGTAGTATATACCATAAAATTACAAAATAGAATTTTTTAATTAAAAATATATAAATTTCATTAAAATAGATAATTAATTGTGATGTGTTTAAAAATTAAGATAAAAACATATTCTCATATAAAAACAGTTCTTAGAGAAAATGTATTTTCAATACAAACATGAACTTATATGAAAATCAACAATAATAATGATTCATATGTGAATAATTATATTATATAAGATTAAATTATAGTTATTTTTATATATGATAATTTTATATATTTATTAGGCCTTATAAATTAATAGATATATTGAAATGAAATTATGGTTTTACAAATAAAAAATTTAAATTTTTTATTAACCCAAAAATAAACTATTATAGAAAATGAAAAAACTTTACAATATGTTAAATGTGGCATGATGAATAAAAAATGGAGTCCAATATTCCAAATAAAAATTTTAAAACTGGTAAAATTTAATATAATATTCAATAACAAAAATTTAATAAAACCCATTTTTCAAGAGTGCATATTTTTTAAATGAAAACATGACTTTTATAAGTATTTTTTAATTATATAATATTTTTAAAAAATTATATATACATTAAATAAAAAATTTAATTTTTTTATTAACCCAAAAATAAACTATTATAAAAAAATCAAAAAAATTACTATATGTTAAATGTGGCATGATGAATAAAGAAATGGAGTCCAATATTCCAAATAAAAATTTAAAAACTGGTAAAATTTAATATAATATTTAATAACAAAAATTTAATAAAACCCATTTTTCAAGAGTGCATATTTTTTAAAAGAAAACATGACTTTTATAAATATTTTTTTATTATATAATATTATTCAAAAATAATATATCCATTAAATAAAAAATTTCTATATATATTTTATAATCTCATTAATCATATCCCTTCCCATAAATTTGATGGTTGTGTTATAATATATGATAGTTTGATTTAAGATCAATGTTTTGTTCCATGATTGAAATAAAAGACATAAATTATATTTAAAGATATATATATATTCTAAAATATTATGTTGTTACATTTTACCTCTAAAAATAATTTTCATAATAAATTTCCCTATCTTGGTAATCAAGGGTTTAATATTTTTAAATACCTTTGCGGAAAAGTTATATCATATAAAGGGACAATAAAACATAATTTTAAAATGGAAATTGTGAAATGTAATGGTTATCTGAAATAAGATATAATGGGTTCCCATATGCAACTCCTTGTTATTATAGTTGAACACCATGTTTAATAGCATAACCTACATCCAACACTGATCCAAAAAACATCAAAAAATTATTATTTAGACATAGCTTTTATAACATAGAGATTAAATTTGTAGGTATAAATAATATTAGAAAATTTATACAATATATATTTAAAGGAAATAAAAAAAATAATTAATTGATTATTTCTTCTGATATACGAATTTAGTTAATAGTAAAGTTATTTTCTGATTAATAAATATGATTACATCAAAAATTAATTTTATTTATTTTTTGAGAGGAAATATTATAATTAATTTCATGAAATTTTAAAAAAATTATATTATAAAAATTAAATCATTTTTAAAATTATTATATCAAAATTATCATAGGGTTAATTATTCAAATTTCTCTGAAAAGATTAAGTTTCTTTTGAATAGTGACAATCACAATTTTTGGTTAAAAATTATTTTTATGTATCAAACAATTGAAAAGTTAAAATTTATTTTTAAAAGGTTTTAATATAAAAAAATTTCATTTATCATATTATAAAAAATCTAATTATATTCATTGAAATCATTTTCATAATAAAAATTGTTGTAAAAAAATTGATAAGTAAAATGCATTTTTCTAAAAAATTCTTTTTCGGTATTTCGTTTTGGGTTTTAATATTAAATTAATGTATTCAATTTCAAGAAATTGAATATTATATGATGGAGCCTATATTTTTTATCTTCATGTCATGATTCAGTAAATGGTCCATTTTATTTTTTCTATAATGAATAATAATAATATTAATTATTGTTACCACGATAAAGGGTAAATTAGGTATCTAAGGATAATAATAATATGAGAAGGACTAAAAACAACACTAAATCATGCCTAAATTTTATTTTATGGGTCTATTTAATTCATACTCATCAAATATTATATTATATTGATCTTTTTTTCATTTGGAAGGTATTATGACATTTATAATATTTTATGCAATGAAAAGTCAAAAATGGCACACTCTTGTTGTAACAACAATTTTATTATTAACTTAGAGATAACCAGATGATTTATTAAGTTATAAATAATATTTATAAATATAAATGTTTGTTATTCATCCAGATTATTTTTTTTAATTTTTGGTGAATAAATAGTTACCTTAAATTCTTACACAATGCTGATCCAACAGTTATTTAATTGCTGGGAAAATAAAATAAATGATATTAATATCATTAAATGTGCTACAATTTGAAATATTTAATGTTTACTTAGAATTTTATAGATCTATATGACATAATTTATAGGGCTTAAATCATTATACTGAAATTCCACCTTTGTTGTTTTATATTTATTGACAAATAAAAGTAATTGTTTTATAATTGATTTAAATAATATTTTATCAAAACAATATTTTATTAAACTATTTAAAATATATTAAAATATTATCATCATCCATTTTATTGTAATATTTTTTAAATTATTATAAATGGTCCTTTTATCTGTCAATTTTACATTTATTGTGATGATATTAAGAATTTTTTATTAAAATAGTTGTAAATGCTATAAAAGACAAAAAATAATTAACCATGTGTTTAGTAAACCAATAGGGGTTAAAATGATAATAAAAATTTTCTATGTTTAATTTTATTATTTTATTTTAACTCTATACATTTTTAATTATAATTCTTGATTATATGTACGAATTTGGATATAGAATAGTTATATTATTGTTTAATTTTGTAAGAAATTAAAAAAAAAATCCCTCACCTCAATAATGAATGTAAACATCTTCCTTAACTTCTTAACAACACATTAAGAAACCTATCTCAACTAATATTTATCCCTCACATTTATAAGAATCATTTAAAAAATTATATAGGTTTTTTTATCCTCAAAATAAAGACATCAAGATTATCGAAGATGGATCTAAAGGAAGTCTTTCGAAGAAGTGGTAAGTGTCTTACCTGAAATCTTTCAATTTATTAATTATTTACCTCTAATTAGTAAATGGTATTTATAATAAAATGGTTATATAGGTATAGTTATTATAACAAATTTTTATCTTTATCATGAAAATACCATTACCCTCCAACTTTCCAATCAAATGCTATATGAAAATATCCCCCATGTGTACATATGACTTACCATCTTCACGTAGAGATACAATGAATTTGTCCTTAACATATTTTATGTATTGTAATATGATGGTTTTATTATTTTTATGTGATATGAATGAAATATTTATACGTCTATAATTTCAATATAATATCTATCTTCATTCCTTTAAAACAATTGTGAATCGATAACATTGTGTGTGCGTACATGTGGGATACAACATCATCGAAGCGATGAAGTTTTTTAATCATATTTTACATGGGTGGTAATGAGGAAGAAATTTATCTATATATATGTTTAATATGATATAATAAATATTTTAAATAGGTTAATAATTATCTACATTCTTTTTTTTCATCAATCAAAAAGTGAAAACAACGTTCATAAATATGTACGATCTACCGTTTACATGAATGATATAACTCATTTTCGATCTCAATATTTTATGGATTATAATAAAAATAAATATAATTAATATATATATATATAAATAATATTATATTTATATAAATATTAAAAATTTTGATATTAATTAACCATGGTGAAATTATAAAAACATGAATCATCAAACCAAAACATACATACAAAATGAAACTGTTATGACATAGAATAATGATTTCTACAAAAAATGGTAAAAATGGATGATAAAATATTATTGGTAAATCATCTATGGTATGAAATAGATGATTATAAGTATATAATATATGTATAATAAATATATATCTTTTATACATTAGTTTCCAACACAGACAAGTTAAGTCGTACCTAGGGTAAGGGTCTCTCGCCTCACCTTTACTTATGCGAGACATATGCCATATTAAACACTTATTTATTTTGTTTCTTGTAAATACTACATATATTATATATAATATAATGAATAATTTTTTTTAATAATATTTAATTTTTTGTTGAGGTTATTTTTTCATGGTCTTTAAGATTCAAATGAAACCCATGTGGTAAGGGATTATTTAACAATCTCATTATAATTTGAGATTGTATATTTTTAAGTCTCGAATGATGAATATTTCTCTTCTATGAGAATGTGTTCAATAAATTATTTTAATATTTATATTTACTATTCTAAAACTATTTATTAAATTCATTTTTATCCATTTTTTAATTTTTAAAAAATTTAAAAAAATCATCCTTTTATTTTCTAAATGATATACTTTTGGAATTTCCATAAAAAAGTGAGAATTTAATGAATTTTTATTCCAAATGAATGGATTTTACTACTACCATTAATCATAATTTATTAGAATATTCCTTTATGATTTTATGACATTATTATCAATAAAAATTACAGATTAATAATGTGTCAAGTTTTTAGATTTTATGACGTAACTTTCAAAGAAAATAAGAATTTACCTAAAAAGTTTTTCCTATAAAATTTTTAAAAGTACTTTCATCAATGTCATCATCATTTGATGAAACTTATATTGAGAATATAATCTAATGATACCATCCCCATGTTTTTATTTGTATTTTTAAGATCAATTTATTGAGGGGAATTGTCGACACATTTTATATGATACTTCATCCAATATGTACAGTTATTGATTATTAAGGAGTGTTGAATCAGTTCTATTATTAATTCATATAATAAATGTATTGGAATTAATAAGTGGCAGTCATGTACCACTATAAACCTCATATGAATCAATATGTCTCAATAACTATATATTTAAGGCCAGATTTTCAATTAATGTAATCTATATTAACCCTCAATGTGTTAAAACCTTGTTATTAAAGAATGTCTGAATACGGATAATGTGTGGTTAATACCAAAATATAATGTTAAATATATATTCAAAAACTATCATCATTTTTTTATGATATGATATATACTCATACTCATATTATATTCAAATATCACCATTTATTCCATTTTTACATAATATATAATTTATATTGGTTTAATATTTTATGAAATTCCCCGAGTGTTTATCCCCTCTCATAGAAAATTTAACCTCTTATCATATTTAATCCACACATTAAACCCATTAGTTAAATCCAGTATCTATCCAAAAACCTTCCAAAGAAACCCTATACATATTTTAGAGTTCTTATTGGGCATGATACTGTCGTTAGATGTATTAAGGTGATAAGAAAAGTATGTTGTCTGAAGAAGAGTTAACCTTCCTAACCAGTCATTTATATTTTATTTATTTTCCACCACATTAAAATATAATTTAACCATGATGATGTAAAAATATTAGTATATTAAACACAAATATATTTTGTTATTTTATTGTAATATAATATATCTATCTCCAACATCCACCAATTGGGAATGGAATGCACCGTTTGTGTGTAAGGTGGACTACCTACTCATGGAACGATGTAATTCAATTTCCATAACCACATATCACAACTTGTTATATTGATGGAATTTATTTTTTTATATGAAATTAGTTATCATTTTTAATTATTTAAATTTATTATATTATATTATCTCTTTACATTAAAACTATGGAAGAATAACAACATTGTTCGTGTGTACATGTTGACAGCCACCCCCACACGGCGATGTAAATTGTTTTTCATCACCAAATAACATTGATAATATATATATGTTTATTAAAATAAAGAAAGTTTTATTTATGATATAATGAAAATTATTTAAGGGTAAAATAATAATTACCTTCTCTCCATCATGATCATTGAAAAATTGAATCATTACTCATGCATGCATACACGCCAGTTTCTCCATGATTGTAACATAGTTCAATTTTCATAAACATCATACTATGTTTTTATTAAATTTAAAATTGATTAATAAAAATGATGATAATTTCATTATTTTTTCATTATATGATGGAACAATTTCAAATTTTACGATGTCTAGCATTTAGAATCAGTTTTGAAAATTAGGAATAGAACATCCTCAACATACCTGACGTGGAATAAATTCATTATGTAATTAATTATGTCATTAAAATTAATTAAATAAATTGATTAAGTAAAATATATTAAACATATAAAAAATTATTAGAAAACTAATTTATATAAGAATATTATATATCTTTTAATGGGAATACATAGATTTTCTAGACTCGATGTAAAGGATTTCATCTCAATTTACTGTTATTGAGGAATATATTATTAATATGAAAATAATTTCATTTCAATGGTATGTCTTCTAAAAATTTAAATATTATATCACTAATCCTTAATACATCATATTATTTTAATTTTATTTTTTAATTATTTCATTTAAGGATATTTTTCATGAATTTTATCAAGTGGTAGTGGAATTCTTAAATCAATTTCCATCCACTGGGTTATAACTGTTTTTATTTGAATTCATTATGCTAATATTATGTGTGAATTGATATATAAATTTTATTATTATGTATTAATATTTTTTTGTTGATTTATATTTTTTTCAAATAAACTCTACATTGATTACTTGTCAATTCAACGATAAGATCTTTTTAAGGGTTATTCATATCAAATTCTCTATATTTGAGACATATTTTGAAGTTATGAATCTAAACTATTTTATACGTTGTATATAATACCAATTTGATATGTCATATCATTAATATCTTTATAAGCATGGTATTTAAGTGTTTAGTTAAAAAAAATTTCATGATCCATAAGATTTATAATTAACCAAAGTGGAAAATGCGTCATGTATCAATATAATTTATTTTTTAGCTTGTTTATATCCATGGTTACTTTGAATATAATCAAATATTCGTATTTTCTTAGACCACATGAATTTTATTATATTATAGTAATGAATGTGGAATATATGTTTGACATCCATTTCACCCATTATTGATTAAATACACATCAAAAAAATCATTTGAATGTATTAATAATTCTAAATTTTCTTGTAAATATTGAATATTTATCTTCTTGATCCATGTTTTATAAAAAATTTAAGAAAATATTATTTTCATAACACAAATGATTTCGTAATACGATTTTAAATGATCTTTTAAATTACTTTAATTGGTTTTAAATGTAAATTTCATAACATTTTTCAATTGGGTCACAATTGACACTCTTTAAGAAATATTTGAATTTTGTTAACATCTACAATATAAATGGATTTCCCTCTATTATTACCATTATTTATTAGAATAATTAATTATAGTTTCCATTATTATCTTTAATAAAAAAATTAATTTTTTTTAGATTTTTAGTTTTTAAAATATATTTTGAAAAAAAGTCAAATCATCCTCTATTTAAATTTTTAGTTTCATTTAATGGTATTTTCATACATCAATGACAATATGCAATGATATTATGTTAACAATAATATGGTATTTTTTAATGAAACAACCTTTATTCTACCTTAGTATGGATTGTGATATTCTCATTTATATATTTATTCCATGGATAAATGTTACAATTGAAGTACATTTCTTATTGTTATGATTGAAAATTCAATGATTCTAAATTTATTATAATTGAATGATACTTGGAAATTATTTATATTGAAATGATGATCCAGAAATATCTCACATTTTGGGTTGATCCCCATTTTGACTCATGATAAATGGGTGAGCCTGATATATCTTTTACAATGTGAGAACCCAAATAACACATGATTGTAGGGCGTAATATTACTTTAATTTAGAGGTGAGAAAGATAGATTCATTAGAGGGATTCTATTTTGGAGATAAATTGGATCTAGTTGTTTTTGAAATGGGTTTAAAATGAGTTATGAAGATAATTTTTCAAGATAAACACGCATTTAATATGATTTAATTGGTTAATAAATGTTTCATTTGACCAATATTCACATTGCATGGATCATGATTATTGATTTCAATGACTCGTTCCTTTGAAAAATATTTATTCCATGTCTCATGGTTGATGATCCATGTATTGATGGATATGAATTTCCTAATGTTATTCTCATGTACATCAATTATGTTATCATATCTTATTACGGTATTATTTTTCACTAATGGAATTTAATTTTTAATGCTAAAATTTACACATTCTAGGAATTTGAGCTCTCAATTCATATGTCTGTTATTCCCTAGGTTATAATAATTTGAGTGTAGAATGGTTTCATACGAGAATATTTTTTTGGGAGATCATTAATCCTTAATATGGAATATAAAAAATGTGCATAGTGGAAAATATAATCTCATCATGTCATGACTTATGTTTATATAAAATTGTTTCCTAATTATCAAATATGAATAACATAAATGTTCATTGGGAATATAATTGATCCAGTATTTCATTTTTATTCTTTACGTGTTTTTGTTAAAAAATACATCACAATTTATGGTATCAAATCCAAAAATGTAACATTTATTTTTTATCATTTGATTCGTTAATAAAGGTTCAAGGATGTTAAAGTATCCATCTAAATTATAGACCAATAGTGTGAAATAGAACCCTGTTAATGAATACTTTTAACAAATCCTAATAGATCACCTCTTATATCATCCGTAATGTTATTCTAAAAAACCAACATTAATTTTCTATAAGTATGATGAACCTAATGGTCTTCAACACATAAAACCCAATGGTATCT
This sequence comes from Viscum album, assembly GCA_963277665.1. Classification (NCBI taxonomy): domain Eukaryota; kingdom Viridiplantae; phylum Streptophyta; class Magnoliopsida; order Santalales; family Viscaceae; genus Viscum; species Viscum album. The sequence continues at coordinate 1,011,732,334 of OY728131.1, forward strand.
ATTATTTTTGGACACCTGTAGATTTATATTGAACCCAACGGTTTTTATCAGACAACTCTAAACCAATTTGTCTACCTTTCACTCACACCAATGGTTTTTTCATTACTATCCCCACTTGTCTACAAGTTAAAAAAAATAATGGTCTCTCCCTCATTAAACACACATTTCTAACTATCTAAATCCACCAAATCCTACCTATCACATAATACTTTTTTATCTACCACAAAAACCACTGGTATACCTCTTAAACAAATAATAATTCATACATTAGAAAAATAAAAATTATAATTAAATTTGATGCATTTATTTAGTTGTGGTGGTTCACAGCCACTAAATAACCCCCATATACCCATTAGACCCCTCCCATAAATGATGAGTTACTATTATTATAAATTCCATAATTTACATTTATCCGCAGTGGCTGTTTTTATATTTAACATTCATTTAACACAATATTTTATAGTTTGAATATGTCATTGATATATCCAATGTCAGTCCTACCATTATAATAATGATTCAAATAACCCTAAAATATATACTAATATTATTATTAAGTTGCAACCCTTATATATCTCTTTTTCTAAACCCATTATTTTGGATCCAAACCACATCACATACTTAAACACATATAATTAATAATTAATTACCAAATATTATAGAGGATACTTATATAAACCTCAATCAAATATTCTCTATATAAATAATATCATTAATTCACTCTTATTGTATAATTAAAATAAAACCTATAAAAATATTATCTAATACCATTTGTTATAATACACTACCAAAATATGATATAACAAAATGAAAATAAGATCATTATGTTTTCCTCGATGTCAATAACTCACTAATTCATTGATGAGTCATTTGGATTTTTTTTTGTAGCCTCCACAACTGTGGTGGATGTATTTTACTAGATTGTATCTAATGTAAGTCATTCAAATGTCTTTTGGCCTCCCATCAAGATCCTGTTATAAATAATTTACCCATTTGGATCATAGATTCCTCTATTTATGTATATTTCATCGATCAAACTCTTCTAACTAATATTTACATCAAAACAAAAAAAATTAAACTTGATATTTCCAAAAGTTAAATTAGAAAACTAATTAATGAATTTTGGGTCATTTAAAAAACATATGTCTTGGTTGTTTTTATTATTCAAAATTATTAAAGTGATTCTACATGATATAATAGTTATCCTAGGAGAAAAATGTGAAACATTAAATTTAAATGTATATTAACTAAAGATCTCTAAAAAACCTTCACTAATAACGTCCTGATAAATATATTCCTTAAAGGCTTATACACATTATATTTATGTTCATATCATATGAAATTATATGGTGTGTATTGTATTAGGCAATATATATGTAACCAAGGAATATCATATATCACAATAAGGCATATCATTTAGTATGATATAGTGATATCTAGACTCTATATTTAGAATATAATCGTATATTATATGACTATATCATAGTGTATGATGTGAACATATCATTGTTTGATGATGTATCAATCATAGATCATGATTAAAAGGGAAATCAACAATAAATATTTAAAAAATTTCTTTTATTATAAATAATAAGTCATTATTATATATGTTTCCTATTAAGAAGCGGTTGAAATAGAAAGAATTGTTCCATGAACTATTCCATAGATTCCATGATACATTCCATACTAGAATGACACTAGTAATGTTAATGTTGATATGTATCACACATCATGGAGAATATAAAAATGGTATCTCTATTTGACATATTATTTCTCTCTATCAAAGCATGGATATTCCTCAAAAAATTACAAATATGGAAATGTAATTATGAGAACCTCCCATTGATACTAATCCATGTATTTCAACGATTTATAATGAATGGAGTTTATTAAATTATAATAAAAATAGAGTATTGTAGACACATTTTATCTTCTGAAACCACATCTTATTAGACAACCAAAAGAGGCAAACAAATCAAAATTAAAGCTTGTTTTAGGTTAGCCTCTTTATTTAGTATGGAGGGAAAAATATAAAATGGTTAATTCCCATGAATGAAGAAATTGAGAAATCCATTTTATTATCTATAAATCCATCACATTTATTAAATATTTGGAAATCTATAATGATATCTCATTATGGTTATATAGAAAAAATACGATTATCCATCTCTTTCATTCATGAAATAGTGATTGTTAGACCATGTATGAAATCATCACATATAAACTCATTTTAAAATAAAATAAGGTATTAAATTTTATTCATGTCCTCCCTTAATTAATTAATTCATTCATATTGGAATAATAATATTAATTTTTTGTAATTTATATTATTCATGAACAATGTCTTCATGTAGTACAGATGGGATTCCATCATAGACTCTTAATACGTTCATTGATAAAGTTCGTTTATTAACAACTAATGAGATTCCTTCATTGTTTCATGAACCCTTCATATCCATAGTTCAATTTTGAGAGAGAAAAGGGGATTCTTCATGATCATATACTTAAAATGAGTGCACCTATTATGTGAAAAAGATGAATATAAATACCAATATACAAATTCAAGAATAGGGGAATAAAATGAAGGATTATATTTGGGAGGAATTTAAGAACATTACATTCACAATTAATTCCCCTTGAATAAAACTAAAACTCATTTAATTTACAAGGATTCAGTGGGAGAATAAAATATGTACCGATATATAAATTCAATAGGAAACAATATAATTCCCATATATAGTGTTCCTTAAATTCATGTTGTTACTCAGAAACATTTTTATGGGTTTACATATTATTAATGGGAATGATTCATAAATGTTTCATAAATCATTAATAGAGTCCTAGAAGAGGTAATAGTCCCCTTATAATGCCGATATAATCTGTACTAACCATCCTCTCAAAAAAAAATGTGAAACCTACACCATCATTGGTAATGCCTGAGAGACCACCCAACTTTCAAAACCAGTTCTGTACAGACTCAAAATTTCATGTTTGTGAAAAAAATTGAAATAAAATAATTTAAAAATTAAATTTATTTTTTATATATTAAACTATATGACGACAAATATTATTCAAATTTTATATAAAATTTCAGAAAATGTGTGAAATCTTAGGGAATGTTCCTAAGGATTATGTAATTAGATCATATCATTGAGTATTGTTTGTTGGTTTACTATTAGTTCCCTGTATCTAAATCTATCATCTCTAAATTTCTCTTCACTCCATGTATAATAATACTATAGACTAATCTAGGTTCTTACTCTAATAATGGTTGATACATTAACTTATATAAAACCTAAATATAAGCACACTATTTGGATATATATATATATATATATAACAAACCATCACAAAGTGGTTTTTTTAAGAAAATAGGTTTTTTCATCTTCAGTGTATGGAATATAATTAATTTTATATTACACATAGTTTTTTTTTCAATGTATGGATGATCTTGGATTCTGGTTTCTTATGTCCTAGTTTTCCAGAAAGTTTTATTTTAATATAATAAATTCTCTATTGTTATTTGAGAAATATAATTTTTGAATTGATTGGTGAGTGCATGAAAAAAAATTATTGAAAAAAGTATATTTTATTTTTTATCATAAAATTTTATATATATTTTGTGTAGTGGAATTATTTAAAATATTAGACATTATTAGTTATTTTTGTATAGCAATAAATTATATAAGATGTGTAAAAATGTTATTTATTTTAAATGTATCGATTTCAATATATCATAATATAACATATTTGTTTATCATTGTTTGTGGTAAAGAATTTATACCATATGGTTTTATATGATTTTAAATCATAGGCTACGACAATGAAAATTAAACTATTTTTTGAGCGACAAAATAGAGTCCCATATCACCATTATGATGTAATATATAGTGATCCAACCCAGGACACCATCCACATGGCACCCAACTGAGATCATTGTACTACCTGAAGGGTGATCCCAATCCACATTGATTGGAAGATAGTAAATGGGCATCACGTAATATCATTTAGGAATTATATCTCAAAAATATGAGATAAATGAAAGAGGAGAATATACTAACAATATGACTTGTACAATCATTTGAACAACCTAGGATTTACATACCTAAATATTACTTCGTTTTAGATGAATATTCAATATAATTGAAAAATTCTTCTTTGAGCACCATAATGGTTCAGTAACTTTCGATACTAGATGCATAATCCTCTTATTTGATGACATATCATTAATATCTCCCAAAAAGATCTCCCAAATTTTTATTCATCAAACACATTACCAACTTAATAAAATACTTTATGGCATAGTTAAAAGAAAACATAAGAATGTGTGATCTTACATTATTAGTACATGTGAACAAGGGTGATATAAAAAATAAATTAAACAAAAAATAGGAATATGGGTTAAAGAACATGATTTTAGAATTTTAAATCTATAGCCTACATAATAGATAATTGAACCCCAGAAAACTAGGATATCATCACTACTAATGAATTTCCTGAAGCCAGCACTCCTAATTCATCATCCTCATCTGTTATGCACTATCATTGCTACATTCATCTGGTCTGTGGATTGGCTGGTCCTACTGATGTTGTGCATCAACATTGGTTTGAAATTTTGGTGGAGCATCAATCCACTTTGGTGATTACTTATTCATCATTTTCATATTTTTACTAGATCTGGCAGCGAAGTATATTTGGGGAATCTGTATATGGATGTGTGAAGATATGGTTTCATTTCGACCACTCCCATTGATCTAAATGGCATTCATGACGAAGTGCATTAAACGTATTTGGGTTTACTAGGTATAACCAGCTCTGTTGTGGTGATGAATTGTTTGTGTACTAGTGTCTATGATATTTGGGTTCATCATTCATCTCATCCTATAGATCTGAGTGCATAATTACATCTAGTAATATTGGATCTCAGATCTGGTGTGGATTTGCAACATCCTACATTGTCTTCATCTAGTTTTCAAAAAAAAATTGTTGATGTTCGAGTTGGATCAAACATCGTAGCGTTTAAGGACTATATTTTTTTGCAAAATTCTTTGAAATGGGTTCGTTGAACTTTCTCGGGCGAACCTAGTTTCTTTTGCATAAATGATCGAAATGAAGAATACATCCCTAATTTCCTGACACATTTTTCCTATGGCTTCCAATTCCTAGATGTTTTTTGAATTGACCCTTAAGATTTATTCCTTATAGGGGTTCTCTAACTTGAAGTGTGTTTCACATGGGAGAGGTTTTTTACTGCATTTTTCGTCCAATGAGGATATAAATCTTGTGTGGAGCATTGGATCTCTTGTTTTAAAATATAGGTTGGCTTCATATTATAGATTCATTGATGGAATTTATTTTATTTCTAGTGAGGAACATGTTTGCATACATACGGATATGTATTCATGGACTAAACAAGATCCTCTGTCACCCAATGATTCGATACAATATTGCTAGATAAATTGGGACTCTCATTAAACATGACAAGGAGATAGAGTTGGATTTTTTGGAAACATTTCCTTGTTGTTGGTGGAGATCCAAATTCACTCCATGATGATTGAGATGGTGTTTCTCTATACTCCCTTAGATGGTATTTGTATTAATGTAGTTAATGAGAAAAAAATGTTATATTATAATTTGTTTCTGGTTTGTGGTCACCTGTCAGATTCTCGTTAGAGGAAATCTTCTTTTGAGTAGTGTGGACTAAAGGGGAATATCTCTACCCTATTTCAATGAAATGTTTATATAAAGTGATCATATTTGTCAATGCTCCAAGATCTTATATGGACTGTGTCCAGGGGTGATGTGTGGGTTTATAAAAAAATAAATATGTGTCTTGGAAAGGGTCTTAATGAGTAGCCTTATTTTGGGAAAGAAAGTGGAACTTTTAATTGGGTAGATATTATAGTGGTAAAGGATGATAAATATGTGATTTTACAGAACAATGATAAGAATTTAGTTGGAATTCCATAATTATTTAAGGATGATCTACTCTCCAATCCGGAGATTGATAAAGTGGGGCTTATTTTAGGTCATTCTAAGGCTGGAATGAAGGGGAGTGCTGATGTTGAGGGGACGCTATGATCAGGTATGTGTTCATGGTTCTTATGATAATGTTCTTATATTCAGTTTCCCCATGGTTATTACATCATTTGTTCTGGTTGGAAACCATGAAAGGGAATATGAAATAGGAGAGTAGGATAAATTAGATGTAATTGTTGTTTCTGATGACTTGGAGCTACTTGATGATCTAATTCAAGATAATGTGGACAATGAATTGACCTAAAAAAGCTTTGAAACCCTCTGGTAGGAAGGGTAAGGATAATATGGTTCTATCTCCCCATCACCCTATGATGAAGGATGCACCCAATAAGTCTGATCCTAGATGATCTCCCCTATTGTTGTAGAGGGAAGAGATGTGTGGGGGGTTGGAACCATCCTAACACCTAGCATCATGGTTGTTATCCAAAAAATCATGGTCGATGATGTGTTCATGATGATGGGGATGGTGGGCATGGTCTTGTGTCCACTAGGTCATCATCTAATGGTCACATTCTAGAGCAGCAAAATCTCAAGGAAGTGTACTATGTTTTTTTCAATAATATAATGTCATAGTCTAAGTGGGAATATTTTTATAGTAATGATGATTATGATCATGATTATCGGAATGATCCTATTATGGATATATATTGTTCTTTATGGGATTTTATAATTTCCTTCCATGACCACATCCACCCTCTTTTATTTGTCTTTTTATTTTTAAATTTTTTTTGGAGTGATCCTACTTATCTTCAGATCTATTTGAGTATATCGTAATGTGGAATAATGGAAAAAATCATAGAAGATAAATAGAAATGAATTATCAATTTAATCCATGATGGAATAACATACACAGATGAATATGGAAAATGATTAGGATTATAACATTTTGAACGTGGTCAAATAGTAATAGGTTCACACATTAATTTAAAGGGTATGTTATCAGGTACTCATATAAACTTATGGAAAGGAAATCAGTTCTACAAATCAACATATGTACATGAAACCAGGTCTATATATATCCTTATAGACACAAAATTAGGTATACATAAAACTTTATATACATGAAATATATGTTCTCAAATAATCTTATAAACATCCAACTAGGTCCAAACATAAACATGTGAATATGAAATCGGGATCACACATAACATATTTAGTTCATGAGATGTCCATCATTACCTATTGAATTTAATCAAGATAAAGGTCCCATCAATCACATAATTAGAATAATATATACATATTCCATTAGATCCTAAAATATTCCTTATATCGTAACATGTGAAATGAAATTGGTTTTATAAGTATTTCATCAAATCATTGGGTCATATGATATTGAAAAGAAATAATTTTCATAAAAATATTATGATAATAATCATAAAACATCCATATAAAGGATAAGGATGGTATCATTGGTTCATTTCATAAGTAAATCATAATAAAAATTGATTTTATTCATTGATAAATAGCAATAATGTTATTATATTATTAAAAAATTCATGATCTAAATAACCTTTCCACTTTGAAAATAAATTTTTTGAACATGATACATCATGACGTATTGTGAAAATAATTTTCATTTTAAATATCTTTTACAACATATAAATAATTCATTAAAACCTAGTGTTCAAGAGGAAAACATATTCTTTTCATGCCTTGTATGTAAAAAAATATTCCTTTCACATTTTCAGTAAAAAGGACAAAAGTACCATGTTTAAAAATCATAAAAGGAACACTATTAAAGTATTTTTACAATAATTAAAACATTGATAAAAATTATTTTATAAATTATTCATGGAATATAAAACCATTAATCAAAATCTTTTAGAAAACAATTATATTTAAGAATAAGGGTTTTCAACCGAAGATAAAATAAAATAATTTTTTCTTTAATAATATTTATATTAGTCTAATGAGTTATTAAAGAGAAGAAAATTAATTTAAAACTTGTTTTCTATAAAAATAAGTTTTGTATAGGAAATAATGTGATTTTTTTAGATATATACATATATAGTAAGACTTTGTTATCTGATGATAATTCATAAATAATCCCAATAAATAGTGAGATTATAACATAAAAAACCTGCAACTTTTAATAATTTGGAATCATATGGCCCATAAAATTATAACATCAAATAAAAATTTGAATATCATTAAAATTTAGTTCATTTATAATATAACATGTAAAATGTTCAATATATGAACCACCTAAAATAGATTAGTGTTGAATATGGCATAAGTCTCCATGAAATAACAGAGATACGAGAAATCTCGTTCCTCAAGCCTCAAATGTATTATAATATTTTAAAACCTAATATATTATAAATATAATTTTATTGTATATATATTACATAATTTTAATCGTATGTATCATTCCATATAATATTTTCATATTACATTTTATCACTTATTTATAAACAATTCTCTGTTATATTCATGGTTCTTATAATAACTAATTTGATTTTTGTGAATATTCTTGATTAGTAGATTTGGTTCTTTTAAATTGATAATGGATCCATTATATACCTAATTTTAACCATGAAATAAATATAATATATATTCATTATTTAAATATTTAGTGTCATCCATAAAAGTTATACATAGAAAATAATTTACATTTTCCACGGAGAACATGGGTCTTATGTATGCATGACTATTGTATACTTTTGACCTTCGAATGGAATTCAATAAACCTAAAAATTAATTTACCGTTCCATAATCAGGATTATATAATATATATCATTAATATTAATCAAATATAACCTTTTTTCCATCAATTTAAAATTAAAATTAATAACTATTCACATCACATCGTGGAGGTGTTAGTCCACCTGTATGCAAAACTGGCATGAGAATTTTCCAACGGGTTTCAAGGTAAGAAGATATAAGTGATATTAAAAATTAAATAATTCTAAATAATTTATAAATAAAATATATAGTAATTAAATACATAATTTTTTCCATCCATGATAGTTGGTGATGGAAAACGAATTTCATCAGTTCAGTTAGTAGTAATCCATCGTACACTGGATTGATAGTTTTGTTCCCCATTTGATGGAAGAGGATATGGATATTAGTTATTACATTAAAAAAATTAATATATGTTATATAATTTTGTTATTATATTATCATATATGAAAAAACATTAATGAGGATGTAGAATAAATAAAACAAAAAAGTACGGTTTATATTTTTACCACTTTTTTAGAGAAAATATTTATGATTATAACTAAATCCATCATATGATGGTTTTATAATAAAACTAAGATCTATATGATGAGGGTAGAATGTTAAGTAATTACTTTTGGTAGGTATTTGTGAATCTGAAATTCATTTCAAGTGTGAATAGTGGAGAATATGTAGTTTCCTTTTAAAAGCGGTTGTGTGGACACATTTAGAATATTTTAAAATAAATACTATATACCCACATTTCACACATGAAAAAATTCTGATAATGTTTCCTTATCAATCCTTAGATAAGATATGGTAGATATATGGCAAGAAAATTGGAATATTATATTTTTTAGCTCATTTTAACCCTTATCTTTTTAGCTTAACCCTGATAAACCTGTTTTTACCAGATTGACACTAATTAATTTTTACTATTTTCACAATTAATTATTATTTCTGGGAAATTATTATATAATATAAATAATTTTGAACAAAAATACGGAATTGATTTTCATAAATTAAATTCACAAAATTTGAAGAATTTATTTAAAAATTAAACCAACAGACGTGACAAAAAACATCTTTCCAATGAAAAAAAACACTAAAAGAATAAAAAGTTTTAATATAATATTCGAATATAAATTTTATTATAATTAAATTAATTGTATTATTAAATATATAAATTAAAAAATACTATATTAAAAAATATTAAAATAAAACAGAGCTAGTAATTTCTTTAATAGTATATTTAGTATTTTGTAAAAATTAGTATATTTTTTCTAGTAATTGAAAAACTAGTCTCTATAGAAAACTATAAAAAGCTCTCTAAAATATAATTCTGGAATATATATTTAAAAAATGAATTTTTCTTAAAAAAATCTAAATGTTTCTAAAATTACTTTTTATATTTTTTAACAAAAATTTATAAATAATATATTTTTTATAAAAATGTATTTTCAAAGCATATAAAAACATTTCTAAAAATAAAAAAAATTTTATCAATTTGTTTTATTTATATAATACAATCCTAAAAAATATTAAATATATGTTTATTCCTATTCATACAACAAGTTTTAATTTCTATGTTTTAATTTTTATTTTTAGGTAAAAATTTTAATATTATAATGTGGTTTGTTAAAACTCTATGTTGTGTGTAACATATGATATCGAAAAATATTTAATTTATTTGAAAATATATATATTTTATTATCTATATGGGTATCACATTATACCGATAACTAAAAATAATTTCTCTCTATAAATACCATCACTTTGATACAAACTACTAAGGATACTTCTTCCTCATCATATCCTTAGGTTCTGATGTAGCTTCATAAAGTTGGTGGTTCATCCCCAAAAAAGTTAATAGGTGAGTTTTATTATTTAATATACTATTCTATCAATGATCCCGAATCTCCATTAATTATTCATCAGAATAAATATAATTATTCAGTGGTGAGACCCTTATGTTATGTACACGTCATTTATCAGGTATGTACTTCCTCAGGAGAGATATATGGAACACATTGTGAACTAGATATAATATTGGTGGGAGAAACAAATGATAATCTACCATCCTGATTTGTTCAAAAGATTCAATGGGATAGGTTTGAATAGGGATTAGATTACACTTCTTCTAGAATCTCATTACCTTCTTCTATGGAGAAATGTATAGAAAAAAATTCCCACAAACATCAAATTTAAAATTGCATAGACTATTTCCAAAATAGATTTTTTGTCTTCTCTAAGCATCCTTGATATGTTGTTTAATGGTTCTCACATTCTCTTCCATTTCCTCATCAATCTTAGATCTGAATAGATTTATTTCTTCAACATCCTAAAATCATATTGGAGTTCTACACTTCTTTCCATAGATGTATTCCTATGGATCCATCAATGTACAAGGGTGAAAGCTATTGTTGTAAGAAAACACTAATAGAGGGAGGTTTTGATAACAAACACCATTGGAATCCATGGAATTAGTTATTATAATATCCTATGGGTATTTTATAGTTCTTCTAGACTGAATATCTATTTTATGATGATATGAAGTGCTAAAACTATACTATGTATCATGATCTTTCTGAATAATTCTCTATAACTTCAACATAAATATCATATCTTGATCAGATGCAAATAAATGTGGTACTCCATATAACATTACCACTTCGATAATTTATATTATTAATTATAATCATGATAGGATTATTCTCATATATTAATGAATTTTTCAAACTTTTTACACTAATCGAATACAAATCATATATCTTTGATCCATTTAGATGTCTTCAAGAGTTTATTAAAAAAAGTCATGTTGTTCTTTTACCATTTCCATTCTCGTATAGATAATGGTTAATGCATCCCCATATACTTTTTTTCAATAATTCATTATTACTGCAATACCAATAAACAAGTTACAAAAAATAATAATATTCATGTTCCGCCACAAAAATATCCCTTTATCATAGTTTAGTGGTAGGAGTTATGCCCTTATCACCATTTACTTGTGGGTTCAATCCCCAGAAACTTTTTCGATGTGATGGGATGTTTCCATAAATTTCCATTATACTTTTTCCAAAATATAGTAACATAATTACTATAATATTTCCAAATTTCAATAAAACATAATTAATAATACTTAAATGATATTATAATCCCTAAAGTCTACCAATTAATTTAGACTTATTACGAAATAATGTATTGGAATTCCTCTTCAAAAAACGTTTTAACTAAAACATATGCAGCTCCAAAGGGTTGTATCACAATAAATTTCAAAAAAAAGTCTTTAATATTGATGATATAACATCACATACAACCTAAAAAGGATTTTATATAAATTTTAACATATGATAAACTATATACATATAAACCCATGATGGTAACCATAATTCGGAGTAAATATTATATGGATCCATATATTCATCCAATTGATAATTTAGCATTTATTCATTAAAAAATATCATATCTTAGTAAAAAAACGAATTTGAATAGTTAGGTTCATACACTAACTTATTGTATTTAAAATGTGACTTTATTATTCAAGAATACATGTTGAGGGAGATAATAAATGTTTAAAGTCACATAAAAATTCACTAAATATTGAACAATTAAATTCTCATAGTGCTCATTCATACAAACATCATCATGAAATTCTAAAATCATGATTGGATTACATGTTTTCTATAATTATCATGGATCACATAAATTAATATTATAGAATAATATTTTCCTTTTTCCTTTTTCATGAAATATTTTTCTATATATTATCATCATTAGCCCTTCAGTTAGAGAATTTATTCAAATAATTCCCAAACCCCTTTCATCTATAGCACTATTGTGTGGGTGATCTATCTGGTAGATCCCTATCAACATTAATTTTATTTAATAGATTTTTAATATCAATTTTACATTCATTTTAATTTTATCTAGGCTCCCCACACGTGAAGAATTTACTATAGTTCTCCCTCACACATTGTTCTGGGTGGGATGTTGAAATTTTTTGTTCATCCCTCCATGTTACATATCATTGGAGATTATATAAAACCCTGTAATCTTATTCATATTTGTGGAACCCTGAGGGTTTCTTACTTCCATTTTCACATTGAGTGCACATGGAATGATTTATATATAGATACCAATGACCATTACAGTTAATGACTATAGAATACATTGTTTTAAACCACTAAGGAATCGATCCATTTCGGTTTTTTTACTATTGATTAAACCAAAAACATACCTTTCATTTCTTGTAAAAGTTTTCTTACAAGAACCAATGGATTAAAAATATTTCATCCTAGAATCTCATGTAATTACATCTTCATTTTTGTACGAGATATATGAGGGAAGTAATTAACAAAAAAATTGCAATTAAACTCATCTCATTCCTGGTATTCAATTTCATCCTCTTTAATTGTTTTATTTATAATATTCTAACATTCATATACATCACCTTCCAAATTATAATTTTTGAGGACTACTCTTATATGGACAAAGCATTGAATAGTGGAAAATATATTTTCCACAACATTGTACTATTTATCTTTAATCAGTGGATCAGAAGTACCGTCGAAGGTTTGTGGACATTGTTCCATAAAATATTCAAGGTCTTTTTGAAGCATCCTTGGTAAATTTTGATCTTCAACATGACCCATGTTACCACTTATAAAATGAGATATTTTAGTGAGAATATTCAAAAAATAAAGCATCCCATATTATAAATCATTTAATTTCATTGAAGGATCATCATTACAATGGTCCTGACATTAATTTTTCTAATAATTCTTTCTGGTTCCATCCATTGAGTAAAACAAAAAAATCATAGTGTGAGAAACCATAATCCAAGCATTAATAAAATACAATCATGAATAATTCAAATGATTTCTAAATCATGAAAACATCTTTTTAGACTATGAATTTTTTTTATCCAATATCATTCGTTGTGATAATTTATTCACATCCTTCCTAATATATCAAAAAGAAAATGTAAATTTCAAAACATATCCTCTAAAAGAGTCTCAAAATGTGTGTAGTAAGGCACATTTTCATGCATGAGGTAACGATCGAGTGAAATACCAATTCACCCTTTTCAGAGTTATTACCCCTAGGTACAAATATTCAAGATCCACATCCACTTTTCTTTCCTAGAAAAATATGTAGTTTCTTGGAAGCCCTAAAAATATATTTCATAAAAAAATTGAAAGAATCATATACATTGATTTTTCTCAAAGTTTTTCACCATTGTTTTCAAACTCTAATATTTAATGGCATTCTAAACTGTAGATCAAATAAAAACATTAATTCCCTAGAATTTCCATACATAAATATTTATTATTTTTTGATGAATATAAATTACATTTTATAAATATACACTCAAGGACCATAATTGTTTAGTTTATTGGGATACTGGATGCATAATCATCATATTTCATGGAATATAATCAACGTATTCTAAAAACATATCCCCCCTCATTAACCTACATAGACATAGAGTACTTAAAACCACAATCATTACCTATGTAAAGGTAATATTAGAAAGGGTGAGCTTAGTTGATATGGAATGGTAAGAAAGGGGATATAAATAACCACATAATCATAATGTGATCATAAGTGTAAGAAAACATATATATAAAATTTGAAAACCATGCCCAACATAACAGAGAACAAAATATAGAATCGTGGCATAAATCGTGGATGTTCTTAACACCTGAATCATAATGGGATTCACTGAACATAATCTATGATAGAACATCATTTAAATAGTGATGTTTCAATAACATAATCTTATTACTTTGTGAACATGTATAAATAGAAATATGTTCAGTCATTAATTTAAAGACATGTGATTAGGTCCTCACATGAACTGATAGACATAAAACCATGTACATTGATAACCTCATGAATATGTATCAAAGTACATTAATAATTGTATGGTGATTAAGAATGGTGAAAACATAACCATATGTACATGAATTCCAGTTACTCACATAAAATTACGGATAACCAACTAGTCCCACAAATTATCTTGTAAATGTGAAATCATGTTCATGCATAACACACTTATCTCATTAAAAATCCATATTTACCCAATTCATTAGTGGGAAATATAGGCCTCTACCATAATATAATTAAAATCATACATATTGTTACCAATATATTATAAAAATAATCATCAAATTATATCGTATGAAAAAATTTCTTTCAAAATTATTTAATAAATTCCTATTGTGATAACCCTTGGCAAAGAAATGGATTTAAAAAAAATTATTATCATAATAATATTAACCCATATAGATAAATGATAATTATGAAATTATTATATCATTTCCCCAGTAAATAATAAGAAATATCAAATTATATTTTCATTATTGAATTAAATTACAATTGAAAATCATTATGTACTTTTTTTAGGAAAATTACCTTTCAACATTTGAAATAAAAATTTTAAACTTATAAAACACAAACTATTAAAAAAAATTTCATTGGAAATAACCATTTAAAATTATATATAAAAAATTAAAGTATTTGGTGTTTATGGTGGTGACAAATCATCTTCATTTCATGCATAGTTGAACAAATAATTCTTTCATATTTCCATTAAAAAGGTAAAAAGTGAATCATTCATAAAATGACAACATGAATTATTTTTGAAAAAGTTAAAAGTAAAAATATAAAAATGACAATTTAAAAAATATTAGATAAATATTTAAATATTATTTAAATTACTTTTATAAAACATGGATATGGTAGAATAAGGCATTTCTACCGAAGTGTTAAATAAGGATGGTTTTCTTTAAAATATATTATTTTGTTATCTTGAGTTATTAAAGATAGAAAAATGAAAGTAAAAAAACGTATTCTCAAGATATAATGAGATATTAATAAAATTCATGAATCTATTTGGAGATATATAAAAAATATCAACATCTAAAGCATAATAATATATAAATAGATTATAACATAAAACCCGTACCACATTGGTATCTTCTGAATAATAAGACCAATTAATGAATATTAGAAAATGAAACATTATATATTATTGAAAAAATTATATGAATTATAAAAATGTAAAATTGGATATAAATACCCTAAAAATTGAAATAATTAGTGAATATGACATATGCCCCCCAAAAATAAAATAGAGACTATAAATCCCTCAACTCGAGTCTTAGATTTCATGATAAACATTTGAGATAGATGTATAGTAAATATATGGTTATTATAAATATATTAGATACCCATAATAATATATATAATACCATATATTATTTATATATAACTGTTTATCACTCATTTATTAACAATTCATTATTGAAATCACGATTCAGGTAATAACTGTTAGGTTTTTCATGTATATTCTTGTTTGTTAATTTTGGTTATTTTACTTTCATTATATACAAATTTGATAAAAATGAAATAAATATAACATATATTCAAGAAATACATATTTAGAGTCATCTATAGAAGTTATATATAGAAAATGAATTACCAAATTCATGGAGATGATAGGCTATTTTCCCACATGAATGTTGTTTCCATATTCTCATAAAATGAGAGAATAAAAATAAATATTAAATAACCATTATAAAATTATTATTATATCATATTTATCATTTATATTATTCAAACCCATCCTTATTATTATACATATAAAAAAAATTAAAAATGTTTCACATTGCTTCGTGGAGGCAGTATTCCCCACGTATGCATGAACGACATTGTCGTTTTCTAAACAAATGGATGGATATATTTTATATGTGATAATTTAACTAAAAATGTATAAATATTTCATAAATAATTTATATAATGAATAAATCTATCATTATTTCCAGTCGTGATGGTTGGTAATGGAAGAACATATTACATCAATTCGTGAGGTGTTAGTCCTCCATACACATTATAGATGATTTCATTTCCCCTTTGATGGAAGAGGGGATAGATATAGTTTATGTAAATTATATAATAACATTTAATTATATGGGACATTATTTTTTATTATATCATAATATATGAGAAATATCATAGGGATGTTTGAAAAGAATAAAACAGAAACACGAGGCTAATAAATTAACCTCTTCTTTAAAGAACTTATTTTTGTTTTACATAAATCCTTATTAGAAGGTTTTGAAAATAAATAAGGTCTATATTATGTTGGTTGTTAATTAAGGGATTTTTTGGTAGTTATTTTCCTAACCATATGTATTTCTATGTATGAATATGCAAGTAGATGGGGTGGTCTATTAACTGTCAAAGAGGACACATATAGAATTTTTGAAAAGGAAAAGTTATACCTGCATTTTACTCATAACAAAACCCCCCGAAATAGGCCCATTATAGAATCTTATATGAGATAAGGTCTAATTATGGCCATAATATATGACTTGGATTAATTTTTAGGCTATTTTGACCATTATCATTTCAGTTTAACCCATAGTTAACCCATTTTATCCTTAACCATGGTAAATAATTTTTACTATTTTCACTACTAATTATGACCAAAAATTAATTTAAAAATATTAGATAATATAAATTAGGATTATTCAAAATAATCAATCCATTTTTCAAAATTATATTCATATATTATGACAAATTTAATTCAAAATTAAACTAATAAACTAGAAGAGAAAATGGTTTTCCAATGAAAATAACATTCAAAATCATAAAAATAATTATTGTAAAAAGATATATGAAATTAATTCCAATGAAATAAATATGATTATTAAATTTAAAATTGTGAAGTTTTTAATTTTAAAAAATAGTTAAAAAAAGGAGTTTGCATATTCCTTTCAAATAAAACATTTTTGTGAGAAAAATGTATTTTCGAAGAATATAAAGGTTTTACTAAATAAATAAGAACGTTTTTATCAAAAAGTATTATTTATATAAAAGTAAAATACGTACGTTTTAAAAATTGGTTACTCTTATTTATATATAGATGTTTTAGGAATAATTTATAATTTTAAAGTATAAAAAATAATATAAATGGTATGTTTTTATGATAAAACTCATTGTTGCATGTAAGGGAAACTATCTAAAATATAAAAATTATTTGAAAAAATATGTTTTCATAAAATATCAAGATGTTAAAATCTTTAAATTAGATGTTTTTATAATATCACCATATATTTATCCAATTAAATTACTTTATAAAAATTTCATAATTAACAGCACTGATCAAACTAAATCATATAAATATAAATCATCATCTAAAAAAAGAATGACTTGTCATGGTATAAACAAAAGTTGAAAAAATTACTAAAAATATAAAACAATAATGATCTTATTGGTTGATATAATTATAACTATAAATAAATGAACTAAAAAAATTTAATAAATACTCAAAACCATCGCTATGTATCCTCTGGTTTTTCATCCATACCCTAGTGACCCCACATTAACCTCAAGAACAAAACATGAATCTATTAGAAAACCTAGAGCCTAACGTTTAATATAATGATATAAAACCCATATTATGTCACCACAACCCACTGAGGATATGAATTTTGTCTCATATGAAAATTCATAAATTCTAGTTCTAAAATTGCTAGACTATATGATTTTCAAATATAAATTATGTAAACTAGTCTATACATGCCATTCAAAATGTTACACCTTCTATTCCAAGAGCTGAAATCACAGGCTTTTGAAAAGATTATCATTGTCCTAAGAAATTTCCAAAACACACACACATTATCAGTTTTTTAAAATCCATTTGTGTTCCATAAATTAAAATAATAATTTCACAAAAAATTCAAACATTTTTTTAAAATGAATATAATCACTTAAAAAATGTTATTCTAATGCATCCTTAAAACTGAAATACCAATTTAAAATTTTTTACATAACAACTCAACATGAGTTTTTCTAAAAAAATGGTTTATACAACGAAATTAAAAAAACAATTTTAAAATATATGAGACACGACACTATGGTCAATCATTATCAATCAAACACTATAAGTCAAAAGAGAGATAATAAATTTATGGATGATATTGGTTCCTCAATGTTATATCCAATTGTAACTGATAAAATCAAGAGCTATATCAAAATACATGGTATTAAAAATTAATCAAGAAAACTAATGTTTCATGGGATATACCCTAGGATCCTTAACATAAAAAAAATATAATAATTTAAAAAAATTCCCCAATCATGGACCTACAGGTGGAATATGCTAAAATCCAAATCACAAGTATTCCAAAAATCCCACTCATGCATCTTTTCAATGACACCACCTTTTATCCCTACTACATATTATTGTAGTAGTGCTCCAATCAATATGCAACCAAATATAGTAATATCAATATATATTCAAAACATTATGTCAGCTTCCATGACCATTAAATAAGTGAGTAAAAGTGAACATGAAAGCCAATATTAACATGAAAGGAACACAAAATAACTATCCCCCAACCTAAACACCCCCAAAATTAATATCCACAAATAACCCATGATGCCACAATATAAACAATAATATTCCAATAGAAAGAGATAAATAAGAATAACATTTTGATAAACATCCTACCAGAGGAGTAAACATTTCAAAAGTTAAATCATGGGGTGCCTTTTAAAAACATTAAAAGGAAAATTTTAAATCTATCCATTAATATTAAAAATGGATTCAAATTCTAAACCCTTCTACATTTCATAAAACACCTCTTCAAATACCTTTATGAAATCTTTTTAAATCACATAAGACATATAAAAAAATTAAAATTCAGGATTTAATGTATGGGTCTCTATAGAAGCAATATTTTTCATGGATTTATCCAGATAAATATTTCCTATTATATATCAAAAATAAACAGAGAGACAGAATGGTTTTTGGGTGTCATGGAACCCCCGAATTAATATATTAAAAAAATTATAAATTTTAATGCATGAATAGGAATCACTTTAGATTAATTGGAATTCACATTATTCCAGACCTCTATGAGAAATCTGAGATTATGGTTGAATGTAGAATAAACGTTTTACCCTAAGATAGATCTTAGGATGTTCGGAATTGGATGTTCCTAGTAATGAATCCATTGGAATGTTTTTTTATTTAAAATTAAATATTTAAATATTTATTTTATTTTAAATTTCTTAAATTAAAACCTCTATAAATATTTTGTTATACCATTTTTCAATGTTTATCCATATACCCATTGGATATTCGTAGAAGTGTTTTGTGAATTCATTAATGGAATATCAAGATTGGAGAAAAACTCGTTATCAAATTGAGTTTGATTGAGTGGCTATGGATTCAGTGGGTCTTCTCCTTCACAGGGAAATGCATTCTTCGCCAAATATTGATATTTTTTAGGTAGGGATTATCATTTTTGTTTTTTTCTTTTTGATTAAAAAATTTAGCACTGATTATTATATTCTATTCCTGGTCTATAATTAGTTACCCTTCATATGGGACCATTTTTGTTAATTGAAATTTTTATTTGAATTTATTTATTATTCGATGTTATCACCCATGATCTAATATATTTCAAGAGTCATCTAGGATCACATCAATTAAAAATGAGCATTACATTTTCTATTGTGTTTTATCCACACGATTCTTCGTGTTCTTTGTATTTTAGCCAAAGGGTCACGATTTAGTATTTCATGGGGGTATATTTTTGTGTGACTGAATTCCTATATTAATATTTAATGTGTTCATGATGAATTTTATATTGATTTTAAAATGTATCTCGATTATTTTGGTGTGATGCTTCATGGATTTGGAATCCAATGAGAATATAGGAACATAAGGCAAATGGGATGCACGGTGGGATTTGAGAAGTTGATCAGAATATTATTCCTGGCCATCAAAGGATAGTAATTGATGTACAAAGAAACACCATTTGATTTCATGTGGTCAAGTTCCATGAATTGAGATTGAATCAATGCATTAGGAAATCACATTGTGGATAATAAAAATCTACAAAATGTATGAATACGTGTCATGTAGTGTAGAAGAACACAAAATATGTTATTATGAATTCATGGTGGCTTGGGTTTTCAACTTATTTAAGGTTCAGATTTTGTTTGGTCAAGGCCACATGCCACATGACCCTACCAGTGTAGGTATGACATACGCCAATTTCACATGCTCGGAACCCCATGGGGGAAGAAACCATTTTTACTTCAATAGGACAAGATAATTAAAATAGGTACATGGGAATGAATCAGTACTCAAGAATGGAAATGTATATTTCTAGGAAGAATGGCATGTCCTGAAGTACATACGAATGTCTAGGAGCATGCAAACATGCCTCGAGTGGATGATACGCACTTTTTAAAACCTGTACACCTCAGTTTGAATTAAATGGATTACTATGACATATCTACTGGAAAACATGGCCAGACAACGAGGTTGGGTCACACATCATGTGAACCCCCTACACACTCTGTATTCCATCCAATACATCTTTATATCATATTTTTTTCTTTGGTTCTTGGATGTTCACCCATGAGTATCCAATCCTAAGTGTTTTTTCATGTATAACATGATGGTGGAATTTGTAGAGTATTTTGATTTTCATAGTGATCTATTCTGAGTGGGATGATTTTTTAAGGGATTCTTAATGGTGTAAGAAATCAATGTTAGATCATATAAGGTACTTCAGGGTTGTAAACCCTCAGAACATACTATGTTATGTAACCCTATGTTCAACTCTATCGAAGCTTTGGTACCCCCTTACACATAAGGGAACATGTCTTCATTTCTGAGTGGTACCCCCTATCATAATAGAGTGTGGGTCATATACATTCCGAGTTGTACCCCCATTTCATTCTATGGTATGGGTTCTCTATACAATGAGTGTAACCCCTGATAGGCTTTTGTGTGGGTTGTTTGTTTGTCTATCCAATGAGTAGTACCCCCTTCATTAATATGGTGTCGGTCCTCGATTCACTAAGTGGAACCCCCTATAACACATGGGTGTGGGTCCTCATTCTATTGAGTGGCCCACCTTATCATAATTGTGTATGATTATTCTATTATAGACTCTTCCCCCTCAGCAAATGGATTATTGGGGAGGTTTCAGCCCTCCACATTACATTCTCGAATAGTCACACAATAATTTGTAAATTAGTTTTCAACCATTGGAGATATAGGCATACGCATCATCATTGGATGGATTATGGACATAGATACCCCCTTTACCACTCATCTAGGATTTTTTGCATATATTTACAATGGGCTTTGATTCCCTAATATATTGGGTTTAAAAAACTTGTTATTTCATTCTATCACTCCCTTTTTGGTTTTCTGTGTGTCCTAATTGGTATGTACGTACTCACCCCTGTATGGTATTTTCTCACACATGACGTTTCTTATGATGAAAATGGAATGTTCAGTGGTGATATTGAAGGAGTGTTGTGATAATTGCTGAATTGAACACATAATGTGGTCATGACATAGAGATCATAAGTCACACTCTATATGTTATACTTTATTCCATATTTTATTGTTTTCACTTTATTTCTGGTTAGTCATTTATTTTTCCCTTTTACAATAGTTTTTTTCTATCACACTCTGATGTATTCAATATAAGCTATTGTATGAATTATTTTACTCTATATATTATAGACTTGTTATAATTATCCATTACTATTTCATGCAAATTGTTCAGTTTTTTCATATTGGAACATTAGGCTAAAACCTATCATTTTATTTTATTCATTTTGGAGGAATTTCACCAACCCTTTTCCTCATAGAGGTGAGGATGAGGTTGTTGAAGCTCGACCTACTTCCAGATAGGTGTAATTTTTGGGTCTTTTCATTGCAAAGTGGTATTATAGAATTTATTTTCATAAGATGGTTTTTGGAGTTGTCCCTTTATGATAAATTGGTTGGTACTTATCGAAAGAATGTTGAATTTTCTAAAGTATTACTTTCATGCAAGGGAATCCATTGTTAATGTGGTGGTTATGTATCTACACACATTGACACTAACTACATTTGTGTCCATTCGACAGATCGGTACAATGGTTTTATGGATCAATGGTGCATGAATCATAGAGGATTGTGTACTTTGACTATCCTTTTTATGTTAACTCCCAATATTTATATGCTCATCTTACCATGGAACATTTTAATAAATTTCAAGATGCCTCTATGAAGATAGTCATCTAGGTTATCGATTCAGGATTATGATGCCAATCTAATGAGTAATGGGTCTCATTTCAGTGACCATTTCATGAGGTGTTTACTCTATAAGGATAGAGATCATCACCCCTGCATATTGACTAGTCGATAGTAACAAAATTTTATGATGATTATTCACATGGAATTAGTTCACTCCATGAGTTCTAGAATTATATACCACTATGGTTCTACGGTAATCCAGATCCCAATGTTTGGAAGGACTAGATTTAGTTTATAATTCTAGTCATTGAGGTCAGGCAGACCCTAGTTGATCAGATGGTTTCACTAGCAGCTAGTCTTTTCCATATAACATAATGTTGATGGTGGAGTCTAGTCATGTAGACTAATTATGAGATAACAGTCTCGTAGTCTAATTTCTAGATGGTATTTCACAAGGAGTATTACCCATCATGCTTGAACTCAGTTAGAAATTTTGAGCGTAATGGGATTTAGAGGTGTAGTATGATGGTTTTAGATTATTTCATGAGGTTCACCAACCATACAGAATTCTCCATCGACATTGTACAAGGAGGTCATTTCCGGGCACATAAGTTTAGGAAAGGTTTCAACAAGTAAATTCATGCCAGTGTCATCCCATTGTGCATTCCCACATATGATCTAGTGATAGAAAGGTCCCTAGTTATAGAGATAATCCTATCACAGAAATTACAACAAACAGATGTAGTAGTAGTGGGCATCATGGTTAGAGTCATCTGTAGCAAGATGGGGCCTGTCAGCAGAGTCTCAGCATATGGAACTCTATAATTTTATGAATTACTCATGTAGGCTTGTAGAATAGGGTTAAAATAGAGGTTATAGTCATACTAGAGAAGGGTGATTATATTATTGTTATAAGTCAGGTAACATGGATTGTGATTTCTTGACCCATAGTTTTGATTAGGGTAGGAAGGAAGAAGATAGACCACCATGATAAAGTTTTCATCAGGACAACAGATATACTATATGGGACCATAGAATCCCCTAGAGATAGAATATTGGTATAGGGGTAGGTGTATCACTGGAGGGATTATTTTTTGGCGGGGGTTAGGCTATGATCTTCTTCAACCAACTCCACCATGTTGTCCATGTCGGGCTTAGGGATGTGGTGGTTGGGTTTGTACTTATTTTTTAGATACAGAACTCTATGACTAATCTACACATGATAGGTTCTAAGTAATGATATTTATTTATTCTATTGTTGTCCAATTTTGATATAAAATGGTTGGAGTCATTCCTTAAACTCCATATACTATGTATAAGTAATGGAGATTCTAGTTAATATTGTATCCTAGTAGCTACAACTCCACGTTCATATAGGGAGTGGTTCTTTGATATCGCATATCTTTCAAAAGTGTCAGATTGAACTCATTGAATTGATTTTCATCTAGGACATCTTATTTTCATTATGAAAATTTACGAAATCATCTATTTTATATACCAGTTGTATATAGTCTGTCCCACTTATTTATTTTTGTTATATGAGTGATAAATGACTTCCAGAACATGGGATGAGATTTTACTTTTTGGGTGAGATAGGTCTCACGGATTAGTGAGTGGGACTTAAGAGTCTTAATATGCAGCCCATCACTAATCATTTGGATATTTTATCCCTGGTAAAAGCGGTCTCAATGGGAATCCTTATTCCATCAGTTGTGGAGGACTATATGGATGTCTTCCACAACAACGTTTCAAGATTACCTCAATAGCTATAGAATGGCTTCTCATTGAATTTCACCCTTATACCACAATGAAATATTCTATGGAATATCATATGACCCCTTAAAATATTCGAGGTCCTGGGGTACAGTTGGAGGACCTCCAATAGTAGGGTATCCTTAAGCCTAGTGTGTCCCTCTTTTCTATTCCAGTCTAGTTTGTGGAAAATGATGTTAAAATATTGAGGCTCTGTATTGATTATTGTTTCCTCAAAAAGGTAATGATAAAGCAAATATACCTCTTTTAAAATATTTAGGGAATATTTGACCATCTTTTAGGTGCTATTTGACTCTCAAATATCGATATCATGTTAGGATGCCACTATTTAAGGGATTGAAAGTCTTATATTCCAAATAAAACATTTTGATTAAACTATAGACAATAATGGTTCTAGGTGATTATTTTGGGATTGAAAAATTCTTCTATGGTGTTTATGGATATGATGAACTATATATTTCATCCATACTTGGAGTTATTTGATGTTTTTTACATTTATGACATTCACATTTAACTTGCATTAGAGGAGGAACATGTAGAGAATATAAGGATGGCCATTTACACACAGTGGGAGCATCATCATAATGGTATGATCTGATAGTAAACTTTTTGGATTTATTAGGTTAACCTCCTAGGTAATTTCACTTTTTAACATGGTTTAGTTGTGGAAAATCTTAACATTGATGCAATGATATCATGGGATACACCCTAGAGCATGTCAGAAGTGTGGTGTTTCCTTATCATAGTAGGGTAATACATGAGGTTCATGGTGGAATTCTATAGGATTTAATATCATTTGACCAACATGATATAGAAATGGAATCTATATAATTAGTCTAATTAGTTTCATTGATCTTTCAATGAGTTGGATATGAGAATGAATAGTGCTCCTATTTTAAAACAACTAGAGGATATCATAGAGTAAATAGGGATATTTGATGCCTCTTGAGCTGGGCATGGTTATGTGTTGAGGTTGTAGAAGGTATTCATCATTTATGGATCTAGGTATTTCAGACCCCATGAGAAGAACTACACTACTAATGACATTGAGTTAGAAGTGGTTGTATTATTTATAAATATGTGGATGATCTATCTTATGTGAGAGTGATTTTATGTATACTAAGATAACCGAAGTCATAGATACATATTCAATTAGAGTGACCTTAACCTATGACCAATGTATTTGATGATTTTTGTACAAAAATATGACTTTGAGATTGTATATACTTGTAAAATCATGTGGTTTGAACAATGAAAAAAGCAAGGGGAATTTAAATTTTTTTATTTATTCTGCAATATATTTTTAATACCGAGCATCGAAGCATAATTTTCCAAGAGTCGGAGCACTAAAATGTGATTCTCTTAATTATGTTGAATTAATTAAATTAATATTTTCGGATGAAAATTGAATTGAATTATCGTTATATGAGAAATGAAAATAAATATTAATGTAATTTTTATTTATAATAATTTTTATATTATTATTTTTGTTGTTGTTGTTATAATAATTAATATTATTATTGGGTTTTATTATTATTTTTTGTTTAGGATTTATTACTCTTCATGTACACCACCCTATATCCGTTATAAGCAAAACACTCCTGGACGAACCCCCAGCAGCGCACAATTTCCCCCTCTCAGCTCCCTCCAATCACTGCTCTTTACACTGTTATTCTATATGGGTCTTCTCAGAATCATCAAGATATGAACTTCTTCGTCTTCCTCCTCTATCTATTGGGAATTTTATGGTCTTTTTGTCGCCCGATGTAGCTCGTACGAAACCTAGGGTTTTAAGATAATATAATTTTTTATCATTATTCCTATCTTAGGTTTTAATAAGCATTTATAGGAACTTTCTTATTTGTATTCTAAAATATGCTACCAAATGTGAGGTGGATGGGTTTGATTTTGATCACTTCTATTTTTTGGGGTGAGGACATGATCCCACTAATTGATTTCTCACCCTTTATTTGAGAGTATTAATGTTTTTATTGGTACTTAATAATTTAGTTGTGGTGTATTTATACTTGTGGCTATGTTTTTATAGTTCTTGTAAATTCATAGTGAGTTTCTTTTTCTCTTGAGGTGGTTTTGGGTTGATGTTTTCAAAAGAGACTTTCATGTGTATTAATAGTAAGACATATATCCATATAATTTTCTCTATTAAATATATGTCCTCCCATAGATGTGAATATATTTATATGGGGCAAGGTGTTCTAATGTTGAAATATAAAAAAATGCATATGCAATTAAGTGTTAACAAGTATGTTCATGTAAGCTATATGTATGGATCCCCTTGTATGTGTTCACGGCCATGCGAATATATAAATAATGGCTATAAAACCTTAAATATAAGAAAAAGTGGATATTCTTGGAGGATGGATGGAGCATCATAGAGTTTTCATTGATAAAAGTGTCAAGCACTAAGTGTTTATGTGGGTCCATTGAGGTAGGATCCCATTCGTTGACCAATTTAATTATGAAAGAAATAAATCTATAATTTCATCGGTTCACACCATTATTTGATTCTTTCCTAGTGTGGTATTATATTTTCCATGTGCTTCCCTTAATCATGTAAATAATATTTTTAAAAGTTTTGAATGATTGTTTATCAAAAAAAGTCATGTTTTGGTAATAAAAACCCTCCAATGGAGTTGAAATTCATTCAAACTAAAATTATTGAATATAGTGTTTTATTATTTTCCTGGTCTTTTACATTTGTGTTTCCTATTCTTAAATGTTGTGGATGATAAAATTCATGGTTAGGAACTCATCCAATTTTAATATCTTAATGAATTTACCATTTATATTAAGTGACCCTTCTACCTTAAGTAATTTATTTGACCCAAGACACACCATTGGACTTTGGATTTATTAGCCTGGGAGTTGCCCACGTATGCATTTGAGATGATACCAGGACTTAATAAATAATTGGTATTTTTTACAATAATAGTGGTTTTCATGGGATAACTAAAATGATATTGTTCCATCCATTTGATAGAGTTAACTTGGAAAATGAACCCTTAAACCAATTTTTCATGTTTAGGAGAATTGGTTGTTATGACCTAGAGTAGGATGACACATACAAGCTGGAATTTCATGAATAAGTTATTTAGCCACACTTGTTTACATAACTAGTATTAAATTGTTTGGTTTGTTCTATCATGGCCATTGTAACCCTCTCTTATGGTGAAACTCATTATGGGAGATTGGATTGACTCTCACCCCCCAAATTGGGTGAATCATCTTAAATGGTCTATGATGAATTTATATTAAATGTGTAAAGATACCATAAGTTGTGTGTTAAACCTTAGTAATTCCTTAAATTAGAAATTAATTTTGAATTGGGTCCCAGTAGATAATGCCTATGATTAAACATAATATTTTATCCCATTTGTGGTGCCATGAACCTATGTAATAGTTTAATATTATTTGAATTCAATATTAATTACATAAAAAATTACTCATTTCATCTAACATGAGTACATTGCGTATTTGTTAACTCTTTATGCCTTGTTTGTTGTTTCTTTCTTGATCTATTTAAATTGTTTGGATGGATTGTAAGACTTTGTCATTCTTGATAGATTTTTATAATTAAAAGTTATTGATGAAATATTGGTAAGAGTGATGTTGATTGCACATGCCTTGTATATAATTCCTTGATTATAAAAGTTTCTTTATTGCGTATGCCCTTATTAGTGGATTGAACCATATGAAATTCCTTGTAAACTTTTCTCACTTATGAAATTGAGTTTCACGTGTTGACATGAAATTGATTAAGGCTTATGACATGTACCTTATGCCACATACCTTACTTTCTTTGTAATATTTTCCTCTATTATTTTTCAAATCAAATTGGTCTAGGGAGATAACCTCTGTCTCATATTAAGAACCCATAACTGGACTCTCCTTAATAGACAAGTTATAACATCATGCGTTGGGGAAATGCTATTTTAGGCTAGCTATTAAAGGGCTCTATCGATCATTCTACTATACTATTGGGTGATACTAATTCCCTAATGGGTAAAATAGGATATGACCTTTGAAATAATGGATACTCCAAGCCTCGATTGATTCTCAGTATGTTCCATAAAATACCCAATATAGACTCATAGTTACCATACCATGAGTGATACTTGGACTTTCTAAAGGATCACCTTGGATGAGCTCAGTATAATTGGATATTTTGAATAGATGTACCGTAGTGGAACCTCAGAGACCGGTAAAAACTCTACATATAAATTTAATGGTTTTTAATATAAATTCATGAGATTCATCATGGTTTATTATTATGTATTTTTATTGATCTTAATATTTTTCTCTAACTACAGTAGCTTACAAATGTGATGACATGGGATTTATACCCCAAGATAAAGAAGTCTCTAGGGTATATTCCTTCCTTGGTATTCCCTATAAATTTTACACCATGTTTATATATTCTCCTATGATGAACTATACAATTCAGACACATCTACTAGGCCATATAATGTGGTACGAGGAGGGTGTCTACTTAGAAACCCAGGCGAATTTTCTATTATTTAATTTACCATCTTTCTTCATTTATTACATATGTCACAATTCAAATTTTATAATGCATTGTCTAGTTTGGTCTAGACACTGGTGGTGTTAGCCAACTGAGATTTATTTCTCACACCCTACTCAGGTAGCCATTTCGCTGGGGTACCCTATTAGACCATTCTTGTTTTTAGGATTATGGACCATGATTGATTGTGTATGCCATGTTTTTTGTACATTGATGCCAGGGGTAAAGGATTGAGCTGGAGTTCATGATGATCACGGAGATCACCAGTGGGGATTAGCAATCATTTCTTAATTATTTTAATATTTTTTAAATCTTGTTGTGTTGTTTACTTATTTTTGTCATGTAACACTAACATGACATTCATTCATCTATTTTATAAACTGCAATTATCTACTTTTGTTAAATTTGTATTTATTGTCTTCGGCTTCTTTATTTATTATTATTTATAAATCATGCTTCCATCTATTGCTTGTATTCTATTATACAATAGTGAAACTCTAATATGAGTGTATATTCCCCCCACTATCACCTATATAGACCCTTGAAACTAGTGAGAAGCCTTTGGCATATGGGGAGACGCTCTAGAGATCATGTGACCTACTGGTACGACTACCAGTTTAATAGTATGTTGGGTTGGGATGTGACAATGTTGTTTTATTAGTGAATACAATTTTCTTTTTCTTAGTGGTTTGGATTGGTATATAGGAAACATGGAATGTGTCGGCACATGGTTAGTAGCTTTGTTTTGTACTGGTCAACCAACAGATGAGAAATGACCAAGTTTCTAGTGCTAGGAATTGATGTTCATGATTTTCAATAATATAGTTGATCTGATTACACCTTGAATTATTTATGTAATATTTTTCACTTGTTGATTTATAAAGATTCTGGTATTTTACCCTTGTCTAGTTAATTCAAGGACGAATAATTATATGTATCATAATTTGGATATAAGTATTCAAATTTCTTGCATATTCTATGCCATGTAGCTACATTCATTGGTTTCCTACTGATATGATTGAGTTCCTTGAATGCATCGCCATTTGTTATTTTTATTATCATACCTATTTGTGTAGTCATATTAGGTTTTAATTTGAAAATATTCTATTCCTATAGATTTTTTCCCTATGTTAGCTACTTGTCATGACATGGAGGTTTTATTGATGTAATTAATTGCATGGGATAAATGGACTGGTTGAAAATAAATGGGACAAAAATTCCACTTTTAATGTGTATGGGATCTTTATTTATTGGTAAATGGATGCCCATATGATAGTATTATAGAAAATTTGAATGTTTTTTTTTATGAAATGGTTTTAAATGTAAAGGTCTTGGAAATGGAACCTATAGTGGTGTCCTCTGTTTAAGACCCTTATTTGATAGTAGATAAAGCTTCTTTGAGTTGCCTTAGAATGGAAGAAAAAAAAATAGTTGTGTATCATTACTTTTGGAAGGGAATATATAATCAAATTTTGAGTATAGTGACTTATATTAGAATGACCGATTCTTTGGGTCAATGTTGGTTCTTTAATGGGGAAACCTATGGTTGGTAGCACCCTTATAATTTAAACACCTTTCTAATGTCATATGTTTTGTGCATTTTTGGTTCAGTTCGTGTTTTTTGTCCCAATTAGGACACCTTTATTAAAATTACACCATTTTTTTTGGAAGGGTGGCCATGTTTACCTTGGCCTGATAATATGAAGGAGTGTCGAGAAATGCATGATTTTCCACAGATTAGTCATTCCTCAAACAAGTTAAGCCGCCTATTAGGTTCCTTGTCTCTTTCCATTCATTAGTGATGGATGACTTGGTATGTCATTATACGGGTAAATCCATTTGTTCAGATATTTTAATTATATAATCCATAATTTGGACATCCTATGGATGGTATTCATGAAGTGTCATTGCTCGTTATATCATGGGGTATTATGCATTGGTATATTCCATACCCGTCGAGTTCGTAATGATTTAACCGATTGGTTGAGTTTGGTAGGCCAGTTGAGCCTTTCACTATTCAGTGCGGTCTCTGGTCATCTTCAGAGTAGAGTGATATGGGTTTAGATAAATCCAGTTCATCCCACTACACAGGAGGACTTCCAGAGACTTGGATTTTTTTACATGCCGATCAGTTTGGTTTTGGTTTTCATTCCATTTGATTAAATGTTTCTGTTTGTGGAAATTCTGACCAAGAAACGTTTTTAGAAGATAGTATATCTCTTCTTTTTAATGATTAGGGAACTCTTAAAGATAGGAGTGTCATGTTGGTTCAGTTAAATTTGTGTCCTTGTGTGTGTAGGGAACACAACCAAAAAGGACCATTAAAGAATGGTCAGGCAGACAAAAATGTCATGAGGCATGTGAACATTAAATCATGTCTGTGATTTCTCGACAATACGATTTTTGTTTAGTGATGAGCATATCACCAAACATAACAAAGTTCGTGAATCACTATGTGTGTTTTGATCTTATGTCGTACTAAATTTTAAAATATGTTGGGTAATATCAATCTCATTTCATGTTGAATGTGTGGTTCATATCAAATCATGGTTACTATTGACTGACTCTTGGATTCTCGTGTAGGAATGCCTTGGAAAAAATCATGAACACAAACCATTTATTTTTACATGACATCCAAACCTATGTCACTCTAGGCTGAGTCAATTTTTTGATATGGGAGTCTTGTCTTTGTACCAACATCTCACACATAAACATGGAGTACGAAAAATATTGCATCAGTTCCTCTCACTCTAGTCATTCCAATATGATTTTTCACATATTTTTTAGGCTCAGTGATCCAAAAATCAAGGAGCATCACTGAAATACATGTATATGGACTTCAGTGGACATGTACATGGTGAATCAAAGATACCCTAGATGAAGGAATCACAATTTATATTATAGAAACCCCAGTGGTGTCATTCCTGATAAAGTGTTATTTTGGACAATCCAAATTATATAACCGTAACATGTATAGTACCAGTAAAGGATCTATCCATATTGAGAGGGAGATATATATTTTTTGTTTATGTAGTTCATAATTGATGTAGTGATTTTTACTAGAATTTAGAGTCAATTGTTTAGTTTTTAGATAAAAAAGTTATTGGATTTCAATTTCATAACATATTACATGAAATATATAAAAAACAAAAAAATTGGTTTGGAAAAAAATTTTCTTGAAATATGTCAGGGGTATGGATTTTAAAAGTTTTTTATTAAATAAATATACTTATGAGGTTCTTTTGATAATGATAATTAACATCTTTGGGTAAAGAATGTAACAGAACCACCTTTTTCTGGTGAGTTTTGATTAAATCATTAGAAACCTACTCCTTGGTCTGGAAATTGATTTCCCTTCATTTTATTAATTTCAACACTTTTGAGATGACAAAAATACCCAATTTTCAAGGATTTTTTTAAACGCAATTCCTCAAAAGATCTATATAAATCCCAATCATGGTACGATTGGACGATTATAGTGCTATTTAGAAAGAGATAATAATTAGTTATGGGAAATATAAATAAATAACACGATTACAAAATCACAATTGAAAAATCACAGCACATAATTTTCCATATCCCCAGTGCATAAGTATTTTAGCAACTCATTGAGTATCTAGTAACTAAATATCTCGCAATACCAAAATTCATCCACTTGAAAGCTTCGGAGAGATGGTCATCGAGATGGTGTCACGAAAAAATCATCTCTCCTATCTTCTCTCCTATAATTTCTCTCTCTTCTCCTTTTCATGGCTGAATATGGGGTGATCCCCCTTAGAATATCATGGAAAAAATGAAATTTGAATCACTTATGAACTTACAGGGCTTACCACCTATTTATTAGTTTTAATAGTACAAAGCATGTACTAGAAATTATATGGTGCGTACACTGGTAAACGTGTTTTTTTCATCCTTTATTCCTAGGAAGGAGATATAACTTGTTGTCTTTGACTTGGAACACGACACCGCCTAGTAGGTGAAATTACACGGTGTGTAGTTCCTCTATGCATGGCATGTAATATCATGCATCGACCTCCAACCACATCTAGAAGTTCCACACGACGTGTATATAGAATGTCTATGGCATGTATGCTTTAGCCGGTGACATGGGTGTGTATCATGTCTTCTCGATCTCTGTCGTGCCAATAATACATGTCGTGTATAAAATGTATAGGGTTTGTAGTTTTGAAATTTTTTCCCTTTCCCAATTTGTGACCTTGAATAGAAAATACATGATAATCAGCACAATCACCAATAAAAATAATTTGACCCTCAAATTGATTGATATATGGGGAAAAATATTTTTTTGACCTTTTATATTAATGAAAAAGTATACACAAATCATGTTAATCAAATTACCCAACACATAGTTAATTTTTACCCTCAAGCATGATCTCAACATCAAATCAATTGAATCCATACTCTAAAAGGAAATCACCTAACTAATTATAACTCTAAATAATATATCACTAGAAGATGTTTTTTTAAATCCATATAACAGATTTCAATTCCAAAAAAAATTCTTATTAAGCCTCATATTTATGTTAATTGATAATTTTTATCCTCTTTCATTCAGAATGTTCAACTCTTCATAAATAAACATGTCACTTAGTGATTTACCTCACCAAAAAGTACCACAATAATCACGCAATATTATTTAATCATAGTTATGCTCAATCATATGTATATGCACTCTATACATAGGTTTTCAATTGTTCTCATTCTCTACTTTAGAAACCAAATCACAAAAATCATGAAGGATTTCAATAAGTTTCAAATGTTTCAAAGTCTAAGGGTCGGTAGGTAATGATAAAAATTAATCTCAGAGTCTTGGAAAGGAGTCTGAATTATTAATCAATAATGCATGATATTCAAGAAAAATATTTAAGAAAAGTGAACCCCCAATCTAGAACACCCAAAGGTTTCATCACCATGATATTCCTTTTCCAATATGGCCCCATAAACCATCAATAATATCTAATAAAGAATCTTGTACCTCTTTTTCATGTTTCATTTTTTAAATACGGACCACTAAGAAGATAATGAATAGTGGTTTTGGAATCAATCTACCCAAATGAACAATAGTTAAACTCCCCTATAATTAAATTCATTGTTTCTCATCAACATATACCATGACTGGAAAAAAATACCTCTCTATATCTCAAGTGAATAACCATGGTAATTTTAAATGTATTAGGGTAGAAAGGGAAAATAGGCTTGTAATGTGGTCTCTTAGCAAGGAATTTCATGGTTTTTAAGGGTTTATGAAGATCATATGTAGGTTCGGTCTCATTTTAAAAGAGGCTGAAAAAAAATCAAATGTCTCAATAATTTTAATGTTATTCAAAAGTCATCATTTTTTAAAATAAAAAATATCAACTTCTGGTTCTTATGCATATCCCATGCATTTCTTAATAATGAGGGTTTAAGAAAGAATATGTAAAAAAGGATCAAAAAACCTCATGGCAATGGGAACACTACATTGGGTTAAACAGGTCATGATATGAATATAGAATACCCAGTCCAATAAATAGAAATGTTCGAGACATAAAATACTAAATCAAACTATTTCAAAAATAATTTTAAAATTCATTGAAAATTTAAATAATAATGTAACTTTTAAAAATTACCATTTATTCATTTATTATTTATAATTATAATTTATCAAAAAAAATTGACAATTTAAAATATTTCGACTATTGCTGATGTATCCAAAGTCAATTTAAGGCAAAGACTAGTACAATCAGAGGCCCTCCCCAAAATTAAAATGAAACATGGTCCCCCATGTGAAATACCAAGGAAGAGGAGGGAATATGGGGAAAACAAGCAAGAGATGAGGGGAAGCATTGGAAGAAGTAGACGACAAGATGAAAGGATAACTACACTCTGAATAATACACCCCTAATGGGGAATTGACAAAATGGGGATGTAGTAGAAATAGAGATTCCAAAGACACTCCAGTGTACCTATGACAGTCAAGGGAAGGGAAAAAATATGGAGAAACATAAATCATTACATCCCAAGAAGAGAACAATATATATATATACAATGGATATAAATGTGCCCAAAAACCATTCATGGGGTCACCTCAGAGGAGGCATCATCTACTATAAGAAGACCTACTAGTGAATGCCAAATGGTAGTTATAGAGGTTGAAGGCGCGGGATTTGTGCTCTGAAGAGTAGTCATTGCAATCGAAACCTCTGGAGCGGGACCCAGAGTGTGGGATCTAAGGCGATGCCTAGTATGGCAGCAGGAGTGATAACAGCTGGGTTAGTGGATGAGATAAGAGGTGGGGTCCTATGATGGGGATAGATGCTCCACCCTCTTTCACACTCGGCCATATTAAGGAGAAACGGTTATCCCCCTAGCCGAAATTGAACTGGGTGAGCTCTATCTATGAGTGTCTAGTGGTATATGGGCCCGTCAAACTCAAACGTATCACTGAACACCAAAAATAAATCACAAAAAGTAGGATCGTGGCCCTGAAAATGACTAGCAAGTGAGTATGGCCCTGAATCTTCTCAATCTTCTCCCATTTTCCAAGGTGTTGCAACACTGAAATATCAAGGAATCAGCCACTCAACTGGATAGTGTGGTATGGTAAATGCCTTATTCAATCTCTCGTTGTATGGCCCTTAATAATGATCAGGCATGGAAGCAGCATAGGGCAGGTAGCTGCTGGTGTATGCATTTGTGTAACCAAGGGTGCTGGATCAAATTTTCCTACCACAAATATAGAAGTTGGAGTAGTTGAAACTGGAGTGGGTTTAGAGGGTTAGCTAGTAGTGGGTATAGGTGCCAGTTTGGTCGGGTCTATAGTAGTCGTGGAGGGTTACTCTGAAGGGGCAGAGCAGGCATATGGAGTTGGAGTTCCAGAGCTCGCAACTAGAGTGGATGGGGTGGAGGATACTGCTAGAGGAACAAATGTAAAATTGGACACTAGAATAGCTGGATGGGTAGATTTCACAGATGGAAGTGGCATCAAAAGAGGAGGCAGAGCGGCCAATAACGGGGGCTGTAAAATAGCAAAAATATTATGTTTTCCACATGGAATGTCGTAGAAGAATCTGATGGAGAGGCGACCGCTCTCTTTTAGTTTTGGAAGTAGACCACTTCCCACTCACCTGATCGCTATTATCTATAACTAAATGAAATGAAAAAAAATAAACTAAAAGATAAAGAAAATGAAAAAAAATGTGAGAAAACGAAAAATATTGTAGAACACAGTGTGTACATCCATGGTACACGACATTTAATAGGATCTATGTATAAACCCGTTTACCCTGGATAGATGTGTAATGACTGTATGTCTCTAGAAAAAATAATTACATGTCAGGTAGCATGGTGTACACGCTGTGTAACCCAATATGATGTGAGACCCGTGTAAGGATCCAAACACAGCTTGACAAGGGCAGGGATCAAGGGAAATACACACTGTGTGGAAACTAGTTCACCCTGTGTATGTAATCAAGGTGTGTGGTGATTTTTTTCATTCCACATAGAGTCCTCTGATGGGTTTTAGGACACAACCTATCCCGAACAGACATGTCTTATATAGGAACATGGGAAGGGGCTGTGGGCTAGAAGACACGGTCTGGGCCAAAAGGCCCGAGGAAATCTGGTACATGGCGTATACCGAACGTACATTCCACGTATTGGCCAAATGGTGAAAAAGTGTCATGTGTGGACATATAAATTAAGTACATGGAATGTTCTCTATGCGCACTCTGTGTGTTTCATTGGAAGCTGAATGATTGGCCGATCCAATAATCTCCCAAAATGTGAGTTATACCATGAAATAAGGAGCACAAAATAGCATACCCTGTTGGAGGATCACAATGTAGAAGAAATTAAGACTTTTAAAACTAAAAATTTATGGTGTTATAGGAGGAGGGACTGATGACATCTGGAGGAATAAAATGGGATTCGAGGGGGGGTCGCGCGACCCCGCATGAGGCTGGGTAGGGCCCACCATTTATAGCTATGGTACACAACTTGTAACAGGACACAAATATCTCGTATCACATTGTTTTTTAATAAATAAATTATATAATAAATGTTTTAGTATAATATATAATTATTATTATTAATTATATATACATATATATTATTTTATAATTATAAATATATACATGTAATGAATCGGGAAATACACGTTCTATGTTCTAAAAGTTAAAAAAAAGAGTACAACCGTCAATCTGGTGCTTAGGGTGCAATTCTAACCATAGGTCGGTTGATCCAAATACAATCCCTCCACTAATGGACTGGTGGTTGTAGTGTTGTATAGTTTTAGTTACTTTTAATATTTAAATGAAAGGGAAAATTATACACAGGATAAAGAAAATATACGGCTTGTAGTATTTAATTTGAATAAAAAGGGTGAAGCAGAAAGATTAGCTGATTTCGAACCCAGGAATTTTGGATCCAGGGCTGAGACTCTCCCATCTTCCAACTTCTCCCTCATATATATTCATATTTCAAAAAGTATTTAAATTAACATCAGGAACATTGAACAAATGATGTATATCGAAATGTACGTCATTTGTTTTATTAATATGAAAAATAATTGAAATGGACTAGTTGTCAGGATTCAAACTCGGGTTTTTTGAAACCTGGTTTATGACCCTGTCCAGCCTGCCCATCCACAACATGGTTTTTTTATTTTGAAAAACATATTTATTTTTTTGAAAAATACTACACACTCTGTGTAATTAAACATGGGTATAAAAAGGATGGACCGCATGATGAAGGTAGGTATGAAGGGATTCAAACATGTGATGCCTCAGATATATTCTAGAGACCTTACCACTGGTACTAGGATCATCCCATTTTAGTTACTTATTTAATGCATTGAAATACTAATTTTTTTATTAATATGTACAATTAGTGAAATGTACACACCGTGTGGACCAGTGGTACACATCATGTAATCTCTTGGTTTCCTTCTAGATAATTCCATTCTATTATTTCATTGGCTCGACCTACCTACCACATGTTACCTAAATTGAATGGTGGAGGATATACTGACCATATCCTCCAAGTGATGGTAATGTTTTATGCATTTTCCATTCACCTTGAACGGTTTTCTATCTTCACTAGCAGTTTACACCACACCATGGTGAAAAACATTGATCAAATGTAATATTCACATCCATCGGGACTACAACATTATTGGAATCAATATCTAATTAGATTTAAAGAGAAATACATGATCACTGGGATTGAAGGTTTTGTGGGAAATCATCCTGTTGTGGATCGCCCATGACGTTTCTTTTTATAGTCTAGCGTTCTCATTCCACTCATGTCAGATCTCATCCAACTATGTCAGTTGGAAGTTGTGTTTCTCTTCGATAGCCTTCAAATAGAAATTTGGGCCCTTAATGGCCCAATAGGATTTATTATCCATCTCCACTAGTAAGTGGCATGACATCCCATTTACAAGGTGGAACATCGACATCCCTATAGGTGTCTTGAAGGTGGTCGGGTATGCCCATAAGGATTCATCATACATTTTGGACCAATGGTTCCATGAATTTACCATCGTTTCCTCAAAGATCTGTTTCAGTTCACAATTTGTTAAATCCACCTTTCCAATAAATTGTGGATGATAATATGTTCCCATGTGAGTCTTTAACCAATACATATGTATCACATTCTTCATTAAGGCATTTTAAAAACATGTTCCCATATCGCTGATTAACAATTGATGAATGACAAATCAGATGAAGGTGTTTTTCTTCAGAAAGGCCACACCTTCCACAATCATGTCATGTGTTATAGCAGAAGCTTCCACCCACTTGGAGACATAGTCTACACAGATGAGTATGTAAGAGTTCCCATGTAATGGGGTAAATGGCCCCATGAATTCAATTCCTTAGATATCAAAGATTTCGACCTCTAGGATGGGGTGTTGAGGTATCACATCTAATAATCCCATATTATCTATCTTATGACATTGATCACACCTAGTAACAATGTAACGAGCATCCCTGTTCATGGTTGGACAAAAAATCCAAACTGCAAGATCTTTTCTATCGTACATTCTAGTCCATGATGTCTTCTAATGTGTGAGGAGTGACATAACTCCAAAACACCAATAACATTATTTTATGGGATTCAGTATAAAATAATCCCATCGAAACATGATCGAAAGAGTATAGGTTCTTCCCAGAATCACCTCTTGACATTGAATAAAAACTACTTCTTCTTCTGGTAAGCGAGATCGAGGTGAACTGCTCCTGTAAGAAAATAATTTGCAATGTCTTCATACAATGGTCAAGGTGTTCCATCGATTGAGAAATGTTTCTCATCTGGGAAGTCATCCCTGATGTCTTTTTCATCCTCATTCTCGAAATGTGGTAGTTCTTAGCCAGAGACACGGTCAGCAATAATGTTCTCACTTCCCTTCTTGTCATGGATTTCCAAGTTGATCCCTTGGAGGAGAATCACCAAATATATGTTTCTTGGATTTTTATCCTTCTTTTTTATCAAATACATGTGTGCTTGTTGGTATGTATATATAATAACTCTGGAAAACAAAAAATATGAATAAATATTTTCAAATGAAATAACCACTGCAAGAATTTCGTTATCCATGCATGTTTAGTGCACATGTGCTTCATTCAGAGTTCTACTCACAAAGTTAATTGGGAAGAAGATGTGATCTGGCAGTTTCCCCAGTACTATTCCTACCGCATAGTCTCTAGAATCACACATGAAATCAAATTGTTCGCCCTAATTTCAAGAAATCTTTACCGGGGATTCCACCATTTGTTTCTTTGGATGATGAAAATGGGTGCCACATGTCTCTTCATACTCAAATATGGAAACCTTGGAATGGATATTGGTGAGTGGCTATGTAATATTTTATAAGTATTTTAAAAACTAACTGTAGAAGCCAGAATTCCCTAGAAAACATCATATGTCTCTAAAAGAAGATGTAATGGCTTTATTTTAAATGACTTCAATCATCCCAGGATCAACTTTTATCCCTTTTATAGAGATCCAGTGGCCTAAGACGAAACCACTCTTCACCATAAAAAGTAAATATTTTCCAATTTTAAACTAGGTTAGTGTGCTCACACATTTACAAAACCATATCCAGATTCCTAAAAAATGTGTTGAAGGATTTTCCAATGATTGAAAAATCATCCATAAAGTCCTCCAAGATTTTTTCTTCTAGGTCATGGAATATTTCTAGCATACATCGTTGGATGGTGGTAGGGGAATTTCACATACCAAAATACATCATTCAATAAGAAAACGTACCATAGGGGATTGTGAAAGTTATATTTTATTTATTTTCAAGAGAAATGGTGATTTGGTTATATCTAGAATAATCGTCGAGGAAGAAGTGAAACACATTCCCTACCAGTCATTCCATCATCTGATCCCTGAAGTGTAGTAGGAAGTGATATTTTTGTGTTTCATCATTCAGTTTCATGTAGTCTATATTGACTCTTCAACCCATGACTATCCGTGAAGGGAGGGGTTCATTTTTACAATTGGAGACCATAGTGATACCACCTTTTTTTGTTCCACTTGTAGAGGACTCACCCATGGTGTGTCTGAAATGTGGTATATGATTCCTGCATCAAACAACTTGATTTCCTCCTTCTTCATGACTTCCTTCATTGGAGGGTTAAATCATCAGTGTGGTTTCTGAGAGGGCATTTCTCTTTCCTACAGTAGCACCTTATGGGTGAAAATGGTGGGATTGATTCCCGTTAGATCTGAGACTTTATATCCAATGGCTTGCTTATGTCTATCAGAACCTACAAAAGTGAAGCATATTTCTCTTGATACAGAGCCGCATTATCTATAAATGGTAGTGTTTTTTGATCACCCAAATATCCATATTTTTTAGATGATGGGAGAGGCCTTTGATCAAGTTGAGGTGCCTTGAGGATTGAGGAAATAATTGGATGCAGCTCTGCTCTCTCCAAAATTTCATGAAAAACCGTATCGTGCCATTAATGACTATGTTGGCCTTCTAGAAATTTTCTCTCCTCAGGTGCATCATTGATATTTGGGAAGAGTGGTTAGTCAATTATTAAAGAACATTCCAGAACATATTCCTTTTAGATGAAGTGCTCATCCATTCCTGTTACCACATAACAGTCCTCATGTTATTGTAGTGATGTCTTATTGATAACCTTGAGTACGTTATAAGAGACTCTTTATTCACATACACTGAAGATTAGTTCCCCTCGTTAGACATCGATCAATACCTTACCAGTGTCCAATATAGGCCTTCCAAAAAATAAAAGGTGCCTTCTAGTCTTCCTCCATCTCATGAAAGATGAAGTCAGCTGGAAGAATTAACCTTCCTACCTTCACCAGCACATCCTTGAGCAACCCCTTGGGATATTTTTTGCAGTGATCTGCAAGCTTGAGGGTTTCTCATGTGGGTTTGAGATCATTGATCCTCATCTCTTGGATGACTATAAAGGGAATAATGGTATAAATGGTTCTTTATTCACAAGGATATTTTCCAAACACACAATATCCGATCGTACATGGGATTGTGAAACTACATGGATCTTAGAGTTTTGGAGGAATTGAGCATTGAACCACTGTCGATCATTCCTTATTTAA
Source organism: Viscum album (assembly GCA_963277665.1). Taxonomy (NCBI): domain Eukaryota; kingdom Viridiplantae; phylum Streptophyta; class Magnoliopsida; order Santalales; family Viscaceae; genus Viscum; species Viscum album. Next base: position 1,011,774,018 of record OY728131.1, read on the forward strand.
TGAAATAGTTCTCAGAACCTATATTTTTTTTTTGAGAGAATATACTTCAAAAAATTTGATTATATTTGACTATGAGTTAATACTTCTTTGAACAAGATATTAACGTGAAGATTTTGGAATACCTCCCTGAATTTACCGAACTGGTGATCCATCTTCCTTCACTTTATCCTCTCTAGAAATTGAATGAATGACTCAAAATAATTTACCACCTCTTTTCCCTTACCATATAAGGTCTCAATATCTTTTGATGGATGTTTTTATGACAAGGGATCCTTCATTATGGTCTCTTAACCTGTATAGGGTGAAAGTTGAGCTAGTTTTTTAACCTTACATTTTTTTGCAGTTGGTGTCTGAGTTAGATCCTTACAACTATGTAATGTGACAGCATGTGCCTCTTCTTCTGTGTTTTTTTAGTTTTTCCTGGTATTTTACCTGGTTTTTTTGAAGATATCAATTTTTTTGTTTCCCAATTAGATTTTTCAGGCATTGAATGGATGATTCTGGTATTTGAAATTGTGTTTCAGCAGTGGTGAAAACATTTGTCATCATTTCTTCAATTTTTTATGGGGGTTCAAGGTGACATTGATGTGAATATGGTGAAGGTGGAGGATTCCATTGTGCTTATGGCCGAGGGTTTTGGTACCCTAGCATCTGGTAAGTCCCCTTTTGTTGTTTTCTTGTATATGGGATTTGGTACTATTGTTGACAACAGCCAGGTGGTCTCGAGGCTGGAGGATACTGTTGTTGCTTCTGATAACCCACTATTGTATATTCTCACTATGTGGTATTATTCTAATGGGGGTACATATTCGGCCCTCGATTATGGGAAATGTAGCTCACCTCGCATGTTGAAGGGCTGACAATTGACCCTGGGCATTCACCAATGATATGGTTTTCACCAGATTCGTTGCATGTAGGATGGTTTGATACATGAACATCAGATGCATTATTCAAGTTCAACACATCAATATTCCTGGACACCACATCCAATTGAGAAGTGATCATCATGGTGGAATACAATTTTTTTATACCTTGCTTTTGAGTTACCCTCTCTGAGTGCCACTGGAAGCCGTTGGCCGACATGTCCTCTAAGAGGTCAAAGAGTTTCTCTGTAAATTTCCGCATTACCTTTCCTCTAGAAGTGACCTCAACGACAGAATTAGTTATCATGGTTAGGCTGCTGTAGAAGGTATGTAATTTCATATAGAGAAGAAGTATATGGTGAGGAAATTTGTGCATCATCTCTTTGAAGTGCTCACATGACTTTTATAAGGATTCTGAGTCAAGATGCTAGAATTTTTGAATCTGATTCCGCAATAACACAGTCTATGATGGTGGGAAGTACCTGGAAATGAATTTATGGGATAACACATCCCAAGAGAGGATGGACCAATGAGGAATCCCTTTGATCAAGTCTTTTTTCCTTATCATGTAATGAGAAGAATAATAGGCAGAGATAGATGACATTTTCGACACGTCGTGGTAACTAAAGGTGTCACAGAACTCCAGGATGTTGGAGAGATGAGCTTTCAGTTGTTCACATTGTAGACCATCAAATTTTATAGTGTTCTGGATCAGATGCATAATATCCATATTGATTTCAATGTGTTGGGCCTACACTGGTAGTCTGACAATTCTCGTGTTTTCCCCTTTGATGGAGGGGAGTATTTACTCCATAAGTGTTCGCCATAGGGGCAGTTGTTCTCGAAGGGGAATATATTATTGCTCTGGATGATAGTATGTCCCTGGCCCTAGATTCATTTACAGAAACAACCCTACATGATGATATTGTTTAAGTATTTGTAGGGTCGTAGCTTATAAAAAAGTAGTCGGTTGCTTCCGATTGTCATCTGGGCCAAACGGTTGTCTAGCTCCTTGGACAGCAGCTGGATCTCCCTATTCTATATCTGAAATGGAGGAATTTTGGTTGTGCTCGCTAATAAGTTTACATCATTTCCTTTTAAGTGTGATTTTGATCCTTGGTTCAATTGGAAATAGTTCTGAAGACTTAGTGCTCTTGGAAAGACTAATTTTTCCACTCATACACCAATGGACCTACACAAAACATAACAAACCAATCATAAAAGAGGAAGATAAAAATTAATAAAAATATAAATTAGAGAAAGAATAGAATTTTAAGAATTTTTTATTTTTATTTTGACTAAAATTAATAAAAACTGGATGAAAACAAAAAAAATATTAATTTTTCTCCTAGGAAACGATGACAAAATTAGGTATCATTCCTACCAAAGTGTTAGTTTTTAAAATCATAATTATATTACCCTAAAAATTATAGTACCAGTAAGGGATCAATCCATAGGGAGAGGGAGTTAATATTTTTATCTAGTTTTTAATTTATTTAGAGAACTTTAGAGGAATTTAGAGTCGATTCATTAGTGAATTATTAAAAAGGTTATTGGATTTCAATTTCATAAAAAATTACTCGAATGATAAAAAAAACACAGAAATTTGGTTGGGATGAAAATTTGGAGAGAAATGCATCGGTTCTCTAGATTTTAAATGATTTCATCAAATAAATTTGTTTATGAAGTTGTGTTGGTCTTCATAATACACATCTCTAGGTTAGAAATATAATATAACCCCCTTAATCCACTGAGTATTGTTAAAATCAATAGAAACCAATTCCTTGGTCTGGAAATTGATTTATCTTAATTTTATTAGTTTTAGGCCTTTAGAGATGATTAAAACACCCAATGGTCATGGATTATTTCAAATTCAATTCATTAAAATATCCATTGATATCCATTTAGTGGTCCGATATGAGGTTTATTGAGATATTTAGAAACAGTTAATAAGTAATTATGAGAATGAAGAATAAATCACACAATTACAATATCACAGTAGAAAAATTGAAACACATAATTTTCCATAGCCCAAACACTATAGGGAATTTAGCTAATCATTAAATAGCTAGTAACTAAATAACTCACAATACCTGAATTCATCTTCTTGGATGATTCAGAGCGAAGGTCATCAGGATGGTAGAACGGAAGAACCTTCTCTCCTCTCTTCTCTAAAATTATTTCTCTTTATTCTTCTCTTCTTGACTGTCTCTGGAGTTCCCCCTAGAACTATTTTGACATGAAAGAAATATTAATTACTATCAAACATGGAGGGACTTCCACCTAATTTTATGTTTTAGTAGTACATAGTGTGTACTAGAAACTACACAGCATATACCTTGATAAAAGAATTTTGGCTGTCTTTTCTTTGACGGTAGGTGACCTAACACGCCATCTTTGTCTTGGAACACAGCACCACCTGGTAGGTGCTGGAACATTGCATATAGAACCTCCATAAATGGCGTTTTATATCATTCATTGGCCACCAACTGATTCTAGAAAGGCCACAAGCCGTGTATATAGAAATTACACGACATGTATGATTTAACCAAAAACATGGGCGTGTATCCAGTCTTCTGATCCGTGTCATGGAAATAGTACACGGCGTGTATATGAAGTACACAACAAGTAGTTTTTAGTGTTCGTTCTGTTCATTCCTCATTAGTGACTTTTAATGGAATACACATGATAATCAGGAAAATCACCAATAAAAATAATTTGACCCACAAAACGATTTATATTTGTTTGAAAACAAGTTTTTATGCTCATTAATATATATGAAAAAGTATACAAAAATCAGGTTAATCACCCGGCTATCTAAGAAAAGAATATTCTTGAACAGTTGGTCAAAGTGGCTTGATAAGTTTTCTCTCTTATTCAATGGTGTGATCAGGAAGGATCATTTCTGGATTGTTATAAAATGTGAAGTCTGAAGATTATGTCAACCATGAAATATAATGAATTGCTGAATCTACTTGGCATATGTGGTTAATGAGGAATTTACTATTTTCCCTCTTTTGAAAATTAGGCAATAAGCATCTCTAGAACACTTAAGGGAATGTCTTTTAATCCATTATGTTGGTGGAAGGTGGCATGGCATAGAATTTTTCACTTTCTAAATGTTAAATCCTATGGTGTGAAGTACCATTGGCCTAATTTTTAACAGGATGAGGATGTAATCATGCCTCTAGCTAAATGATATCGAGTAAGATCCATCATGGTGTTTCAGTTCGAGAATGATCATTGGATCATGCTTTTACTACTTAAGTTTCATGTGTTTAAGGAGTACTAAAAGGTGTTTTGGGTTTTAGGAAATGATAAGTGACAATTTTAATGGCATTCATGATCCCTGTAGGCTAGGTGATGTTTTTTTGGTTCCTGGATTCTTCTCAAGGATGAGACATTATAAGGTGGGATGTTTGTAACATCCCAAATTTGAACTAGACCATAAAATCTATGGGAATTTAACAATTTTCTTTTATTACAGGGGTTTTTGAAATAGAGCATCAGAATGTAATTTTCTGAGATTTGGACCACAACAATGAGTTTTTATTAAAAAAGTTTTATTAATTAAATTAAAATATTAAATTGAAAAATTAATATAATAACAAATAAATGAAAAAAAATATATTTTAATGATGATAATAATAATAATAATAATTATATTATTATCATCATTATTATTATTTATTAGTTTATTATTTATTATTTAGGTTTTTTACTCATACACACACCTCAACCTCTCTCATGGGAGTGACACACACCTGTCCAGACCCCACATACAACGCACGATGAACACCTCTCGGCTCCATCCCTCTGGAGCTCTTTCATAGGATTTTCATCATGGTTCATCACCGAATCTTCATGTTTTTGACTTATCCTCTTTCATCCTCCATTAATTATGAATTTTCATATCTCTACATCACTTGATGTAGATAATCCAAAAACTATGAATTAATGTTATCCATTTTTTTCTTCCTGTGTTTGGGTATGTGAAGAAATTATCAGGACTAGCTTATACATATTCTGAAATCCACAATCGATGGTGAGAAAGATGGGTTCAATTTTACTCATTTCCATTGTTTGGGTTATGTTTTTAAATCCTCTTATTGGTTTTACACCCATTTTTTGAGTGTTATGGTGTTTATGGGTCCTTAAAAATTTAATTGATGTGCGTTGAACCTTTCAACTGAGTCTTTAGGGTTCTTTTAATTTTTGTTGTGTGTTTTGGTCTCCCTGGAGGTAGTTCTTGGTTTACATTGTCAAAGGAGACCAGATTTTATAATAATGCATAGGGATATATCCATATGAGTTCCCCTGTTATATATATGATCTCCCATGGAATTAGATATATTTATACGTGGATAGGTTTTTTCATGTTAGAAAATGAAAAATGAATACACAGGTAAGTGTTAATGGGTATGTTCAAGTAATATATATGTAATGATCCCCTTGTACATGTGCATGACCATGAGAATACAAATATTGGGGATAGGTTTCCTTAAGTATATGTGAATGTGTGTATACTCAGAGGATAAATGGAGCATCATAGAGTTGTTGCTGAAAAAGATTGTCAAGCACTAAAGGTTCGGCTTAGTTATTTTGAGGTATGATCTATTTACTTTCCCTATTTATTTAAGAAATAAATGAATAATTAAATACATGGGTTCCAAAAAAAATTTAATTCTTTCCTAGTATGGAAGTTTATTCCTCAATTTTTTCCATTAATAATTTGAATAAATTGTTTAAACGTGATAAATGATTATTTTGCCAATAGAGTAAAGTTTTTCTAAAACAATCCCTCTAATAGAGGTGGGCTTCCTTCAAACTAAAAATCTAGAATTTATAATTTTGTTTTTTTCATGGTTTTCTTCATTTTTTTCTTATTCATTAATTTTGTGGATCATAAAAGGCATGTTTAGGACCTCATCATATTTTCATCATTGAATGACTTTCCTTTTTAGATGTAGTGACCCTTGTCCCCTGTGATATTTATTTGTCCAAGGATACCCCATGGGTGTTTTGAATTATTATTCATGGAGTTCACATCACAAGAATTTGAGAAGATACAATTAATTAATAAATAACATGTTTTGGTTAAGATAAATTGTTTTTTGGTGGGATGACATAACTGAGACAGTGGAATATGTTGGATAAAGTGACCTTCACACATGAACCCTTAAAACCCATTTCCCTGGTTTAAGAAAATTGGGTCAAATGGTAATAAGTAGGATTAATCATAAAAAATGGCATGTCTAGATTAAATTATTTAGCCAAAAGGATTTTCTTGAATAGTATTTAATTGTTTGGTTTGCTCTATCTTATATGTTGTAACGTTCTCTTATAGAGAGACCCATTTGGGGTGTTCACCTTACCTCTCGACTACACCTTTGGGTGAGCCATCCTAAATGGCCTAAGATTCCTTTATATATAATATTGAAAAGTATGATTGGATTTCAGTGGCACCTTACTATTGCCTTAAATTATAAGTGAATCTTGAATTGGGACCATCTTGATAATTTCTAATCTTGAACATAATATTTTATCCGATGCGTAGTGTCTCCAACCTATGTCATAATTGAGGTTTATTTGAATTCGATATTCATTACATACAAAATTACTAAATTCATGTTATATATGTACCTTTTCTATTAATGAACTCTTTTTTCTTTATTTAGTGCTTATTTTTTTATCCATTTAATTGGTTTGGATGGATCGAGACACTTGGACAAGATTGATAGGGTGAGATTATTTAATGTCATTAATGACATATTTCTATGAGGCAAGTTGATTCCACATTCTTTATTTATAATTCCTTGATTGGGTTTGTTTATTTATTTCTTAATCCATTGTTAGTAGATTGAACTAATTGAAATGCCTTTTTAATGTTGTTATCTTGTGAATTTGAGTTGCATGTGTCGAAATGAAATTTTTCAAGACATATTCCATGTAGCATAAGACTCATACCTTTCTTTCTCTATGATACTTTCATCTTTGTTGTTTAAAAAAATTTGAGGGGGGGAGAATTGGGGTCCCATATTTATAAACCACAATTAGACTCTCTGTACATGATAGGTTAGATCATGAAACATCAGGGAAGAAATGTATTAGGATCTCCAAGAATGGGATCCCCAAGTATTTCTATTATATTATTATGTGATTGTAGTTCCTTAAGTGTTAACCATTGATGTAGTAATTGGTAATATAGCTACGCTAAGCCTTAGTTGATACTTGGTCCCAATCATGCAATACCTTAGGTGGACTCATAGTTATCTTAACATGAGTGATACATGGACTTTAAAAAGGATCCGCTTGTATGGGCTTTATGTCATTGGATATTTTGAATTGATGTACCATAGTCATGACTTAGGGACAGGATATGACTCCAACTCTGAAATTGATGGGTTTTAGTGTACATTCTTGAAATATTCCATTATTAATTATTAGATATTGTGATTACACTTTTAATGTTTCCATTTATTTACAATATTAAAAATTGGATGTCATGAGATTTAAATTACATGTTAATGAACATGTTTGGGGATATAGCTTCTTTGTGTATCCATGTTACTATTCAGCCTTGTTTATATATTCTTAATTTCTCAACAATAGTTTTCAAAAATATATCTAAGTCCAAAAATTGTGGTATGGGGTTGGTTTCCATTTTGAAACCCTGAAAATGTTTATATTGATTAATTTATCATTTTTTTTATTATTATACATGTCACACATAAAAATTTATAATGAATTGTCTAGTTTGGACTAGACACAGGTGGTGCCGACCTACTAAGATTTATATCTCACGCCCTACACAGATCACTATTCCATTAGGGTACCCGAGTAGACCTTTCTTGTTCACAGGGCATCAGACCATGATGTAATGCTTATACTATTCATTTTGTACATAGATGTTAGGAGTAAAGGACAGATTTAGTGCAGAGGATTATCATAGAGATCAACCATAGGGATTTTCTTCCATTTCTTTGTTATTGTACTTTATTGTAAATCATGTTTAATTGTTTATTACTTTTTGTCATGTATCATTACAATGAAATGCATTCATCTTTTGTATAAACATTAAATGACCACTTTTATTAAATTGATAATTATTATCTTTTGTTTCTTTGTAAATTAGTATTTATTGCTTCTACTATTATTTGATACTTATATTATGTTATACTACAGGGAAACTCTGATATGATGGTAAAATATCCCCATTATCACCTATTTAGACCATCATTTCTAGTCGAATGCTTCTGGCATATATGGAGGGGCAATATAGGTCATGTGACCCTCCAGTATAGCTGCCAATTTTGTGGTAACCTAGGTTGGGACATGAGAATACTCCGAAAAAGAGAAATTTGGTAGCATATTTCCTTAAATGTACGTCCCAATATCTCTTTATAGAGGTGGTCTATGAGCATTTGGATTCATTATATCTGACCTTGATAGAAAATAGGGTTATATATTTTCATTATTTCATGGTGTTAATTCCATCGATTTCTTAAGTGTGTGTATGAAACAAAACTGGGATGCATTGACTATGAGGTTATATGGGAATAGATATCATTAAAATTTGCACTATATGGATTTTTTTGTAGGGGATCACATAATTATTTTTTATGGATAGTTTGTGGTTGTAGTCACATTTTATGAGGACATGTTGTACGAGTTTCAAACCTCTCACTTTGTTGTATATCATGGAGTGAAAAAATTTTACATGGAACATCAGTGGTAGTTTTGGTGGACTATAATTAGGGGGAGTGTAGATTAGTTAATCTCTTAGAATCTCACATGTTATCTGTTGAAGGTTATGCACTGAGTTCTTGTTGGGTTTCCACACCCTCTTATGATCATTGAGTATAAATATAATTGAATATCCATGGGAATTATTATGATTCATTCATGGAAAATGATATTTAATGATGTTATCTATGTGATTGTTGAGTGACTTACCGAGATGGAACTCATACATGCCTTCTGGAAATAGATATCAATTGAATCCTAGGGTTTTTGCACTTGTTTGATATTGTTGGACTCCATGATGTAACATTGTTGATTGTATCTGAACATGAAGATCGATTCACACCACAATTATAGAGAGGCCTAAAGGAGGTATTTGAGACCTAGTTGGGGATGATTACATCATTTCACCCACATAATTACATGACGATTGAGATGATTATCTAGGTTTTGGAGAATATGTTATGAAATTGGGTGTTGGATTTTTTTTTTGAATATTGGAGGATCAATATCAATTGGTATATATCTATTTTAATAATATTTTTCACTCTACTATTATTATGGAACCATTCAAGGCCATTAATGTGAGACCCTATATGTCACACATATATTGGATGGAGATTGGTGAGACATCTCTAGATGGGCCAATGATAGTACTGGAAAAAATAGAGAAGGTTCAAGTGATCCATGAGCATGTGAGGACTTCCTAGAGTAGATAAAATTCAAATATAGATCATTTTATTAGGAATATTGAGTTATATTAGAGAGAAAATTATTAACTAAGAGTCTCCACATGATAAGGATTTTATTGGTTTTTTGGGGATTCTACCTATCTCTAAGGATCATTAGGTCGTTCATGATCCAATAGAGGATTGGTGAGGTTCCTTAACACCAACCCTTACTCCCAAAATAAGACAAAGATCATGAAATATTTATTGTGTCACTTATTAAGTGATTTGTGCATAACCCTATGCACATTTTGGATTTGGGAGAGATGGACATTGAGGATAGAGAAACCATCACAGAGTACCCAGTTGCAATCTGGGATCAGTAGGAGTATATTTGGTAAGGTTGAACTATTCATTTTTTTATGTGTTGTGCAGAAAGAGAGAATAATGTAGATCAATGAGGAGTGAGTGGTTCATATATAGATTCAGTAACCAATATCTTAGTGTAGCATATACTATTTAGGGTAAAAATCCTCAATGTTGGGGAGAATGTGGTGACTCTAGTTTCTATGGATTTTTACCTCTAAATATTTCCATGTATATACCTAGAATATCCAACGAGTCATTATGATAATTGCGTGTATCATAACCCCATAATTAATATATTAAATTTTTTATAATATTTTATTATATGTTCATGCATAGTTTTATATTAAATGTTTTTCCTGTTATTTGAGACCTTGAATGGGAAATTTATGACCGTAGCTAAATATGGAATTAATGGTTTATCCTAGGTGCAGACTATAGTTGGTCAGTGTTGAATGTTTTGAGGAAAGTATACATTAGAAGATGCATTAATTTAAAATAAGTAAATTAATAAATTATTTATATAAAATGAATAAAAATAAAACCCCTAAAAACATGGCATTATAATATGTTACCAGGTTTAGCTGCGTAAACCTAAGATATTTTGAGAGGAGGTTTGGGTATTCTTCATTGGAGGATTGATATTGGATAATAATGATTGATCATATTACGGTTGATCAAAATGCATTGAATGTAGTGGGTCTTCTCATTCACTGGAATACACATTTTGTACCAACAGTTGATCCTTTTCGAAGTTGGTCCCATCATTTTTGTATCTTCCCTTTTGATTAAAATATTTATTGTGGATTATTATCTCTTATTTATAACCTATGATTATTCTCTCTTTATATGAGCCCATTTTAATAAATTGATTGATTTATTTTAATTTAGTTATTATTCCATGTTATCAATAATGATCTTTCACATATCGATAATTTTTTAGGATCACATTAGTCATAGATGATCATCATCTTTTCTATTTTACTTTTCGTTAAACTTTTCTTTGTGATATTCAATATCGATGCATGGGCTCATTGTTTGACATTTTATGGGTGCATTCAAGTGTAATTTAACACATAGATTTATATTTTTTCAAATGTTTAATGTATTGGTTATTTTCAGTAATATCTAGAATATTTTTGAGTTATAATTCATGAATTTGTGATTTGGAGTGGAAACTATGATTGGAGACACTATGTGGCATGTTGCGAGCTTCATGTGGATAATCAGAATCTGATTTCCATCCAATAGTGGATGATAATCAATGACTCGTAGGGATCCCCTTCTATTTTAGGGAGGGGAGTCAAACAGTGGGATTTTTAGTTGAATCAATAGATCGAGAAATTGTTTCAAGGATATGAACAACATAAAAAAAATTTGACTACATGCCACATAGTGTGTAAGAACACACAACATGTTCTTCAGATTTCATGGAATTTATGTTTTTTAGTCGAGATAAGTATTTCATTTCATGTGTATTGGAACACTCACCATGTGAACCTTAATATGAATCCATGATAAATAATTGTTTCAGATGCCCAAGAAACCATGTTGGAAGACACACCATATACTGGAGGAGTACCTGATCACACCCAAAGGTGTATAGGTATATCCCGATAATGATGACTGGCCCATTAGATGTCTAGGTACGTGGTCAAGAACATTGGTATAACATGATGTACAAGGGAACGGGCAGACCCTGAGTGGCTGAGACCAACTATTTCCGCCAATACATCATGTGTACATTGATATGGATTCACTAGCCTTGTACATAATAGAACACATCCAGGAAGCCACATGGGGTCACCCACCTTGTTAACCACTATACACATTATTTATTCCATCTAAAACATATTCCTATAATATTCTTTCTTTGAGACTCACATTATTTTACGTGAGTAGCCTATAACATGTCATTTTCTATGTAGAATGTGATAGTGTCCTTTATAGCATCTTTCAAGATAATATGTGAGTTTTTTGTGCATGATTCTTCGTTAGGTGATGCTTGATGATGGTAATGATCAAGCAATTATCATCTGAGAGATTTTGGGGTCACAAACCCCACCGAATGACTAGGTAAATTGTCCCCCATGTTCATTTATATCCACTAAGTATCACATGATATACAAAGGTATGGGTCCTCTTTACTGATTGGTACCCCTTTGTTGAATATGTTTAGGGTTATCTATATATTGAGTATTACCAAATTTTATACTAAGGAACATGTTCTCTATTAACTGAGTGGCACCCCCATAGAGTCCAGGTTGATTATACTATATATATATATATGTCTATTGAGTGATATCCCCCTCTACTTGCGTGTTATGGAGTGGGTCTTAGGTATAATGATTGGAACCCATTATCACACTAGGGAACAAGTATTATATATATTGAGTGGAACTCCCTTATCATATTAAGGCATGAACCCATTATTAGAGATTTTTTCCCATATGGTCGTTGAGTAGTGGAAAGGTACAATTCCCCGACATATCATTCTCAAGAAGATATGTGATATGATGTCCATAAGTGAATGACCTTTGGATTAAGAGGTAAACTCATCTTATTAGGCTAGGATGTGGAGATGGAGACCCCCTTTATCTCCATATGGCTTTCTTTTTTATCATATATATATGATGGGTTTCATTTACATCTTGTAATGTTTTGAAATAACATTGTGGTATAATTATATTACTCCCTTTGTGGATTTCAGGGCATCCTATAGGGTATGTATATACTGAACCATGCATGGGACTTTCCTACATGTGTCATGTTTTATATAGATGGTGGAAATTTCATAGGTGACATTGAGGGAGTGTAGTGATACTTTTTTCGTTGACATTATATGGTAGTTAGGAACTAGATATCAGGATTTGAGATATCTCATTGTATCTTTATTCCTGTTTCATTTTTCATGTAGGTACGTTATTTAATGTCGGCATATATTTATCCACATTATTCTTTTGTTTCATTATTTCATAACACTATGTACTCCATATAGGATATTTCATTTATGGTTTTACTCAAAATGTCGTAGTCTACTTATTATTCATCTGAATTTTTGTATGGAGATTGTTGGGTGAATACATATAAGTACATATGGATATGGCCTCCGAATTTATATTATGCCTTATTAGCACTTATCTTGAACCCCTAGCCTATTGGATATGGGGTTGAGGCTGTAATGTCCTAGCCTATCACTGGCTAGGTGGGATCTTAATTGTTGGGTCCTTACATATTCCTATTTTAAATCCAAAATATGAAAAATGGATAATAATTTCCATCCAACGCGTTTTAAAAGATCCATTGAGTAATTTTGATGATGTGTAAGCCACAAACTCATTTCAAATAAAAAATTTAAACTCAATAGATAATCTATTTATAAATTATCTTGATTTAAAAGCCTCACTTGAAAACAAATATCCCATTAAAATCTAGTTTTCAATCCTTAAAATCTAAAACTGGATAAAAATCCATTACATACCATAAAAACCAATTTAAAAAGCCTAATAGGATTTTCACACAATCTTATAAACAAAAAACATTCCATTTCAAACATGAAAACAAGGAATTAAAAATGGAAACCCTTTATGCTAATCTCAAAACCCAACCAAATGTATTTAAATCATCACATAGATATCACATATATTCATACATTCATAAAAATAGAATTTATAAAAATATGATAATTTTGAATTAAAAAATGAAACAATTTCATAGAAATACCTATGTAGAGGAAGATTAAACCATTATGAAACATGCCACCTTCAAAAGAGACCACCCAAATAAGAAAGAATACATTTCCTATAATCCATGAGAGATGAATTCCATATGTAAGAACCACACTAAACCCATTCCTTAGCTTAAATAGAGAAAGTTTGTTTTGAGGGAAAGAAGAAACCTAAGAAATATGGAACAAAGAATATTATAGGATATGTTAGTGAATATTTAACATTGATCAACTTGAATATCATCTATGGTGAGATAAGAATTAAATAGAGAGAGAGGTATATCTCCTCCATGGGATCCAAATGTTTGGACAATGCATATAGGGGAGAAGTATGTTGAATTACCTTTCGTTAAAAGGGGGAATTTTTAAAAAATCATTACATTTTAACACATGGTAGGGCCACATGGTTTCCTAAACCATTAAATAATAATGTTAAAGAGAGTGAGTATACCATGACCAAAAACACAATTTATGTTGTTCTTAATTTAGTTTTAAAAACCATATGGCAGCTCTGAAAAAAAAATAGTCTTTTTTCTGTGATATCCCGATCCACATGGGCACTGCAAATTTACCCCTAATAGTGTATGTAAATTGTGATACACATAGATAACTCTATAAAACTAATTATTTTAACCCGAAGGTGACACAAATTAAAATAAGATAAACTAAATCATTATTTAAAATCGAAATTTTGGATCATATAAAAAAATTAATCTATGATTTATAGTTTTTGTGTAATATATTTCAAAGCATTAGGTAGAGTATATTTCACAAAATGGAGGGGTAAATCACTGATACCTATAATCACACACACCTATTAATAGTAAACATGATTCCCATAGGTAGTTGGTATAAATTATTTTTCTGGTAATGGTGTGATTATGAGAGAATGAGTGAGAAATAAAACAAATAGAAACAAGTGTTTCTTAAAAATTTCACTCACCCTTATCCTTTTTTGTATAATAATTTTTTGAGGATTTGATCCTGCTAACCTTGATTGAAATTTATTATCAATAGAAAAAATTAATGTTGAAAGTTGATTATCCAAGAATCCATCAAAAAAATGAATGGTTCCACTAATAAGTTGAATGATCTCAACATACAATACTCCAAAGTTATTATAATTCAAACATGGAGTGAAAAAATATTATTTTAGATAAAATATTTTTCAATAAATATTATAATTCATCTAGAATATGTGTCTCTCTCATTAGGTTTTCTCATACACACATTACCAAGTAGGTCACTTATTTATTAATATGTATTACAACAATTATAATGTACCTACCCAATTTTTTGTGTCATCCATAGATTAGAAAGATATAGATAACTAAATCACATGGATCTCCATGTATCTCAATTTATCATTGATAGGATTTTGAAACATTATCCATTGATTGTGGAAGTTCACATTTGACAACTTCATAACCACTGATACACCAATCATCCCTAATCAGAATCAGTTTTTAATGAGACCGTTGCTATGATGGGTTATTATTTACCACACCATAAATTAAAACATGAACAACTAGTTTTCAATGAAATGTAAAATTGAACACAAAATAAATTGAAAAATAATTATCCTAGGTTGGTCTTCACTGTGTAAACCTTCTCTTAATATCTTCTAAAATTAATCATTGCAATGAAATAATCTGTATTATAGTGTGATTCATCTCATGTTAGGTGAAATTGTTTATCATAACATATTAACTCTACTAGAAAACCATCCCATATTATAAAATTATTCCTCCAATAATTCTCAACAGGGAACAACAAACCTGATTTGAGTGTGATCGTCATCACATGATGTTGACCATTTCATCATTGGAATAAATAAGGCTTTTATGCCTTTAACTTTAAATAAATTATACATTACATGAGACTAACTCATACCAACTGTGGCTTGATTATCCCATATTCATAGTTACTTGAAATATGTAATACAACATCACTCTTTTTATTTACTATATATTTTAACTAAAATCTAATGTGATTCCATCCAATCCATGAGAATGTGTATAATGAATACAACATGAAAAAAATTCCAAACTCACAAATTATTGATATTATGAAATAATTTATATCATTCATTCAATAAATGTATCTTATAAATAACTGAAAATAATATAGAATGGTGATAATTTGAGGACTCTATCCTTTGGTGCAATATCAATGTTTGATTGACCATTTCACGATTTTGATCAAATGAGCTCCCTGCATTTCAATTGAACATACCGATGGGTAGAAAAGATAAAATATCGTAAATGGATATTTAATATTACATCTTGTATTTGTTAAAAACATGAAAATTATTGCATGATATCCTAAATAAATATATGCTACCAAGTCCTCAATTCCCCCTAATTTTGAATACTTACATACTCTACTCCACCTTGATGATCACTAGAAAAATAACATAGATTATATGAACCTTTATAAAAATATCACCTTATTTAGTCTCCAATTTTTTTTTTAAAAAATCAATGTAATGGTAGGGAAAAAATAACCACGAATGAATTATAAAAATATTATGTAATAATTCCCAACATAAAACACTCTTATGTGATGTAATGTATACTTGGTCACATGATTCATCTAGATAAAAATAATTTCATTCTTACAAAAACATATTCTAATGAATCCTCACCACATCCCACCTTTTTCCTTAATGAGTTGGTATGTGATTTAAATAGCCTTTAACCTCAAATGTTGCAGTATATTCTTTGATATGTTTATTACACATTTATTATCAGACCCAATTACCAATGGTTATGAAATGTAATTCCTCATTCCTTTAATCAAATTAATCCATATCAATTGATTTGTTTCATTTAATTACATAATATGATATTATTAAATTAATCTATGTGTAATATAATTATTCTTTGTAGATTGCAATTCAACAAATATTTTTCTGAAAATGATAGAACCTCCATAAGTGGAATTTTAATCTCCTATATCTCCTATACAATGTGCATCGATATACTATAATTATTTAATAGTTAATATTTATTGAAACATATGCCACAATGGATAGTTCATTTAATGTATCATGATATCTCTTTTTCTTCCATAAGATGTTCAACGTTTTGGTTTTTTTCAAATCATGTACAATGTGTAACTCTAAACACAATAAACATTATTTACCCCCATAAAATATATTAGGTAACCAATGAGACTCTAGAACTCTATTTTATTAACACTATATCCTTCATCATCCAAGGGAAACATGTCCCCATATACTTTTAGATTGTCATCTACTCTTTAATCATCCATTTCAAACATTCTATGCATCTAAAGAGAAATTTTTTTATAGAGATATAAAGTCTACAATATTTCCTGCTTACAATCCCAAAAGGTATATCATATACCTACTCCTTGGAATTTCCAAAAATATTTATCATTTGGGTAGAAAACAATTAAAAATATTCTTTTTTATTCAATGATAAATTAGGTCATCAGTATACAAAATCACAATGATTGAGTTTGTGTCATCTCCCTTGATATAAAATTTAGATTCCACCTAGTGAATCTTGAATTATATTCACATTAATTTTTTTTAATATTCAAATGAAATTATTGAAGAGCATGTTTGATAATATAAATATATTTATTCAACATTAAAATTTTTGGGCTATCATTGTCAAGAATAGATTCTTCTTATTGATTAATGTATACATGTTTTTCAATTTCACCATTATGAAACATATAGTTTACATTTATTTCGAAATAACATGTATTTACATTGGGGTGAATGTTGAATGAAGGATTTAAACATTAAAAATCCTTTAGAGTGTATTAAAAGTATCATAAAAATATATACTCTAAATTTTTCTAGTATCCTTCATAAATAATACTATATTTTTTAGTGCTTCTAAAAATTTCCCATTAATATTATTCCAAAGAAAACTTTTTTCTAGATTATATTTTTTGCCAGACTACACACCAATTCCCAAGTGTGATTCTTCAAAATTTGGATAAGATATTATATTATTGATGAATCCAATGCTCATGAAGTTAGTGAACATCAATAATATTTGGACCAATAAATGAAAAAAAGTTAGTGATGTTGGAAAATTCTAAATCTTTTTTTTGTTTTCTCCCTTTTTACTATTTTCTACAAAAAACATTTTCAAATTTAACATTTTTTCTATGTATTTAGAACATATAATTTCAAATATCTTTGAGTTATTCATTAGATAATATTTTATAATCATCACAGGATGTGTAAAACTATGATCCAAAATTTGAAATACTCTTCCTATGTCCAACCTTCATATTAAGAGATTCTTCAATGTTATCAATCATGGTAAATGATTTTGGTATGTAATTTTGATTTAACAACACAATTACATAAAATACATCAAAAATATTCATCATAATAGTATAATAATACTAGTAACACCATCCATCTTCTGTATACCAGAAAATATTCTGTTGTATTCCCTCTCAATAAATTTTTTGAAATGATTTCCCTTAATCATGATATAGTATGGGACATCAAAAAACTTTATGTTCTCTTTAAAATAATTATTTACCAAAAAAAATAATATTTCATTTTAACTGAATTTTTTTCGGAGTATGAACTAATTGAAAATATAGATAATCATGGATGTGTTTTTTCATCAATATAATTTAGACATTTCATACTCCAATAGAATTAATTTCCATTTTCTACTCAGAACTAATTCATTTTCTTAGTTACTCCCTTTTTTGGGGTGTATATACAGATTTGTATTCAAATGTTATGTGATTATTCTTAGTAAATTCAATGAAATCATTATATTTATATTTAGATCAATTTTTGTATAAAAATATTATGATGACATGTGATTTTTGATTCTCAAAAAATCTAACAAAATGTTGGAATTTATAATGAATTCGAGATTTTATAAATATAAAGTACACATGTATTTTTTGGCTATAATAACCTAAAAATAGAAAAAATAATTATTTATTCCTTACATTATAATTTTTACCACAACTAAAATAGGAAATAAATTTATCCAAATGAAATATTCATGGAACCATATAAAATTCACTCAGTTAACTAGTATAATGATAAACCTTATAATTTATTTTTGATATCTCACTAACCTTATACACTATGTTTTTGAACCCTACAACATTTGATTCATTCTAGGACTTTTGATTTTAATTTCATGTTCTTAATGATCCTTCACATTCATATTCATGGAAATATATTTTATAGTTGTGAACTCTATAATTTTGTCTCTAGATTTAGAAATTTCATTGATATATCCTAAATATAATTTTAAATCGACTCCTATCTCTATATTTACATTATGTATTAACATATCAATGGACTTACTTAATGAATCATTCACTATATTTAATGCATATTTATCACTTTTATGTCTCCTAATTTATTTAAATAAAATACAATAACAACTATAAATTGATTATTTTTTATTGTGTCCCCAATATATCATTTTTCATTGATGATCCCATCTTCTTCTCTACTTATGGGATCATTGAGATGATTTAATTTATTAATGAAGGATATTTTCCCTTCACAATTTGATTATTCATATTCCTTTCCAATTTTATTATCAGTAGATGTGGTTTCATATAACGAGAAAAAAATTTCATTTTTTTATGTTTTAGTTTTTCATATTACTTTGAAAAAATTATATCATTGAAATGCCAACCATCTTGATATTCCTTGATGATCCTTTTAAGATAATTAATTTTATTATATTCATCTTTTTTATTAGAAAAATATACATTCATGTGGACTATAATTCCATAATAAATTCACTTAGATTCAATATTTCTTCTATATTTATCTTTTTCTTATTAAATACATATTTAGAAGAAAGAGATAAATTCAGCAAATCCAATGGAATAATTGTTGAAATTTGTTTCATTCCTGTAATAATTATTGGACATTGTCTATTTTGATTAATATATTAATTTCATATATTTACCCTTATCTAATTGTCCATTAAATTTTAAGGATTTTCCTCTTCACATCTTGTATGTAATCAAAATATTGTTGACTTTATTGATGGTCCGATAATGAAACAATTCATTCCGGATATTTATATGTTTATATTTATTAGAATTACAATTAATGCATGATATATGTTATCTTAAGAGTAAATATTTTACTCTGGTTTTTTTGGTATCATTTGGAATTTTCATATAGAAATGTGTATATCTTGGGATTTTTTGGAATAAAAATAAATATATAATTAATATAATTTTAGAGTATATATGATGTTCTAATAAATCCTATATAATGAATACAACTGATGTGCACATCTAGATTTTGTGGGTGGTTGAGGATAACACTACACATCCACGCTTCCCTATACTACACATCATGGACTCTAACCTACTAATAATTTATATGTTTTGATATGTTGGTGAGAGGAAATGAATATATTATATGAAAATATACAGAGAAGAAAAGGAAAAAGTAACTACTTGTCATGTACATTAAGGAACATCATTTAGCTTAAAAAATTTGTAAAATCATCTTTATATGAAGGGATCAGAAGTCTAAACTAGGGGAAAGGTTCTACAAATTTCAAATTCTATCAATATCGATTAATCATCTCCTTCAATTTTAATAATTTATTCATTTAAAATGTGTTTTACATTTTAATTTCACTTTATTAAAATAAAAGTTTCATTTTATAAGTTTAGTTTCATCATACATCCAATATCGTACTTTCACTTCTATATTTTGTCCAACTCTATTTAATTTATAAAAATTCCTTCAGCATTCTTTTTTTATCCCATAATAATGGTTTCTAAAGAAATCCACCACTTGGGTTAGTGTTGAGATTAGGGATGGAGAAATCATAGAAAATGCTGTATTTAAATGATTATTTAATTGAAATTATGCGTTTTCCCTCTGGTAAGTTATGGATTGTGAGAATATGTGAAGGAAATTAAGGGATTCATAGATTATTGCATACCCTATAAAAGTAACCATCCATGGGTTATTAGTATAATCATTTCCCTCAATAGTTCTCATATTGATTCTTGGTTTATATTTAATTCCATGTGGAAATACAAACCATCCTCTATATTAAAAAGGCTCTTAATTTAGCATGATATATTTTATACTTGATCAAATCTAATAAATATACCAATTTATTTGATTCCACCTAATTTCATAAAACCATTTAAAAAAATCATATCATAATTTTTAAAATTAAAAATACCCCACCCCCATTTTAGGTTTCAATTATATTCATATTAGAAAAAAATTCAACCCCATACCTACACTTGTTGTTCCTTAGGAGATGACATAGTGTTCCTACTTTACTGTAGATATTCTATTTTTAAAATAAACCGTCAATTAATCATGTGAGGATAATGTGTTTCAATTTTTATATTATTTATTGGAATCTTTGAGTGAGATTATTGTTTTTTTTCTAATTTGGATCAAATTTAATAAATACTTTTATTTCTCTATTTCATTTATGAATAAATATTGTACGATAATTTATTCTATAATAATGTAATGACCATACTTGAAGAAGAATGATGAAAACCTAAAATGGAAATTAAGAATCCTTAAATCCCTTATCCCCCCCTTTGCATTCCCTTATTTTCCTTATTTCCCCTTTATATTAATATTTTTTCTTTTAAAAACACAATTTTTAATATTATAATAAGTTCGGGATAATGGCCATTTTTATTAGAAAATGATGACAATTTTTTTAATATAAATGTTAAATAAAAAATTATGTAAATTGTTTTACCAAATTTAATAAATTTCACAAATTTTTATTAATTGATACTTATTAAAATTTGAATGTTAATTTACTGTCAATGATTATGTTTAGCATGTAAAATTTTTGTCTTCCTCTGGGGATGAATCCCATGAGAATATATACAAGTTTAATGAACACTTTTTACATTTTTTTATCTCATTAATACAAACAACATCCCCCTATGGTGTAAATAATTTCCCTCTTATATAGGATACCACATCAATGTTAATGTAATGACATAGATTACTCGACCTTATACACGTGGGTAGACAATGAAAAATTTTTAAACTTTTTTATATTATCAGTTTTATCCCAATGAAATATATAATTTTTCCATTAATGATTTAGGGAATTCTAGTTAGGAAAACAACTATGTTCAATGAAATTCTATTCTATATTTCAGTATATTGATAATTATTTAAATAACAAAATAGTCTTCATGTAATCTAGGAAAACACACCATATTGTTATTTTTATTAATAACATTACATATTTACATTATTTGATATAATAATAAATTAATATAATTACATATACTTATATGTATAACTCTTTTCTATAAAAATTAAAAAATTTAAGAAAAAACAATGTTAATATATATATATAATAAATTAATAAAACTATTAATGAATCCTATATAGAGTGATTATGGATCTCTATGCGAAGCAACACATCACTAGTTTGAATCCTCACTGCATGCAACATCGTTGAATCATTGATTTCCAAATTTTTTTCAGACCGTGTAATTTTTACCTTGTCATTTTTAATATTTCTAAAAATGAAAATGAAAAATGTTTAACTAGTGGAGAATGGAAGGTCTCCATTTGTTTGATAGTTACTTGGGATTGATCGGTCACCAGTACAACACTTTCCTTGATAATTAGGTTGAATCTTGTTCAACATATTTTAATTTTAAATTTTACATATTGTGTATTCATTTTTACACCCTGTGTTTTTGTATATTTTATAAAAATATGATAAATGTTTAAGAAAATTAAAATAAAAATAAATACAGACAATTTAGTTAATATGAAATTATTAAATCTCATAAAATATTAATAACAGAAATATAATGTAAAAAAACATAAAAATAAAAAAGCATTAAATAAAAAGTACCAAAAGTGTGGACTTTGTTATACCTACTGTGTAGTCTTCCTCAAATCTAGAACCAATATTTTTCACTCTATTCTCTCATTTTCATTCACCCTCTCTTATGTCATGACACAGAAGGCATGTATGTTCATTTAAAATAATCACTTGATCCATGTCTCTTTTTCACTTCTAATCTATTTATTTAGATTCCATGATCAAGGTGTGTACTTAAATGGACCTTATTTCATTAATTTTTCTATATTTTTAAGAGATTTATTGGATTCTAGATATGTCTCAAATGAAATATAGTAGCTCATAGGAACACATTGGGGAACCCATGTTGTGTTCATTTTTACATGAGCAGATATACAACATGCCCTACATGGGTCATGAACACACTATACATGACTTTGGGTCCCACATTCCTACTCATACCATGTTATGGGTAATAATTTATATACCATACATTTCACTAAGATATGAAAGATATGTTATTTATCAAGGTAAATAAGATGGTTCAATGTCATATATTCAAAGAATTTACTGTGGATATTCATGTCGTGTACTTTTATAAAAATATTTTTTTCAATTTTTATGTTCCTTTAGTTTTGTATTTTCATTTTAATTTTCTTTTTCATTGGATATAGTATAGAGGGATGATCCTTTCAATGGTGAGATTCACTTTACCGTATCATCATCTATGAATTAGCTACACCACATAGTGTTCATGTAGAGGAAAAAGATGACCTTCCATCAACAGATATTCAAATTTCATTAGTACATGCACATTCAATGATTCGTCATTTTACATGACAATAATCCCATTATCATAGAAATCAGTGCGACCACCTATTCTACCAGACTCCCCATCATCTATCTCATCTACTTCAGTAGCTAGGAAAGAATCTAGAACTCCTCCAATAATGAAATCTATACAACTATACCCTATCTATATCTTTAATCCTTTGAGTTTTAGAAACATTGGTAGTAATAATGAATAATTTTTGTAGAATTGAGAGAAAAATGGATAATAATATTACATGATAAAATTAACAAACATGTATATTAAAATGGTTTCATAATATCCCCTATCCATTGAGAGGTACAAATTTCACTATGTCTCGGGAGAAAAAATTATAAAGATATTTTTTCAATGTTCTAGAAACCCCAAATTAAATGTAATAAGAAAGAAACACTATTAATAGTAACTCATATTACAATACTAATTTCATAATAAATCAAATATGATTTAGTTTTCCTTGAATCAATGCCAAATATGCTACAATTATATTTCAGTGTTGGATATTATCCCTACTACAATGATTATGAAAATCCCAAATTAATAATTTAACGTTTTTCATAATGATACAATAATTTCACACTTCTAGATTAATTTATCAATTTCATCAGTAAGATTTTAAAAAGTGGTGTACAATATAGAATACAACTATTCATCCTAACTTCATTCAACATGATCGGGCAACACCAATCCTAAAGTCTCCCACTTGGATTCTAATCCATCATGTTGGCCTTCTTCGATGATATTAACTTAGACAACTATATTAATATAACATTCTAACATTCTTCAGTCCCAAATTTATTTTTTCCCATCAGATATTCAATTTTTGGTTAACAATTCATTATTTATTATTTGTTTTCTAGCTCATACCCTCATAGTTTTCACCAATATTCTTCTTTTCATACATAGTTAATCAATAATGACTATCATAGGCACAAAAATTACTCAACTTCACTATAACCATTATCTTGGTCAATATTTATTCGGGATTATTGGTTCCATGAATAATCTACAATGGTAAATACTCATCCTATTTAAAGCCTCTGATTAAATGTTTCTTTAACTAAATATTCATTATACATGAGTAAAATAATATGCTCTTTGAAAGATTTATGGAAATATGATAGTCATAGTAAAAAATATTTTCCTCTAACTTTATACACATCTCATCCAAGATGTTCATCATCCAAACCATCACCTACCCAACTTCTGTTATTGAAATGTACTATGCCACTATAGTTGACAGTGCCACCACCTTCCATATTTGAGATATCCAATTTACTATTTCTCCACCAAATGTTAACACATAACCTATGGTACTCCTCTAATTGTCTATATTACCTCTATGGTCAATATACCCAAATTGATATAATGAATTCCCATTCACAAATAAAAGAGACACTTACTTTCATCCCTTCATATATTTTTGTATCCAATTCATTGTTTCCCAATTTTTCTTTATAGGGTTTCCATGTACCATCACACAACTCCCACCATATGAACAATAATAGGTTATGTATAGACCATGAAATGCATCATGATTCAAAAAAATATTAGTGTGGAACAATTCCCATGTTCCTAAACACTTTTTATATTTTGTAGAATTATCCATTGATGGTTTTAAAATGAATTATAGGGGAATTTAAATTATATTTTCTTCAAATATACTAAATATTCATAAAACATTTACAATGGTGTCATCTTGTGTTAAAATCTATATTCTATCTTCACAGTATCTCCTGAACTTAATCACCAAAATATTTACAGTTTCTCTAGGTACCTTCATATTACAATCCTCATCTAGTAGCCTTTTCATCTCATCAATCTCTTACATACATGACCCTAATAATATTTTTTCATCCACATAATAAATTAATATAATTTATTCATCAATAAAAGACCAAATATAGAATTATTAATCCATGACACACTATTTTTATGCATTTTTTCAGGAAATGAATCAATCATATTTTCACAAAGCATGAGTGCCTAATTTTACCCCAATATACTATTTTGGAGTTTTCACACAATGTCTACCTTTACTAACTCAATATATACCATTGGCTGGTGAAAATAAATGACCTCCTCCAGATCTCTTCAATGTAAAGTTGTCTTCAAATAAAGTTTCTCATGATATAAATCATCTAATAAAATAATATTAATAATCACCCGGATAATGGTAAACTTCACTATTGGAGAGAAAATTTTATTTAAATCAAAACCTTCCTTCTATTCCATTATTTTTACCACCACTCATACATTATACCTCATATTACCATCATATTATTTGCCAACCCAATAAATCAATTTATTAAATAATGATTTATTTCCTTATGGAATACGAGTCATCTCTCAAGTTATATTATCAACCAATGATGAAATATTCTCCATTATAACCAGCTCCCAATTTCTTAACACATTTAACTGAATTTCCTCTTTAAATAATTTTATCACACCACCATCAGTAAATAAAATATACAGTAATTATGATAAATAAAACTTCAATGGCCTTATAACCCTTTTTTATCTCATAAAATATTCTCAATGGGTAGGCTCCACTTATTCTCGTGTCACATGCTAATATACACCTTCAAACTCCACATCCTACTAGAATTCTAATACATTATTCCAAAAATCAATTTCATTGACAATATGGTTCTTGAATATAATGTCAACACTAAATTCCATGTTATATCTTTTGATGATCAACATTTTCTTACCATCCCAACACCAAAAACCAAACATTGCGTCACAATATCCAATAATGTAACATGATTTACACATAGTATAAATATTTTTCATTACATTATGATCTATATGTACATATTTAAAACAATTGTTGAATCATAAATGAGAGAGACTGTCATTATTTCTTGAATATAGTTCCTTAGGTAGATATTCACTTATTGGTAGAGATAGACTCTTTTTGATCAAATATTTTTCCATGTTAACTATCTTTTCCAAAAAAGTATTATATTACTCCTAGTCGAGTAACATAGTCTATTAATTTTCATTAACGGTTATATTAATCTTTTCAGCTATACCATTATATTTTTGTGTTACAATAAGAGTTGTTTACAGTCAAATTTCATTATTAGCATAAAAACTTCCTAAATACATTATTGTCATACCCTCCACTATTTTTAGACCTCACATATAATATCTTTGATCATAAATCATTAGCTACATTGGTATTACACTTCTATAACATGTTAAAAATGATATATTTTTTATAATGTAATGTCATACATTCCATGTGGATCCATTGATAACTATCACATAATATTATGACTCTCAAAGGGAATATATAAGTACATGACCCCAACAATAGATGTGCACTAGGTCAAGCTACCCTGTATTTGGTGTTCTGCCTATTTTTTTAAAAAAATTCATTCTTCTACATTCTAAAGATAAAATATTTACACAATAAAACATCCACTAAAAACATCTTTGGTATCATTCCATCTGTTTACACAACCATTATCCTCTCTTTAATCATTTTATTAAATAAAAGTGATGTCGTTGTGAATCCATTATTGAATTTATTATTATAAGCATGTCCATGAATGCCTCAATCTTATTATATAAGGTTGTGTAACATACTCCATTAGTTATGACCATAGATCCATTGGTAATATTCTATTAACCACCAATTAATACAGTGATATATCCAACATCATTAAGATAAATGGAATAAATAATATTCCACTATGATCCAAAAGTATACCTCGCATTTTCTATAATAAAAAAACCCTAAATATTGGTTTTAATATTTGAAACTACCATACCCACAAATAGTAACATTTCATCATCATCTAGATATTCCTGCCGAAAATTTACGGAATCATGATTATTCTGGAAAACCTTCTCTGTTGGGGAATGGAATGATTCCCTAGTCTAAATGTCACAACCCCCTCCCACCAAATATGCCCCTCCTGAGCTGGCAATGGCAAAAGGGAGATAATGACCCCTGAGTCCCGCATCCAGTAGGCCCCGGGGTGGCGACTAGCACCTAGGGTATGAGTTTTTTCCCAAATATGGGAGGCATTACCCTTTTTATTTTTTAAAGATCGGGAAATATGACAAGTCAACCACCAAAAGGAAAAAAATCAAGTGTATAGAAATAAACACAAACCATTACCACATGTATGTTTAAACAATTTTATAATAAGGTAAAAGTACAAAAAAGCTCAAAGTACAATAAAAAAAGAAAACAAAGGTACAACAACAACAACAACTCCAACAGTCTGACTAGTAGGGTCCTGCACGACCCTGGTAGTCCTCCTGGAAATCTGAAAGAAAACATAGGGTGATCATACATGTATACTCAGTAGGGAAACCTAAAGATCTCGTGCACAAGTGGGGAGACATCCTAAGGTCCCGTGAGAACAACAGAAGAAACCTAGCAAGGAATTCTATCCACCCAAACTCACCAGCCACAATCACCAAAATCACAAGCAAAACAGGTAGTAGTATATTAGAAACAAGAGTATTGGGTACCTTGCACCTTTTCCATTTAGTTAGCTGCTCTTCCTAACGACGAACGTCCTGACACTGCCACACTCTCCCCACCCACACACACCTGGGCCTCACTACCACGTATCCCACGCGCACACACATGGGCGTCACAACCACGTATCCTTCCCGCACACACCTGGGCCTCACAACCACGTATCCCGCCCGCACACACCTGGGCCTCATCCCGAAGAGTCTTGGGAACAGTAGAAACTGCCCGAAGAGTCTTGGGCTAAAGCCACCCCAATCGAAACCTAACTGAAGAGTCTTAGGTGTAAGGTCGCCTCAAGCTTTCACAACCTAGGGGAGAAGGAGCAGGAAGGAGCTATTAACTAAGGGAAAAACACCCTCTCCCATAAAATGGGAGTGTTCGGCATTATGTGCTCAACATGGGTGGGGTGCGATAAAACACAAAAGATACTGATATATATAAATATATCAACCACACATCCCGTCCTATGGCTTCTAAAAAGAGAAACTGAGCATGTGCCTCGACACTGCTACTACGAAGCATGCATACAACAAGAAAACCCAACCCCCCTTTAGGTTTTCATACTTCAGTAGATATAGTTATTTAGTTCCTTAACTACTAGGTAACTATCCAAAATCAAACACCCCAAACGTTCCTAAAACATATCCCTGCCATCCACAAATCAAGTTAGGAACACACAAGCAACATAACCAAGCCCTTATTATCAAACAACCAACCCCATTGATTTTTATTTCCGTTTCACGCCCCACCATTTATTAACTCTTCCACTTTAATTTAATAATCACAACCCACTATTCATTCACACTTAATCCCATCCCTGCAGCCCCGCTTCCAACCACCATAACCACAACCGCACCAAAACCACACATCAACATTCCTTTAATACCATATATTGCAGCCCCACTGCCCATTGCCAACACAACATTCACACCAACCCACAACCAAGTCAACTGAAGCCCCACTGCTCACCCGATCCACAAAAATCCACAAAACACCCCTGAAATATGCCATGTAACCAAGCCAACACCCACATGTTCTTTATTCCATTTTGTTTAACCGGGGTGATCACACAAGGGTTCCAGATTCTCATTTAATCAGCCAACATTACATGATTATCCAATTTACACATTCCATAATCTTCCATCTATAAGAAAATACATAAGGAGAGGGAAACATTTAATTGTGTAAGAAAAGGCCCCCAACGACCGTGATTTTTAGTAGGTAGAATCTTATTAAATTCACAAATATAATATCACAGGATATAAAGTAACAACAATCACAACTTCCAATCCCCGTTATATAATCCATTTATTATCTTTGTTAAACGGGTTCAAAAGTGTTTCACGTAAAAAATAGAACACCCACCCCTAATGATGCACAAATTAGAGAGACGAAGGTAAGATCCCTATCTCAATAGGTTCTTCATCGCAACGCTCCCCCGGATGAACCTTAGAAGATGTCCGTCGGCATACGTCACTTCTGTCGGGTCCCGGCAAAACCTCCTCGGGTGGAAGTCGGAAAGGAAGGGCCAAAGGAAAGATAATGGACCCAGGCTCGGAAGCTCCACCTCTTCGTTACGATCCTGTGGCCGCTGACGGATCGTAAATCGGAGCTCAGATGAAGATGTTATAGAACAAATAGCCTTCGAGTCTCGTGAGAGAGCTCTGCTCGGAGTAGAGGAGAGGAGAGGAGAGGGGTGAGTTGAAAGGAAGAGGGGAACCCTCCTGTTTTAGGCGTGAGAAGAAAAAGTACACGGCGTGTACTTTATGGTACACGAAGTGTACTCGGTTCATTCACACGGTCTCCACGCGGCTTCCAACACGGCTCTGCGGTCGTTGACTGGTAAACACATGGTTCGAGGGTAACACATACACAGGAAAAGACTACACAGCTTGTAGTTCAGACACACGGAGTGTACTCATTTATTGCACACGGCAAGGACACGGCTCCAACATGGTACATGGCCGTTGACTGGTAACGCGTACGCGGGGAAGGACAACACGGCGTGTAGAACTGGACACACTGAGTGCACCCATTACTCCACCCAGCAAGGACACGACCTGCAACACGGGGTATACCCGGGAAGGGGGTACACGGCGTGTACTCAAAATACACATCGAGCAGTTTCAAAATTCTGGAATGTGTAAAAAATTCCATTTTACCCTCCAGAACACTTCTTGACCTTATTTTTGACAAAGGAATGGGACAGAGAGGTCTGTGCCATTAAATCGGATTCCTCTTAAAACATTCTCGTCCCCGAGAATTCAAAAACCAACCCAGAGGAACCCAACAATATTCCTCTTAGGGTTCTCGTTATAACAGGAACCCAACCAACAACCCTAATCATATGTGTTAGGAATTCTTCTCCAATGTCGATATATTATCCGCTTTAGGCAGAACTGACTCGCCTACACGGGTTTAATCGCATCCTCATTAATGCGTCTCAATTAAGAATTGGGTCTTCCCACTTTAATACATTAGGATTTTTCAACTCGCACTAACCCCAACACCACACAACTAACACACTGCCCGAACACGTGGGTTTGGGTAATTTCTTCACCTATGTCGAGATATTATCCGCTTTAGGCGGCACTGACTCGCTCGCACGGGTTCAATCACATCCTCATTAATGCTTCTCGATTAAGGGTCAGGTTTTTCCCTTTCCCACACATCCGTACATGTAACACATTACCATGGAACATGGAAAAAAATTTACTCACAACTGAAAAGACAAGCATTCTATATAACAAGGGTACATAGTACAACATCAACACAAAGCTCAGAAGAACATGGAAAAAACACAAGTCAAAACAACTCCGGGTACTGAGCGTGCATCTGGGTCTCCCGCTCCCAAGTGCTCTCCTCAAGGCCTCCATGCCTCCACAACACACGAACCAAGGGAATGGTTCATCCACATAGCACCTTCTCTTTACGATCTTTGATTCTGATTGGTCGTTCCTCGAAGGTCGCATCGTCTCCCATATCTAACTCTCCCCAGTCAGTAATGCGGGAGTCATCGTGTATGTACCAACGAAGATCGAAGACGTCGAAGACGTCCTGAACCGTCTCCAACATAAGTGGAAGGGCCAGTTGATAAGCCACCTCGCCAACTCGCCTCAACACCTCAAAAGGTCCGATGAACCTAGGTGAGAGCTTGCTCCCTTTCCCAAACCTCTGTTACCCCTGTCGAGGGGAAACCTTTAAGAAAACATGATCCCCCACCTCAAACTCCAAGGGCCTCCTCCAACAATCAGCATAAGACTTTTGTCGGTCCTGAGCCACTTTCATCCTCTCACATACAAGCTGGACTTTCTCTGTGGTGCTCTGCACTACCTCTGGCCCAAGAGCACCTGTCTCACCATCCTCTGCCCACCAAATGGGTGAACGACATGGCCTTTCATACAAAGCCTCAAACGGTGCCATGCCAATAGTAGAGTGGAAGCTGTTGTTGTAGAAAAAACTATACTAAATGCAAGTGTCGTACAAATGATCCCCCGAAATTAAGACCGCATGCTCGCAGCATGTCCTCCAACGTCTGGATTGTCCGCTCCGTCTGCCCATCGGTCTGGGGGTGGAAAGCAGTGCTAAGGCGTAGCTGGGTGCCAAAATCATGATGTAGCCCCCTCCAGACTCGTGAGGAAAACTGATTATCCCAATCTAAGATGATAGTCCTCAGAACTCCATGCAAGAACACCACCTCGCCTATGTACATCTGTGTTATGGTACTCACCGGGCTCGACTCCTTGATTGCTAATAAGTGAGCTGATTTCGTCAGTCGATCCACCACCACCCAGATAACATCATAACCACCCTGAGCTCTGGGTAGTCATGTGACGAAGTCCATAGAGATGTCATCCCACTTCCACTCAGGGACAGCTAAAGGATGCAACAAACCACTGGGAACACGGTTTTCAGACTTCACTTGCTGACACACATGGCATTTAGCCACAAACTCCGCCACTTCCCGTTTCACCCCGGGCCACCAAAACGGTTCCCTCAGGCCTCGGTACATTTTTTAATCTTCTGGATGTACCGCTAAGGCTGAGCTATGGAACTCACGGAGAACTCCCTCACGCATCGCCTCCGGAACAAACAATCTTCCATGGAAAAGCATCTGATGTCGGCTATCCTCTGACCATCCTTCTGAAGCATTACCCTGACCGACTCGATCCCGCCTCACCTCCGCCTCGGAGTCCCCCCACTGAGACTCGTCCACCTGCTGCAACAAGGAGGATTTCATCGCCATCTGAAACAAACTGACTCTATCACCTTCTACCCTTGCATCTAAGTGCAAGGCAACCAACTCTCCCATTGACTTCCAAGCATTAGCAGATTCCCGCACCACTTCTTGATGCGACTTCCTGCTCAGGACATCGGCCACAACGTTTACCTTCAGTGTAATAGATATCAAAGTCATAGTCTTGGTGAAACTCGACCCATATCTGCTTCCGTAAGTTCAGGTCACATAGAGAGAAGATATAACGCAGGATCTTGTGATATGAAAAGACCACAAAGCACTCCCCAAAGAGGTAATGTCGCCACAACTTCAGTTCGAACACTACTCCTACAAGCTCCAGGTCATGGGTGGCATAGTTACGCTCGTGAGGGTGCATCTTCCTAGACCCATAACAAATCACACCCATCTTCTGCATCAGCACATACCCCAGACCAAGGCCAGAAGCATCACAAAACACTTCATACAAAAACCCCTTCTCTGGAAACCTGAGTACGGGAGCACTGACCAACTTCTCCTTCAGGTAGTCAAAAGCATTCTGGAACTGCTCGCTCCACAGGAAGACCTGGTTCTTCCTCGTCAAAGCTGTCAGAGGAGCAGCAACTCAAGAGAAGTCTGAAACGAACCTCCGACAGTAACCTGCTAACCCCAGGAAAACGAAACTTCTACCATGCTCTTGGGTGCTGCCCAAGAAACAAATGCCTCCACCTTCGATGGGTCCACTGGCACTCCATGCTGAGACACCACATGCCCAAGGAAGTGTACTTCTTGTGTCAAGAACATACAATTTGACAATTTCCCATAAATTTGGTGGTGTCGGAGGACTTCCAAGACTGACCTGAGATGCTCAACGTGCTCCTCCTCTGATCTTGAGTAGATCAGGATGTCATCGATAAACACAACGATGAACCGATCCAGAAACTCTCGGAAGACAAAGTTCGTAAGTCCCATGAACACAGCCGGGGCATTCGTAACTCCAAACGGCATCACTACAAACTCGAAGTGCCCATACCAGCACCTAAAATCCGTCTTCGAGATGTCACTGTCCTTCAACCTCAGTTGATGATATCTCGATCGTATATAAATATTGGAAAACCAACATTCTCCCCTCAGCTGGTCGAAGAGATCATCTATCCTTGGAAGGGGGTAGCGGTTCTTGACCGTTACCTGGTTCAACCTTCGGTAGTCTATGCATAGCCTGAGACCACCATCTGCCTTCTTCACGAACAAAACTGAAGCACCCCATGGCGACACGCTGGGTCGAACAAAACCCTTCTCCGTCAGATCTTCAATCTGAATCCGCAACTCTCGCAACTCCGAAGGTACCATACGATAAGGGGCCATCAAAATCGGATGGGCACCAGGCTGTAAGTCTATCCCGAACTCAATGTCTCGTCGGGGGGGGGGGGGGGGGGGGGGTAGAGTCACAACCTCCACAGGAAAAACATCTAGGAACTCACCAACAACTATCAGGACATCCATCATCTCTGTATCAGCTGGAACCACTGATAACCTGCCTAACAAGAAATGGTAAGGCTCCACACGCCGGCTTCCCGCATAATAGCTCCTCTCACCAACAAAAGATATGCGCTTCCCATCAACGTCGGAGAAGACGAATCTTCTCCGGAAGCAGTCGATAACGACACTAATTGAAAACAACCAGTCGATGCCGAGGATGACATCGTATGGCTGCATCATTAACAGAAGAATGTCTCCAATAGATCGATGTGGTCCCAACATCAGCCCACATCCCCAGAAAAAACAAGATACACTGGTCTGTCCCCAAACGGGTGTACTCAGAACTAGTGGTATGGAATGTCTCTCCACATCTAGTCCCAATGAATGTGGTAGACTAGGTGCAACAATGGAGTTAAAGGCTCCCGAATCTAACAAAGCAGAAACAAGAGTGCTGAACAAAAAAATCGTACCTCGTACCACCTCTTGTCCCACTAGAACTGCCAACTATGCTGTGTGCAACTGTCCACGTCCAGCTCCTATGCCTCTCTGATGTCGTCCACCTCCCCGACCATGCCCTGGTCGAGGTCCCTGAGGAGCACCCTGAGGTCGGCCTCCTCCCTCAAAGTCTACCCTCAGAGGAGCATGGTCCTACTGCTGCTGGAAGGGCCTCACCGGCAACTGGTGCTGCTGAGGTGGGCGCTGAACCTACCCACCTCCACCGTACTGAGCATGAGTCAGGCACCGACTCTGAACATGCCCGAAACCTCCACAAGAAAAAATCATCGGTCCCCGACTCATGGAAAATTGACGAGGACCCGAAGATCTGAACTGGAACTGCTGGGGCCTGCTCTCCACTGGCCTGCACCTGGAAGTTTCTGTCACAGGAGCCCCACTGCTGACTTCCTTCCCCTTTGATGAGCCTGGATGGATCCCCTCTCGGGGTTCACCTCCCTGCGATTTCATCATCTCTACAACCTCTGCCATCTTCTGTACCGCCAAGTACGTTGGAAGGGTGAAGGGGGTGATATCATACTGTAGCGAAGGACGAAGCTACTCCTCCAAACGTCTTGCCCGAGACTCCTCATCCGGAAAGAGATCCGGATCAAAGCGCATGAGATCATTGAACTTGATCCCCAGCTCTCGTACTGACATACTCCCCTGCTGAAGGGAGAGTAACTCCTGCCGCTTCTCCACCAAGATCATGGAATAAAGGAATTCCTCTCGGAATTCCTTCTCAAAGTCATCCCATGGAACCTCTACCTCTATCCTCTATCTGAGGTAGAGCGTCCACCACTATCTCGCTGCACCTCTCAGCTGACTGACTACTAGGGGAACCCAATACTCCCTCGGAGCACGGATCAAGGTAAAAGAGATCCCTAGCTCCTCAATCCACCTCTCTGTCTCCGTGTCCGAAGTACTACCCTCATACATCTTAAGGGTCTTCCACTGGAAGGAATGGATACTCTTCTGCCACTGGCTATCTTCCTCTTCTCGGTCAATCCTCAACTGATCGACCGCTTGAATCTGGTGGGCCTCAGACGTCTGAGCCACCCGGGGATGACATCCATGTGCTATAGTTGTACGGTAAATAAGGATCTCCTAAGCCCAAGTAGTAAGGAAACTCAAGGTTTTATTTTTATCATTTTATTTCTATTTTGTTCCCAGAACACCCAAATCAAGTAAAACACAATCATGATGATGCATGTACCTTCCCTAAGGTCTCTACCCTACAATAAATGTAGTTTCACTTGGTCGTTCGGTAGGCTCAGAGTCCTTGCATCGGATCACAAGAGGCCCTAAAATCCCGTGTCCTAGCCGGTCTTCCCTGGCCTATGTCACGCACCAAGATTAACTAACACTGTTGACCTACCATCCCATGCAATCCTCACTGTGCCTAACTCCAAACTCCATCCTATCTCTCAACCATCACCTCTGATACAATTCTGTAACGACCCCCTCCCACCAAAGTTTCCCCTCCTGAGCTGGCAAGGGCGAAAGGGAGATAATGACCCCAGAGTCCTACCTCCAGTAGGCCCAGGGTGGCGACTAGCACCATGGATATGAGTTTTTCACAAATATGGGAGGCATTGCCCTTTTTATTTTATAATGATCGGAAAATAGGACAAGTCATCCACCAAAAGGAAAAAAAGCATGTTTATATAAATAATTCCAAACCATTCCCACATGCGTGTTTAAACAATTTTATAACAAGGTAAAAGTACAAGAAAGCTCAAAGTAAAATACCAATAGAAAAAAATGTACAAAAATAGTAACAACTCCAACTGTCCGTCTAGTAGGGTCCCACGTGGCCCGGGTAGTCCTTCTGGAAACCTAAATGTAAACGTAGGGTGAGGATATATGTATACTCAGTAGGGAAACCTAAATCTCTCGTGCAGAAGTGGGGAGACATAATAATGTCCCGTGAGAACAACAGAAGAAACCTAGTAAGGAATTCTATCCACCCAACCTCACCATCCACAATCACCAAAAACACAAGCATAGCGGGTAGTAGTATATTAGAAACAAGAGTATTGGGTACCTCGCACCATTTACCTTTAGTTAGCTGCTCTTCCTAACGACGAACGTCCTGACACTGCCACACTCTGCCCGCCTGCACACACCTGGGCCTCACAACCATGTATCCCGCCCACACACACCTAGGACTCACAACCATGTATCCCGCCCGCACACACCTGGGCCTCACAACCACGTATCTCGCACGCACACACCTGGGCATCATCCCAAAGAGTCTTGGGAATAGTAGAACCTTCCCGAAGAGTCTTGGGCTAAAGCCACCCCAATAAAAACCTACCCAATGAGTCTTAGGTGTAAGGTCGCCTCAAGCCATCACAACCTAGGGGAGAAAGAGCAGTAAATAGCTAGTAACTATGGGAAAAACACCCTCTCCCATAAAATGGGAGTGTTCAGCACTAAGTTCTCAACATGGGTGGGGTGCGATAAAACACAAAATATACAGATATATATAAATATATCTACCATATAGCCCGACTTATAGCTTTTAAAAAGATAAACTGAGCACGTGCCTCGGAACTGCTACTACGAAGCATGCATACAACAGACAAACTCAACCCCCTTTAGGTTTTCATACTTTAGTAGAAATAGTTATTTAGTTCCTTAACTACTTGGCAACTATCCACAACCAACCACACCAAACGTTCATAAAACATATCCCTACCATCCACAAATCAAGTTAGGAAAACACAAGCAACACAACCAAGCCCCTCTTATCAAACAACCAACCCCATTGATTATTATTTCCGTTTCATGCCCCACCATTTATTGACTCTTCCACATTAATTTAATAATCACAACCCAATATTCATTCACACTTAAACCCATCCCTGCAGCCCCGCTTCCAACCACCATAACCACAACAGCACTGAAACCACACATCAACATCCCTTTAATACCATATATTATAGCCCTACTGCCCGCTGCCAACACAACATTCACACCAACCCACAACCAAGTCAACCGCAGCCCCGCTTCTCACCCGATCCACAACAACCCACAGAAAGACCCCCAACACATGCCACATAACCAAGCCAACACCCACATGTTCATTATTCCATTTTGTTTAACTGGATTAATCACACAAGGGTTCCAAATTTTCATTTAATTAGCCAACATTACGTGATTATCCAATTTCCACATTCCACAAGCTTCCATCCATAAGAAAATACAGAAGGAGAGGGAAACATTTAATTGCGTAAGCAAAGGCCCCCCAATGACCATGATTATCAGTATGTATAATCTCATTCAATTCACAAATATAATATCACATGATATAAAGGAACAACAATCACAACTTCCCATCCCTGTTATATAATCCAGTTATTATCTTTATTAATCCGGTTCAAAAGTGTTTCACGTAAACAATAGAACACCCACCCCGCATGATGCACAAATTAGAGAGACGAAGGTATGATCCCTACCTCAATAGGTTCTTCACCGCAACGCTCCCCCTGATCAACCTTAGAAGACGTCTGTCGGCGTCCGTCACTTCTATCGGGTCCAAGAAAAACCTCCTCAGGTGGAATTCGGAAAGGAAGGGCCAAAGGAAAGACAACTGACCCAGGCTCGGAAGCTCCCCCTCGTCGTTACAATCCTGTGGCCGCTAACGGATCGTAAATTGGAGCTCAGAAGAAGAAGTTATGGAAGAAAGAGCCTTCGAGTCTCTTGAGAGAGCTCTACTCAGAGGATAGGAGAGGAGAGGAGAGGGGTGAGTTGAAAGGAGGAGGGGACCCCTCCTGTTATAGGCATGAAAAGAAAAAGTACATGGAGTGTACTTTATGGTACACGGCATGTACTTTATGGTACACGACATGTACTCGGTTCTTTCACACGGTCTCCACGCGACTTCCAACACGGCTCTGCAGCTGTTGACTGGTCAACACACGGTTTGAGGGTAACACATACGCGGGGAAGGACTACACTGCGTGTAGTTTAGACACACGACATATACTCATTTATTGTACATGGCAAGGAAATGGCTCCAACATGGTACACAGCCGTTGACTGGTAACGTGTATACAGGGAAGGACTACACGGCGTGTAGAATTGGACACACGGAGGGAACCCATTACTCCACCCAGCAAGGACACGACCTGCAACACGTGGTATACCAGGGAAGGGGGTACACGGCGTGGACTCAAACTACATGGCGTATAGTTTCAAAATCCTAGAAAGTGTGGAAAAAGTCCATTTTCCCCTCCAGAACACTTCTTGACCTTCTTTTTGACAAAGGAATGGGCCAGAGAGGTCCGGGCCATTACACTAATATTTTAGATTTTATTGGGCATTATATGTCCAATTGCATAACATCATTACTTCCTCTAATAACTGTGTTTGTTGTATTGGTTTTAGGTTCCTTTAATTTTTCTCACAAATCATTCTTGATGTGTACGTTATTCACACCAATCTTATAGATGGAAATTGAACCATTTCCTTATCTTGTAACTTTCCCCTTGATTTTTATAATCCTATGTGATTACATTTTTACAAGAATATACCAATTCCCTGCACATTGATATTTGAAGTAGAGAATCTCCTGGATACTATTCTTTGAATATCATCACTAATGATTATACAGTGAACATAATTCAGCTACAAAATTATACTACTTAAAGAACTATTGATTTATATTTTTTATCTTACCAATTATCATGTAAAAAATATTGTAAAATTTGTGTACATACCTATTTCTCAAGTATAATTCCTACTGATGGAAACATGATTATGTTATTGTGGAATTCATTGATGAGATCATCAATAATATTAACATCAATTATCTTTAAAATAAAAATCCGTAACATTAGGCATAGGTTGTATTATGCAGAAGACTTCTCATACATATTCATTAGATATATCATTAACCATACATCATCTCATATACTATGATATTGAACACTATGTTTTCATCCAACATAAGCTGCATGACACCAAGAACCATTTAATTTATTAAATCCACCTCTGTCATCTCAATCTCAATTCCATATTCTCCATGATGTACAAAGTGAATATTTTTTTAAAATAGAAAATCCTTGATTGGAATCCTCTGGTAACTGAAATTAGTTTCATCAAAATGATCGATGTTCACCATTCCTTATTCAATATCCATTATTCATTTTGAGAAATCAAAACATGGTCTTCTGAACTCAGACATTGATACGAGTAGTTTCAAAAACATTATGAGTAAAAATGATTTGTAAAAGGGAATGAAACAAGAAGAAGATAAATACCTCAAAGATTTACGAGGTTTGGGAATCTACCTTTATCGATGGAAATGCATATATTTCACTATGTCTTAGGAAAAAATTATAAGATATATTTTTTAGTGTACCAGAAACCCAAACTCAATAGAGCTCCCAAAACAAAAATATAAATAGTATCTCACATTATAATGGTTTCCATACAGAAATTCTATTATTCTTTAGTTTTAATGGAAGGAAATTATAACACGCTTCAATTTCCAATCAGTGTTGGTATTTAATCCTATTACAATGAATATGACATGTCTGAACTACTATAGTCCCCTATCACATACTATTATAATAATTCATCACTACTATAGGTCCTTTTTAGTGTCTCTAGTCATATTTTATTTAAAATATTTTTGTACGGCTTACAAGTATTTCGTACATCATCATTTAATGTGATTCAGCTCAATAATATAACACTAGGGGACTGAATACTGATTGTAAATAATAATTCACATGACCCACATTACAAGAGAGAATTTTGTTCTATGAAACTTCCATTCTAGAGATTCTTAGTCCATCTAATGATATAAAGGATATCTTGACTCGCACTCACCTACTTGACGTTCTTCATATTAGTACTCCTATCAGAAGAGATCTTTTTATAAAGTTTCTATCCACAATTGAGATATGTCGATCACCATATTAGGTAGTGATGAGTGACATAGCACATAAAATACTATTCCACCTAGGAGGAATGTGGTTTTATAACTGTGGTAATGTTTGGTTGAGGATAAATCTTTTATCCTCATCCAACCACCCCATCCCATATTTTTACATTGAACCACTCTGATCTCTAGAGCTTATCACTATATGGTGAGTTATTATTAGACCTAATGGTTAGTATTCTCTTATCTAATATAAGAGAAAATTTATCCTCTTCCCCAACATCATCCTTATTCACCTCTACTTTAGTTAGATCCTCTTCCAAAAACATTATGATGGGGGAGTCACTTCCTCAAGGGACATAGAGCTCCTTATGTACATCCACTGTCATGAAAACCCTAATTTTTCTTTCTTTCCAACATTATATTTGCACAATATGTTAATTAGGTATTAGGGTCACATGAATAGAATATTTTATAAATACAATTTGGTACACCACCAAGGACAATATCTGATTCCAAACCCACGAAATATTCATGTTCACCCTTAGTGGATGGATTTATGGTGATCATTTATATGGGGATGTTCCAAAAGTGAAGGAGTACTTATGTATTCATTCATATAGTACCTACAGGTCTTAGGGGTGTTATTTCTCTTTTACATCCACTCATTGATCTATATCCACCATTTCATATCACCTATTTTGATGTTTCATCATCTTAGACACATTCACTTGCCACTATTTTGTCATCCATAGCCCAACCACCACCCTTACCATTGATCAACTCTATTTTCCACTCCTTCCTAGAGGCATTGGATAATCATATATATTTACTAGAGGGTCATAGGGAACACATGGAGACTCAGCTCATAAATTTTGCTAATCCACTAAAGCATCTAATGGATGAGATTGTCATTCTCCTATTAAAACTTTGATTTACTATTTTACCTGCCCATGCAACTAATTATACAACTTATGATGTGGATCTCACATTCACATTTGAGGATATGGGAGTTTTTATAGACCCTAATTGAGACATAGTTATTGGGATTTAGTATATGACACTAGACATATCAATTGAAAATAAATCTCCCATGATTCTTCAAAACCATGATCTAACACAACCATCATACCCATGAATTATTTCTGATATATGATTTTATAATATGCATCTTTTATGTATAGATGTCATGTTTCGACTACTTGTAGATTTATTTTCTATTACATAAATGGCATGAAACTAGGAGCCCACCTTGAATCTATTTCTTACATATTTGAAATATTCCGCCACGTAATTATTTTTTATTTTTTTATTTTTCCATTCATTATGGTTTCAATTCATTCATTACTCCCCTTCTATATTTTTTATTACATATTATTTCTCATACTTTCTGTTTCACATGTGGATATGCACAATATTATTTATAGGAGAGTGTTTCATGAAACACAGTGGTAGATGCTTTTGAATAATCATGGATACAACATTAATTAGAAAAAATAAATTTGGATTGTTGTAAGTCTTTAATCAACTATGACTATAAATAATAACAAAAATAGGTGGAAATACATAAAATTACATGGTTATTATTTTTTATGAGTAATTTTAAATTGATTGATGATTTAATTTTAATAGTAAAATTTTAAATATTCAACAAAATTCCCTAAATTGAATCGACTTATTTATTTAATAAATTGATTGGATTGTTTTTATTTTAATGTCCTCAGAGGCACTATAAACAAAATTTTTCCTATTATTTCACGTACAATCAATTATTATGTTAAATCAAATTGTTTTTCATCTAAAAATGATTTTATACGATATTTAAATTTTATGGAAACAATGACACGTGCGACTATGGATGATGTGATTTATTTACGACCCCTTTTATGGCCCACTTTTGTTATCCAACATATATAATCCCATATTAATTCCAAATTAGACATGAATAAACTTATAATAAGATACATGTGAATATATTTTCTCTACCTACCCTTACTCTTTAATTAACTATAGGGCATTACTTCATTATGGGTGTGGGGGAATCCAAATATTTTAGGTGTTGTTATTGGTATAAGTTTCATGATGTGGGAATGATTTTCAGTTGTCATTTTAGGAATGTTCCACATTTATTTTTTTATAATAATTAAGATATATCATATTAATGAAGAAAATACATCACAAAAATTTTGAATTCTTTTTATATGAAAATAAGAAAATTGAAATATATGTGTAATGTTTTATTGTACTTCATTATTTTTAATATGTGGCCTTTTATATAAAATGTGAATTGGTTTTGGGTGACCAAATTTTGTTTACATTTAGTAAGAAATATTAAATACATTAAATGATTTATCACACACATGATTTTAAGAGATAACTGGTTTCTTTACAAAAACCATTTTAAATAGTTGACCCACCAACCCTTAAACCTAAAAAAAGAAATCCAAAAAAAAAATCTTTATAATTTTAAAAATATTATTTATATATTTTGTAGATAATTTGGATTTTTCTAATCCTATGGTATGCAATTCATAATAATAAAAATATAATAACTCCACATATATTTAAAAATATAGAAATTTGTGAAATATATACTTTGTGTGGTAAATTAAATGTGGCATGTTTATTAATAAAAGTTAAACAATTTGAAAGAATTAAAAATAATAGATTGAATTAAAATTTTTATGAAATGTGATCGGAATAACTACCCTATGGAAATGCTTCTACATTTTAAAATTTTATAATTTATATAGTATTATTAGTGTAATTAATTTAGTAATTTAATTTTAAAGTGATAGTTTCTTTTCAATTTTTTGTTTAGATTTTTTAGAGGGAATCGACAATTCTATGTGTGAGGGAGTTGACATAACTCTTTTATGAAAGATATTATTCTATTTAAATTGAGAAAAAACCTAGTAATTATGATTACATTTTCATTTAAGATTAAATATTTTTTATTCTTTTTTTATATATTTTAGTTTTTGAGAGTTAAATGCACATTTCAGAAGAATTTTTTGAATAAAAATAAATACCCAAGTCTTGTACTTATTGAGTATATATCATGTAATAACTATATCCACATAGTATATACAACATGTGTACATTATGATGTTAAATTTCTATCTAAATATGATTCTACATGATCATTAATAAAAGTGATACATATCTTGTAATATCACCAACTGAAATCCATCTTGATCTGATTGGTTATGCATAAACGACAATTGAATCCTGGGGAAATACATGTGGAATACATTGAAAAATTAATTAGATAACATGTAAATGTATACATTCTATGTAGTTTCAAAATTTTATAAAAGTTTTCATCAAATATATTTTTAATATATAGGAACTAGGGGAATGGTTCTTCCCATTTCCTATTCGACCAATATTTGTTTCTCTTCTTCTTCATAGTTCTTTATTTTTTTCATTTTTTGTTAATTTTAGTTACTATTCCACTTTATTGTAATTAGTGATTAGTTTTATAATTTCAATTTCATTCTATTTCTAATTTCCTACTTACACATATCTATTTATTCCACCATTATTTCCTTTCATTACCCTCTTTTATCATTCCATTTTTTATGACCCTAATAATTAATTGTTAAATCCACCTCCCCTGATGGTGTTGAGATTTGGTATAGATCAATAATGGACAGATAGTTACATATATTATTTCTTATATATGTTATGGGCTGTGAATATTTTATTTTCAAGATTATTTTCATACATGAAGGAATTTATGTGATTCATGGATTATTAGAGAATATTAAAATATAAAAACCATGTGTTATAAGAACATTCATTTTTTAATATAGGTTTTGAATAGAATATTGTGTCATGACTTGGTATACTTCCATTTCCCCATATATAAATGGACCGACATATATAGTAAAGAGTAATATGATTTAACATGAAAAATATTTATACATTATGAAATTAAATAAACATCCCATTTTCTTTATTTACGTCTTAATTTAATCAAAAAACTTTCAAATACATTTTTTTTCTATCTAATATTAAAATAAAAAATAAAATACAAATAACCCCAATACTAGTAAATTCAATTTATCATATGAAAACATACATTTTTCATACTTCTATTCAGTATTCTTCCAAAGAAGACCTGTATTTACTACTTTACTACAACTATTAATGTTTTAAAATAAATAACAAATTGCGCATGTTTTGAAAACAAACATAATCCACTAATATAAATTATGATCCTCGAAGTCTCAATATGTACATGAAATATTATTGGAGAATTATTTTCATCTTCTTTCTAATGGTACAATTTTTAGTCTTTTTACCTTAACATTTAATTGAGCTCACTATTTCATTCACTCAAATAAAAAAACATCCTCCAAATTTTTTTTTCTTATTAAATTATATTTGAATTTATCTTGTACTGTTTGTTACTAAGACTCTTTCACCTTATTTTCTCCTTCATTTATAACATTGATTTTTCTCTTGGTTTTTTCCACTATCATTCTCATAATTCGTTCCACGTCTGTCTCCATGATTGATTATATTAGTGCATTACCCAATATCCCACTATCCTAAATATTATTCTTAACAAGAAATTTTATATCATCCTCATATCAGGAATGCAAACATTGTTCATAGGTGGTGTCGAGAATATCCTAGATAAATGATATAAGATACAAAACCATACTATATCTCTATAAATGGAATACCTTATCATCAAACATGGTAACTTGGTTATTGTTAAAATAATTCAAATAATATATAGATATTATCTTTAAAATATATAGATAATTAGAGAAAAACTAATGATCTTTGAGAATCATACATATAATCATTGATCAATAATTGTTCTAAAACCCATTGAAATAGTTAGGTCATAACAATAGATATAAGAATATAAGAAGGGGTGAATTTTTAACCATTGAAATAAGAGTTAGAAAAATTATATATACAAAAAAATTTTGTTTAAATTCTTTAATATTTCATCTTATAAAATAATAAAACCAATTAATATCAACATGTTTTAATAGAAATAATATAAAAATAAAGGAAATAATATTTTAGTACTTCATACAAAAATGTTCTTACATTTACCCTTCACTATAAAACCTATGAGAATAGATGTCCACTATAGAATAAAACCTTTTATGGGTTTATCCAGAACCTAAAATTTTACAAATGAGGGGAACAAAACCAATATTTTAACTAGATCAAATTTATCTGATAACTTTATAAATTAGTAGTCCCAAATATATCTCAACATTTTATATAGGATAATATATAACCCATGTTTTTCTATAAGGATAAACC
The DNA here is from genome assembly GCA_963277665.1 of Viscum album. NCBI lineage: Eukaryota > Viridiplantae > Streptophyta > Magnoliopsida > Santalales > Viscaceae > Viscum > Viscum album. The sequence goes on from OY728131.1 coordinate 1,011,818,915, forward strand.
CAAACCATATGGTTTATTATATTATCAAGATTAAACAATGTCACTGCCTTTTGTTTAGGTGGGAAGAACGGGTCTGTATCTTTCTAGGGTGGTATAACCCATATAGTTATCTCCAAGGTTCAGCGGACCTTCTTAGGTCCCCAGCTGGGTAGGCCGGGTGGTTTACCACTTGACCCATTCACCGCAGTTGCACCAGGTGCACGACGACTTCCACGTATCTCAACTGAGGAGATACGTGCTCGACCTTTCACATACCATCGACCATGAGGATCTGGACGATGGGGATGGGGTGTCTTTCATGGAGGTTCCAGTGGGGATCGAGGATCAACTGGAGTAGATCCTATGAGGACGATCGATTACTCAGGTGCACTTTCTTTGGCAGTACGGAACCTCCAGGTAAGCACATGGGAGCGAAAGGCTCAGATGCGTGCTCTGTACCGATTTTGTGACCCTAGTTTGTGTTGAAGCTTTACGGGGACGTAAAGCCCTGAAATGGGAGTAATGTAAATACCCGGAAATTTCAAGGAAATTTTTTTCTTAATTTTCTTTGGAATTTTACAAGAACGCAGTTTCTGACGGCGCCTGATTCTGAGGCCCGGTGTGCCCGGAATTAATTTCTGAAGTTTGGCTCGGGTACGTTCATGGAACGAGCGAGTGGGAATTTCTATCTTTTGAACCGGTGCCCGGAATCGAATTCTGAGGGCACCGATGGAACCGTAGCGCTGGTAATTACTTAGGAACTCCTATACCGGAGTTGCGTTTACACGAGTGTTGATAATAAAAATTGTGGAAGTTTATTTTATAACTACACTACAATTTTTATTAACATACTCTAAGTGTTAGCTCATGGTGGAAGTTGGGTAACCACCCAACCTCCCTTGGGAGGTTATGATGGTGGTGGGGCCCACACGAACCCCACCTCTTCATATCCTCTAAAACCCCTCAACTCCCACTTAAATGATTTTAACTTAGTTATAACTTCTGTCTCAAATGAGTTGATTTTAATGTGGTGAGTTGTGTGAGTCTTTTGAATTTCAAACACTTGAATTTCAAAAGCCATGTGAAGTTAATTAAATAAGTGGAGAACTTATTTCTTTTGGTTGGGTTGTGTTGTTTGGGAGCTTTTGGAAAGAAGGCTTAGAAGTCCTGAAGTTTCTTCATCCTCTTGACAAAGAACGCGAAGAACAGTCGGACATCGACGATGAACGCCACGTTCTCGGGAACCGTCTTCCGTGACGCCATACCCGCAATACCGACAACGTCTTCTTCTGCGACATCTCTTTTCGCGACGCCGAATCTCGTCACCTCTTAAATCAAGGTAGGGGTTTTAACTTTTAAAATGTTATGTGGATCTGTCCTTCAAACTTGAAGGTTTATATTTGTCGGGACATGATTCCAAATTTTTTTATTAAATTTAAAAGATTGTGAAAGTTTATCATTCATTAAAGGCCGATTGTTAGCAAATAACGCGAGGGGGCCGGACCGCACGAACACGGCCGACCCTCCTCCTATTCATGTTGATTTTGTTGTGAATTGAAACGGGTGTGGCGCGGTGCCGTCGCACTGCGCAGGATCATGCGGCAAGAAACGCGCGGCACCGTCGCGCCGCGTCGTTAAATAATGTAAGGACGCGCCACCGTCGCACCGCGTAGAAGAAAGTTGAAGGCGCCGCAGCCGGAGTGGGGCCGCGGTGGAGGGTCGCGGTGTCGTCGCACCGCGCCGGACAATGAAGGCCGCGGCCGGTTTCGGGCCGCGGCGGAACGAGAAGACCGGCGGCCAGCCGGGCCGCCGGTGTCGGAAGTCGGAAGGGGGACCGGCCTTGCCGGTCCCATTGAGGAAGAACCGGCCAGCCAGGTCGGGCCGGCCGGAAGGGAGAAGACCGGGGGAAATAATTTCCCCCGGCCAGCCTTAATGGCCCCCCCCCATTATGAGGGGGCCAGTTTCACAAAAGGTTGGGCCTGCGGCCCCCCGTTTTCTCGAAGGTAGGCCCCCACGTAAGGGGGGCCGTTTTTCTTTAGGCGCGACAGGTTGCCGCACCGCAAGCTGAGGAAAGGCGGGGGCTTTGCCCCCCGCGCGCGGCACACGAACGACGCCCAGGCCGCGCCGCCATGCCGGCCCGCGCCGGATCGCGCCGCCGCGCCGGGCCGGGTTTTCCGAGCCGGGCCGGGTCGTCGGGCCGGGTCACCGCCCGGGGCGGGTCAACTCGGTTCGGCCGACCCAGGGGGGGGTGGGGGTCGGGCCGGGTCGGCCCGGGCTCAGACCCCCAGTTTCAGACCACTTTTGGTCAAATGCCTGTATCATGAGCTACGAGCCTCTAAACGACTCGCCGTCAGCGGCAACGCGATCCTTGGATCGAGCCCGTCGTTTCGGTATACTATACTGAAGGTGCACCTTCCTTTTCGAGAGCCTATGTGGTCAAAATTCCAAAGTTAAGCGTGCTTCGCCAAGAGTAGTGATCAGGATGGGTGACCTCCTGGGAAGTTTCCCAGGCTGGGTGTGAGACGGAATGACCAATAACTAATAGACCGGGAGTCCGATTTACGCGCCATCTGTTTCGTTGAATTCCTCTTGATGAGACGGATCATTTGGCATACTCTGCCCGAGGTTTGGACGCAGGTGGAGTACGGTCGGGTTGGTTTTTCCTTAAAAACCAACCAGGCCCCTGGAACGAAAAAGCCAATTACTCTCAGACCGGTCATCCGATTGACGCACCGTCTGTTGCGTTGAGTTCCTGTTGACGATACAGAACTTTTGGCATTCTCCACCCAAGATTTGGATGCAGATGGATATTGGAAGGGTTGGATCGCACAGAAATCCAATCGGGCCCCTGGAACGGAAAAGCTGATACCTTTTTGACAGAACGTCTGTTTGACGAACCGTCAGCGGCGTTGGTGATCTCGTTGAGAAACGGTCCCTATGAGTATACCCTATGAGAGTTCGGGGTACAATTGAGATATTGCCGGGTTTGGTTTGCTCATGAAACCAACCAGGCCCCTAGGACGAAAAGGCTAATAACTCACAGACCGGGCGTCCGATTGACGCGCCGTTTGTTGTGTTGAGACCCCTATGACGAGGCGGTCCTTTGAGATACTTCTTTGTGGGACTTTGAGATACTTAAAGTATCGACCTGTAGCTCGTGGAGCGGACCCTCCCAGTGACGAGTGTGCGGAGTACGGAGACCGTGTAACTGGCTGAGACCTGACGACTGCTTGACCGACTCGACTTGGAGTGAGTCGACTACCCCAGTGGACGGAGCAATACTTTCTGAGGTGAAGACCCATGGCGGACGGAGCACTACCTATGTGACAGTGCAGACCCGCGGAACTCATCCGGAGAGTACCTCAGCAGGCTACTAGGGGGTGTGCACTACTGTGTTTGGGTGACATACCTCGGCGGAAATCACTACTGTGTCTGGGTGGCTGACCCGCGGTACTCAACAGGAGGAGTACTTAAGCAGTCTTAGGTTAGTGAGCAGTACCTCAGAGTCGTGACAGGACCACTGTACACTCCAGAGACGGAGCTCTTCAGCAGTTACGGTTTCGATAATCAAAATCCTGGTTTGAGCTGAGTCTTTTGACCTTGTGTTTACCTCATGATTGAGATGGGTCACTTGCTAACTTAGGTTTATGTATGGGCATATACCCGGGAAGTGGTTATCCGTTGATTTCACAATCCTTGTGTTTCCTCATGTTTGAGATGGGTTACTTGATAACTTAGGTATATGTATGGGCATATATCTAAGTAGAGGTTATCTATTGAGATCTTCTATGTGTTTATCCTTGTTGGTTTTAGTGAGACCTTGAGGGTCTTGGGGTCCCTAATGAGTATCGTTATACTCACCCCTGCACGGGCTATGCCCGCACCTCGTTGTGTTGGTTGCAGACGATGGGCAGTGCTGACAGAGGTCGAGTGTTCGAGGACTGGACGGTACCTGGAGGTGGACTGTACGACGAGATGGTACCCGGAGGAGGACCTCACGACGAGACAGTACCCAGAGGTGGACGTGACGACGAGGCGGTACCCGGAGGTGGACCACTGCACGGGACATACTCGGAGCGGACGGCGGGACCCGAGTAGCAGAGGAGCTATCTGTACCCACCCTTCAGGTGGGGTTTCCAGTGGACAGCTCGGCGTAGCAGCTTTACTTTTCAGTTTTTTTTCCCTTTCAAGTTGTACGTTACAGTTGGGCTTGTATTTCCGGTCCCTTTTTACTTTCTACACTTACTGTTGTACTCAGTTTTTACTTAGTGTTTACTTCTTCCGCTTGTACTCTGTGTGATTGTTTACTTTACAAAGGCAATGACTTCCCTTTTTACCGGGATTTACGCCTTGGTGCTAGTCGCCAGCCCCTGGCCTATGGAAGGCGGGCTTGGGGTAGTCACGGCACGGGCCCCGAGTACGGGTCGTGACAGGGAAGAACAGTTCTGTATCTTTCTAGGGTGGTATAACCCATATAGTTTATAATAAAGTGCAGTAAACTACCCAGAAAATAATAAAATACAATAAAATCCCTAGATAGTTTTAAACGAAAATATTGGCACATTAATGTTATTCTCACCCCATTATGATATTTCTATGATGATTCCTAGGTGATCCAACTATAGATAAAACTATATAGAATGTTAAATGAAAAATAGAGTCATGTTCTTCCCTTATTTATTCACTACATGTGTTTTAATTTGGATATTAAATACAGAAAATAGAAATGGCTATAATATTCCTTCAATTCCAAATTAATCATAAAAATGAGTCAATAATATTTCAAATGGATGTTCCCTTAAATATTCTCGAAATTATATGAAATAAAAATAGCTTCTATGGAAATTCATTAAAATAAAAAATTAATAAATTAAAATTGATAATATACTAAAAGATTGAAATAATCATTTTTATATTTCCCATATAAAATTTTAAATAAATATTTTTTAATATTACATTCATTTTTAGATTTAAATAAATAAAAATATTTTACCAGAATAAATATTTTAAAGGAAAAATATAATATTTGAAAAAAAGTTCAAATCCCTTATGTGTGATGACTTTCAAAAAGGTAAATTTTCACATAAGTATCAAATTAAATACACATATTTTAAGTAAGAGAAATAACATATATAGATAATCACATAAGATAACGTGGATCACTACATATGTGCATCCCTACATAAATAAATATCCTTATATGTATATCATATATGTAAAGAAAATTTCATAAAGGATTTCATGTGGGAAAGATTTCATGTAAGAGGATATTCATGAATTAAAAAACATGAATGAAGTTGTATTTTTAAAGGTAAAAATGATTTTTTAAGTTAATAAGGATTTCATATAATGTTAACATATATTTTTCATAAAGGTAACTTAGATTCTATTTAATGGTTATAAATATTTCATGTAATGTCTATCTATGTGCGGTAAAACACATTTATATGAAGGAAAAACTAGTCCAGATCAACATAATCACATAAAATCATATACTTAAACATAAAAGGTTAAAAAATTAGTATTTTACCAATTATAATGAAAATAGAAAAATATAAATAAACATTAAATAATTATGTGGGAAATTATAATTATCCAATTATAAAAATAATAAATATGAGATAATTAAAATTACAAAAAAAATAAATAAATTAAGTGGAAAATAACCTCCAAAAAATTTCTCTTTTTTGATACTGACACAACCAAACCTAATTTAAGAAACATTTCCACTTTTTTTAAATTATGAAATAAAATATATTGAAAATATCTTCTTCCTCTTTTGAATTTATAAATACAAAATCCACCCATTTTGAAAAAAATTCAGGACAATTAAAAAACACTAAAAAAATATAATAATTAGGATTTCAAGCCACTGAATATAATATATATATATATCCATAAAACATTATGTAGACTAATATATATCCCACCCTAAGCGTAACATAAATAGAGGGAATTCATAGACCTAAAATTAAATCTAAAATTTACTATAAAATAGTATGAATAATTGAATATATAATTCATTATAATAAGTAACTCAAATTTTAAAAATTAATTTCCCCACTTATGTTAAACAATAAAACTCAATATAGAATATAATGTTTTTATAAATAAAAAACAATACTTTTTTGTTTATTTTTAATGAAAATATATGGATGGTCGATCCACCTAAATTAATACATCCTTAAGATTAATAAAAAAAATTAGATAAATAAAATGGTAAATCCAAAACCACCTTAATGGAGGAATATATCTAATAAATATAGATTCATTAAATTGGTAAAAAATAGTACATACTGATTAAAAAACTAAAATACAAAACTATTGCCTATTTCCCTATTTGAAAATATTTAATTCTTCAAAGTTCCATTAAACATGTGAGATTATTTTAAAATAACTTAAAAAAATATATTTAAAAAATAAAATGTATCCAATAAATAAAAAATATTGCAATAAACCAGATTAAAAAATATTTTGATATTCTCACTGACCATTTCAAATCGAACAAATTTAGTGCATACCAATATACCAAATATTAGTGAAATGACAGGTATACATGCTGTTGACTATAAAATATACTTGTATGGACTTCAATATCATCTTATGTCTGATGTTATTTAGAATAGTACTTCTGATAACCCACATTGCACTAGAGTTAGTTATTTAAAATATAAAAAAAGATTTAGTAATGAATTATATTATGTGAGAAATAGACTAAAAAACATTAAATAATAGTCAAGAGTCTAATGTCCAAACAATCCATATATAAAAAAGTAACATCTGATATACATTCATATTTACCATTTAGAAATATGTTTCATCACATTTATTGAAATATTTTATCAATATAAAGACCTTTAATATTTTTCTGTAACCTAAACCTTCTCTATAGTTTAATAAATGTCCAGATTCTAGCAGTAGATTTTAATAATATTGCTTCCATACTTGTAACATCGGATTCATGTTCTTATTTTCTTTTTATAAAAATATATATATCATAATAAAATTTAACTTTTATATAAGAACTAAAATTTTTCAAAAATTGTTATTGTTTATTTTAATATAAATCAAATACCAAAACATTAAATTTACATTATTAGAAATAAAATATTTTTTACTTATTATTGTATTCCTTAGTCTTAGAAATTTCATAATCAACATTATTTTACATTTTATCCTAAAAATATGGATGTTTCTTATATTTTTTAACCTTCCAATGATCCTTACTGAACTTATGATGTTTTATATAAATTGTTACAATTTCCTCATGAAATTTTTCAATAATACCATTTATCTACATAATCATGTTGTTGTGACTTCTAGTATTAGATGAGGGTTAATAATTTGAACAAGATTCAATTTTAATATCAGTATTACCCACTGAAGAAATATTAAACAAAATATTATAGGATTATACCAAATGAATCGAAAAATATTATTTAGAATGATGGAAATAAATAATAATATATTTATCAATAAAATTCAGATTACATATTTTTATTCCAAAAACATTTGCTTCACGTTAGGCGTAATCTTCCATGAAATTCCAAAAAATAGATTAAACCTTCTTCTTTTTCTTTTTTCCTTCCATTCTAGTTAATTTTTATACCCTGTAAATCCCTATTGTTTGTGGTCATTCTTATTTCTTTCAAAACATCAAATATAATTTTAAATAAAATTGTTTCAAAATTATTTTTATGATTATTTTTCTACAAAATCTATATATTATGCCTTTTACCCAAGATTTATTTATAAACTATAGTAATTTTGTTAAATAATTTTCCTTATCAAATGAAGAATAAAAAAAAATATTAGTAAGAGTTATTATAAAAATGTCAGTATATTTGAAATCAATTATTTTCTATTTTTTAATTGTCTTCACTATCTATTTTTCCTAGTTCAAGATCAAATTAAGGTGATGAATTAATTATCTCATATATTATATATTTATTTTAATCATTGATTTCCTTAATAGAATCATTCATTAATGATACTAATTTTTATATCATGATTTATTCGTTATGGAAACACCTTATTCTTCTATCTTTCCCCAAGATCACACATGTTTCTCAAAAAAATCATAAACTTGTTATACATATCATATACACATTCTTGATCAAACATATTGAACTCTTTAAATTCATCCATAATAAAAAAAAGTTTAGTTATGTATAATTTTTTAGTACCTTGATGAGTGTTCATTAGTGTACACAAAATAAAAAAAAAGTATTTTTTCAAGATGAAATTATACTCAATGAATTTATATTAAAATTAAATTATTATTTATTCCTGATATTGTAATTCTAAAAATATTTTATATCATAATTACTTAGTAAATTTTTGTGCTCAAAGGTTAGTAAGTTATAAGGTGTTACATGATTATATAATACCTTATTCCTAAATTTTATAAAAATATATCCATTTTTTTCTTAAAAATTTCTATAATCATCACCACTTAAAGGAGGTGGCCTCAATAGATTCAAAATTTCAACATTATAATTAGTCATGAATGAAAATGAATATTTCATTTAGTATTATTATGGACTATCATAATTATTAGTGTAAAAAATATCAATAATAAAATTAATTAATTAATTTTATCTTATTCAATTAAATAACATTTCCCTAATTCCAAATGTAATGTCCTGCCTTGAGTTACGCCACAATAAGAGTCGTGTGTATCACCAGCCTTACAATTTAGTGTTAAAAAAATTTACCTGCCTTATTTGGTGGTTTAAGATTATCTAACAATTCTATATATTAAATAATTAATGTAGCGAAGGTGAGAATATTTAAAATAAAAATAATAAAAATATGAATATATGAATTTTATAGTAGTTTGAATCAAAGTTATCCTACTTATAGTTTTCAAACTTTAAACTAAGAGTTTTGATATCCTTTATAGACAATGGCCTTTTATATGTTCAAAAAAACACAATAATTATAAAAATGGATAGTACAAACCAAATTTTTAACTGGATCAAATTTATCTCTAGATTTTATAAACGATAATACACAAAACAAACTCAAAATTTTATAAAAGATCATCCAAACCCCAGGATATTCTACATGGATCATCCCTAATGTAGAGTTTTTAACAACACTATAAACAAACTTTGTCACTATCAATAATTTTATGGGATAACTATTTAAATATTTTAAGGGTGGAATAACCTGTATAGTTTGTAGTTCTTTTTAGAAAACCACCAAAAATAAGATAAAATACAATAAAATAGCTGGAGGGTTGAAAACTAAAATTTTGGCTCAATAATGTTCTTTTTTCCAAAATGGAATTTGATCAATGGTGAGGGATATCTAGTTATTAATCAAAAAAATTTAATGATAAATATTCATGAATCTTGGTCAACAATAAACAATAAAAAAATTACAAATAGTTTCATGTTAAAGTCTTAGTATATTAATTCACGTGTTTTATTTTGTTCATTAAATAGTGAAAATAAAACAGACCATTTTACTCCATTGATTCCAAATCCTTCATGGAAATCAAAAAATAAATATTTTATGTTGAGTATACCTTAAATATTATTTATAATCTCAAAAATAAAAACAACCTATATAGTAGGATATTAAAATAAAAAAAATGAATAAATCATTATTGACAATATATAAAAACACTCCATTGAACTTGTAGATATTTCCCATAAACCATGTTTGATAAATCCCCATTAATATTCCATCCATATTAACATTCAAACAAATAATTATATTCAAATTAAATAAATATTTTAGATAAATAAATAATATATAAAAAAATTCCCATACTCCATCATGTATTTGGATTATTTCATAGGTGAATTTTCACATAAGGGGCAATTCACATAGATTGATTTCATATATGAGAAATCAGGCTTGAAGTTCATCACGTATGATTACATAGTTCACCACATATATGTATCAACCCATAAATCAATATTCATGTATGTATATCCACTATGTCAGAATATTCAAATATATAAAATCACATGATATTAATTTATCAGAATTGGATATTCATGTATACATAATCATGTAAATGAATATTTAATTATAGTTAATACAGAATTTCACAAATGAAATGTGATTTATCCTAAATGTAATAAATATTATGTTTAACGGTAATAAATATTTCACGTAAAAGATGTAAATATTTCACATAATATTCCACTATATAAGAGTAAAACACATTTTCGTAAATGTAAAATTACTTATACATAAACTTAAGCACATCCAATTACATACTTAATCTTTCCATGGTAAACATAAAATATGTATGGAATAATAAGAAACATTATAAACAACAATGAAAAATTAAATAATACAATGAGATATTATAATTTTCTTATTATAAAACTAGTAAATATAAGTTAATCATAATTATGAAAACATAAATATATGAAGTGGAAATGGTCCACTCAATAGAAAGGGATACGATGTTCAAAGAAATGAAAAATATCTTTTAGAACCATCTCTTTGATACCACTTGTTAGGGAAATGGGACAGTATAACACCATTGAGGGGGGAATATGTGGTTCTTGAAAATATTACCGACCACATTATAATAATGTGATTCCTACCACCAAAAATTATAAAATGATCTTAATATTGGTTAGGTGATTTTGAGAAAATGTGTGAGAACACAAAATGATGTAAGGTTTTTAGATGGTCCACTCAACATTTTTTACTGGTGGATAATTATTCTTATGTATTTATTGTGATTGTAAAATCCATGGATCCAATTTATTATAAACAAATCAATTAACTTTCAATGAGTATTTTCTTATATTCTGATCACAAGATGAAAGATAAGTGTAGACAATACGAATAATCTCTACATCTTGTACATGAAGTGCCACCAGAATTTTAACTTAGAGTGCAAAATTGTTCTTATCATCAAATACCTATTCAATACCATTGAGAATTATCATGTAATATGTGTATCTATATTTTTTTATCATAAACAACCTGGACAGTTTATATTTATTTACTGTTGTTACATGCATTACATTGAGCCTGCACTATTTTAAGTGAGATCCATAAATCCAAATTTTTTGGATGAATGAATCCTAAGGTTTATAGAGTATTTAAACATATCTCTGATTGACCATTCTCACATGATTTGTCTATTATAGTATGAAACATTCAATTTCTCCAAAACCAGAGGTCTGCCAATCATCACCAGACAGAATCATTGCAGTATGGAACCTTCATTATAGCATGATCTTATTCATTTTACAACATATTATGCCATAAATTTATAGTTCATGACATGATTTTTACTTGAACGTGGAAACATCATTACACTTAATTCTCATGGTGTGTTCATCATGATGTAGTCTATTTCTCATTATCTTCTCAAATATATAATTCCAATGTGATCATATGTATTTTGGTGGGTTTCATATTGCGGAATTTGAACTCCTTCCTTGAATCATGTTAACTCTATAACATAACTCTCATGTATTGATATTATATAACTCCTATAAACATAACCATAGTTCATCCTACCTGATTGTGGTGTGATCAGTCTCTAGTGAAATTAAAATATTTTTTTATAAGATTGACTCAGGGATGATTCGTTCTCATTCCAAATAAATTATTCATAGTAGATATTAACAAAGACAAACTGCAATGTAATAAACACCTTCACACTATGATTTTATATCTATATTATAACTTCACAAATTTAATTTTCATGAATCTCCACACAACCGTAAAGTGATTCCTTCTCATCCATGAACTAATGGACAATGAATGAAATAGACAAAAAAACCAAACATGTGAATAAATTATTCTCAAGAAACAATCAATAACATAAATTCAATGACATGTTAATCTAAATACCTCTAACAAGGATATAATGGTGATTTTGAGAGAACTCTATCCTTCAGTGTAAGACCAATTCGAAAATAAACATGTCTCAATTAAGGTAAAATAATTTCGCCATTTATCAATTGAACTTCATAAGGGTTCAACAAACATCAATCTATCAATGGGATACTCATTTATCATTGGATGTAGTGTGCCTATTGTAAACCATGATATATATTTTTTTTAATATATCATCATTTACAATTGATAATTAAATTGTAAAATACAATATAATAGAAAATTTTAATTTTTCCATCTCCAATAATGAATTGATTTAAGAGATTTTAGATTGGTTATGAATTATATAGTAAGGTATTTTGAGATATTAGTTTACTTTATAAAGTATTGATAAATTAAATTAAATATAAAAAATTTATAATTAATTACAAAATATTTTGGAAACTGTTAATAAATAAATATCCTTACTATTGTTTATTAGTGTTAAGTAATTTTAATACATATATTTTATGACATATAATTTTGATATAAATGGGTTTTATATAAAATAATAATTTATTTTAAAAGTGTATAAAAATTACAAAATACATTAAATTAAAAAAAAGTTATATTTAAATTTTGAAATGTTGACAATTTTTAATTTAATGTGTGAAAATTAAAAGAATTATTAAATAAATTATTTGAATTACAAAAAATGATAGTTTTACAATTGATATGATCAAGGTTCAAAATAATATTAAATATGTGATTATTTATTAAATAGAGTGTGTACATATTGTATGAACTCTTCATATAAAATTTAAAAATTTTATATTTCAATTAAATATGATAGAAAAAAATAAATTTCATATTGAATAAAAAATGTAGTATTTAATATTATATATAAATGTAATGTTTATATATTTATTTATTTATAGAATTTATATAAGGTATGGATAATTTATAAAGTGTTTATAATTTATTATTTCTGAATTATTCAAAAATGTTTTCCTTGTGTCTAACTTTAGGAGATGATCATTTGTTTATTTTATTTTATACATTATTGATACATAAAAATGATTATATTATAAATTCAAATGTATGTTTTATCTTAATTGTGTTTAAACTACTTTTATAAAGTACTATACATCCCTTTAAAAATTAATAATTTATATATGATAATTTTTTTACTTCCATTATATCATGAATTTTTATTTTATATGATTTATTAGCTCTAATTCAATGTTTAATCATAGTTTATACAAATTAGATGATTGAATTATGATGGAATTGTGGAATCTCTTGAGTATTGAAACATGGGGTTTGGAATTTGGGTCAAACTACTCATTAGCCTTGGGGGTTTATACCTTGTCTAAGAAAAGAGGATATTAGATAACCATCACACAATGTTTACAGTTATGGGGAATATTTATTTCATATTTTTATGATCTATTAAATGAAATCATCTTAGGCACTTCATGAATGTGATATACTGGAATATTTGTAAATATAGTTAGATTTAGATATTAATTTTTAATATAATATGTGATCCATGTAAAGAGTTACACATCTATATTATTTTATCATATTAATTTAGTGGAAGGAATAGATTTTTAAAACTAAATCACTAAATAAAAACTTTCATGTAAAGGTAATACTGGATATTAGATGGTGAAATACGTAAAACCCATTAAAATTACATAGTGTTATATTCTATCTCATGAAAACACATATAAATACCTAAATAATCTAATTGGGTTAGATCATGTTAATTATGGGTTCCCATATATTATCTTATAAAAGGAATGATGTAAATGGATAACCCAAAGATTCAGTTAAACGAATATCACTTTAAACATTGGGATACATATATCTAGAAAACCCTAAGTGTTAAAATACCAAACTAATGTATTTAATATAATCCAAATGTTGGATTGAAAAATAAGTTATTTACTCAACTTTACAAGAGGAATATATGATATTACTGACATGGTGGTCAATCTAAAAATGTTGTTTTTATATGAACACTAAAGTGGACTAAATTATGAGTAAAATATAGATAATTTCCTAAAAATTAATTGATGTAAATTTTAAATGTTTTATTATTTTATAGGGGTCAAATTTATTAATATTATTTATTTAATGTATAACATAATATTTTCTAAAAGATATTTTTTAATATAGACCAAATTGAATCACCCTAAAATTTTCATTTGAGATTATTCCTAAAAAATGAGAATATAAATGGGATAAAATCATTAAACAAGTAAATAATTGTAATAATCATTATTATGTACAATTAAAAAATTATATTCTAGAGAAATATTTTCTCAGATATTCAACTATTGAATTTTTTAAATAAAGGGATCATGATTTTTATTGTTATCATTTAATGAATTATTTTAATGACTCAACTATTAATATTATATCCAAAGATCCAAATATTCAAAAAAACATGTTAATTTGGATTCCTATTGAATGATATATAACCATAAAAGGATATATTACTGTAACACCTCATTATATTTCTACCATGTATGCTCAATTATTTTTTGGTTTCCTTTCACATCGAGAATATATTTCTAAACCTGAATTGGGAGGATACCTATAATGGGGATTTTTTGATTTTATTGGAAGTTCTAAGAAATGAAATGGGGATACATTACATGTATTGGACATAGGAAACAACTTGTGAACTGAATACATAGATTGAGAATTTTACACACCATGTAATACCCATAGTTATATATTTTAGGCTATCATATTGGTGTTTGAGGATTCATTAGTTTTTTTTCCCTTATAGTATCATCTAAATATATTTACTTGAGAATTTATGGGTGAATCCCATCCTTCTATATCACACCGTTTAGTGATTAATAAGCAGAGGTTGGATCATTTTCTCATTGATGTAATCCTTCCCCTTGGATTATCTATCATTAGTGGTTGTGGCCAGAATTTCATTAGGGATAAGTAATTATATTGTGTTTTCTATCAATAATTTTTAGTCTCTACAGACTACTTTTTTTTTTAAGGTAGATATTGTGGTTTCCAATCCCATTTTCAATGGAATATATGTTTTCTATGTCGTGGAGGTCGGAGGATTTATACAAGTGTTCTAATCTCTTGAATTACTTGTTGTTCTTATTGTTTCATGATATTTGAAATGTAATTTCATGTGTTGAAAATTAAATTCTAATAGGTTCACAAATGAAAATGTTTTTTGGACATGAAAACATATTTTCCATTATTTTAAAAAGAAAATTGATTTTCAATCCCAGAATAAAGTTTGCTTCATTTTTATTTGGTTTTATAAAAAGTGAGATTAGTTTTTAAATATTTAAATTGTTAAACATTTCATGATGGTAACCTTGGATTCATTGAGAAATAGACAAGGGTAGCCTTACTGTGTGTGACAACACTAAAAGGTAACATCTTGTATATTGATGGACTATAAATGAACTTGATATTAGTTGGATCTACCCTTTTTTCAATTTAGTCTCGTGAGTTTATATTATGTATTGTCCCATAGTCTAGATCATATCTAGAAGGTTCATTGTAGTTTCTAGTTATCTAATATATAGTATATTGTGTCATAGACGATGGATCACTTGTATATTTATATTTTATATCTTTATATAATTTTTTATGGATTTGGAAACTATGACTTTCCATTTCTGAAAACCCAATAATTGCTTGATTTTTTTTTAAAATTTTTATATATATAAAAATTATTATAATTCTATTTTGTTTTAAATCTTAAACTAGTATATTTTTGTTGTTAGAACTGGTTTATATTCTTTTGTGGTATCTTATTAGAATTTTATGAGTAGGCCCTACTTCTTCCATTGGTGTAGAAGTAGATCTTTTTTCATGATTCTGGTAATGTGAATGGAATTTAGTAGTATGTTGGCAGGTCTTTATATCAATATTCTAGTTTTAGGATGGTTTGGATGTGATTATCGGTCACATGGTGACTTCTTTATTAATTTTTTGGTTACTTTTGGGTTGATCTTATTTGGTTCTATTGTATCTCCATTTTGATTCTGCTTTATACCATATTTTTATGACTTTTTATCCTTATATATGTGACTTGTTTCATTATCATTGTATTACCTCACCCTGTATTGGGATGAAATAGGTTACAACTCTTGTTATCTTGGGTTGGTTAGTTATAATTTAGCATTAAAGGGGTTACTCGACCTAAATTGTTTCATCACTACTTTAGTGGGTTCTATGTGTTGTGAAGACATGAGTATGATCATCAAAAATCAGAAAGTCTGTGTGGAAAATGGGACTGTCCATCTAACTCATATGACTGACTCTGAGATTCCATTGGTGATTGTAAAATCATAACTATATCAAAGACATAGTATTTAGGTTCATTTAAATAAATGGTTCTGGAAGATTATTTAAATGAACTTATCTACAATGGCTGAGGAATTTGGGTGTTTATGTTCATTTCCATAAACTATATGGGGATTTTACAAAGATGGGCCTGTTATTTTTTAAAGGTCTTGTCCTTTTGATATATAATTAATAAATTAATGAAATAATTATTCTTATATGTCATTTTTTGGTTCAATTGTTCTAGAGTTTCGTTTGACTGATTCGTTATTGACATATGTTTAACAAACAATGCCTCCCAGAAGATCTCTTCGAAATATGAGAGGTGCAAACAAAAGGCATTTCTTGTAGGTGGACCTCTATTAGACCCATATTTGGTTGAATTAGTAATCTATACCATTAAGACTCTAAAGTTAGGGGGTTTTATGAACATCAGATGGGTAGTGAACCATGGCTAAGAATTTACAGAGGAGCATCCACTTGTCTTTTGTGGTGATAAAGGACCAATGGAGTCCCAGGATTAGTATGAACATCATAAAAGGATATTTAACATCATAAATACTCCTCATTATTCTCAATTTTTCATGTATATGTCGAGTTACCAAAAAGAATACTCTGGGACTCAAAAATGTAAACTAAGTTTAAAAAAGGTGTTACCATGGTTTCTTTCAAAAAGATCATTATAAAATAGTTTTATCATGACAATTTACATGTGGAAAAAAATACAAGAGTTTTAACCTTGGAGAAAGGGGATCATTACTTCATGGGGTACTAAAACTACTTTTTTGATTTATTGCATCTGAAAACAATGCCTTTCAGCAATGATCACCTGAAGACTCTGGGGTTCTAGAAGGTGTTGAAGGCTGATGTTTATTATATTCTAGTAATTTTGAGACATTCGACCATTATGGAGGTACTAGATAAATCATTCTTGGATGAGGTAGAAATATCTAGAAGAATATTTTTGAGTGTAGCATTAAAAGTCCTGACAGTTAACTAGGATGCTTCTTCAGTCTTGAAATGGAAGAAAAATAGTGGTCAATTATTATGAAAGTCTAGTTTTAGGGGGTTCTTAAAGGAATTAATATTTTATTTCTAGCCAATTTGTGAGGTGTGGATATACCATGACATAGTGTATGGAGGCTCCTAGGAATTTTCATCCTTTAGGGTGATCTTGACATAGGAAATATTTCAGGGATACGATGTCTTAATGTATTAATGAAAGATCTACATTAACTAAGTGGTTTAATGTTCATTTTGATGATTCAAATGGTGTTGGGTATCATTCTTCTACCATGGGGGGCGTATAGGATTCTAATTATATATTTCATTATATGGAAGAGTGTGTGCTAGCAGAATTTTATGCAAAGACATATATTGTAACAGGTATGGTGTTGGTTTACTATAATACGGTGGTTCATTTTTTGGATATATGTACTAAATACTAATTTAAATAATCAATGTTAGTTATAATGTTGGATTTATATTTATAGATTATTCCATGCTTATTGGATCATTCCACACCATTGTAAAATAGGTCTGAATAATATTTCATGTGCCCCATGTGTCGGGTGATGACAAATGATGTTTAGGTGGTTGAGAATTTCTTAATACAATATCTTTATATCATAGTCTTTATTATTATAAAGGATTTGACGATATGTGCGAAAACCCAAATAAACTATCATCACTATCTGGTACATTTCATATATGTTTATGGGGTCACTAATTATTTCTAGGGTTAGTGGGGAACTATAATAGTATATTTATATCATTTTGTTTGTTTTTACAGTATAATCACAGGATAATTCGTAGAAATGTCTCTTAATGTAAATGGCCCTTTCTTGGGAGGCCATTAAACTGGTGTTCTATGTTCATAGATTGATGTCTTTCTTGAGTAATTATCTATTTTAACATTATAGATATTGGTCACGTTTACTAATGACTACATCCTTGGAATGATGACCATTTCAATGCCATCTTGTCGAATGCGACATTCCGAGTTGGTAGAACTTATGGTCCATCTTGAGGACCTATAAGAGAAAGGATTTATTTTTCCTATATTGTCACTATGCTAGTCACCTATACACTTTCTTGAGAAGAAAAAAATTACCCTTAAACATTATATTGGCTATTGAATGTTGAATTAGGATACTATTAGTAACAAGTATCCCATACACAGAATTGATGATCTTCTTGATCAAATTTAATGGGCTCATTGGTTTCCTAAGATTGACTTGTGGATGAGGTACCACTTGTTGAGAGTCTATGAAGAGTGTAAACCTAATATAGTGTTTTCGATTCTATATGGGAATTATTTGGGGTTATTCCATTTAGTCACACTGAAACTCCTAGAGTATTTATGTCTTTGATGAACCAAATATTTCCTTACTTCATAGAATTTATTGTTTTTGTTTTCGAAGATGATATATTAGTGTACTCGAGGTCAGAGAATGATAATAGAGACCATTTGAATATAATACTTTCATTCTTGATAGAACTGTATTTGTATAGTAATCTCTCTATGATTGAGTTTTGGATCTAGGATTTGATGTTTCAAGGTCATGTGATAACTAAGAGGGGCTTCGTAGTAGATCTCAAGAAGGTAGATGCAGTTATTCCTTAGATGTAACCCAAAAAGGTGTTTTTGATATAGAGATTATTTGGTTTGGATGTTTACTATATATTGTTTGTTAGAGCCTTCTCTAAGATCACATCTTTGATGAAAACATTAAATTATATATGTGAAACTATTATATAGAATGAAAAGTGTCATAAAATATTATGGGGTGCTGAAGATGAGGTTGACTTGAGAACAGATTTTGATTCTTCCAGAATTGGGTTAAGGTTTTGATGTATTCTACAATTCTTGAAGTGAAATTTTGTGTTTTTTATTAATACAAGGAAAATAGACTGTGGATTATGTCTCTCACCATTCATTCCATCCTGACAAGAACTATCCTACCCATGATCGTGAGTTTTTAGCTGTTATGAATGAAATCAAAATGTGTCCTCACTATCTATTTGGAGAATTGTTTATGGTATATTTAGATCATAAGAGACTAAAACATATTTTTTACTTTAATAAATATGAACATGTGATGAATAAGCAGGGTTGGGTATACATAGACCTTTTATTTTTATATATTATATACCCATGGGAATGGAAAATTTGTAATTTATGAATTGATAAAAAATACCAACACAGGCCATTGAGGAATCGGTTTACGAGTAGCCTCTGATAAGTTTGTTTGGTAAGATTATCTTGGGAGTAAAGGACGTTGGTTTTCTGGTGTTCTATGATTTTATAAGTGCAGAATAATTCTTGAGGGGTGAGTTTGACTTGATCACATGATAGACACAAAGAGATGATGTGTAGGAGACATCCTAAATTGCGAGGATACCTCATGTGAGTGGTCTCAATAACCCATTGGAGAATTGTTATTTTGAAGTAGGTTAGTTGTCCTATTTTCCTTGAGGTAATTGTTTCTAGATAGTTTACACCATTCCTGGCAGTCTATTCATCTTGGGAAAACATTTATGTACCGTGGTTTTAGATGTACATATTGGTTGTTAGGGATGAGTTGGTTAGTTGAGAATTTTATATCATGGTGTCCCATTTGTCATAGAGTTAAGGTAATATAAAATAGGCCTTCATATTTGTTAAAGGCATTACCCATTTCTGTATATAAGTGGGATGCGATTTCATTGTATTTCATCCTTGTTTTACAGCATACTCTCAGTGGACAAAAGGTGATTTGGGTGATTATTAGCAGTCATACTAAATCATTGAATTTCATACCAATAAAGAAAATTTAAAAGGGGAAATATCATAAAGATTTATATTTTTTTGAGATTATGAGGCTTCCTGGTGTTCCCTCTATGGTTGTTTTTTAAAGGGACACGAGGTTGACATCCATATTCTAGAATGGTTTTCAAGATGAAATGTGTTCCTAGTTGTAATTGATCTTGACTTGTCATCCATAGATGGATGGATAGAAAGAGATGCCCTTTTAGGTTCATTAAGATATATTTAAGGCTAATGTACTTAATTTTGGTGGATCTTGGAAAAGGATATTTTCATTTGGTCTAGTTTTCCTATAATAATAGTCAATAAAATTAGATCTAGATGGCACCCTTTAGGGATTTATTTGGTTCCCCAAGTCAATATCCCTTGTACTAGGTAGAATGGGAAAGAGGTCATTTGTTGGGAAAAGTATTTTTCATGAGATGATTGAGGTTTTGAAGTTGATCTAAAGGTGTTTCATCATGGAAATTAGTTGAAAAAATATTATACAGACCATTTTCATCCACTGATGGATTTTGAGGTTGGGGGATAGTTCTTCCTGAAAGTTCCATCTCATATGTGACATAATCGGTTTGGTATGTAGGGTAATTTTGAAATATGTTTTGTAGGTCACTTTGAGATCATTTAGATATTGGGGTGGGTGGCCTATGAGTTTATTTTACCATCAGGATTGAGTTAAATACCCGACATGATTCATGTTTCATCACCGAGGATGTATGTACCAAATACAACCATTGTGATTGGATTTGAGAAAGTTCACCTATAGCCTTATAATACATTGGTTGAGTAACTAATTTAAATTATGGATCTCCATGTTAAATAAGTGTGAGGTAAAACAATCCCCATCGTTCTTGTACAATGGAAGTGTGGATAGTATATTTAGAAGACATGTGAGTGAGATTCATTAATGAGGAATGAATGGATTTAAAATATTCTGGATCCCAGATTCTGGACACTTTCTGTTAATAGAATGATTTTATTGTGGGGAGAATTTGATTCCCCATTACCTTTTTCGAAGGTAAGTTCATTTTTTCTCTTCCGATATCCTTTCTTGTTGAGAATGAATTTACCCCCAAGAATTAGGATGATACTTATAATTGTCTAGTAAAGGTTTTGTTGGATTTTTTAGCTTAATGTTGTAGTCTAGGATATTTTATGGGTAGTTAAACAATGTGTAAATCTATTAGACAATTTTTTGTCTAATCAAACACATCCTTTGATCTAAATACATAGTGTGTGAATATTACACTTCATGTAAGGGTTACACATCATGACTTGTGTAAATCTGGTTTTTAATTAAAAATGTTATGTTTTTTCAATGTAAATTAAATTGAAATGGCTTCTTGTTGTGTATAATATTACACACCATATAATATCCTAAGTTGCATCTTTTAGGGTGTCATATCGGGGATTGAGGATTAATTATATTTTATCAACCCTCTCTTATCCTCATGATCACTTTCCCTATACATTCATGGGTGACTCCCTTCCCTCTGGATCACTCCATTCTGTAATTGAGTACTATGGTTAGGCACCTAATCTATTTGGTTG
The DNA here is from genome assembly GCA_963277665.1 of Viscum album. Classification (NCBI taxonomy): domain Eukaryota; kingdom Viridiplantae; phylum Streptophyta; class Magnoliopsida; order Santalales; family Viscaceae; genus Viscum; species Viscum album. The sequence continues at coordinate 1,011,840,402 of OY728131.1, forward strand.
AATCTTTACTCTTCGTATCTATATTTCTTATAGTTATGATAAAATATTCAATTGGTATGAGAAATTAGATTCTGTTTTCTATAAAACCTTTGTTGTTTGTAGTTTTTCCTTGTCTTTCGATGGGAAATCATATAATTTTCAATCCCCATTATGAATGGAAGATAGGTTTTCAACATCCTTGTGGTAGAATGATTTATTAAATTACATTAATCTATTTAATTTCTTATGGTTCTAATTATTTCGTTCACATTTTAAATATAATTTCTTATGTTGAAATTGAAAAGGTCAAGGGTTCAATTTTGAAAAAGAAGTCCATTATAAATATAAGTACCTTGATTTCATATGTATATTGAACTTCAAACCCTGAGCCCTTTTTTATTTTCATTGAAATGATTTTATAAAAATGGGGGCATGATTTTTAAATATTGAAATTTAAAACAATCAGAGCAGGAACCTCAGGTGTGTTGAGAAAGAGACACATGTACCATAGGGTGTGTGACAATACTATGAGGTAACCTCTTATATATCAATGTACTATGGAAGGACTTGATATTAGTTAGATCCAACCTTATGTCTATCCAGGCTCATGTGTGTATAGTAAATATTTTACCGTTGGCCAGGGCCTAGGTACTAGGTGATTTTTTGCTTCTTATTGTTTATTAAATGATAGATCATTTCATGGATTTTTTTTCTCACATGTTAATTTATAATCAATATCTTATGCTTCATTGTTTATGAATTTTGAAAATGTGACATGAAAATTGAGAAAAATAAATTATTGTTTGAAGAAGTATTTCCAAATTGATTTATTTATATAAATTCTTATAAAATTGTTTATTCTTAAAATTGAGCCGTTGAATTATTGTTATTAGAACCTGTTTATATTAATTATAGGTATCCTAATGGGATTTTTTCCCACATCCTACTTTTTCCATTTAGAGTCCTGTAGATATTGTTTTTCATGATTTAGGTAAAGGGAAGGGCACTCTGTTTAATTTCATTTTCTCTTTACATCACTTTTCTGATATGGGTGTGGTTTGCAGGGGATGATTAGTCATGTAAAGAATAATTTTTTTAGTTTTGTAGAAATTTTGGGTTTATTTATTTTGGATCCATCTTATCTCCCTTTTTCTTTCTTTATAAAATGTTTTCATTTCTCGTTATCCTAATATATGATATTGTTTTGATATAATTGTTCTACCGCACCCCTTAATGGGATAACATAGGTGACCAGTTTGGTTAAACATGGTTTGTCCGTTATAATCAAAATCATTCCATGAATGGGAATCATGAATTTTTAAAATCATAAGTTATTTTCAATATATTTGATGGGACATTATTCTCCCCTCATTTAATCAACATTACATAATGTTACAATTACATTGAGAGGTTTTTATTTCCTTTATTGAATAATTTAGTTAGGAAATTTATTATGTATTAATTGTTGGAATGTTAATAAAAATATATATGAGTTAAATAAAATTTTATCAATATTATTTTTATAATGAGGATAGATGAGTATAGTTAGTAATTTCATGGATATAGTGTTTTTATGATAGTATATATGGTCAAAATTTTAGGACATTTTAAGAAGATTGGACAGTATATTTGTCATCTGGGGTATTTGAAACGTAAAATAGGTGTCTGAATGGAAAATTAATTTTAAATTTGGGAAGGAATTTTATAAAATCACAAAAGGTGTTTGGGAAACATCAGAGAGATTACATTTTATATATTTAGGTTATAGAATAAAATTATTTAATTTTAAAGGGTATATTATACCAAATACATATCTAATAATTTTTATAAATTTAAAATTGATCAAATCTATGAAATGGATTGATAAAAGATGATTTTTTTACATTCAAATGATAAAAAAGTATTTCTAATTCATGTAAATTATAAATGGATACTTCAAGATTAAATAAATCTCCAATAAAGGATGTGTGCTTGCATCCTATTTCTCATATAGTTTAAGATAATTTTTTTGAATAAAACATATTTTCTATGAACAAAATTATATGATAGCTTTGATACACATGGTTTCTGATTCATAATATTTTATAACATTTTTAACAACAATATTATAATAAAGGAGTGTATCCATGATATTTGTTAAAATATAAAGAATATTATCCCACAAACCAATAGAGGAATATTCTATACAATAAAATATTAGTTTCATAATATTTCTCCAAACACAAAGTATATCATATATAATATTGTTTTTAATAGTGTAATTGTTAAATATTCCAACTATAGAAGATAAATATTACTTCCTAAACACAGGTTAGTTTGTCTTCTGTAAAATGATATTTTTTACAAAATATAGTTTCTAAAAAGAAAGTTGTGGTTTTTTTAAAATTATATAAATTTAAATTACAAAAAATAAAATATTTTTACAAATTATATTCAAAGAATAATCAAACTAATTTCTTAAAAGAATTTAGGATGTTTTTGTTAATGATTATAATGTAAAGAGTTTCATTCAAATTGAAAAATATTATCAATGAAATATTGAATAGATAAATTATAAGATGATGATGATGGTTAATATAGAATGAGTTCTAGGTAGGAAGAAATATTTCTTAACATCATAATATTGGGTATTGTGGATAAAAGTAGCTTAAAAACTTTCTGAAAGTGTTAAACATTAGGAGTACGATTCATAGTCTTTAGATTATTGACAAAAAACTTTTTTCATGTATTTTAGTCATTAAAAGAATTTATTCGGACGTTTTATAATATTGAAACATTGAGATATGATGGTAATTACATTGTATTATAATGAGTTTACAATATCCCTAAAAGTTTAGTAATCAAAACGATTCTATAGAAGTTTATCATATTGGATATGATTGTATAGTAAATTGTGTATTATTTAGTGAGAAATTTTATAAGGGTTTATTAATATATAATTTTTGAAGTTATAAAAATAAAAATTACACTTTATAATTCTTTTATATTAACAATATACACCTAGAATGTTTTATTATAATTAACCTTCAATTGAATGACATTCTATTATCCCTAATCAATATTTATAATAGATTATCGTTCACTATGTCTTTGTTATAATAGTGATATATGATTCATATTAAATTACTATACATGAGGATATAAAATATACATATCTTGAGAACCTTTATACTTTGATATTATAATTTTTCCATCCTTAAGGATATGATAATAAAGATGTGGTTAAGCATATTTATGATCACATCATTGGTTGTGGTTTAATCAAGATTGGATTCATAACCTCATATGATGAGAAAGACATATGGGATCATAATTTAGAAAAATTGGTGAACTTTGTAACCTTTCCTTGGTAACTAAAATATTTGATCTTATCAATTAGATGGGGTTGTGTGATGTTTTCATACATCTAGGTGAATGAAAATATATTTAATCCAAAAAGTGGTTTACATCTAGGTGAATGAATATATTTTATTCAAAAAGTGGTTTAGATCATTATTATCAAGGTATTATGTATTATTTAATACATAATGAATTTGATGACAAATTTATAATAGTGATTATGAAATATCCAAAAGGGGTTTTGAATATGATTTAAGAAGTTATTTTATATGATAAAATATATAATGAAAAAACATAATGTCAATAAGATTTTAGGGAAGGCTATGTACTAATAAAGATATTCCCAAAATACTTCTTCATTAGATATTTATATCTGTATCATATCTTATAATATGTGGTATAAGATTCCCTAGAACGTACTCCCAGTTCCAATGCTGAAAAACCATTATTTAGAAATGGGATTTTAGACCAACTAAGGTGACCCAAGTTATAAATTTCTAAACATTACATCATTTCTATAAGATAAGAATTATATCTCATAAATAATGAAACAATCCAAAGATCCTAAAGGTTTAGCGTCTTTTCATATTGGATATACAATTTCATCATACTATACTTTCATAAAAACGCCACATATTATTAACTCCAAAAGAATGAAAAACCAAACAATGGGTGATCTCAGACATTTATTGTGGGAAAACCTATAAATTAATTATAATGGAGTTAGATCATAATCATGTGATAAAACATGATCATGGAAGAAATATATCATAAAAAGAAAATTGGAACAATAATATTTGTCCACATGACAAAATAAAAAGGCCAACAAACTCTTATATTTAAACATATATCATGGAATAAGAGTGTGGAAAAATTACATGATAATTTTGATCCATTGACCATAACATAGTAATTTTACCTGAAAAATTGGCATATGCATAAACACAGTAAATCATAACATTATTATCGAGAATAACAAAAAGAATGTCAATGAACAATCATGTGACCATTGATTTACCACAATTAAACATATTCACATTCTTGTGAGCATAACACAACCAAAATTTCACACACATACTTTTAGGAGCATATATTTACCATAATTGTACACAGTCACAATATTGTAAGCATATCTTAACTATAATTACACTCATACCAAAAATTTTATAAACAATAAATTGTAATTACAACCACTCACATATTCAATATCTAATTAGAAATTAAACATTACCCAATTCATTGGAGGGTGACATATGACCCCACTAATCAGAATAATGGTCATACAGACATATGTGTTTTATAAGTACTTTATATCATTAATATTTCAAACATAAATTAATAATAAAAACATTGAAGTACGTTGACCTATATGAAAATTACCTTGCTAGGAAGAACAATATGAATTCTACCAAATAAAAGGGACTAGGATATGGATCATTTAAAATCATGAGTTTAATCCCCTAAAAGAAAAATAGTATAATCAAATTCATTGTATAATTCATGAAAATTAATTTCCTATGAAATAAATATTTCTATGATAAAGTGGAGAGTGGAAGTGAAAGAATAAAATAAGTCCTTTTAGAAAAAAATTAAACTTTTTCATAATAGAAGATGTAAAGGGTCACATTAGAAACTAATCCACTAAAAGGTGAATTTAAACATTCTTGAAATATTTAACATTAAATATATAATATTATATTATTAAATCATGAAAAATTCATAAAATATATCTTGAGAAATTTTGGGTGGAAGAAAAAAATGTACGACCATGAAAGGAAATAAATTCAAATATTTCCAAATACTCTTATTGAGAACCACATCAAAATGAAGTGATAAATGTTCCAGTTTAAAAGTGTTAATGTGAATTTTTTTCGATCACGTTAAATATTAAATATTTATATTTAAACATAATAAAGTTAAACATTAGAAAGAATAACTAATATGGATGTTTTTTTTTAAAAATTTATAGAGGATTAAAATAATTATTAATATCATAAATTTTATGTAGAAATAAATCTGTCATTGTATATGAAATTTATACGAAAATATAATAATATTAAAAATAAAGAAAAGGTAATACATTATCATCACATGATTATAGAAATAAATCTTCTAAAACCATATTAAAAATGGAATAACTGTAACATAAGAAAATAAGATGAGTAATGAAAACCCTTAACCACATTAGTATTAAAATAAAATAAAATAGTAAGAAATAATATTCAGGAAAAAAATTTAATATAATAAAAAATAATTTAAAAATAGAATATAATCTATTGGGTGGTATGTAGACAATAACAAAAAATAAAATGTGTGTAATATGAAACCATTCGTCGAAAAATTTAATTGAGTCAGAAACCCTTAAAACCTCATAATTCATGAAGAAAGAATCATTTCAAAAAAAATTTATGTTTTTAAAATGTAAAAACATAGAATTAAGAGTAAATATAACAAAAAATAATCATATATAAGTATTTACCTAACTTATAATAATTAATTTCACGATAAAATATTATAGCCTGATATTGGTGTATTGAGTTATGAAGCACCCTCACCTTATATTTCCTCTATGAATAATGAAATATAGCCTCTTGTATGATAATAATAAATATCATAGTAACTTATTTCATCTCATTATCAATATATATTTATTTTTATAGAATTAATTTATAATCACTTATTATGAATATGTTGTTTTATTGTTGTTTTGTTTTCATTATTGGGTGTTATTAATTTCGATTATTTTTTGTACATATTTCATAATATTGACGTCGATTGTAATTTATTGATAAAAATGAAATAATTAATATATTATTAGATATAGTTAAAATTTTATTTTAATTATTTATTAAATCACAATTTCATTTATTGGTGGACAAGGGAATGGTTTGCAGAGATGGTATTCATGATGACCTTGTTTTAGTAATTTATTATGAAGAGAGATATTATATTACTAATGAGTTAAATAATAATATAACATTTCTAGAAAATTAATAATCTTAAAATTTTATTAATTTATCAATAATTTTGTTTTTTATGACATCCATAAATGTCGGGGATGAAAAACAAAATATGTCACTCTATGGAGGTGGTAGTCTACACATACACACAGATGACGTTTCTATTTTACAAATAATGGTAGGAACATTGAATATTTTTCTAGTTTAATTATATTAATTTTTTTACAAGTATGATATTCATTTTCTAAATAATGTTTTACATCCATCCATCTATGGTGTAGATAAAAAACACACCATTCATCGAGTGAATATTCTACATGCACGCAAGGAAAGTTTTTTCTTTTTTTTCTAAATGTAATAAAGGATGGAATATAATGACTATTCTATTGATATAAAAAAATAAATATAATAATGACACTGATTACATTAATTTATGATGGTATATCATACTTTTATGTTGATAAATAGTACATAAATAAATATAAACGAAAAGAGTGATTTTAGAATTTTTACCTTATTGGAATAACTTCATTAAAAATTACATTAAAATTTCGAGTAGTATTTTTTTGAGGAGATAAGAACTAATTTAAAGTGTGTATGAGTGTTTGGAATATATTTGGATAGAGTTGGGTTGAAATATGGTGATTTTAGTGTGAGGATATGTTGGGTGGGAAATGTATTTTTTTATGTGGTAAGAGTCACATTTTCTTAATTAGTGGTGCACTATTTATGGAAATTAGTTCCGAAGGTGGATAATAACGATGAGGGGAGGTGGTAAGGAAAGTAATGTAAAAAAATGATAATTTTGGGCCATTTTTGTATTATGTATGATTTTATTTACATTTTTATTAAACCCCCTTTAGATTTTATCATTTACCGTGGTAACTAGTTTTCGCATGACTATTTTATTTTCATTCATTAAAATAACATTAACATTATAAATAATTTAATAATTAATATTTGAAATATTAAACCCATTTTATTAAATATTATTTCTAAAAGTGATAAAAACTAATTTTATAATAATAAATGTATAACACATTAAAACAATTTTAGTGAAAAATATAACATCTGTTCTAAAATGTAAAATATTATATTTTATATAAATCAAAACATTTTAAATGTATAATTATAAATATATATTTAAACTTATATTATTAAAAATTATTTCATATATTTTTATTCCCGGCTTATATCTTAATGATGTCATAAAAGTCACGATATTAGTAAAAATAGTATTTAGTATTTTTCACCTAAAAATAAATCTTCTTAGAAATATATCCAAAATTCATCCTAATATAATAAATTCAGGATGAAGGAAAAAATGAATATCTTTTTTTCAAATCAGTATTTTCATGTCTAGAAATTCCCCATCAAAATTGAAATATAATATATAATGAATAATTATTTTTAGTGGAAATGCTATTTTTTACTATTATTACCTCCTCATATTATTATTACATATCAATTAATAATTAGTTATAATATATTTATTTATATTTTTAAACTTAATATTTGTCTGTATTTAAAAAAAATTAATTTTTCTAGATTAACAATACACAAATAAAATTGAATTTTTTTTGAAAATAACATACTCGTCATTGTTGTTGTAATTTAGATTATTCTTGAAATGTTATTTTTCATGAATAAAATAAAGCTGGAATTGTTTAATGGTAATAAAATGGATATTATAAGTATTCTAATAATTATATTTTATTTATTTTATACATTTTTTAGAAATTAAATTTAATATAAGCAACATAATGCACAAAAACAATTTTTTTGAAAATTGTTTCTTTTAAACATAAAATGAATATATTATTTTCTTAAAAATATCAATTTTATGGTTGTTAAGTTGTATAATTTTATATAAAAATATAAAATTTAGTAAAAAAATTTAACTATAATATAGTAAGATTCATAGCTCATAACAAGCCAATTTTTAGTAATATATATTTTTTATAAAATTATTTTGATTATTATTTAATTTCTCTAATTTAATTTTATCAATGAATCTGTTTTCAAAATGATATTTCATTTTATTTATTAAAATATTTTATAATTTTTTTACCTCCATTTATACCTTTGATTTTCACGACTATATTACATGACTTATATATACTACATGTAATTTGACCATAATAAAATACATCACTATTTTTTGTAGTTTAATGTTTCTTTTGAAGTAATCTATTAACTATAATATTTTTTAATGGTAATTTAATAGTAAAATATCAGGGTCTTACATTCCCCCCTAAAAATATTTCACCAATTTAATTTTATTTATCAATCATTATTGAAATATTTAAGGGTATCTATAAGGTAGACAAGAATCGTGATATAATTTTTAATGTGATTTGAAACTCACTATCATAGTAAATTATATATACCTCACAAATTTCTGTATATTTCGAATTATATTCTAACCATTTGTTTTAAATATACCTCATTACTTTTCTCCATTTCTTTAAGGTGTCTGGAGATATACCTTTCATAACATCATTTTGATGATACTTTTTCCATCCATATACATAAACCAGAATGTATTTCAAGATAATATATTATCAATATAATCTATCACATGAATAAGATAAATATATTCTTAGATGTATTCTTCTATGTCACCTTCTTATTAGAATATTTTAGTATTAGTTCAATTATCTTTTAGCTAACTTTGGTTCTCTTATATTTCTTATCTGACAACCTAAAAAAATTGTTACTAAATTATAATGACTATTATTGAAATATTCAAAACCAATAATTCATTGAAATTTATTCTCTCAAAATTCATTTTACCATTTATCCATAAAATAATATATCAATAATTATATAAATTAACATATGAATATATACATTTTAATCTATATTATCCTTGATTATGTTATATTTGGTTCTTAAACCAAAATATATTAACATCTCTCATAATGGTTTATAGAAAGTACGTGAAATAAAAAATTTATATTTCATGAGAGTGTCAAATTTGGTTTGTATTTTATACCCTTTTACATTCACCATGTTAATATGATGTTAGTTTTCCACAAAAAAGTTCATGGTTATTACCTCTATTTGTATCTTTTCCAGAGCCTACATCCAGTTGTTTATATCTAAGAATGAATTTCCTTTCAAATAAATCAAACAGTTTCTATTTTAACAAACCACTGTAATCTTATCCTATACATGGGATTATCTCAAGTTTTTTAAATAAATTTAAATCATCCTAATATAATAAAATAACAAACTTAATCAACAAAAGTAACTAAATTAATCTTTAATGATATATAAACACTAATTTTATACCAACTCATAAGCCTCATACCCACACTCATCGGTCTCCTGTTAATAATACATTCTTTACACATAGTCTTTGATACAAAATTAAGTGAACTAAATTATACATATCATTATTTTAATCCATTTCCATAAAATAAACAATACATATCATAAATAATATCACAATACCATAACCCAAATTGTTTATATTATTTGGAGATTATCTATATAATTTTCAATATTGTGAACATTTATCCGTAATCTCACTATACCAGACCTTCTTCTAAACATATCAACTGTTTTATACATATTAAAAACAATGGGATTGGAAAAAATAAGGTGTCAGATCAAATAATCAGTATGTGAAAAACCTATTATAAAATATTAATGGCGTTAAATCTTGATCAAATGAGAAAACAATGGAAGGAGAGAAATATAATATAAAAAGGAACATGGAACAATAAGATTTTTCTATAAGACATGATAAATAATAAAATAATACCACATGTGAAAATGTATACCATGATATAGGAGTTCATAAATATGAGATAATAATCTTATTCACTTGAACAAAACATATTAATTTAGAATAATAATTTGTAAAAATAATAAGAATATGAAATCATAACATTATGAACATAGAAAAACCGCATTTTTGATCACACAAAATCTTATGTGATTATGTTGACCACAATTACAAAAATATCCTATATTATGAAAATATATTAGTCACAATAACACCCATTAACAATATTGAGATAATATATTAATCACTAATGCATCAATGAATAATCTAATGAGAAAATATCAACCATAATTAAATCCACACACACTATTGTGAGAATAACATAACTGTAATTACTCCCTTAAAAAAATCTTGAGATCATTAATGAACTGCAATTAAACCCATAAAAAATTATTATCTCTTGATATATCAATATTTTCATAATAAATTGGATCCTGATATAGGACCCTTCATATTATATTATTAACCATTCAGAAACATTTTTTCCATGAGCACATGAAAACATTCATATTTCAAACACCGCTAAATTAAACTACGGAAAAGAGAATGGCGTCAAGAAAAAATCCCCAAAAATTTTCATAACTCATATATATAATGATGTTAGATGGTAACTTAAAAAAATATAACATGTTATTTTAACAAATATTTATTGTTGTCAATATAGATTAAAATGAAATTTATAAGCATAACACATATAATTTTACCACATAAGAAGGGACCAGGAGTTGGAATGTTTGATCAAAACAAATTATTCCCCAAAAAGAAAACTAATATAAGGGAATTTAGAGGGTTATTGCTGAAAAATATTTTCAATGGATGTAAAGTGTTTCCCCCTAAATGGGAAAATTGAAGTGAGTTCATAAAATAGTGTTTTTAGAAAACATTTTTTACATTATCATAATCGATGAAGTTACAAGGAACATTCAAATGCCATTATTAAAAAATTTTAATTGAAACAATTTAAAAAAAATATAATATTAAAAAATAATATTAAAAAATATAACCTTTAGAAACAAAAAAATTAATCAAATTTTAATTGTTTGTGGTAGAGAAAACATATGAGAATGTAAATAATAACATTTTTAATATTTTAAAATAAATTTTTTCAACCGGACTTCATAAAAAGATTAATAAAAATTATATTAGAAAATTTAAAAAGATAAGTTTCAAGATTAATAGAAATAGTAGAAAAAATAAATCAAAATAATTAAGTATGATATTGGTAGGAATTTTGAACATTGACTTTGTAGAAAAATATATCATTTGGAGAGGGTGTGAATTATTATTAAAATCATCAAATTTTATGAAGAAATAAAATTATCAAAGATGATGTATTTGATGTGAAAATGTGATTCCCTAGAATTTATTAGTGGTAATAAATATAATTTCATCACTTGGTATAATAAAACTATGTGGTAAGACCATGGTCAAATAATAATAATTACGACTCCACAAAAGAAGTTGACTCAAGAAATTCCCTTACTGCTTTGTTATTAAAGGAAATAAAATAGTATGATGGATGGTTCACTTATTTGTTTTCCAAAATCGATTAAATAATCATTGAAAAATATATGTTAATCAATTGATAAGTAGTAACTCAATATAAAACATGAATAATTGTATAATATGAAATCCTTCCTAAATTAAGAAAAATTGAGGCAAAAACATTTACTGACAACATAATTTAGGAAGTAAGAAACATTGGAATGGTGGATAAATATTTTCATGAATAATCATTATAACTTAATGAATGGGTGCTGATTTAAGAAACACCCCTTCCTAGTATTCATACATAGTCAAACACACTCTAACCATTAATATAAACCAAATTAATCACATATTTTATAACCCTACTCATATATATTAAATTTTAAAAACATAATTAATAATAATTGTTTAACTATATATTGGCCAGTTATGGATTCATTTTCATCATCATGAGTTAGTGATTTTGATTTTATGTTTTGTACAAAATTCCTGATAAGGGTTTTGATTATAATTTATCGATAGATACTTAATCATTACTGTATAATAAATTATGGTGCAGTAATTTTTTAAATTATTTAATAAATATCAATTTAATTTCGTTGGATACATATATTTAGTTTTCAAAGATGGAATTTATGATGAACTTGTTTCTATAATTTTTTTATGAAAAATTCTAGTATATAAATAATAAGTAAAATGTTAATATAACTACTATTAAACAATAATAAAATGGTAATTATAATTTTTATTAATCAGATAAAAATTTATAACTGTCTATATATGGGGTTGATGGAAAAAATGAATCACTATATTGAGGTCATAGTATACGCGTAAAAAAAAAGAAATATTTTAATTTTCTATAGAAAAAGTTGAATTTATAATATGGTTAGTATTTTAAGAATATAGAACATGTATTTAATAGAATATTAATTTACCAAATACATTTCTAAAACTATCCATATATGGTGGAGATGAAAATTAAAAAAACTCGTATATGGAGGTGGTAGTCTACACAAGAATGTGGAAGTTATTTTAAAATATTCAATGGAGAAGGGATGAAGGTATATATTTATTATTCCATCAATAAAATGAAAACAAAATTAATAAATTTACTAATGTTATTATTTTAATATGTTTCTTTAGACACTGAGGTAGAATAATGGGACGGAAATAAAAAGAATATAAAATGAGAGATTTGGGAATATTTACCTAACTCCTAGTAATAACAACTTGGTAAATTTGATTACACCTTTAAAGAGTGGTATTTTTAGTGAAACATCATCTAGGATGTTTCTATTTGTTTTTTAAGTATACTTGGGAAAAAAAATTTGAACTAATGTCCTTCTGGTTGAAACAGAAGTGGGGTGGTGAAGGGCTCCGATATAATTGACAAGAGTGGCTATTTTGAAATAAAAGGTGAACTATTCAAGGAATGTGTATAAAAAGTTAATAATAATACATATGGAATTATGTAAGGTAGATAAATTTATTAATAACTCATTTGGGAAAATAATTTTAACATTCTTCAGGTCTTTTACCATTTGATATAAACCCTTTTACATATTTTTTCTTTTATTGAGTGAACAAATATTTAAATAAATAATTTATTTTTATGACTAAAAATAAAATGGACCATATTAAATAATATTGACCATATTGTTTCAAATAATATATTTATTTTATTATATATATTTTCTAAATGTGATAAAAAATTATTTCTAAAATAATAAATCTATATCATATTAAAAATAGTTTTATGAAAAATACAACTTATGTTCCAAAATGTAACGTATATGTTTACAAATTAAAAATAATATCTCAATGAATAATTATACATATAAAATAAAAATTTGTTTAATAGAATGTTTTTCATAAATTTTTTTAATCCTTTTTATTTCCTTAATATGTTATAAAATTCACGACAATTATAAAAATTTAATTTTATAATGTTGCCCTAAAAAAAATTTTCTAAAAATATACAAAACACAATATATGATTATATTTTAATGATGAATAACAAATGAATTAAATTTTCTCAAATTAAAATTAAAAAATTTTGGAATTAAAAATTTAAAAGAAAATATAAAATATAATGAATTTTCTTTCGGAGAAAATGAATTTTTCAAACAAAAACAATTGTTCTTTTTATTTTATATCAAACAAAAATGATTTTTTATATATTATTTTTTTTAAATTATATTAGAATCACTTTTTTAAAAAAATTAATTTAATTACATTAGATAATAACTATACAATATTTTTTAAAATTGTTCTTCTAAAATTACTCATTTACCAATATAGTGGTTGTTAAAAATAATCCCAATAACATATTTTTATGCCTAAAAATTAAATTGTCCATAATACCAAATTAAAAAAATTAGGAATGAAGATATTATATCTGTTTTATCTATTTCAATTTTCAAATGTGATAAAAATTGTTTTTAATTTATGTGTTTATAATGCCGAGAAAACTTTTCTTCGAAAAAATGTATCTTCTAAGAATAAAAAGTATTTATTACACACCGATTTATAATTATTTTATGGATGTAAAATTAATTTTTTATATTATCAATAAATATAATTTGAAATATAATTCTACCATATCATAATAAAATACATAGCGCATAAAAAACATTTTCTTAGTAAAACTTAATTTTTCATGAAATGATTATATTAATTATAAAATCAATCTAAATGAATTTATCATTGAATTATTATTGAAAATGAAATTTATTTTTATCAATTTATATTTCATAGTTTTTTATCTCTATATATACCCACAATCATAACAAAAACATTTTTACTGTTGTATATATTACTTGTAATTTTATCTTTTTAAAATGTATCATAGTTTATTTTAGTTCATTGTTTCATGTTTATAAATCTATTAAACTTAATATTTATTTAAAATTATATTAATACTTAAATCTTTTGGTTTCATAGTTTTTTTCATATGGTATGACATATAAGTTACTAAGGCATGTCTTCTACCTTGTTTAAGCATAACATTTGTTAAAATATAATGTTATCACACCACAACCTTTGGAATATTGTATTGTATAATATGGCCATATGTTAATGTGATAATGTATCAATAATATACAATGATTAATATGGTATATTAAAAATTTAAATAGTAAATTTTTGTCTACTTATATTAAATATATCATTTCTATATATTTTTATAAGATAAAGTCTTTGGGTGAATTAATGGTGTGATTAAGTTTTAAATTTTATGACCACATACAATACTAGAACATTATGTGCATTCAAGTAAATGAATGAATAAGTTGTGTACCAAAAGCCTAAATAAAGATTCCAAATCCATGATAATGGTATGTATACATTATTTTGATTCTCCCTAGCAGACTTCCTCTTATCCTTCTTCCTTTTCACATGACGTACTATTACATCAGGTTCAAATGGTGTATAATTACTAATATATGGGTGATTTATCAATACAGGTAAACACAATTAGTAAAGAGTGTTTTGGATAATTATTGGTGAAATTCGTCAAGAAATTTTCATTATGATAGGCGTCTTGACTCTCTTAAATGGATGATATGTTCTTCATTTTAAATGATGCATGGATTCTATTTTAATGAATGTATATTCTTGGTTTATGGTCTTATATGAAATCTGATACTAGAATAACTATAATTTGATTTTAATAATCCACTAATATGTATCCTCTCCCATTATTTCATTATATAATATTTTTATTTTTATTTAAATTTATATTTTGGTAAAAAATATATCTTCTTGGATAAACATTCTCTGTTTTAATTCACATAATTTGATTCAGAACATTTTTTTGTATGAACCATTTAGATTCCCATAAAACAATTATCTCAAAATATAAATATTCATGAAAAAAATGTTGAAGTAAAAAATTTATTTGTATAGGGGATTTAATAGGTAATAAAAATGGTATTTTCAAATTGGATACTATAATCTGTGAAGTGACATTACACAAAATATCATCACAACACCCAACTCAACCAATCAATCAAAAACTATGACAACATTTTGCTAAGAATTTTTTTTCCATAACAACCATATTGATAACCCAAATATAAAATACAAAAACTAGATCAGTTTCATCATGAAATTTATTTTATCAACATCAAGTTGGTACTTATTTTATAAAATAAATTTCTCTTATAACTAGTTGTCTTTCTATGATGGTTTTTATACTAAAACATTAAAGACCATATCCATGTTAATATCAAATTATATTTTACAAAATGTATTTTTTCTGGAAATTTCCCATGGATTTTTGGTGGTGTATCCCTTATATTCAACATATATAGATATGTTTGAGGACTAAGAAATGGTGTCAAGATATCAAAATCTGGTTTTTAATGTAAAGATGTCATAAATCAATTTTATTGAACTGAAAAAATAAAAAATTTCCTGTAAGAAAAAATTATAAAAATTACTAGAACTAGATATTCATATTCTATTGAATATAGAAATTTAAAAATTCTATTAGAAATTATATTATAAATAACATCATACGGCTAAATTTATGATGTTCATATGGTAATGTAAGTTAAGATGTGTTTTAAGGTTACCTAATGGAATATATTGAGTCCATTAGAAAACGCTTTCTTGAATGAATTTTCTAGAATTAGGTTACTAGACTAACGGTAAAATAATAAGCTTGCTAGATTTAGTTTTCCAAAATGATGTTGTCAATACTAGGTTTTTGTATGAAGAAATTTGATCATATTATTTTACTATCAAATGTTCTAGATGGATGTTTTCAAATAGAGAAGATCTGTAAAAATATTAATTTACTATTTAATTACTATACAGAGGTGTTATGTAATAATGAATTAGAATGATAAGTCCTTACATTATTTTGCAACGATACGACAATAATTTTTTAATCTATAAAAATTGTGACATTAGTATAAGGTGTTCCAAAATGAGAGGAATATTACATTTATTCCATAAATATTACCATTGGTTGTCGAAATTGGATTTCATAAATGGTTGATTATTAGGGGAATGGTTTTGGAAGGGTTTTATAGAAGAAGTAACTAGAAAAACATTAATAAGGTCAATTGATGATAATTTGGAATAACTCTTATAAGATTCTAGAAGGGATTTTCAGAAGGACATCACATAAAATTTTGTGAAGTCATATTCATTGTTAATATATTTATCCAGATTCTAAATAACATATTTCTCATGATGTAAGGTTTAAATTTCTCGCTATTTTTATAATTTTTTAAATTTCCAATGACATTGTGATTTTTGGAATTATTGTGAATAATATTGACATGGAAAATATCAATTTTTTTAATGTGGTTAAACAATGTTTTAGTTAAGTAACAAATTAAGAAATAAAGTATTCATTTCATTATTTATTATCATCATATGTTAGAGCATAGAGGTTAATGGACTCATGTTGTATTATTATTAAATATATTAATAATTGTGAGATTCTAATAATAAATTTGAAGAAGTATATTTTGATGAAATAATATCTTAAAAAGGTTGTTTAAAATGAAAAGTTTTAAAATATTAGTTTTTGGTTAGAAACATATTCCTTTATAATACTATTTATTATTCGAATATATTCATAATAGCTAAATAATATAGAGGACCGATATATATTTCTCATATTATTGGAGGAAACATTTTTTATTTCTGTTTACCAACTTTCTTGGCTTAAGGGTGACCCCTTCCCACCACTATAATCCCTATCCAAATTTATATTTTTGAAGGATCTTAGTGTAAAATCTATATCGTGGTTGATTCTAAACATAAAAATGAGTATAAACCCACGTTGGGACCCAGCCTTGTAAAAATATTATTCCTTTTATTTTGTCATTCTTATTATTCTATATGGAAATGATGATTTATTAAATTTTTCTTAGATTACAACTCTTACAATTCAAATAGGATTATTTCATGTAGAATGAAATCATAAAATTATTTAAACTGATACAACCCCTCCTACTTCTCAAGGGTTCTATTTTCATGGTCACATAAATTAAAATCAAATGTTTGTTGCCTTTATAGATCTATTTATTAATGCAGGAGAAATTTAAATTCTTTTTACTAGAGTATTTATTACTATAGGTGGAATGAAGTATTATAGTTTGGAGAATATGATGATTCCCTATCTTTTTTCACCTTTCATAGAAGTGGTGAATATAGAAATTGTTGTACATTCACATATATAAAGGATGATCAATTGAATTTTTGAGAAAATATATCAAAAAGATGATAGTATGGCTTAAAACACAATTCTTATGTCTCATTATAAAATATTTTTCACAAATATTACGGGAATTTAAATAGATATGGTTATTTGGGATAAACAAGAAATAAATTTTTAAATTGATGTTAAAGTGAAGGAAAAATATTCAAATATAGATATGTAAATGTGAGGATAAGAAAATAAAATAGGAATACACCATTGATTAATTTTGAAAAGGGGATAACGAAATCATTTAAAAAATCATTAATTTGAGAGAATCTATTTTTAGATTACATTTGTTTGAAAAAAAATGATGCATATAGTTTTTGATAGACATGATCACAAAATATTTGTTATCAAGCATAGGGAATCAATTTCTCTTGATGAGATTCACAACATTTTCATTAGATATGAAATTAGGAAACCATTGGTCATTGAGAATTAGGAAAACAATGAAATTTATTTTGATGTAAGAATCTAAATATTTGGGAAGAAGATGAGTGACCTAACTAATCATAATTTGAAGCTATAGAGGAAGAATAATATTATCATGTATTTAATTTTATTGTAATTAATCATGGAAACAATAAATTAAAGAATAAGTTAAAACATCCTCTCAAATGTTTTATGTGTGGAGAAATATTCTAATTTTGCTCAAACCTCTAGAGAAAAATTTGTTAGTTAAAAGAAGAAAAAAAATGAACAATAATTATAATTATATGTGTAAAAAAAACCATAAATAAGTGAAAAAATATGGTTAGTGAAAATGAATATATTCTTGAAGAAGTATTCGGGGATTTATTTGTAAATAATATAAGAATTACTGAAATTAAATTAATTCATCACATGAATATGTTCCATAGAAAATGGTTAACGTCAGGTCTCAAGTTGAGAAACCCATGGATGTTTATAATAGTGAATAAGTAGAGGGGATAATATGGCATCCAACATTTTATTACATAAATTTTCATTACATGGTTCAAAATATAGGGTATATTAAATTTTATTTTCATGGAAATATTGTACATAACACATGATAACAAAAAATATTCTTCTAAAACCGCATGAAATACATCATCATAGGTTAAATCTAGGTAACACATACTTTATATTATATCCTAGGGACAAACATCAATGGAAAGGGTTTATAATGAATCTCATTAAGGGAATAAGAATGGGAGATATATAGCATGACATCTTGAGGCATATCAAAACAAACACGAGACATAATGATACAACATGAGAATAAAGGACATCATAATAATAATAACATTAATCATAAAATAGATACATGGGTAAAATTTTTAAATGATATATTCATAACAATATAACAATGATTGATCATCAAGTTCTCATAAAAGAAAATTACTAAGGCTATTCAATAAGGTATTGTAATCCTTATCATCTTTAGAGATTGAATTCATTACCAAATGAATTAGAGTGATATCAGGGAAAAACATTAATATTCTTCAATAAATTATAACCACATATAACATAATAAATCATTTCATTAATAACCCATAGATAATAAAGAACATATTTCTTATCAAAAATCACTGCATACAAAGGAGCTTAACGACATGATAATTATATCATTTTAACCCACAATGGAAAATGAAAGTATAATATATGTAAATACACGAATAAAAAATCATGTTTACAAATTTTTGACAGACCATTGATTCAAATAAAAAATGAAATGTAAATTTCTCATGTAAATGAGAGAATTTTCAGAAGGAAATTCTGCAGCCAAATGGTTATAAAACACGATTTTACAAATTAGTAAAATGAGATTGGATTATGGTATCCAAATAAAAAAAATATTTTTATAATAAGGGTAAGAAATAATTTTTATAGAAGAAACAGTTTTTTATATTGAAATAAACACCATAATGAATGTGAACTTGAATGAAAAATAGAATTGAAAATTTACCTAACATTGAAGAGTTGATCCTAAAACACGAGGATAGAACCTTTGGGGATTTAGAAGGGGGACTAATTGAAAGGAAAAATAACTAGATCATCATGTGGGATAGATTAGTATTGAATTAAAATGATTAATTTGGTGGGTATTTATGGAAAAAAGTGGATAATTTGTTTAATAATGTTCAATTATATATCCTGGAAGACTAGGTTGTGGAAAATGAAAAAAATGGATTAACCAAGGATTTTTGTCATGGATGTTGAAATTTGGGCCACATTTTATGAAAATATAATCATGTAGAACTAATAACTATTATTTAATAATTCTATTTTCATGGAAATGTAATGATTATATAATGTAATCTTTAAAAAGATAAAACTTTTATTTTCAGACTTTGGAAACAAACATTAAGCACAAAAAACAGAATAATACCTATTAAAATACTAAATATCAATTAAAAAAAATATATTATTCCTTTAATTTTGATTGATTTGTTATTACCTTATTATTACATAAATATGATGTCAAAAAATTTATCAAATCCATGAAATAGTATTTTATACTATTTATGAAAAAATAATGTATTTACTTTTTTTTATAAATTCCCCATAACTTAATTTCAATGTGACAATTTCAAAAATGATATTTATTTTATCATGAAAATTATATAATTTTTGTAATTTTATATTTTCAATATAAAAATTATTATTTATTAGAAATAGATGTTTTATAGTTTGGTCAAATTTTTGACACACATTAAAATTTACTAGGCCATTTTAAAATTCTTTTATCTTTTAATATTTAAATATTAATTTTAAAAATTCCATTTATTTAGAAAAATATTATATGGAATATTGTGGGTTTTTTGAAGAATTATATATTTTTTCTAGAAATATACTAATATGTTTACTTTCTTCTCAAACAATTATCAAATTCATATCAATTAAACATATATTTTTTATGAAAAACTATTATCTAATGGAATTTATGGAATAAACCGTTTATTTATTAAAATTAATTAACAACTTATGTAACTATGGTATTGACATGTAACACTTTATTGAACCCACGTACGTCCTGAGGGTAAGGTGTGGGATGGTGGTACTTCTGTGGGGTCCCTCGGATAATATAAACCAACTGGAACTTCTCACAAAGGTCATTTCATTCATGTTTCACTTATTTAAGCTCAGTTTGGGATCCACCAATAGAAAAACAATGTCATAATACTTCCCTCCCATGTTCTGTCAAATAGGATTCATGTGTAACATCTCTACTAGTTAAGTCCATATATTCACCAGTCTATATAAATTATTATATGTCGTTACTAGTTGTAAACAATAATTATAGTGGTAAAATTATAAACCATGTGTATAGTTTCCAAAATTTCATATTGAGTGATGGTTATATTGAACAACAGTCATACTGATCAATAGTCATAAAAAAGTCAAATCCCAATGGTCACATTTTCCTTCATATAATAGTAGTAATAAATAATTCATTCACCCTAAATTCACCAAAAAATTTCCTTAAGGGTTTATTTTAATTTCAAAAAATGTTTATTGTTTTAAAAATATGGTTTTTTATTTCTATATCCTTTTTATTGGAGGTTTTTATTCTATAATACTGAGGTGGTTCTTACGTTATTCTTTTATCTGAATTTTGTTTTATTTTTTGTTCAGTTGTAATGTTTTTCATTTTAATTAGAATGATAGATGAATAATGTAATGATAATTCTTAAGTACATGAAATTTTTTGTTTTCCATTTATTTTAAATGTGTAAGATATTATATAATAATGAAAAAACTTTTATTTTCGAAAATAAATAAAATTTAAAAATATTGGGTCATTACATTCTTCCCCCCTTGAAAAATTTCATCACTAAAATTTCAACTCATTTTCCCAGTTGAGAGAAGGTGGGGTAATTCATTCTCATTGACACCAATGGGTCACACTTCAATTATTCATATTTATGGTCCCTCCTCAACAATTTTATGGGGGGAGTTGTCTAATTTGTTAGAACCTTGACTCTATGTTCCATGATCGGCATCGATTGCTCATTATATGCAATGTCGTGCTCTAGTAGTACCACCTCCAGATTCAGTAATTGTGAGGGATCATGTATTTAGTTACTCAAGATAGATACATGGAATCAATTGTGAACATAATATATATATTTTTTAATGTTTTAGTTTATAGGACACATCCCTTGGGCGATCAAGGATTTCATAAGGGCCAATATAAATAAGGCTAATCTTCCCATTCATTCTAAATCACTTGACTGTCTTCCATGGTGATATACGAAGGAAATTTTTTCAACAAAATAAAACCCCATTTAAATTTTTATGATTTTCATCATATCCCTTCTATGGATTCTAATAATCCTTTATATTTTTTTGGATTAAAAGAACATTTTCTATCATCACTTGCACAAGATCGGGCCCAAAATAATTTCTCTCACCAACTTCATCCCAACAATTAAGCCCTCTACATCGATATAAATATATATCTTGATAAGTTAGAATTTAAATAATATATTGGATGATGTTTTTGTTGGTTAACTCAACTAATGGGTGGTTTTAATCCAATCCACTTTTATATATCATTGAACATGTTCTCAGTTTATCCCCTTGTGTCTGAAAAGTATTTTCTTATTGGACATTATTTTGGGGATCATAGGCCACACTGAAATTAAATTCAGTAATCAGATCATGTTGGAGGCTTCTACAAAATATATATGGGATCCTTGGATCATGATCAGAAATTATTGAAAGTGGGAACTCATTAAACCTAACTACATACATTATGTATATCTAATCAAGTTATTCAAGAGTGAAATCTTTTTGACTAGTGATAAAATGGGTACTTTTCATGCGATGACCTAGTATAACCTGTATTTCATCATTTTGATTAGTGGTTCTCGGGAAAAAATTGATGAAGTATATAATGATATTTTCCCACTTATATTTTTTTGGGTAGTCATTGCAATACACCATAAATAATTTGTCACTCTACCTTCACTTTTTGACATAACATGAAAATTTTAGTGTATTCAACAATCTACCATTTCTTATTATCCAACCAATAATTATCAAAAAGGTCCATATACATTTTTGTTTCTCCCATTATTTATTGAGAATATAGATCTATGAGATTCATTTATCAAATCCTCCTATATCTCTATGATATGTGGTATATATATCCTTGAATGAATTTTTAGTACACATTCTTGATCAATATTGAACCCAGAAAACATCCCATCATCACATCCACTATCATCCTTTATAACATAGGATCTTATCATAGATATTTCAGGATCATATCATGTAATTATGGTTATGAAATCATTTTGGATAGGTTTGATTATTTCCTTTCTGTTATGATTCCCATGGATACATTTCTTAGTTCCTTGATCAAATGATCTCCTTGACTAATCATCATTTCTAAAACAACAATGTTTTTCAAACATACTGTATCATTAACATTGGCCTAGATCCTGGTGGAAATCCAATTTATTAAAAACTGAAATCAAAGAAGGAGTCCCTTTTAATCAAGGTAAGGTATGAACCATTAAATTCCCAGAGGGACAGAGACACATAGTCAAAATATATAGTGGCCCTAGAGGCTAGATGGACAAATCCCAATCAGAGGCATGCATCCAAATATTTGAGCGTATAAAAGACAAATGGAATGAAGACCATTAAAAATAAAACACTACTAGATGGCCCAGTGGATCATGTCTAACAAAAGAAATCCCAATTCTCCACAAAACATGGTAGTTAATGGTGTCGATCTACTGACCAAGGAGCACTGTTGAGCCTCACCTATGCCATCCAGACCGCCTTGACATGAGGCTTTGCCACATCAGTCACCACTACCATCCGCCTTTCCCAACACCACCATCAATTTATCCCACCGCATCCCTATGAAAAACCATTATCCATAAAACCCATTCCAACCAGATCTGGATTTAGAACAGATATGGACTAGATTTGAAAATCCCTCACCGTCAAGCCAAGGCGTTGTCGCCAACTTCTCCAATCCCGCCATGAAAGTCACACAATATTCTCACCCATAAAAAACAGTCCGTTATCGAATAACCCTATCTCTGTAGATAAATCTCTAACCCATTCATCATTCACACCACAGTGCCTCCACAAGGGAAGAACCCTATTGTCTATTGGGATCTCTCATCCAAATCTGGGAAAAAACATGTTGTTAGGTAATGAGGTATTGGTGCCACATTCCCACCTACATGCCACACATCCAAAAAAATCTTCAAATTGGATAAACATTGGGTGTAGGCCAGTTCCAAACGGCAAAAAGGGGCCCATTAGAGGTCTGTTTGAATATTATCAGCTACATTGTTTACTCTTCTGAAGTGATAATTAATGGAGCAATCATATTCCTTAATATGTGCGAACCATATCCTTTATTTCTTGTTAAATTAATTTTACATTAATATATACATAAAATATTGGTGGTCTTCGTATATATCACATTTTTCTTATAATGACAGTGCCTCTATATATTTATAAAAAAATGTAACCACAGATAGATCCTGGTTCTGAATAGTATAATTCTACTCATTATTCTTTAACTATAGAGATTCATAAGAAATCACTTTATCATTTTTCATGGGGACTCACCCAATCCCTTTCAAAGATGTATCTCTATAAATAATGAATCCTTCTCTGATATAGGGTACAGATGATATCAGTGAATTAACCAATAACATCTCCAGTTCTTGGAATCATTCATCATAATTATTTTTCCAAATGAATAGAGACACTTTTTGTGATAAAATGGGTAGTGGATTAATATCCTTCTAAACCATGGAACCTAGTAATGTCATTTATTATTGTTGGATGATTCCACTCCCCAATAACCTTTTTCATCGTAGGGTTAACTGAGATTATTTCATTGGTTATAATGATCCTCAAGAATGAAACATCTTGTAAGCATAATTCACAATTTTTGAACATTTCAAAAATATTTTCCTTCAATAGAGTTCCCAAATAAATATTTACATTATCCTCAAGCACATTGAAATTTTTTGAATATATCATAATTTCATCAATTAAAATTTCCATTAATTTATCAATATAATCCTTCCAGGAATTTAACGAGATCAAAGATCAATCTTGGGAAATGATATTAAGATGATCTTCATCCACTTTGAGACTTCTCAAATATATCATAATATCATTAATAAAAGCTACCAAATATTTAACAATGTAGTCCTTCATGGTATTTAACTATATCAAAGATCTATGTAGTTCTTCAAATAATTCAGTTATTGGAATATATTCTTTATTTACCCTCAAATGATGATAACTTGATCAAAGATCAATCTTGGAAAATAATTTATCCCCATTAAGTCGGTCACCTAAATCATCGATCCTTGGGAATAGTTACTTCTTTTTCATTGTTATCACATAACGTTTCCTATATTCAATGCATAACCACATCGATCCATCCTTCTTATTTCACAAAGAAAACAGGTGTTCCCTAAGAAGACACACTTGGAAAGATAAATCCCTTCACCAAAAGATCATGAATTTGTTTCATTAATTCCAGAAACTCTATATTTTAAATAATACATTGGGTCTTTGATATCATCATGTATCTAGGTATGAGTTCAATAGAGAACTCTACCTCTCTGTTTGGGGGAGGTTCGGGTAAATCATCCAGAAATATGTCAGTAAATGTTGGAACAATGGGGACATTCTCTTTATTTATACATTCATTTACTTAATCCTCTTTACAAATAATATCTATAAATAAGGATATAGGAGGTTCTTCTAGACAATGATCTGGCAGGGAAATCTCTCCATTTAAAAAAATTAGGTTTTCAATTCATTATTATTGAAAATTGCTTGCTTAATTAGTTGATCTTAACATTATACATTATGATCCTGTCCAAACCTAGTATAGTATTTAATTACACCCTAGGAAACACTACTAGATTTGTGATGAGATTTTAATTTACAATATTAATACTTGAGTTTCTATACACTATTGATGCTAAGATAACTCCTCCATGAGTCTTGAATGACAACTCTACTTATATCAGTTCAGATATTGATTCTATATTCATTTAAAAAATAGATTAAATAATGGAATAAATATACCCCAAAAAAACATATTACATTCTATCTTTTATAGAATAATAATTTTACCTTCTGATACATTATTCAAAGCATTCACTTCAACTACCCTGATAAAAAATGCATGAGGTTTCTCTTTTGGCCTATGTGGAGGTCGATAGTGGTTCCCCTCCTTTTTCATATAATTGGACATTTATTTGAAAATTGACCAAGCTATCTACACATGAATCATTGAATTTCTAGTTGGGATAGAACCATATTCCTAATGTTGTTACTGTTGATAGAATAAGGCTTCATCTCATCATTACATTTTCAAGCTGTATGGCCATCTCTTCTATACATGTAACACTTTCTAATCCCGGGTAAGCAGTTCCTTGAATGATTCTTCCGACATTTTTTTCATGTGAGAAGTTTCACTTTATTTTCTCCTCTTAAATGATCAAATTTCCTCCCATTGTTTAGATCCATTAATCTATTCTACTCATTTGACCTATATTACTATTGAATATCTTCAAAATCCAATTCATCATTCATAGTACTCTACATTATCTCCTCAAAGTATTCATAGTCATGATTTTATAGATTCTTCCAAATATGGGTTCTTAGTATACTAAATAATCCATCAAAATTTCTATTAGGATATATAATGAAGCCAAAGTAGTATCGAACAAGTATTATAAATCGTCTATCATAGAATCCGAGTAATTTATTTTCCTTATACATCAGTTCGAGGAATCCCTTCTCCATATTAATTTTCATCGAATGGGGGAAATATTTTTTGAAAAAGATTTCTCATAAACTCTTCCCACTCCATTCAACAATCTCCATTCTTGGATTCAGGTTTTTAATTACTGTCATCCACTAATTAGATTCTCCTTCTAAGTGGTATATGGAATGGATGACTTTGTCTTATTTCAAATATATTTTGTATTGAAATGATATGTTCTATAGAGATTATACATTTTATATAAATCAATTGGTTCATAAATATAATGAATGAGGTGTTTGGTGATGTATAAAAGAGTCAATAGAATGTAGTTCCCTTTGATATGAATCTTGAATCTCGATTTTGATTCAAGTTATTTTTTATAACTAGAGTTATTATATACACCATCCTCATGATTTTTTTCATTACAGCTTCCAACGGAATGTCGTTAGTGCATACTATGTTGCACTCATCATTTTATGTGATTCCTCTGATATCATTCCATTTTTCAAAAAGTAGAAAAAATTTGTGATAAACATGTTACTTTTATAAATATTATAATTCTAAAGGGATATTCTATTTTAAAACATTATGCATAAATATGTTATTAATCTCAACAAATAACAATAACATTTTCTCTCTATACTTCATAATTGTTTATAAAAATATTGTTTTTAACCAAACATATTCAAAGAGTGTTTCAAACCAATGGTGTATAAAGTCATATTTATATGTACTGATTCAGATTTGAGTCTATCTCAAAGTGGAATTTTCCAGTGTTACCCTTTATTACGTCTATTCTTAAGAAACATCCTCTTGATTATATCCAAATGGGAATGTATTTTAATAGAAACCAGTTACATAATACATCACCAAAATACCATGATGTTTTTTATATTTATATTTTTTCTATGGTTATTTATAATGTTCTAAAGTCCTAATTTCCATAAAGAACAAATCCATAATTGCATAGAAACTATGAAATCCCACCTTTTTATTACATAACATTCTATTACTTGGTACAAAATGGATGAACTTTTTATATTTAGTTTTCTGTAAAATAGGTACATAAAACATTCTTATAAAACCACATGAATGAAATACTCAAGTGTTCACTCTAGGTTACTTATACTACATCTAATATCTGGGGGACATACATCAAATGATATCGGTGAGCATGAATCCTAGTAAAGGAAGTAGAAAGAGAGACATATGTCATGTGATCCTGAGATATATCAAAAAGAACATGGAAAATTATGATAATTCATTATAAAGAGGACCACCATAATAAAAATAACGTGAATCAAAAAATATAAATACGGATACAACATTTAAATGATACATTTATAATCATATAACCACGGTGTTGAAAATGAAAATTACAAAGGTTATTCACTAAGGTATCTGAAAAAATATTTTCTATATATATTAAATGCCTTTACCAATGTATTAGAGTGATATATGGGAAAAAACTTCATATTTATTAATTAATATGATCTAAATAAAAAATCATAAGTCACCTCATTTATAAATAGTGAATAATAAATAAGAACCATATTATCAAAAACATGTTAAACAGATGTTCTTAAAGACATGATAACTTTGTCATTATTAACCCATGAATGGAAATTTCATTTTAATATATGTAAATCCATGAATTAAAATGACATGATTCAATACTTTTTAATACCCATTTAAAATAAAGAGGTTTGGGTATATAGATAAAAAAGTAAAATTGTATTTCACATTTAGAAGCGACATTTTGATAATGAATTTCAGCAACATTATTGATATAAAACAAGGTTTTAGAAAATTGTAAATGGAGATAGTACAAGTTTATTCGATTAATAAATGAAAATTATTGTTGTAATGGAAAAAAATAAGGGAAACCTGTAATTCATAAATTAGAGGACAAACCACCTTGAAAGTATACTTGAATGGAAAAGATATATTGAGATTTTCATTACCTTGAAGAGTTTTTCCAAAATCATAAAGATGGAATCATGGGGACTTGAAGACACCTGGGGGTACTCTGTAGGAGAAAAAATAACATTATATTTATGTATAATTTATTAATAGGGAATAGAAATGGGGAAATGTGTGGTTATTTATATCAAATGTAGGGTAATGTTTATTTGTTTCCAATAAATGGTCATTGAAAACTTGGTTTTGGAAAATGAAAAACCATTAGCTTACCGATAGTTTTTTCTTTTGGTTTTGTAAATTTCAATCACATTTTATTATACATTAGTTATAAATAAATAAACAGCATTATTCATTACATTTATTGGCATGTAAATGTAATGA
The DNA here is from genome assembly GCA_963277665.1 of Viscum album. Lineage (NCBI taxonomy): Eukaryota > Viridiplantae > Streptophyta > Magnoliopsida > Santalales > Viscaceae > Viscum > Viscum album. The sequence continues at coordinate 1,011,869,225 of OY728131.1, forward strand.
TTCTTAAAATTAATGTTAAAAAAATTTGTTTTTCGATTTTGGAAAGTAACATATAGTTTATAAAATTGAATACAATATATTTAAATAATTGATATTTCTAGAATAGAATATTTTAGATTTAATTTTGTGTTTAAATTATTGTTACATTTTTATGAATTAAATATGTTATCAGAAAATTTAAAAAATCTATGAAATTTTATTTTTTACTATTTAATAAAAAATAATGTATTATTGAAAATTCCCATAAATTCATCCTAATATAATTTCAATATTCTGATTTGAAAAATTATGTTTATTTTATCATAAAATTTATATCAACATGAGAATTATGACATTTAATTACACAAAAACATTATTTATTGAAAATAGTAGTTCAAATATTACAATAAAATTTCAAACACATAAAAAAATCCTATTCCATTATAAAATTATTTTATTCTTTATTATTTAAAGAATTTTTTTTTAAATTTGAATTTCATTGAATAAAACTATTCATTACACAATGATTTATTATAAAATTTATATATATTTTCTAGGAAAATGATAGTTTGTTTTATTTTATCCAAAAATAAAATTATCAAATTCATACCAAATAATCAAATATTTTATTCTAAAAAACTATTCATAAGAAGAATTCATGGAATATAAATCGTATTCATACAAACAAATTTATATTTTATGTAACTACGGTCTGGACACATAACCTCTTACTACACTAATATACACCATGAGGGTAAGGTGTGTGATGTGGTTTATTTCATGGGGTACTTTAACAAACATCGACCAAGAGGAAATATATATAGACTTGAACTTCTATTGTATGAAATTTATTTCCAGATTCACATGTTGAACCTTAGATTGGGATTGGTCTTTCTAAAACACTAGTGATAATACCGCATTCCCGGGTTATGATAATAGGTCTTCAAACGTCATGACTATACTGGTTGAGGAAATCGATTCATCTATTTTTTATCATTTATCCTATGTCATTACAACATATAAACACTAGATATAATGTTAAAATTATTATCCATGGTTATAGTATCCAATTTTAATATTGATCAATAGTTATATTTACCAATGATAATTTAATAATTTAATCCCAGCCACCACCATTCCCATTATACTCTATAAATACCACTATATTCTTCCACTCATAATTCACTAAAATATCTATTAGTGTTATATTTTAATTTCATAAGATATTGTTTCTTAATAGAATATATATTTAACATATAAAGAATTTTTATTGGGGAGATGATTATAGTATATTGAGGAAATCCGTACATTCATATTTTTGTTGATCTGTTTTATATTTTTTGTCTATTTTAGTGTTTGTTATTTTAATTGGTCTCCCAGCAGAATGATGTATTGATCATTGTTAAAGAGACTAATTTTTTTTCTTTCTATTCATTTTGTATGTGTAAGACATTATATAATATTTTATAAAAATTTATTCATGAAAAAAATTCTAATTTAAAAAATTTTGGGTTTTTACAAAGAAACATATAGAGAATATATTCTAAGATCCAAACATTTAGTGTGGGTCAAGAAAAACCCAAAACTAAAAAAGAAGTCCAAATATATTGGAAATAAAGATGGTGTGAAAGATTTCCATAAAATATAATAAGGATATCTTAATGAAATAAAAATTTTTAATGAAAAAGTTGATGAGTAAGAAATATTGTTTAAATAAATGAAGATAAACTATTCATGATGGAATAAGAAATGATAAAGCCTCCCTTAAGATTCCTTATGGGTAAAATAATCATAAAAAAGAAATAATAATTTTTGTAAGTAATAGATTATTGAAAAAAATATATTAATAAAAAATCCAACAATTAAACTACACAATAGAGGTATGAACTCAACTTGATAAGAAAATAATTTTAATATTATTTCAACTAACTGAATATATTCAATGACAGGGAAGGGAATTCAAGGATTTAGAAATATAGTGAAAATATACTTCCTTTAAAAATCATTCATACGAATATAGTCAATCATAATGAACTAATATTCTCTAATATAAGACGAATGAAGTTATAAATTTTGATGAGACTCAAAAATAAATTTTCAACCGACATTAATATTATTATAGTATATGAAGATTTAGTGGTTTTTATTAGCATTGTATAGTATTTGGGAGTAAATATAATAATTATTTATAAAAATGAAACTTACTTTTAAAATTCCTGAGTCACGGGGGAGAAATACTAAAAGAATGATAAATTCTTAAGTTAGTGATTTCATGGTCTATAAGTTAAATAGGAATGTTTAGAATAAAATACCAAAAGATAAGAATTTATTAATGATGTCTATTGAAGATACGGTCAGTCTGGTCATCATTTAGAAGAATGTACAACTAATCTTCCTAGACAATTACTACTCATTAGAAATTAAATAGTACATGGTAAAGTAAATATAATGAAGAATAATATTATCTATGGTTGTACTAAAAGACAGAAAAAGGGGGAAGCCTTGGATTATGGAAAGTGGATGATCTTAATGTCATTCAGGAGATAAAAAAAATCTTAAAATACATCATATAACATGATGGATGTATATTTATATTTGAAAATTAGTGTTCCCGAAAAATAAAATGGATTCGAATAACTATAATTGAATAATGACAGTGGATGTCTAATGTTGTTCGATTTATTAATGTATATAAACATAATTAACTAATTATCGGTTGACTTTGGGATGATGGGAATTAATTAATCATCAAGATACATTCACTCATTATAAAATGATTAATAAATGGATATATTATAACCATGTGATACATAATTGGTTGTAATTTTTCCCAAAGAAGAGATCTAATTGATTCTTATTATTTGAGTACTAAAATGAAAATGACTAATGCATAAGAGAAATGGCTATATTTCCATAGGAAATATGATTAAAATATCTATTAAATGAGCTATGATATATCGTTCACAATATCATAAGGAAATAGATAATACATGTGAGGGATGAGAAAAAAGGACGAATTGTCTACAAAAATTCATCAGAAGGTAGAGATCCAATCTACTCAAATACTTTATCTTATTCACTATAATATCTATAGAAAAATGAGATACTATCCCCCAAGGTTTCTATTTACTTCATAACATTAATTTGTGAATTTATGTGGACAATATGAGTAATGTTATGAAATTAAAATCCCAGGGTGGGGAAATGTTTAAAATATTTTTGGAGGATGAGAAGGAAAAAAGTGTATATATCATAAAATTAAGAACAAATAGTGGAAATTTATATTATTGTAATTCATTTTAATTTTATATATCACCGAATAAAATTATACATTAATATTTTGATCCTTACACTTTTCAATAAAATGGTGCAATTAAGAGAAAGAACCAATGTCTAGTTAAAATAATTTTTATTATTATTTTAGATTTTAAACATGATAATTACTTTAGGAGAGAAATATTTTTTATTGATGTATATATTAAAAATAGATGTTTCGTAAGAATTAAATTATAATATACATCCTTTTAAATGTGGAAAAAAGATTCACATTTTATACTTCACATAATTTGGATGTCCTTTATTGATAATTATTAAAGATACAAACTTAGATAAATTTGATTGGATAATTGACAAAGGAATTTTTTTAGAGTATATAACCAATTGAAGATACTACATGATATGTATTAAACAATAACACAGAATTTAAAAATTATGTGATGTTATGTTTATATAAAATAAATTAAAATAAATAGATGAAGGAAATGGTGTTTATAATGATGTAAGAAAAGTAATCATAAAATCAACCAAAATAACTGAATAACAGCATGATGTAATTTTATACGTGATATATGAAAATGAATTATAAATATTCTAATAATGGATTATATGATTAGGGAAACAAAAATAAAAATTCTAGAATATATAGAAACATATTAAAATAAAAAACAATATCATAACAAGGTATTCTCTTATTCAAATGTGATGAAAATCGAAAATATATAATAAACCATCAATAATTTCTCAAATAAAACCATGATCATTATGAAAATATATTTAAAAAAGATAATGGATATAATAAATTAATAAATACATAGATAAAACTGAGAATATTGATAAATGGGATCTTTTTCAGATACCATAAGATAAAAATGTCATTGGAATTAGATGTCTGTTCCAGAAAAATATGAATGAAAAAGGAATGGTTTCAAGAAATAAATCACATCTCTTAATCAAAATTTATGAATAGTTATATGGTGTTTATTTTGAAAAAACATTCTTTCATGTTTCAGTAGTTGAAACTTTTAAATTCATTTTTATAATTTTTTATCAATGAAGATAAAATGTATATCAGATAGATGTTATGTTATTATTCATAAATAAGAATGCTGGTGAATAAGTTTATATTAAAAAACCAAATAAATTCATCCTTGATAATAATTTATGAAATTTTTAAAATATAAATTAATCATTTTATGGGTAAAATAAATATACATGAGATTGGTACTCAAAACATGAAACTTTTCTCCAAACATTAATCATTTTTAGAGTAAATGTTACGAAAAATATTTATGTAATGTAAATAGGCACTGAGACTATAATTATTATTATTTATATTTATGATATAATATTTACTTATTATAAACATCATATGCGTAAACAGTTCTCAGAATAGTTAAATTGTTTGTTTTATATGTCTATACTTGGGGAAATTAATTTTGTTCTAAAGAAAAAATCATGAAAATTAAAAGACATATATTTCCTTAACAAGAAAATTATTTCAAATAATAATTAAAAAATATTATCATTGATTATTTTACCGAATTTATTACACTTACTTCAGTTTGTATGAATACGATTAAAGATTAATTCTTCAAATGTGTGAATCATAAATACTTTTGAGAGCTTATTAGAAGTTAACTTTACCTTATATCATCTAATTTATATTTCTTTTATTATATAACATTAGGTTATGGGTAACAATGTAAATCTAAATAATATCACATGTTAAAACCAATATATTTTTTAGGTATTTCAAAGGAACAATGAAGAACATTTTGGTGTACAAGAAAAAAATTTTGGATTACAAGGGTTCATTGTATCTGATTGGGTTGGTTATTCTGATGATTGAAAATCAACATTCACAGGAACAATTTTCACGATATATTTCTATGTTTATTAGAATAGAATGAAATATTAATTTTAGTAGCACTAATTACTTATGAATCTAGATATATATTTATTACTCATGCATGTACTCAAATTATGTAGGTGAAAGCGTTTCTATCTGATTTGAGGGTGAATGTTAAGAAACAAATGAAGATTATTTTGGTGAAGAATTTTAAAATATATAATTCTAAAAATAATTTTCAACATTTTAAATATAATAAAATTGATGATATATATCATTGTATTAAAGTAAATTTTACTAGTGGTGATTTAAATAATGATTATTTTTCAAAAAATAGATCAAACATCTCATATATTTACCAAATATTTTCAAGGGGGAATATTTTATGAGTTGGGGATGAATTTATATTTTTATCCATCACTACTAACGTAAAAAAAATTTAGTTACCACCATGTTTCTTTGGATTCCATTGTCTAATGGGAAGAGGTAAAACTATTTACGTTGTCTTTTGTGAATCCGAAACTAGGGTTATCAAGTAAAGGTGATGTAAAATTTCTAGAAGTCAATTTCTAGAATATAATATATTTGATAGATATTATATCAGTATCATTTCAAAAAATATATAGAGGGATGTAATTCTATAAAAAGTTATTTCTTTATATGGAAATGTGGTTTCAAGACATTTCTCTTTGAGAAAGGCAATGGTATCATTATGAGATTGAAAATGAGTTGTTTTAATGTTAATATCAAATCTAAATGATGAGATAAAAAATCCAAAGATTATTTTGATGAATTTTTACATGATTTCAATATAGAAAATTTTTTTGACTTTTTTTGAATATATATAATATTTTTGAGGCCTTTATTTCTGTCAGTACTTATTTTGAAGAACATTATTGGGGGCAATTTATTGAAAAAATAATAATGTTTGGATGATGATTCAAAAAGATATTCTATATTCCTTGAATGTTTTACATTGTTATTAATTAATGATTCGCATGATTCAAGATTAGTTTATAATGTTTCTAGCTCTGAAAATGGTTTAAGAAGTTTCTAATTATATTATAAAAATATTTACGCTATTATTCCAAAAAAATTTACTAGACTGAGATATCCATTTATATTTGAAAAAATCTAAAATCCTACTAAAAATAATAAATCTAAACACCATTAGATGTATACATTTTAAATTTTTTTAATAAAAAATTAATAATACCATCATATTTAATAAATTGAAAAATTCTCATTGGATATATTATGTTAAAAAGTATTGTATTTTTTTAAAATATAAAATATTGAGTCCAAAAAAAATAGTTTCGATAATGATATTTTTGGAATGAGTTTACTAGAAATAGGGTAACAAAATGAATTTTTTGGAAATATGTTTACAGAATGAATTTTTTAGACCTAGGTTATTAGGTAAAGAAACAAGATTCTAATAATTTATTATTAGATGTTTCAGGTGAATGTTTTCAGATAATGGAGATGTAGAAAAAGGGGAATCTTATAGAGATTTATTGGATGGCAGTGTCTCCAATAAATAATTAAAAGGATAAATCATTACACTATTCTGACAATTTACACCTAATTTTCTATAATATTGAACCATTTTGAGCTTGTAATAATGATTTATTGATGGATAATAATATTAATTATATCTTGAAGTGTAAACATTAGTTTTTGGAAGATAAACTAAATTAATGATGAGTTATATAAGTATGGTTTCAAAAGGGGTTCCCGAATATCTTAATTTAAAAAACACTTTTATGATCAATTGAATATAATTTGAATTACCCTTATGTATTCGTAAAGATGTTTCATTAGGAGTTCACAAAAAAATTGTGAGGTCTCATTCATTGTGATGATATAGAGCTATAAATTCAATAACATATCATTCATGAAAAAAATTTCTAGACTTTTACTATGTTTTTAAGAAATATTTAAATATTTAGTAACACTATTATTTAAGGAATAATTATGTGTAATTTTTACCCAAAATAACTCCGTTGAATTTATGGAGGTGAAAAAAAATAAGTTGTAAAAAAATTCCATAATTGAAGTCCATGTTTCACTATTATTTATGAAAATATGATTGGGTATTAAAAGTGGGAACAACATTATTGTATTTTTATTGAAGATATTGAGAATTATGAGATTCTGGGAATAAAATTGGAAGAAAGAGTTACATAAGAGCAATGTTATAGAAAGAAGAACATTCAGACAGAATGTTTCAAATGACTGAGTATAGAGTAGAAGATTATGTATTTCTTTTTAATGGATTAGAGAAATGTCGTTATAATCACTGAAGAATATGGATGTTCAAAAGATAATTATCATATTGTTGGAAGTATCATTTGAAACTAGTGATAAAAACCATTATTAGGATAATGATGATTCATTTTCACCATTATTTTGGGATTTTGATGATTCCTTCCCTACTGAAATTTTTATTTGTTATGTATCTTAGTTGAAAATATTTGACTCAACTTATTTTAAATAATGTAAGGATTATGTAGCCATATTTTTTTTCCATTTTTATAGACAAATTGTTCCATAAATATTATATTTTTTATCACTGCATATCGGTGAGTCTGTGTTTTAGATTCTAGTGGATTGAATCTCTAAATGGTATAACAATTTTTTTATAGGTTAATGAAATTGTAAAATGATTACCACAGATTCAACCCTAGAGTTGTAATCCCATCTTGGTCACAAAAATCTATTTAAAATCATCTCACAATACCCTAACCATTGTCTTATCCAATCTCCTAACCTAATTAATTTATCCCCTAAACATTAACAGTTGAAATATTTTAGTCTATTCTTTATTTCTATATCTTATAGATATATTGTAACATAAACCACTAAATATTCCAAGTCTAATAATGTTTATCAAGCCTGTGTTATTCATTCCCTGACCAAGCCATTGCAAAAAACCCATAATGACACGCAATATACTGTACATTTTTTATATAGGAAAAAATATAATCAAACTCATTAAAAATTACTATATTAAACTATAAATGAATATAATTCCATTTTTCATATAGGTCAACCCAAATTTCTAATTTCTACCATTAATTGTGAAATAACATGGTGAATAAATCAAAACTACCTTCCTGACCAAACCCTCAAAAAAAAGAAATTCTATTAATTATTCCCCTTGGTTAATTCATTTTAACCTATAATTATTTCATTTTACTAAAACCCTCCAATTTTAAATTTTTTTAAATAAAACCTACTTAACCCAACACACCTTGAATTATCACATATTCTAACCATTTTCATTTTAACATGCTCGTTTTTAATAAGTCATTTCAATACTGAAAATTAACCTATAAAATGTAAACCAATTCAATTCACTGAAATTTAGATCTTTTTAATAACCCATATTATAAGGAAAATTATGTGCACTCCTATGTAACCACTTACTCTAAAATTAAATTTTCATAGTTGATCTAACCAAAAATACCACACCCATTATTTTTTCCTTAAACCAATATTATTTATTACATTTATTAAAAACTCCTAAACTAAAGCAAAAAATGCATAACCATGTTGTTTTAACTATTTAAGCACTATATAATTATTAAACTATGATTAATTTCCCTATAATGTTTCAAAACGATAGTTCATAATTTCATGAAAATCAAAATCCCCAAAACCACAAATTTAAAAGACCCCTAACTGTGTCATTTTAACATTTCATATATATGCATAATAAAAACTCCAAAATCATGATTTTTTTAGAAACACAATGTATTTTTATTTTTTGGATTATAAAATATATCATAAAAACCTTGGGTTAAGGAAATTTTAATTAATGATTTATCCAGTGACTCTCTATCTTAACTCATGTGACACATTAATCATCACCTATAATTGATCCAATGGATTAATTCATCTCTTTAATTATTTCTTAATCCCAAAAAAACTCCAACCTCTCCAATTACCTATTCTAATAAATATAAATTAACAACTAAAATAAATTCTTATTCCCATAATCATCTAATTAATACTCTTCCTTTAATCAATCCTTTTGAAAACAATTCATCGGTCCCACTCCATTACCAACACCACTATAAAGAGTCCCAAGTATACTCTTTATTATTATCAAAAAATTGAACCTACTATTCTTTCATAGACCATGTTAAATAAATAAATAAATAGAATAAAATACATTAAAAACATTCAAACCCCACGATCAAATGAACTAATGGGAGAAAACGTGAACCCCCCACCCCCCCCCCCCACACACACCAAACTCATCCCACACATACATAAACCCAAAAATATCTTTAAAATCTGTACTTATAATAATACCACTAATTAAATATCCATATATAGCTTTTATTTATGAAACCATTAATTAATATAGATGTAATATTTTTTCCATTATGGAAGAATCCCACAATTTATAGGATCTATCCTTATACGCTCCAATTAGAGAAGAGGATTATATGAGGGTGTAAATGAAAATATACATTGGAAAAAATCAAATCATCATGGAAATATTCTTACAGTTGACTAAATATTTCATTATAAATTTACACTATGAATAAAAATCATTTGAATTAAATTTTGGGTTAAATTATATTAAATATAACACCCATACTATAGTAGTTTTATATGATTATATTTGGTGAAATTTTTGAATTCACTCAACAAATATTAATGAATCTTCTAAATGATAAATCATAAAAAAAATAGATATCCATTCTGATGTATCCAATATATAATAATGAATATAAAGTATTGATAATTTCAAATATCAAGGACATATTATTTTAGAATATTTATAAACACATTACTACATAGAAGGATCCTAAATCTAAAAATCAAGCAGTTGTCTATTAATTGTATATCGTAATACATTATTTTAATCTCACGTTTTCCCTTCTAAATTAGAAGTGTTTTTTGTTATTTATTTTATGTGGATGAGGAAAAAAGGAATAATAGAATGGTTTTTTAATTTGTATCCAATAATATTTTCATTTTGAAAAAATAATTTCCTATAAATTCAAAGAAAAGTGTTGTATGTACACATTAAAAGTTATTATATGTTATTGTATACCTATATTTTTAACAAATTATAAACAAGATATTTATATTGAAAAATATGTTATTTTAATATCAAAAAGTGTTTAAGGATTATTTTATTTTACACAATCATAGACTATGATGATTCATGTATATGCTATTAGTTCTTGCCACAACATCTGGCATGATTTCTTTAGAAAATGAATCAATGGGATTGATTCATTTTTTTCATGAGAATATGTTTGAAATATTCAAATGGATACACACCAATGGGTTATTACATAATCAAATATACTGAGATTTAAAAAGATGACATAACATTACAACCTTCTTCATTAAATGAAGTGATTCTTTTTAAGTGTATGTGATCCATATTGTTGATTGACACGCATTTCATTAAATGATTGATGAAACTCTATTCATTATTAATTCACTTTTTATCTTTGTAAAAAGGTTAAAGAATCCCTTTGAGGATCAGGATTCCTCAAAAGATGATCATGGATCCACTGTTCAGTGTAATCTATCCAAACAAAGAGGCAATTTGATGATACTACTATGATCTACATCAATCATGTGTCAATGAGTAAAAGATATTTTATGAAAAAATGTAGGTATTCATATTTTTTATTCATTTTAATATCACAATATTTATATTAAATATAGATCATGGGTTTAAGGGGTTGTTATCACAAAATTTGATCATGAGGTGATCTTTTTAATTCATTCAATGGTATCAAATTATTTTTCTTTCGAAGTGATTCTTCTGGGTTTTTAAATATCATTTCCACATAAGACATTTCATTAAATAAGAGACATTTGAATTCATATATTTTGATTTATCATAGCAAAAAATAGTTATATATCATTATATATGATATATTTTAAACATTTAGATTTTGAACTATGTAATAGATTATGATATGTGATATCATAAAATGTTACTCGGTCTTGAGTTTCTAAAAAACACTGTATTATAGTGTAATTATAATATCTATTAAATCATTAAATATGATTTTATCATTATGATATCATTATTCATAAATTATGATAGTAATTTTAGAATATTATTGGTTTTGTATCATATAACATGATTGATATTCATTTAATTTAACTTCAATATTAGTCATAAGTTATGAATAATATTTTCTATTATCATTCATAAAAAAATTTATATGTAAAAATGATAAAATTATAATTTTTTATATTTATTTTATTGTTAATAATAATTTTATAATTTATTAGTCTTAGGCTATTTAAAATGAGATTATGTATGCCTAAATTAAATATTAAAATTTCATATTTGTATCACATACTATAGACAAAATAAGGTGTTTATTTATTTGTTAATTAAATTTTAATTTTAATGTTTATCTTTTTTTCCAATTATGATGATTTTTTATTATTAATTAATGTGATAAATTGATTCAAGATGTTTTTATGGCCATTAATTATATTCTAGATATAACAAAATTATATATGGTTTTCATAAAGTTATAATATTGAATATAGTTATTAAAAACAATTTATACATTTCTGGTGTTAGATTTATCATGAATTATATTAAATCCTGGGTAATGTTTCCCCATATATAGGGGATCTATTTCAGACTCGCCACTATTTTGGAGGTTTATAACTTATTATAGAATGTTTTCTATTTTTTATATGTGTCTTTGTGATTACTCATGTGGACATTTATAATCTCATACATCTCTAAGAATTTACAGGAATTGTTCATATACACTATATATGAGAGTCATTTGGATATGTGTGAATATGTGTTGATTCTATTTTTGGTGATTAACATAAACATAATGGTTTTGTAAAGAGATCCACATTAATGTGCTGTAAAGTCCTAAATTTGTTCAATTAAAATGGGATTCCAAAACTAAATTTTTAGAATCATGAAATCGCAATGGGATAAAATAAAATATATTAAATAATTCATGAAATAATATATTTATAAATATCTTGGCCATGTTACTTATATTGAATTGGTGAGACTCCAAATATAAAACCCTTCAATTACTGAGTTTTACATTCTTTTTAAAGCACCCATATGTCATTACCTTGATCATTCATATTTGAATGTTCTATGAATGTAGGGTACCCTATGATCATTTTTTATAAGCCATGGTGGAAATGGATGACTTAAAATTTAGGTTACCAAGTACTATTTTCAATATTGAGTGACAAATTACTAGGAATCCCAATGTGTTAAGATACCAGTGGATTGGAGTTTAGTTTTCGATGTGATGGATTCGGGTAAAGAGTTTCCTACATAAAAATCAAAGGATTGTAACTATTATGATTGGGATGATTGCCTTCCTAAATTAAAAAATAGTGACATTAATAATAAATAAAACTCATTACTTATTGAAATATGGATTTTGGATCACAAAATGGATATAGATTATGTGGACATCATTTTTAGTTGGAGAACATTGACTAAATGTTATTATTAAAATACATAAAACCAAAAACTCACCTATTGATATGTTTCAATTGTATATCACTCTTACAAAATGATAATAATATTTGGATACATTTTAGTTATGATATAAAAACAATTCAATATTATTATCTAAGGTCAATAATTGTTCTTAATGATAATAATTTTGAGCATCTGAATGTGAATGTTATGAAAATCAACTTCAACAAATATAACTCATGGGAATTAGATATTGTTAGATTTGGTAACATGAAACTGACCCTCTTATTATGTGATTACATGTTTTCATTATTAATTATGTTTATCATCACATCGTGTTTTTCCATTTTCATTAAATTCATATGTGATGATTTTCATAGAATATGTGTTTCACTGAATGTTCGTAGAAGTTCCCCATTAAAATGAAAAACTAGAGGTTTCACAATTGTATTATTAAATATGGTTCTATGGTTGGATTATTTTTCATGAAGGTGCATTGATGATACAATATTTTAGGGGTGGGAGGCACATAATTCATTTATACAACATATCATGGTGTTCATGATTGGTAACATCCAAGATATGAGGATATGAGAATAGATCCATTTATAAAATATATTTATTTTCAAGTTCAATTAGATATTTTTATTTTAGTAAATTTATACTGATACTTAGACATTAAGGTTATCATTAATTGGTATCACAACAAAATTAAATTTATGTTTTGATGAAAAGCATTAGCCATATATTCACAATGAGGTAGGGTGTGTCGGGTGCATCAGTAGCGATGATTTATTAATGTATAATTCAGGAAATGATTTATCCCTACTATCCATTAATGAATGTTTATATCTAGGTACCCTTGATTTTAATAGATCTAAATAGATAAATCTATGGTGATAGTGTTTAGTCGGAGATGTCAATTCTAAAAAATCAAAAAAATATACATTAAGAATATTAGATAATAGCCCCAACATGAAACCTTCTCTTTCTAAAATATTCCTATAAATGGATTATATTACATGATAAGTTTTCATATGAGGTTCAATATATTAATGAAATTAACTTCCCACTTTTTGGGTTTCTTGGCATGTTACTAGACACAATCTTTGTAAACTATGATTTTATTACTAATTCCACTGTGAAAGAGGCCTAGAGCGTCCCACACCATGTGTATGTGAAATCGTTGTTAAATTCAAGTATTAAATTTAAAAAGTTACAATTAATAATATTCATTTATGTTTTGGTGGAACTACAAAATTTAATCAATAGTTATTCAACAAAATAGATTATTTAACTATTAATAAATATTTATTTTCATTTTTTTTATAAATATAATATATATTAAATTTAACGATAAATAATGCAATGATATTTATTTTTTAAATAAATAGTCATTATTCATGGATCATTGAATATTGATAATGGAATGAGGGATGAGCATAATGGTCTAATTGGAAATGGAATAAATTTTTTATTAACATTCTTAATGTTTCTTTTATATAAAAAAATTTAATAATAATAATATTATTATAAGATATGGGAACAAAAAAGAATTATTAAGTATCGAAAGGCCCTCTCTTAAATATTCAAACCCTAAACCTACTATACTAAATATATAATTGTAACGCATTCTATAATCACTCTTTTTGTTAAACAACATATATAGTGAGACTATATCACTCCCCATAGAGATATCTAGAGATCTAGAATGCACTCTCTTTTCAACCTCTCACAATGCATCAAGATATAATCCATATTTTATACTTCCCCAATAAAAATTATGTTGCATACAACCACAACAACGATATAAATTATAATAAATCATTATAGCCCGTTATGATTATAAGACAATGTTCATCAATTATGGTTCATGTGTGGATCACTTCTAGATGGATCTTCTACATGTATATCGAATAATTCTAACGAAATGATGATATCAAGTCCATCAGACCATCAATGATGAGATAATTAAATGTTGAGGTAATTATATCTCTTCACATAAATTAAGACAAAAAACTTGTGTTATCCATGACACCAAGGTTCTTGAAGTGAAACAATAACCTATAAGAGGAATTAGAGCGGTCAGATATTTAATTTATTATTAATAGTTATTCATTGAATTTTTACATGTGTTTTTGTTTTATTTTACTTCAAATATATTACATTTAATATCTAAACATCATCATTTATTCTTTTCTTCGTTCTCACTTAAATAACTAATAAAAAATTATTAGTAAAATAAAGAAACATCATAAAACACCATCTAATGGTTCCAAAGGTTCTTATCAAACAAAAAATAGAATACCTAACATGAACATATTAAAAATATGCTACGAATACTTTATTTCATATATATCTCACATTATCATGACCAATTTGATATAATCAGGTATAAGATCTGATAAAATAAGATATAAGAATATATCAAGATAGAATATTACATGGATTTATGAACTAAATGACATGTAACTCATATATATGACATATAATTCAATGTTTATCATACCGAAGAACATTTGGTGTCCCTTCATTCCATGTATTACATAGATGACATAATTACTAACATACCATGAAACTTATAAGTCACACGATGTGTAAGATAGAAATCATTGCATCAACCATGAACTCATCTATAGCTTGTAACACTCCCATTTCGAAGGTGTGTGTTGTGATCACTAGTAGAAAATAGTATATTATGTATTGACAAGTTTAGATAATATTACCAATCTTATGTGTATAAAATTTGAATATATAATTTAAATTTCTAACATGTGTTCATGGTGTCATTAATTTCACAGTACATTCCATTTCATAGGATTGATAATAATATATTAAATCAATTAATTTGTAAAAATTTATATTAAGAGACATATTTTTATCTAAGTACACTTGTGTACTTAATTATTTTTTAATAAAATTAATTTTGTTCAAAATTATAAGTCATGGTTCGTTATGGATTCATGGATGTAATTAGGATAAATTGAATTAATTTGATTTATGTTTTTCCACATTATCTAACATAAATAATGAATTTAGGTAATTGATAACTAGATTGAAAATAATTGCACATTTTTTGATTTGTGGATGATCATGAAAGTATATCATACTACTGTATAAGATTTTTTTTTAATTTATAATGGTTTAATTATATTTTACGGCCTATATGTCATCCCATCCTCCTATATGTCATCCCATCCTCCTTATGATACCTAAGATTTTGTTTTTTAATTTATTATGGTTTAATTAAATTTTAAATTTTATGGTTTAATTAAATTTTACGGCCTATATGTCATCCCATCAGTGGTTCATGGTGGAATCAATTGAGATGATACTTAAGAGCCAAAGGAAAATAATATAAAAAAACCAATCTATAATTCAATGGGTTTTCACTAAGGGTTGAGGGTTAGATTATCATTATCAAGATAAAATAACCATCATATAGTCTCATTATCATCCCACTTATATTTAATTTCTATCATTATAATGGTTAAATAATTATGTTTTTTTGATTATGTGTGATCATATAATAATTAAATAAATAAAAGTACTATATGGAATAGAATATAACTAGATAATGTAAGAATGTTTTATCAGACATTGTTAATCACATAATTAAAATAAAAATAATATTAAAAATTTAAGTGATAAGATGGGATTTATGTATAATAATTAAAATCCATCACCAAAAATATTGAGTCAGTATAGCCTTTCACTAGTCAATATGAAATTGGCCTCATGGTAAAAGTTCTAGAACAATGCAAATTGGGGGGGGGGGGCTTTATATATCGTAAAAATCTAATCTTGGATTTTAAGGTTGAATTAACATTTTTCATATGAATGGTTTAATTACTAAGAATAATTTGGTGTAACTAAGGGGAAGGTTTAAGAAAATGTGTATTTTGGATTTCAAAATTTGGGAGTACAACCAATGGCTTATGAAACTGTGAGCTACATCGATGATATTTATGCCTACCTATATCCCTTAAAATTATTAGAGTTGGTTCCACATATCCAAATTAGGTTTACATTATGATAAAATATTTCCATTATTTTGAATATTAACATACCTCTTATCACTTCATGATTTTTTTTCTTCAAGACACAGTATGTGATAATCTCTTAAGTGTGGTAGCAACACTAGAAGGTCATAGAAATTCCCCTCTATGATGAGGAACCAGAAGTGTAATGATAGTATTATGAAATAAATGTTATATACATTAATGAAATCATTTTTTTGACACATATGTTGTAGGATATCCATTGTAGAGACTCATAGGATTTTGAGGCACTTTTTCATGGTGTATACCGTTGGTAATTTCCAGTTTTGGAAATTTTGAGAATGAGTCCCTCTAATAGAAAATTTATATTTTACATATGATTTAATGTTCATATATATGTAAATGAATACTGGTCCTTATAATTTAAAATTATTACTAATTGAGGTTACGAGTCACTTAATTTTATGTGTTTATAGAAGTCATGATGACATATCTTCATGGTGAAGTAGGATTCATTGGGTGCCTCATGAGTAATATTACATTAATAAGTAATATGAGAAATAATATTTCCCATTTGTTATTTAATTTATGTACGTATATTAGGACCTTTCATATAAATTATATATCCTAAATAAATCCATTTCTATTTATTTCTATAGAAAATATCAATTTCCATATGTACAAATAATGATACATTGAACACATAAGATTATGACACTAGAATAATACCTTCTTGATTGGATATTTCACGATAATGAAATTATATTACATAATAATCATTATTATTTGGTTTTATAACATTTTTTCATTAACTTATTTCACTATGGGGGAATTTATGTGTTTCAAGATGCTACCCATGGACAATGGGTACCATTTCTTATTTCCACTGAGAAAGTGGTCTAGAGGGTGACAAACTAATTGTTTCTAGAAACATAAATAAATGATATTTTTTTAACATGTTTTATAAATATTATTCCCACACATGGTTTAATATTTTTTTTATTTTTGGCAGATGAAAAATATTTTGTCACCAGTTACTCGAGATAATATTTTGTGAGAGAAATATTTAATAAATATTTATTTGTTATTCATCGAATATATTATTAATTTATTAGATATATAAAAATAAATTTATATTTATTTATAAAAAAATTAGTATTTATTCATGTTTAGATAAATATTGTGTAAGAATATTAGACTGATATTAATATTCTAGTGAGAAATAATATGTACGGAACATTAATTTAATAAATAATATTTAATTTATTTCACTATTTTAGCACATGCTAAGAAATAATATTGTTATTATTTTTAATGACAAAAGGACTCATAAGAAATAATAAAAATAATAAGTTCACATGTGAAATTTTTATTTTCTATCCCTATATGTATATAAATCTAATAATTATATTTTTATGTATTAATAATTAATTTCGTTGTGCACAACCACAATATGTTGAGAGAATTATCATTAATCCCTTGAGTACTACCTTTCTATGAATTTTCTCTTGAATAAAGATTGATCCTCCTCTTTCACAACTCTCATGTCTTGAGAAATTGAATATAACCCTTCCTTGAAGAGATTCTCAAGGCAATCAAATGAAAATAATATAATAATCTCAACATCTTTCACTACCACCCATATATTCTAATGGCACAATTCGGTGTATTGTGGAACACCTGGGGATCACCACTAGAGGGAATAAACTATTGATTCTAGCTATAGTATGATGGTCTGATGTAGAGCTCTTTTTAGATCCATCAAAGAATATTGAATTCATTACATGGAAAGTCAATAATTATTTAAGTTAATCATAAATATTATTTTATGATAATGGATTTTGGTTATAGGGTTCAATAATCAATTACTATTTGATTCATTTATATCAATAACGATGTTTATTGTCATATAAATCATAGATTAAACATTAATAGTGGAAAAAATAAAGTGTGAAATTTCATATCTGACAATTTTTTTCCCTGAAACCTCTAAGTGGTATTTGGGAAGTTTCCTAATTATTTATAATTATTTAAATATTTTCAATTGATTTACACATTTAGCACTGATTGTGAATTTTAAAATAACTCTTCATTAATAAAAATAAAGAGATATTATCCCCTTATTCTTTTATCACACAAATATAATAAAATCAATTAATATTATGAATGAAATTTAGTTGAAGAACTTTTCTAGAGGTTTGGGGGATTTTGGCAAGATAGAACAAGAGTATATATTATATTTCCCATGGGTAAAATCCCTATACCCATGTTCAATGCACCATGAATCAATTCAGAATTAATTCAATTCATGTGCATTTATTACCCATGATTTGTATTTAAATAAAATGCATGTTGACCCGGCTAGGTTATAACATGGTTAAGAAAACAACACGGTGTTCAACATTTGTACCCATTGTGTAGTCTATTAGTAAATGGTGGGTTGAGTAATCTCTTATAAAACATACATGGAACGTGAGCATGTAACCCAAAGATACAACACTTTGTATCCCATAGAAAAATCATGTAATCCATTATATTTTATACTATGACTACATACTGATTTTCTAGAAATGTTTTGTAGATAGATGGTGAGAAAAATACATGTCAAGTAGTTAGTTAGTACATGTCTAGTATATTATTAAATTTTGCATAATTAAATTATATTATTGTACTGCTTAATCCTCATCAACATGTGTTCCAAGAGGACATTAAGTTAATATTACACACCATGGTATGAGTTATACGTATAATGGATAATTAATTTCTATGTAATGCTCAAAACTGCATATCGTGTATAAGTTATAATACATCCATTTATCTACTTGCATTTAAATATAACATTCTATGTAAATACCATGTTTTATATGAGGTCATAAATTTGACATTACACTTTAAAAAAATATGTGTTAATATATTCTTTCTACATGTTTTATGATTAAATAGTGTATGTATAAAACACATGTTTGGTAGTTTGGATGGGTACTCACCTTGTTACCTCCAAGGTACATTTTTATACACCGTTAATTTTAAATAAATTTATTGAATTTTATTTAAAATGTGATGAATCATAAGATTCATAAAATTGAGTAAAAAATTAAAATAAAATAAAAAATTAATTAAAGAAGATAATTAATTTAATATTATTGGTATTAATATAAAATAAGAATGATTATAATTGAATGCTATTTTTATTAAATGTTTGATTTATTGCATGTATGTGGATGATCATGACTATAGACCAGACCAATGTATGTTATTGGTTACCTCTTAATTTCTTATTAAATTAATTTTTTGTTATTTTCATCATCCCACCTCTAAATATATAAGGGACTATGAGCCCATAGTTTATTTTATATAAACCCTCTAACCAATCCATTGGTTTCTATCACTTGAGAGTGTGTTAAATCATATTAAATGGATTGAGATCCCAATATAGTGGAGGTAGTTAATGTTTTGAGCAATGTAAAAACCAATATAAGAGGAACATGGGCAGATAGGCGGAAATCGACCACATGAACCATAAATTGGTTCATGGTTTTTTTCCCTACGTTAAAATTTAATTAAGCATCCCATAAATAAATGAACCACTTGTAAAAGTGTATCACCCTGATATTCTATGAAATATTTTTTTAACTGAATTTAATTACATAGATAACATTTTTTACACACAATACCATATTTAGAATATGTTACATGTAACATCCAGTTTCTCTTTCATTATTCACAACACCAGGTTCATCTTGTGTTACCTAAAACATCATGCATAATAATATTTGACATACTATAAAAATATTTCTACATTATTGTTATAACATAATCGTTATAATGATAAGTAGGAATATGATTACATTATACTAAGAAAAAATATGATTTACATATGTATATAAAATAAATTATTTGGGGTCTAGTTAATTATAAATTAAAATAAAAAAAATTTGAAAATAAATGAAATATTTTTCGGAAAATCTTTTTTGTGTGCACAAACATGTGTTATGTAAAAATATTAAATAAACCACTTTTGGTGAATTCTTTAAATAAAATATATACTCTATATTATAAAAAATATTTATTATTAATCTTATGTATTTTCTAGGAATGATATAATAATAAATATAATTTTATTCAAAAAAAATTATTTTTCTAAAAATATTCTTTGGTCGCATTTTCCAAAAAAATATCAATTAATTTTTTCAATGTTTGAAAATTTTATTTGAAAAAATTAACATCCGTTTTAAATAATCAGGTAAATATTATCTTATTGTTATTTTTTTAATTTTTGTGAAGCGATAAAATTTTGAATGAATGGTGTAAAATATTGGTTTCTATTAAAAAATATAATTCTAATTCATAGTATTTATAAGATAAAATTTATTTTAATATGGATTTTAAAGTAAAATATGTTAAATTAAATATATAAATATATTTATTTATATATTAACACAATCTAGGTCACTGGAATCAATTTTATATTTAATTTTGTTATAAAAACATTTATAAATAATGAATATTTTATCCTTAGTAAACAACTTTTTCATCCCATCTGCAGGTTTAAATTTAAATTAAAATTTAAAGATTATATAAATATAATATAGAAAAAATGACTCCATTTTTTTAATTAGATTAATTTAAATTTTTTAATAAGTTCATATTAAAATTTATATAATGAATATTGAAAACAGTAACAATATATTACAACTGTTAAGGTAAAACATATTTATCGAGTGTAAAAATAAAAAAAATAAGGGTTAAAAAGTCCTTAAAACTTATCAAAAATATATTATATATAAACATTTAGACATAATAATTTATAATTTTTTATAATGTTCCATTTTTAATCCTTCTGGTAGGTGAAAAACATGGGTTTACCATTTTCATTTCCAAAATTAAATGTGTTTCACTCACATCACTTATAAATGCCCACCCCTATTCCTATCATATTCACACTTAAAAAGAGCATTTTTAATATAATACCTTTTGAAATAAATTCCTTATATACCTAAACACATAATATATTTCTTGGTGGGATATTAAATCTAATCTCGGTAGGATTTAGGTTAAACCTAAATAGGTTTTCCAAAGAAGAGGTAATGTTTTAAATTATGATTTTTTATATTCATTAAAACTTATTAAAATAATTAATTATTGTGAGATAATTACACCAGTAAATAAATTATAATTATAATTTATTATTTTTAGGTAATAACTTATATCCTTCACCTCTTCCATCAAATGTGATGTGAAATCATCATTTATCGTTAAGGCATATTATCGCCTCATGAACTTCTGTTATTTGTTTTCCATCACCACTTATAAAGGTAGGATATAATGAAGGATTAAATTTTTATATATTATTATTAAGATATTAATATTCTTATTTATTTAAAATATATCATATATTCTACAATGTTTCATTCTGTGAGAATATGATAATGTCACTCGTGTTTATAACAGACAACTTCTTTACAAATTGATGTGATTCTTTTTCATGTACTCATTAAAAAGAAGGTCATAAAGAAGGTTTAAAAAAATATGACAAATATTAGATAAAAATTATTATTTGATGGAAATATATTAGTTATATTTCTTTCATTTAATCCATCGAGAAAATGGAAACATCATTCATGCGTACATAATACCTACCATGTCCATGAACAATGTATTTCATTTTCTATATATATTTTTATGGATAAC
This sequence comes from Viscum album, assembly GCA_963277665.1. Taxonomy (NCBI): domain Eukaryota; kingdom Viridiplantae; phylum Streptophyta; class Magnoliopsida; order Santalales; family Viscaceae; genus Viscum; species Viscum album. The sequence goes on from OY728131.1 coordinate 1,011,891,492, forward strand.
TAAAAATACATATATACTGAATACATATGATATTTAATTGAATTTTTGTATTAAACATATTATTTAACCTGGTACAATATAATGGGGCCAAAAATATAAAATCAAAACATACACAAAAAAACATGGATGTTATTGCCCAAAATATAATTTGAACATGATGTTTTTCATAATTTAGTAATACAAGTCTAGTAGTAAATAAAATGTTGTAAGATATATATATTTTTGGTTTGGTAATATTTGCATAATAAACCTATATTTATTATACAGAATGTTTGAATCTGTTTGATTGAATTCGATACACAAGGTGAGGGATTTCCATCTCACTTTTATTTGTAATGAGACACAAGTCATATTCATAACATGTTTCTTTTATGTGATGTATAGACTAACTAGGAATGTGTTTTATGATTATTATTCTTAAAAAGAATGGAATTTAAATTTACATTTTATTATCTACCTTTCATAGGTTTTATGTTACAATTGTTACCAATGTGGAAAGGGGTATTTATCTGAAATTGCCTACTTTGGGACATTAGTTATGTTATCCACTTATCTTATTCTGTGATTTTTATATAAAAACCCATTATAATGTTATATAATGAATATAATTCTTTTAATGATATTAAAATTTTCATTTTATATAATTTATTAATGGGGCCTATGATTCAAAATATACCAATGTGGCAACAGATTAATGTTATAATCTCATGGTTTATTGGGTTTTTTGTGATTATTTTTTAAAAGATAAAATATTTTTGATTACATATCTATAAAATAATTAATTTTATTCTAAATTGGTTATTTATTGAATATAAATTTTTTAGCATCATTTTATTCTCATTAATTAATCATTATTCTAAAATTATATTTTTATTTAAAACTAAATTTATTTATCTTTTCTATCAATATCCCATTTTTCATCCATATCTATGTTTTATAAAAATTATTTAAAAATTGTATTAATGAGCATATAGGATTTTTTTAATTAAATTTTCCCCTTGATTGACTTTTTAAAAAATATCTTCAAACCGGTCTTAATTTTGATTGAAACAAGGCATGTTTATCTTTTTGTAGAAATGTAGAAGGAATATTAATTTTATATTGTGTAGAATTTTCCACCATCATGACCAATCATTGGTTTAAATAATCATTTATATGTTTCAATGGTTATTCTCAACAAATATTATTTTTAAAATAATTTGTGTTTTTAAAAAAAAAGTTATTGTTGAATGGATATTTTCCTCAATTAATGTTGTGAATCATTTTAAAGCCTTCTTTATATGATTCCATGGTTATTTTAAAAGAAAATGTGTTTTAAAATGTTTTATGATTTAAAATATATTTCTAAAATTGGAAAGTGTGTTTTTTCATGAAATGAATTAAATGACATTTAAAATATTCCTTTATAAGATTCCATGTTTTTTTCCAATGAAAATTATTTTGAAAATATTTTATGTTTTAAAAACAATCAAATTGAAAAGGATGTACTCATCATGAAATGTTCCAAGGGACCTTTCAAACTCATTTTCAATCAATATGACAACTTTTTATGTAGCTTAAAATTTAATTGGTATATATTCCAATTATGTCATCTTTATTTATTCTATGTATGGTTTATATTTATGATTAAAAAATGTTAATGAGACATGTTTCCTTTCCAAGGTTTATTCTAAGATATAATTTTTCTTGAAACCCAATTCTTTTCATGGGTTGTGATATAATGACTTTTTTATGAATCCCATTTATTTTCTTGGGTTATGATATGATAGATGTTATATGATATTATAGAACACAAGATTTATTAGTTTTTGTATATGATGGGTGGGAATTTTATCTTCCTCCAATGCAATTAGTAACGATTAAGATCTCGGGAGATATATATGACTCGAATGGGGAGTGAACTCATTCCAGTAAGGGAATTTTTCCACTATGATGGTCTTGTGAGAGATCATGTACTACAATGATAGTCTAGGCAGTGAATCGTTTCCTTTAAGATATCCTTGTAAATGATCCATTACAAATAAGGAAATGATATTGTTATACATAAGTGTATGCTAAAATTCTATTTTTTATTTTGATGTTATGATCTTTCAACTGATATTCATTAATTCCCTTATGTTTCATGTCATGTGAACTACCAATATTTGTGCCATGAATAAAATTAATGACTTTTTATCTATAGGGTATGTTTTTAAAATGTTATTCTCATTTTATCATACCCTTATTCTCATGTAATGTTTATAAATTTTACATTTTTACCCTTATTGAGCATATCTGCTCATAATTTATTATGTATTCCATAAAAATTATATGAAGAATGATAATATGTATGATATGTACGAAAAGGGTTCTATATTGTGACCCAGGATTAACATACATGGAAATTACATCCTTTTTATATCAATCTTCTGTATTTTACAGAAATATGTGTCTGGGGACTATAATCATTTAGTTTCATTGGACAAATGGAAACAAAATCATCTATCCTAGTGAAATATCTTCATCAACTCTCATAAAGATATAAATATTTAGTACTTATAGCTAATTCCTTTATTCATGTCCTGGGGAAAGTAAACATTATAAAAGGGGTGATCTAATATTTTCGATAAGAGTAAATAATAGAAATTCATAATCATAACATGAACAAAAAGTGTATGGAACTTGAACATAACATTTGAAGATCTTACCCTGCATATTAGATAACATAATAAAAGTTTGTAGTTTAAAACACATATATCATACAAGAGTTAAGAGAATAAGTCATGAAAGCATAAAATTAGAAATTAACCAGGAATTGTTTGCATGCACGTTGGTTTACACCATAGTAAACATGTATATAGAGAAATAAGTTCACTCATTAAGTTATGGACATGAAATCCATCCTCCCACATTATGTTATAGACATTTAACCAAGTTGTTGAATAATAATTGGAATATGAAATCATGTTCACTCGTAAAATTATGGACAAGAAACATGGTCCATGAATAAAATTGTTAATAAGTAATCATGTTTATGTATATAATTGTGAACATTTAATCGGGTTCATGAATAAATATATGTGCATGTAACTAGGTCCATGCATAACATTTTGAACACATAATATGCTTCACTCATAACATTGTGAATGTGTAATTAGGATCACACATAATCTTATAGATATGAAACCAGGTCTATGTATAACATTTTGAACATGTAATCAGGTTCACTAATAACAATGTGAACATGAAATCCGGTTTATACATAACATTCATACTCATGAGTCATCCATCATTACACAATTCATTGGTGTATGATACAGATCCAACCAATAAAATAAAAAAACATATGTACAAGTGAATTATGATTTATAAACCAAAATCACATTTTAACCCATGAAATGAGATTCGCATAATAAACATTTAATCATATAATTCCATATTGAAAATAGGTTGGTCTCATAATCACCACCTATGAAAAGAATCGAGTATCAAAAACATATAACCCATTAAGGATAAATGGGTTTCATTAGAATCATTCCCAAAAAAATAAACCTTTCATGAAATAATATGAACGGAACCATTATAATATTTTAAACAATGACATGAGTAACATCAATGGATGTCATATTAGAAGGAAAATAACATTGAAGGATATTTTAAAAACATTTAATGAGGAAATTATACATTATAAATTCAAAAATGATCTTCGAAACATTAAAACATTTGAAACCCATTTCCTTGTAATATACTTTGAAATATTAGGAAGATTTCTTCAAAATAATTTGAAATGTATTTTTTATGAAAACTCATAAAATAAGCTTGAAAACATTTTCAAAACAATTTTCCTTGAAAATAAATAAAATAATCTTGAAAAAATTGTTTCAAAGATTTTAATTTAAAAACCATAAAATAATCATTAAAATAATTTGAAAACCATTTTCCATGAAAACATATAAAATAACTATAAACATTTTTAAAAAATTTCCCAAGAAAACATATATAATAAACATGAATTTTTTTAAAAACATTTCTTAAAAAATATATTCAAAAATAATTTTCATTATTAATAGACATTAAACATGAAAATAAATCTTTAAACATTTGATATATGATAAATCCAAACATGTTTTATGAGGTAAAAATTAAATTTATTTTTAATGGTAAAAATGATACAAAATTGTCTTGTTCGGAATACCAAAAATAAAATAACTAAAAAATATTAATAAAAGAAAAAAAAAGGTAAAATGTTATTTTAATTATAATATTATTTTTGTAGAATATTCATGGAATCCATTTATAGGATACATGGTTTTAAATGAACATAAATTTCCAACTGAAGAGAGGGTGATGGTGGGATTTCTTAAACACGCTTTTTTAACCATAATATATACTAAAGAGTGGAAATAATAGTACCAATATATTAATATATAATGAAACCCCATGAGAAAATAAAATTCATGAGTTTTCATAGGATATTGATAATATGATTTAATCAAATAAAGCATAATCATAAACAATCTCGAAAAGCGATGAGATTGATTCAATAAACTCATATCACCTGGAAACATTTAAAAATATTACTCATTTCAAAAAATTGAACTTCCATGAACATAAAATATCATGAAAATAATTATATTTGTGATTTAAAATTGAAATTTTATTATATACACATCATGGAAAAAATATATGTGCATAACATGTTAGGTGTCTAAAAAAATGTAAATTGAGACAAAACTATCTTACCGATTTCGTATCATTTGAAACAATGACACCATTAAATAAATATCATAAAATGGTTATTTAATTACCCATATGATTATGAATAATAAAAATATATTACATTCATTGGTTTTGTAACACACATATATTTTTTGAAAAAAAATCATTGATTTTTTTTATATTTTCCACTTCACTCAACATTGTAAATAGTAATTTTATATATATTAAAGCCCAATATTTTGATTGTTTTATACACAATTATAATTAAATTATCCACTAAATTTAGTATAAATAAAAAATTCATAAATTCTGAAAAATGAGGTAAGCTTATATTTCATGAAATAATTACTTTCCCCGACGGCTTGTGTAACACACAGGATCGAGTATTACGGAAAAAAACTATATTGATGACTTAAAATATTTTAATATATAACCTATATTTTAAATTAAATTTTATAATTATTATTTAATACCTTATTTAAATATATAGTTCTCTCAAAATATAAAATGAATCAATTAGTTATAAATTAGTTATAAATTAATATAAAAACCAAATTGAATATAAAAAGAGTATATTTATAGAAAACTATTATTATGCTAACAATTTTGTTTTAATCCTAATATATTAAATTATTTAGTAAGACATTTGAATTTAATATATATTTTATATATTCCTATAAATATTTTTTATATTCATCAAAATATATTTTATAATAATAAGATAAAAATAAATCCAACTTAACATATAAACCGAAATATTTTTTTTAGATATTTTTATCACCTTTTAATGAAGAACCCATTTTAAATAAATTTTTTGAAATTTTATTAATTTAATATATAAAAATACACTTAATATTTGGAAGAAAAAATTAAAAATTTGGTTATGATAAATTTTTGTAAATTTTGTAAGGTTTCATTTTTTAATAAATAGTTGAAAAATACAGGAATTTAATTCAAAACATATTTTTCCTCTAATTTATTTATAAGGTTACATTATATTATAAATTTATTTTAGTTTTATTATTTAATATTAATATTAATTAATCAAATTTATGTAATTGGAAAAATTTTATCACTGAAATTTGATATAAAAACATAGCAAACTTTTGATAATTATTATTTTAACGAACCTGCAATGTCGTCAATTCGGTGGGATTAATTTTGATTTAATTTATGACACTTATGTTACATGAATTAGAAAAAATGGATTCCTTTTTTGAAATAATATAAAATTTATAATATGGTAAACTTCCCTTTTTACTAAAAAGACAAGTGAATGTAATTAAAATAATTTACAATTGAGAAGGTTTCATTAAGGTTTATAAGGGACTAAACCATAACCTTAAGAAACAAAAATACCTTTAAACATTTCCACAGTCAATTTTATGGCCATATATTCTCCCTATCCTCCATTGGATATTATTTGGGCCATTATGGATCCACATGTTATAAAAAACATGGGTGGGGTTCATTTCTTCTAAAATATTACAAGAGTGCCACTTCTCCGCTTTTACAAAAGACCACCGTTCCTACAACTTATTTACACCTCTCAACACACTTTTTCTCAAAAGAAAATATGAAATAATATCACAAATAAAATACCTAAATTCCTATATTAATACTATATAGTTTATAAATATTCCCAAGTAAGACCTTTGGTGAAAACCAAATGATGTTACCCAATTAAAAGGTAACAACCTCCTCGAAACTCCTTTCTATTATTTTTTTCTCCGCTCACTCAAATATTATTTTTGACATGTTTGTGTAACAACACAAGGAACCTAAATATATATATTTTTTATTCTATGGGTTCTATCAACACTTACACATTCTTCAATCTAATAACTAATGAACATACGGTTTATTTGTACGGTGGACTACCAGCTCACTGAATGATGATTCTTTATTTTTATGTTACCGCCTCTCATTTTGGAAATATGATGGAAAATATATTCATATATGTTATATATTATATTTATTATTATTTTATTCTTAATTAATTATTTTGTAGGGTATATATTTATAAATTCCAATTTTTTGTAATACGATAATTCTGTTTGAAGAAATGCAGACTACCGCCTCCTCAAAACAAAATGATTCATTCATACACTATATGGAATGTATTAATTATGGGTTTAGTAAATATATATGATATATATGATATATTAAAGCTACTATGATAATTATATATATACATATTTATATACATATTTTTTTCATTCTATCATTTAAAATGATGATAAAACTGAAATATAATTCCTGTGTATGTAAAACTTATCATCCCCATGGAAAATGTATTTGGTTTACTAATTAAATATTCATCAGATTATAAAAACAAAAATATACAGAATAAAAATTATATTTAAATAATTTCTTAAATTATTGAAATCATGATAAAAATATAAGATTTAATGATATAACAAATTATGACACAAGTGAAAAACAAAGCGGATATCACCTGAAGTGAAACCTTAACATATAATTAATAACAATAGTGTAATATAAAGACATAATCAACAAAAATATGTTATTATAAGTAATAATGTGGTTATATTATATATTTACAATAAATTTATATTTGTTATACAGAATATTTTAATGACTAAGGTGAATGTCAATAAACATGGTAAAGTGATTTAATTTTACATTCAATTTCGATGAGATACATGTTATGTTTGACACTCTTTCCTTTTTAGTTGTGTATTTACTAAACATGATTGTATTCAATGAATATAATAATTAAATTTTTGGGTATTTACATATCCATTTTATGATATTTTGTTCATTGAATTTATGTTTTAAAAGTTTTAAACTGGTTAATTTATTTTATATCAATATTACTTCTTATAGATACTTGTTATGTTATACCAATATATTTTTACAAAAGGTGTATAAAAATTATTTGATACGACATAAAATCAATTTCTTTATTCTCATGATATTTTAAGACACCGTGTAATTTCATTTTCCAACATGGGGATTATGATTCAAAGTTACCAGGTGGTAAGAGTGTATTGAAACAGTATCAATGTTTATCGAGATTGATTTTGATCATGTTTTCATTAATTAAATATTATGATCCATCTTTCAAGAAAACACTTTTATTTTATTCTCCTATCATTAGTATATATTTCATCATGTATTAGAACTATTTTTTCCAATCATTGGTACTTAATACAATTAATAAACTATTTTTAACATAATAAGACTTTACCTCTCTCATCGGTTAGAAATAAATGTTATTTAAAAACATTTCATTACAAAAAAATGATCTCACAGATGTTATACTAATATGCAACTATCATTAAAATATATTTCACCCTTTTGACTTTTAATAGTATCTTAAAATAAATCTTATTTTCATTTTCGAGTTGAGGAACTTTTATAAAATTATTTACCAGGAAAAAAGAATATTATTTTTACCTTATACGGCATGTATGGATTTGCTCATCATCATTTCATTAAATATTCAATTGAATTTTTAAAAATATATTTTAAATAAATTATTTATTAAAATAAACATTCAAACAAATGGTTTTTAAATTTTTTCCAATATTTTATTTAATTTTTAAATGTATTTTTCTAGGAAAGATGGTTTCAAAAGATTTTGATGATTTTTTATTGGTTTTTGGGTAAAGAAATGGTTTTCAAAAGTTTAGGAAGCACCTATACAAATTTTCTAAGTAAAAACTGTTTCAAAGGGTTTTAAATGATTACTTTATAATTTTTATAGTTTAATTTCATGAATTATTGATTGAATTTTTTTTAATTTTAACAAGAATTTATCAATTTAGGAATTATAATTTCTTCATTATGTGTTTTTAAAAGGCCTTTTAAAACTATTTCCCATCTATGATAACAACAATTGGTGTTACTCAGACCTTTATAGGGAAATGATTCATATTATTTATTTGAATGGTTTATGTTTTATGGAACAATATTTATGAAATTTGTTTTTGATTCAATGGTTATTATTCTACGAAATCAACTTCTTTTCACATGTTATACTTTGAAAAAATTATTATGAAATCTATATTTTCTTACATGTTAAGTTATGATTTCTTTTTTATGACACCCATTTCATTTCAAGGGTTATGATATAAGTTTTTATGATTTTTTACACATGTATGTATGAATTTATTATGAGATGGTTGGGACCTATATCTCCCTTCAATGGACAGGGATATGATAAACGTTTTATGATAAAAATAGGTACATGGGAGGGAATACCAAGACCCAAATATGAGGGTACATGTTAGTAAATTACCGGTGCAAAACAAGAGTGTAAACATGAGATATCTCAAGCCCAAAACAAGAGCATACATGGGAGGGAATCCCAAGCCCGAATCTCGTACACTAGTGATTATACCAAGTCTAACATGGTAAAAATTTCTTTGTATGAAGCCTTATCATAGGGTTTTTATATTTTTATATTTCATCCACAACACAATTTTTATACCAAAATTATGATTTCATGGATTATTTTATATATTTCAATATTGGGTTGTTAATGTTGGTATCAAAGTGATGGTTTAGAATACATATGAGACCATTATGATAAAACCTTATTGATAACCATAAGTACATGTCTTTGGATATGTATGAGGATAAGGAAAAGTATAAGAAAACTTCCATTACTTTTGGTTACGGATAGAGTGTGAGTAATTCTTTAATTACATCAATATATAGATACTACAAGTGGGTGTGGATGTAGCTCAAATGCACCTAGAGTAAAAACACTTACATAACGTCTTGATCCTAACATAGGGTAATTTGGTACTTGATGATAGGCTTTGATGTCCATCTGTTTTAATACTCCTATGGGATATGATTTTGAAATTAAAAAACTCTTCATGAATTATCGTGAAGGACTTAAATAGAAATTGTCTCTAATTAAATGAAGAAAAACTTGAGGTATCATAGATTAAGGAAGGTTTCATACATTAGGCATTATATAAGTTACTTTTCATGATTATGTGGACCCTCTCTATAATAATTGTTTCTTATTATTAGTTATCTGGTTTTGGTAAATGGTTGGATCCTAAAGGAATAGTGAAAATGCGGAATACATTGGACAATTCAAAGATGTCCCCCTTGATAAACTAAATGTTATGGAAGATGGAGTGAAAAACATCATTACTAGGACCACACAACCTTATCCAGCCATGAGTCATGGTGAATATCCAAATAAAAAATAAAGGGAAGAAATATTTCATGAATTCATTTAAAACAAATTTCCACCTTTTAGTGTAATGAATGATAAACTAGTTAATGTTAAATGGATCTGTACCACTAAAAAATATGTTCCATTTTCTATTGTTCAAAATGAAAAATAGTTATGTTGGGAACTTTTTGTTTGGAATTTGAAGTGAAATAGTGGGGGAAATTCATCAAGAATATGAGGCGACAAGAAAAAATTTAATCCATGGATTGTGACATGTTCATGTACATATTTTTTGATATATACCTTCCGTGTATTCTTCATATAGATAGGGAGATCGAATCCTTTCATTAATCGTATTATTTTGATAAGAAAAGAAACCTAGAATTCCTGGGAAACTCTAAATACTATGGAGATAATAATATTAAATTTATTTTTTTCTCAATGTGTGGAAGGGAAAATGGAGAATTTTTTTTAGGGAAACTACTTAATGTTTTATGTGTGTAAATAATGTTCATCGAGTGGATGAATGTTGAGATAACTGGGATAAAAAGAATTCTCCATGGTATTCACCTCTTACAATTCAGTGACTCAAATGTAAGGAGTATGGCCATTATGTTGGGACATGCTAAAAAAATGTTAATAATGATGATAGAGATCAATAAACCCTTATGTTGATAGAAAATGTTAAAGCCTATTCAGTCATAATGGATGAAATAAATCAAGATAATAATGGCGCACTTATATTCCACAACTCTCATAAAAATTTCATGTTTTATTTTTTATAAATAATCCCTATACAAATCTTATTGTTCATCGATTGATGGTATTTCATGTGATTATATTTCCCTATATGGATAATGAATTAATAAAATCACAATTAATGTTATATCAGTATAATGATGAACCCATGTATCAAATAAAAAATCATTGGAATCATATATGAGAATATTCAATAGATAAAGGGTGAATTATAATTTAGAAGGGTTATAAGGTTAACCATTTATGTGGAGTTTATGTTAAAAATTGAATAATTTTTTTTGAGATTAATGTTTTGTAACTCCACAATATAATTTATAGATATTGTATATTGTATTCTAACCACTTTGTGATTTTGGTAAATAATGATAGATGGGATGAATAATCAATGATCTCTTGATCTGTTAGTACATTAGGAATGAAAAATTCTACTACAAGTCTAATGGTATGAGATGATGTGGAAATCAATAAAGGAATAATTTAATGGTGGGATTGTTCATAATAAATGAAATAAAATAATGTAATCATATCCCCACATAATCTTCATCAATAAAATAATTACACAATGATATGATTATGATAAAAAAATGTGTTGTCCTAATACAATCATTTTTGTTGCACTGATGGCATTTTAAATCATCATGGTTTTATGACATTAATGCCCTCAACAATTCATTAATAATTTTTAACTCACCATGCTTCCATGGTATGTTTATCTTTGAATAATACAGTAGCTTGTGTTGTACGCAACTTCGAGATTTTAACATACCACGGCCAATCAAACAAGCGGTTATGAATAGTAATGCCAAATTTTTAAATTTGATACATTTCATTTTTTTTATAGTGGAATTCATTTTTGGATTCATAATATCAAAATTAGCATAGGGTAAATTTTTAGTACTTTTATGAAAATGTTCGATTTTTGATAAAAAGTGAAAAACATTCAATTTTAATTAAATTCATCTTTTTAAATTTATATAATTTATAGTGTCAAATTATACATTTTAGTGGTTTTAAAGTATAATAATATTATATTTTTATCATTTAATATAATTTATGTCATTTTATGTAATTTCACATTTAAACTGGATATAAACAAGTGTCAATCTTTTGATAGTTATTATTTTGTAAAAACACGCTTTTCGTTTTGACAATAGGAATTGATTTTAATTTAATTTCTGACACTCCTGTGATTTTAATTTGGAAAAATTGATTCAATATTTTCAATCGAGTGGTTCAAATTTTGTAAATATATACCATTTATTTTTAGACATTATTAATATTTACTTCTGTAAATATTTTATTTACCTTGGTTAAATGGTAAATCTGATAAATAAGGTCAAAAAACTATTATTATAATAATATTAAATTACCCAAACTTGTGTCTTGTTTCTATAGGTTGATACATTTCCCACCATGGGAATATTTGGATTGATTTTGGGACCCCATGGAGGCACATGAGAGTGATAATGAAACTTTATATTAATTAATTTAAAGTAAAGACAAAAATGACATAAACATATATCTTATAGTAAAATTATTTTTACAAGGGGTTATATAAATTATCTGTTCGACTATAAATATTCATTTTAAATCTAAAAATATTTCATACAACATGTTTTTTTATAATTTTTTGACATTAAATAAAAAAACATTATGACACAATAATGATGCAGTGTTTACCTCATTAAAGATTGATTTAAATAAATGATATTTTAAAATTAAAACAATTTCCAATACCTATCCAATTCTTATTGAATGCTTTTATTTCGAACATTATTCATCTTATCTCCAATTTTAATGAGTTTTGGACCTTTAGAAATTGACAATAATTATATAATAAAATAATGTTTTCAAATATTCCGAAAGAGCCCCTTCTCCCCCTTGTAAAAAGCCCTCACCTCTTTCCCAATTATCACACCTCTAAATCCCTATGGCTCATCCACCCTCTTCCCAATTAATATTCATACATCACTCTCTTACTCTTATAATCCTTACCTTAGGCAGAAAAAACATCAAGGAAGCCTTTTGATTTAGAATAATGGGAGTTACCCGATTTAAAGGTAACAACTCCTCTTAAGTTATTTTTTTATTTTACTTATCCAACCCCCTAAACTCCCTTTATTCCATTCTTTGGAAAAAATTATAGTATCCTCAATATACAAGGTCGTTTTAAGGAGATTTATTTTAACTAAACTTACACAAACCTCTATTTAATGGGTATAGAACAAAATGTTTCTTTGGACAGTGAACTACTGTCTCATGAAACGGTGATTGTTCATTCTTCTACTACCACCTCTTATGGTGGAAATTCAAATGGAACTATAATTATATATGATATTTAGGATATTTATATTATCATTAATCTTCATTAATTATCTTTTATAGAATACTTGTATTCTTTTCATGTTGTATATATTCGATAATTTCATTTGTAGAAGTGCAGACTACCGCCCTATCCAAGTGATATGACCTGTTCATATCATACATGGAACGTATAAAGGATGGTGTCAATGAAAATACGTAAATTATATATAATATTATATTATACAGGAATAATAATATACATATTTATCATTTGTTCTTCATTCATTTTACAATAAAAAAAATAAATGGAACTGGATTTCGTGTGTATGTACGGATTACCGTCTCCACAAACATGTTGAGATTCATTCTCCATCATAACCATTCCATAAAATTTTAATTTGATTATTAAAAATAATATTTATAAAAATTATATAATTCAGGATATGAATCAAATATATCATATCCATAACAAATATGACTAACATAACGAAACATATAATGGAAAACGAATTAGTTATCACCTGAAACAACGATAAAACTAAAATATGGTTAAAAAAGAAGTATTATAAGATCATATAAGATGTAATATTATTGTATTTAGTTATTTTATAATTTAAGAAAATGATTTAACAATTATACCGGATTATAACGTACCCTCAACCATGGATAATTACAAGGTAATGGTTATTTTTAAAATCTCTTTATTGTCTAAGGTTTTTTTACGTAATTGTCTACTAAGAATTATTTATCGTCCACATTCGTGTTTCTTAAAAAGTTAATTCAAAAAAAATTTACTATTTACTAGACTGTGGTTTAATTTCATTCGTACCCTTGTTTGATTTTTATAAAATTTTATGAAATAAATCTTTGTATTAGTTTCCAATTGAGGTACTTTATGACCTTTTCGAAAAATTATGGTAAGAATGTTTTTTTAACTTATACAGTGGTTGCAGCTATTTTCCACCATTATAAAACCTTCGATTATTCCCTTACAATCTTATAGTAATATTTTCAAAATAAATAATTTCTTTTATAATTTTGTTACATTTTAATTATTTCAAAATAAAAATAGGTATTTCTTTCAAATAGTTTTCATTTCATCTATGTCATCATACATTAATTGATTATATTCTTGTTTGAAGTTGATTTATTATGATATAAATCTTCTATATTGTATTGAAGGTTTTTTGATATGTTTGGCCGTGTATGTGTTATTTGTATACCATTCATGGTTTATGGTTAATGAATTAACATCTCATATGGTAGTTTTAATATGAATGTTGATGTTATGTTTCATCCTTTTCATATAATGAATTCATTGGACTTAGTAAGTGACTGGTGGAGTTTTTTATAGAAGTTCAATGCATCGGTAGGTCACATGAGACATACAATTGTCTTGGAATAAACGCTTGAAAAAATCTTATTTGTAGCCTTCGAACGAGGCCTTGACTATGTTGTTTTGATGTCAGACATATACATACCATCAATATGAAATTAGTTATTGATATTACAAGTGATCATTTGACCAGTAGAATATCCATGTGAATATGTAAATGGAATAATTTTATTTTTCATTGAAATAATATTCTGATGATTATGTTTAAAAGTATATTTTTTAGTTTTAAACATTTCCTTAAATGTTTATGTTTAGTAATAAAAATTTCCACTATACTGTTATCTTTACTGATCATATAAGCTCACCCCTTTCTATGTTTTATTTTTCCTAGGATGTGAAATGTATTTTTCAGATGACCTGCAGGGATAGTCTAAGTGATATTATTGTGTTCAAAAGGGTAAAAATGTATTTTTTTTTATTTCAGGATATAATGTATATTTATGTATGTTTCTTGAACTTCCAAGGCTACTAAACTGATCGGTCATTCAGGACAAGATTTTTTATAACATTCCAGTGTTATGTAATAATGCACCAACATTGGGTAACTGGGGTCGGGGCATTAGAATTTGTATTAGAGGAGTTTAGTACAAACCTTAGAAGCTAGATTTATAAAAACACTGATTATATAACATTACACTATGATAGACATTGAGGATTAGTATAGAATAACTTCCTATAATTTCAGTAATGTAGAAATTTTGTGAGTCTTTCATGGAAAACATCCCTTTCTAGATATGAGAAAGTAGATGTTTCATTTGGACAGATGTACCTAGGATTGAAAACTCCGAAATGGAGTTTTGGCCTTGACCTGGGGTATCATATTACATGACAATGGGCCTTGCTACACTCTTGGTTATGATACTCTCGGGGTATATGAATATGATAATTCACATTTTCATTACAAACAATTTAGAATGATTTATGTGTATATACCTATTCAAGGAAAAAAAATTTATGATTATTGATTATATCCATAAATTGTTCAATTTTTGTTTAGTGTTTTACATGTTTCGAATTATGTATTTTGATCCATTAACTAATCTATTGTATGCTATTTTTTAGAAATGATGCATAGTGGATGGAATGGGAACCGTTCCAACACACATAATTCATGTAGGGATTTCCCTCCTACACAAGATAATTATAGTGGAGTTGGTGATGCAACTGGTTCTGATCAGTTTATCACCATATTGGGACAACTCACTCTAGTAATGAATAATAACCTTACCCGTATAGAGCACCCTGATCCACAACGTTTCAGATCAATGTTAGATCGATTCATGTGGAATCAATCACCATAATTCACTAGGACTACAAATCCATTTTTTGCTAAGTAATGGATAAGTTATTTTGAGAAAATATTTCACGGTTTGGGGAGCAACAAAAGGGAAAACTTGTCATGGAAGTTTATCAATTCATGGGATGTTCATATCAATGGTGGTAATTAATTCAAAACACAATATAATATCAAGAAGTATCAAATATGTAATGGATTGTGTTTATAGATATTTTCTTATAAAAATACTTTCTTCGTGACCATTGAGCAGTTATGGAAAGACAATTTTAGATTCTGAGGAAAAAAAAGGATGATAATGCCGCCAAGTATGAGGCTAGAATTACAAGGTTAGAAAGGCATGTAGTAAATTATATACGTAACATAAGGATTAATATTTATCGAATATTTGATGGTTTAAAACCATTTCTCCATCGACCATTAGTATCACAATCCTTCTAATCATAAGAAGATGTTGTCTAATGTGGAAACAAGACAGAAAAATAATTCTCTCTGTCTTACAACATTAATGAATAAGCAAGAGAAGAAGAGATCTGATCAAAACTCCAAAAATGTAAACAAGGTGAATATAAGAAAATTTGAATATCCATCTTATTTATATGTGGGAAGAAGAACCCTGGTACATGCCTTAAGGGAATGAGAGTATGTTACAAGTGTGGTGAAAAAGGCCACCAGACTCATGATTTCAAGGTAAAGATAGAGGCTGTCAATGTTGAAGTCTACAATTGTTAATAAATGAGGCATTATGCAAATAAATTTCATTTGATCCAAGGAGACATTCCCCAATAAAGGAAAAGGGAGTAAGTCCAAATTTATATAATCACTACTACTATGGTTGATTCTCCGAAAGACATGGTGGAAAGTAATTTAATGGCTTCCTCAAGTTTAGCTAATGCATTATTTGATTTTGGATCATTGCATTATTTCATATCATCCCAGTTTTCCATGAAAATTAGATATTTCAAATTTTATTTAATATGGTAGTTATCAGTCAAAACTCCTACGGGATGTATCATTACAACAATTTATTTTGTGATTCAGTCCCCATTATAGAAAATAAATGTTATTTATATGTTGATCTAATCGTCATACCCATGATTGAATTTGATATAATCCTTGGTGTGGTTTGGATTTCAGACCATGATGCTAAATAAATTTTTAACAAGAGGGAGGTTACAATTTTTGATGATGACAAATAATACATTATCTTTAGAGTAGAAACGTCACCATCTGGTTCTTATCTAGATCCACCCCTTTAAGCTCTACTAAATTCTATTATAATGGAGGAAGAGAGTGAAATAACTATCATTGAGGAAAGGAATTCTCAAATAGAGGATGTACCTATTGTATAAGAATTGGATGATTTATTTCTAGAGAATTTACTTAGATATCCTCTAGAATGAGAAATTGAGTTTTCCATTGATTTAATTACTGGATCAGTGCCCATATTGAGGACCCATTATGAATTGGCCACTATAGTAATTGGGGATCTAATGAAACAACTAATGGAGTTTAGTAATAAATGATTTATTCTCCCTAGTTTTTCTATATGGGGAGACCCTATTCATTTTGTTAAGAAAAAATATGGATGTGTGAGGTTGTGCATTGACTATCGAGAGATCAATGCTATAACTATAAAGAACAAGTTTCCACTAACCCGCATTGATGATTTATTTGATCAAATTCATTGAGCTCATCATTTTAAAAAAAAATGAACTTCGATCTGGATATTATCATTTTGTTTTGATGAAGGAAGATATTCCAAAGATAACATTTCGAACCAGGTAAGGGCATTACTAGTTTATAGTAATGTCTTTTATACTGAATAATGCACCCTCTGTCATCATGGATGTAATGAACATAGTTCTCAAGGAATATATTGATGACATAGTAGTGCTATTTATTATTGATATCATAGTATAATCCAAAACTATGATGATCATGAAAATCACTTTCCCACTATTCTAATGACTCTTAGAAGAAATAAATTATAAGGGAAGTTCAGCAAGTCTGAATTCTATATTCAAGATATATCATTTCATGGCCATATTGTCTCTAAAGATGGAATCTCTATTGATCCTCCAATGACCAAGGAAATCCAATAATGTAAAGAACTAAGAAGTATAATTGAGGTACATGGTTTTATTTGTTGAGCATGTTATTATCGGTGTTTCATCCAAAATTTTGCCTAATTGGCCAACCCATTAACCAAGATAATACATAATTGTGTTATTTTTTTTTGGAAAAAATAGATTTAAGAATGTATTGAAGTTATAAATAGAAGATTAGTCAGTGATCCTATATTGAATCTACCGTCGGGGAATGATGGGTTTGTTATTTATATTGATGATTCAAAGAAAGGACTTGGTTGTGTCCTTATACAGAATGGTAGATTTATTTCCAGTACATCCTGGAAGCTAATAATTAATGAACAAAACTATCCTACACATGATCTTGACATAGAAGCTATAATATTTTCTTTGAAGATAAGGATACACTGTCTCTATGCTGATAAATGTGATATATACACCGATCATAAGAGTTTAAAAGTATATTTTCTCACATAAGGAACCACACATGAGGCAAAGGCGATGGCTTGAACTATAGAAATATATGATTGCACTATACACTGCCACCCAGGGAAGGAAAATAAGATGGTAGATGCATTGAGCAGAAAGGATTATAGAGTTTCGAACAAGATGAGTGTTGAAAGGGATCCTATGTTCATTGATCTTGTAAATAAGGATATGGGAATAATAAATGAATGTGAAACATCATATATTTTTCAAATTGACTCTAAATAATCATTACTATAAATGATAAAAAGTAATCAGACTGATAATGAGGAATTTCAATTGAAAATTATAGTTGTGAATGATGGGAGATTGACTGACTTTGTATATGCAGATGGTATTTTGAAATTTGGGAAGAGACATTGTGTTCCTGACATACCAGATCTAAAAAGATAATTTTTGGATGACCCTCATAGCTCCAATTTCTCAACACACCTTGTTTTCACTAAGATGTATAAAGATATGAAGGATCATTTTCGGTGGGACAATCTGAAGAGAGAGATTTCAGATTATGTGTCATGATTTCTAGTTTGTAAACAGGTGAAAGATGAAGAAAACATCCTAGAGGTGTCTGGAAACCTATTTCCAAACATGAGTGGAAATGGGATGATATTACGATGGACATTGTCATTGGGATACCAATGACTCCTAGAATAAATGATTCAATATGGGTCATTATTGATCATCTTACCATGTCCACTCATTTTCATGATATAAGAGAAGATTTACCACTTGAACGTCTGGAAATACTATATATTACTGATGTTTTAAGACTTCATGGAGTAACCTTATTGATTGTTTCTGATCGTGATCCCCATATTACATAAATATTATAGAAAAGTCTTTAGAAGACCTTGGATACATAACTTCATTTGAGCACTGCCTACCACCGTCAAACTGATGGACAATCAGAATGGACAATTCAAACATTATATGACAAGTGGAGTACATTCTCACATGACTTTCAAAGTACGTGGGGAAAATATTTACCTATGGTAGAATTTTCCTATAATAAAAGTTTCCATTCAATTATTCAGATGGAACCATATGAAGCATTATATGGAAAGAGAGGTCACACACCAACTTGTTAAGCTGATATTGGTGGAAGAAAACTCATAGGCCTAGAACGTGTTGAGGAAACAATGGAAAAGGTGATGGTTATCCAAACCCACATCAAATCTTCTCGAATTAGGAAAAGGAGTTAAGCTGATAACTGAATGAATGATTTGGAATTTTAAGTATGAGATCATTTTTCATGAAGTTAACTCCATGGAAGGGTGTTATATGATTTGGTACGAAATGAAAAATAAGTACCTAGTACATAAGACCATTCTAGATTCTATAATGAATTGGAGTAGTAGCTTATCATTTGGAAATGCTGCCATGTCTCTCCAAAGTTCATGATGTGTTCCACGTATCACTATTGAGAAAATACATGTCTAACCCAATGCATGTAATCACCTATAAAGAAATAGAACTAAAAACCAATCTATCATATTATAAAGATCCTATTATAATTCTTGATACCATATAAGAAATGTTGATATACCGTATGACTCGTATAGTAAAAGTTCTATAGAGAAATAATAAGATGGAAGAGGCAACATGGGAACGAGAGGAACTTTTGCTGAAGAACCTCCCTAATATTTTAATGTACTAGTATTCTAGAAATTTCGTGGAAAATTTATATGAAGGATTGAAGAATGTAACACCACAAGCTTCCACGGAACTTTTCCCTTTGGATAATGCAATAGCTTGCGCTTTACTCAACTTCGAGATTCTAATGCACCACGACCAATCAAACATGCAGTTGTGTATAGTAATACCAACTTTATGAAATTTTGTAAATTTAATTTTTTTAAATGGACTTCATTTTTGGATTTGGAATATCAAAAATAGATTATGTTGAATTATTGGTACTTTTATGAAAACATCCAATTTTTTATGAACAGGGAAAAATAGTAAATTTTATTTAAAAACAACTTTTTAAATCCAAAATTATTTATAGTGTTTAATTGTACATTAGAGTGGTTTTAATGTATCATTAGATTTTATTTTTATCATTTAATAAAATTTAGTTCATTAGATGTAATTTCACTTATAAACTATATATAAACAAGTGTCAATTTTTTGATAGTTTTTATTTCTTAAAAACACTTTTTTTTGTTTTGACAGGAGGAATTAATTTTGAAGAAATTTCTGAAACTTTGTTGTTTTGAATTTAGAAATATGGATTCCATATTTGAAATCAGGAGGTCCAAATATTGTTAATAGGTAAATTTTATTTTTAAACATTATAAATATTAACTTAAGTAAATATTTTATTTACCTTGGTTAACAGTTAAATCGTGTAATAAGGCTAAAAAAATATTATTATAACAATATTAAATTACCCTAAAATGTGTCATATTTCTATTTTTAATACTTGTCAGACCATGGGAATACATTTGACAATTTTGGGACAAAATGGAGCCACTATTGAGTGATATTGTCATTTTATATTAATTAATTCAAATTAAAGTAAAAAATGACATAAACATATATCTTCATAGAAAATTCTTTCTACTAGGGGTTATCTAAGTTATATTTTCGACTATAAATATTATTTGGAAAAATAAAACGATTTCCTACATCATGGAAATTTTTTTATAATTTTTATACATCAAATAAATAATATTATTTGTGACACAATAAGTATGCAGTGTATACCGCCTTAAAGAATTATTTGAAAAAATTAGATTATAAAAATTAAAACAATATGCAAAACATGTCCAATTCTTATTTGATGATTTTATTTCGAACATTAGTTGTGTTATATTTGACATTAATGAGTTTTGTACCTTTATAATCCGAAAACAATTATATAATATGTAAGAACCTGGTTCTTGTTTTAGAGGTACATGATTCTTCTTTTCCTTTCCTTATGTGATTTTGAGAAAATATGGAAAATGGGGGAAAAATCCTAAATTTTGGAACTACACGCCGTGTACTTTATCCACACACCGTGTACTTTTGGCCGTGTAGGGTTGAGTACACAAGGTGTGTGGCCATGCCGGCGACGAAGGCTGTAGGAACCGACTACACGCAGTGTAGTGGTACCTTACATGTCGTGTAGTCAGTCAGCATGCTTAAACAGTAAGGCGGTGGCGTCGCCGCCAGCTGGGCGACAGTACACACTGTGTACTCGAGAGTACATGTCGTGTACTCATGTCGATGTATGAACAGGGTGACGGTGCCTCCATTTGAATAGTTAAATGAAGGGAGTACACGCCGTGTACTTGGAAGTACACGCCGTGTACTTTGTTTTTCCAGCTTAAAACAGGCAGTAGCCTCCTCATTTGGCAGTGGAGGCACTTGAGCCATTTTGGATCCAAAGGAGGAGGCATGATCTTTGAAGATCCACCAGGTGTTCATATGGAATCCGTTTTGGCTTTGGACGATCTCATTGGAACCGCACGGGTGAGTCCTCTCCCCTCCTGGTACCATTCTTTCCAATTCTTCTCCCAACATAAGTTATTTACGTTTGAATGGGATTTTTTTTTCTTCAGATTTACATCATTCTTGGGAATTTCTGGAATCAGTGTTCGGGTATAATGTTTGTTGGCATGTAAGGTAGGTGGCTTTGTGATCATTTTCCAACGGTCGTGCATTTTTGTGCGTTTTCGTGCCACGAACCCATGTTGGTGTGTCGTGTGGCTGAGGCCGTTTCTATATTTAATGCCTATAATTTCATAGGTGATTAAATTATGATAATAAAATGCTGTTTGGGATCATTTCTTGGATCTAGGACCATCCCGAGGTGTATGTTCCTCTGTTTAGTCGTTTGTCCAAGATAGCCGAGGGTATTACTTAAATGTAGTAACTGTAAAATTGCCTTGAGGGGAATTTCTTGTTTACTGCATTTTGATATGTTGGGCATTTCCTGGTTACCTGTTAGCCTGAGGGAGTTGTTGTGATTAACCTGAGGGTGTGACTGTTTTAGCCCGAGGGTTGTTGTTATTCCGCCTGAGGGAAACCTTTCGTGCCTCAGGGCTTGACTTCTTTGCCCGAGGGCGACACTTCGTATGCCTGAGGGCGAGAATTTCTGTTATACCTAAGGGAAATACCTGCGGGTTGGATTCTGTATATCCTGAGGGCGTGGTTTACTATTTTACCCTGAGGGCACGGTTCTAGTTGTCTTGTGGGCTTGGTGTTGTTGAGTACAAAAATGTTACTAAATTAATGGAATTAAATGAATAATAAAATGGAAATTTAATTGTTACGTTAGTTACTTTTGAGTGCTGCTTAGTTATTGCATTTTACTTCTGCACACTTGTTGCATGTTTTACACACAGTTGAGCACGGGCCTTTGGTGGGTGCCTACTGAGATATATTTCTCACACCCTATTTGGGTCACGCTTTTCGGCCCAAACAGATTATGTTGGTGAAGGTGTAGATAGGGGAAAGAGTCTCTATATAGGTAATTGACTGTTGCTGAGGAGTAGGAGGGCATGTGACCGAGCCTAGGCTCACGATGCCGCTAAAAGCTGTTTTTCTTGCTTCGATGTACTCCATTTTCTATTGTACT
This sequence comes from Viscum album, assembly GCA_963277665.1. Taxonomy (NCBI): domain Eukaryota; kingdom Viridiplantae; phylum Streptophyta; class Magnoliopsida; order Santalales; family Viscaceae; genus Viscum; species Viscum album. Next base: position 1,011,914,247 of record OY728131.1, read on the forward strand.
GTATTGATCTATAACATGTTCTGGCTGTTTTCATAGAACCTGAAACATGTAGCATCATCACTTATATACTGTTGGTTATATCCACTGCTATAGTTATTTCAGTTGTGTTTGTTTACTGCTTCTGCGGTTATTGTATGTTTATTTTGGTATTCCGCTGCGCTACACTTTGACAATGAGGGCATAGTTTCCCCACTATCAGACCTGGGCCCTCGCAGCTAGTCGGCAGCCTCTGGCGTTTGGGGAAATTCTCTTGAGGTCACATGGTGAACCGGGCTCGGGGCACCCGTTGCGTGGAACCCGGGTCCGGGATGTTACAAAGTGGTATCAGAGGGCGTTTTATTTCTTTGACTTACTATTTAGAGCTGTAGGCAGGGATACTACAGCACGATAGTTGGTAATAAGCTGTGACCGGGCATAGCTAACCCGTGTACAGGGAAAGGCCAGTCTACCTCTTATTTTGCATTATTTGATTTGCAATTTTACGGTTGATATGTTTTCATCGATGGGTGACACACATGTATTGTGATATTTATATTTTATCTATGGGTTCTATTTAGTTGCAACCTGATGAGATGAGGGTATGCCGTCTCATGCGTCATATATGCACATACTAGATATCACATGCCAGTCATATTTTCCATGCCATGTAGGTTCATTAGAAATTCGCATGTTTTTGTCATAGTTGTTGTGATAGAAAATCATGCTTTTGTGATAGCTACTTGATAAATACATGCCTTGTGATATGGTGTTTTTGTTTGAGATTTTTTATAGAATGGACGCCAAACTTTGGTTTTTGGGGAGTATGGGCCCCCATTGATAGGAATTTGGTGGATCATTGACTGGTTATTGGTTATAACACAAATAAGATGTCAAACATTGATTCGTGGGGTGTATGGGCCCCCATGGGTTAGAATTTGACACTTAGGTGTTGCTTTCAGTATTTTCCGGGTTCCGAAGAAGTTTCTGAGGCATACTATCTGGAAAACCCAGGATACACGCCGTGTAGGACCTCATACATGTTGTGTGTGTTCTTCTGTTCAGGAAGAAAAAAGAACTTTTTGAGTACACATCGTGTACCCTGAGTACATGCCATGTAGTCTCTTCCTGTGTCACAAACAGTGTGGGAGGCGACATGGGGTAAGGAAGGGCTTGGTTAAAACATGTCGTGTAGTTTTTGTACACGCCATGTAGTGTTGACCCGGAGTCCGACCGTGTAACTAACAACACGGGTTGGTGAACTCCTTGACAGAACACGTCGTGTCAGTTATGGACACGCCGTGTAGTGAGACCTAGGGACTCGGCCGTGTAACTAACGACACGGGCTGATGTCACCTCTCTGAGAACACGACGTGTACCTTTGGGACACGCCGTGTAGTCTTGTAATAGAACAGGCCGTGTGGAGTTAGCCGTGTGACAGGGAAACGGGATGGTGTACACGCCGTGTTCGTATGTAACATGCCATGTAGAGTAAAGCCAAGTAGTTGGCCATGTCATAGATGACACAGGCAATTGGAAAATAACACTGATCACGCCGTGTAGGAATTATACACGCCTTGTAGTTTTGTTGAACAGAAGCTGTGTGGAAGGACCCAGGTAGGGGAATGGAAGTCAAGTACACGCCGTGTAGTCATTGTACAGGACGTGTAGTCTTGTTTTGCAAATTTTGAATACTTTATTCCTATTTTTCCCTTTGTGGTTCCTTCGCTTTCAGTCTTATTAATATTGAATTTGAGTTGTTCTTTTGACCTTGTAGAGTCATGCCGCCTAGACGACCGTGAGTAGTCCTCCAAGAGAGTGGCGACGATTATACTCCGAAGATGGTGGGCCATGGGCTACCAGTTTATCCACCAGCTGAGCCATATGCGGCACCATCTGTTATACCGGACACTGGCGCGGAGGCGTAGTTACATGAAGGCTTATTGCGGTTCATGCAGACCTTTCAGGGAGAACCATAGGCTACCACAAATATGGCCGAGCTGACACATATCGTTCAGCAGCAGCATCCGCCTACATTCTCAGGGGATGGCGGACCACAGGCTTCAGAGTCTTGGTTTGGATCGATGCAGACTATTTTCAAGCATCTTGAGACGCCTCCAGAATAGAGGGTCGGGCTCTCGACTTACATGCTGTGTGATTCTGCCAAAAGGTGGTGGGATGTTACCACCGAGTCAGAGCATCACAGGGATATGGCATGGGAGGATTTTCAGATAGTCTTCTATGAATTCTTCTTTCCCGAGACGCTGAGGGCAGATAGAGCTCGAGAATTCATGAATCTGCAATAGTGCGCTATGTTGGTGATGGACTAATTTGCACGTTTAAAGAGCTTCAGCGTTTTTCACCCATGCTGGTGGGTGATGAGACGCCGAGAGCCAGATGTTTTGAGGATGGTCTTCGGTATGACATCCGAGTGCTAGTGAATGTTTTCAGGTTACCTATTGTACACACGATTGTGAACCAGGCGTTGATTACAGAGAGGAACCTGCGAGAATCTAGTGGTGTGGTCTAGGGCGGTTCAACACCAGTTACTGGTACTATTTATGCTGGCAAGAGGAAGAGACATATGTAATTCTCTCAGGGCGGCAGTACCATCTAGGCAGTTTCTTCAGGTGGCCCGATCAGGTGCTACCAGTGTGGCATAGAGGGGCACAAGAGGCCGTAGTGTCCACGAGACCGAGTAAAGTGAAGAGCATGGGGCAAGATGGGTCATCTACAGCACTTTTGCAGGGTGTTTCTACTAGTGTCTAGTGAGAAGGGTTTTGTGCAGACTCCGCATGCGGGAGCAGGCCCAGTGGCTTCTTACCAGTCAGGGAAATGGAATACGTCAGGACGTGCAAGCAGAGATGGTGGTCGTGGCCATGGTAGCCAGAAACCAGGATCTTAGAGGCGACATGGCGGGACATATCAGGGTATCCAGGCTGTGTCATAGGGTTGTGGCACTATACATTCATATGTAGTGCAACAGACCCAGCAGAAGCAGTATCCCAGACCTTCAACAGTCAGAGGTACTATTCTAGTAGATTCTGTCTTGTATTCAGTACTTTTTGATCCGGGTGCTACACGTAGTTTTATATATTTACCCGTTGTGGAGAGCCTTGGGCTTGGTGTTTCTACTTCTTCTGATATCATGACGCTATACACTCCGTTGGGGACTAAGACGGTTGGTGTGCGTCAGTGTAAGGAGTGCCCCCTTGAGGTTGGTGGGTGTCACTTCCTTTGGTACATCTATGACCTGGAGATGACGAGCTATGACGTCATTCTCGGGATGGACTGGTTGGTTTCCTTTCGAGCCTTTGTAGATTACTATCGTCGCAGGGTGCGTTTCACCTCACCAGAGGGCAGGGAGTTTCTATACAAGGGCGAGTGGGATGTTCAGGCGAGTCGAGCTGGACCAGAGCATCATGGGCGCGGTGGAGTCACAGCCCAGATTGTGAGCTTATATCTGGATGACCAGGGGACTTGTCAGACGGATTTCCCTCCAGTTGTCAATCGTTTCAGGGATGTCTTCTAGGATGACTTTTCAGGTCTACCTCCGGTGCGTGAGGTGAATTTCTCTATCAATCTTGTGCCAAGAGCAGCACCGGTGTCCATTCCTCCTTATAGGATGTCCACGCCTGAGTTGCAGGATCTCAAGAGGCAGTTAGTGGAGCTACAGGAAAAGGCTTTTATCCAACCCCTAACATCTCCTTGGGGTTCTCTGGTCCTTTTTTCGAAGAAGGCGGATGGTACCCTTAGAATATGTATGGATTATCAGAAGCTGAACTCGTTGAAGGTTAAGAACCGATATCCCTTGTCGAGGATAGATAATCTGTTTGATCAGCTTTTTGGAGCACGAGTGTTCTCGAAGATCGACTTGAGATCCAGATATCATCATCTACGTGTGAGACCATCTGATATACCTATTAGAGCTTTCAGGAGTAAGTATAGTCTATATGAGTATACGGTTACGCCATTCGGACTCACGAACGCGCCCGCAGTTTTGATGGCTCTGATGAATCGTGTCTTCCATCCATATCTTGATTCATTTGTGGTAGTATTCATGGATGACATCTTGGTGTACTCTCACACTCGACACGACTATTCCACCCATCTTGAGATCGTATTGAGTACACTGAGAGAGAATCACCAATATGCTAAGCTCTCTAATTTCCACTTTGGGATGGACCATATTCAATTCCTGGGTCATATCATCTCAGAGGCAGGAGTTGAAGTGGAGCCAGAGAGGGCGAGGGCAGTAGTTTCCTGGGAGCAGCCTATGAACGTGTTTGAGATATGGAGTTTCTTAGGGCTGGCTGGTTACTACAGGCGCTTTATACATGACTTCTCCCGCTTAGCAGCACCGTTGACAGGTCTGACTAAGAAGGGTGGGAGTTAGTTTGGTCAGAAGTTTGTGAGACAGCTTTTTAGGACCTGAAGGGAAGGCTGACATCAGCATCGATCCTAATACTCCCAGAGTAGGGGAAGAGTTATATAGTTTACTTTGATGCATCATGGATTGGGCTGGGAGACGTTTTGATGCAGGGCGACAGAGCTGTGGCATACGGGTCTCGGCAGTTGAGGCCACATGAGAGGAATTACCCGATGCACGATCTCGAGTTAGCTTCAGTTGTTCATGCATTGCACTGTTGGAGACATTATCTGTTGGGAGAGCATTTTTTGGTTTTCACCGACCACAAAAGCCACAATTATATCTTTAATCAGTGTGACCTGAATCTGAGGCAGAGAAGGTGGGTTGAGTACCTACAGTCCTTCTATTTTGAGCTTGCCTATACACCTGGTAAAGGTAATGTAGTAGTCGATGCACTGAGCAGGAAGAGTCGGATATAGGCAGTGCAGGAGGCTAGTGTTGAGTGGCAGCTTATGGCCTTGTTCTCTGAGATTCATCTAGAGGTGCATGACAGTAAAGGGCATACGTATCATTCCTCATAAGTTGTGACTTCTACCCTCCTGGACGGAGTGAGGATGAGGCAGCTATCAGGTTCAGAAGTCCTAGTTCAATGGGATTCGGTGGCAAGTGAGGACCCTCCTCCTGGTTGGACAATAGGTGATGATGAGGTTTTGTGTTTCCATGGACGCGGATGGGTTCAAGGTGATATACGCGAGGATCTAATACGGAATTTCATGCTTCATCTTGGGAAGTTCATCTCAGGGTTACCAAGATGTACCGAGACATGAGACGTTAGTACTGGTGGCCGGGTATGAAGAGAGAGATATCTAGTTTTGTGACAAGGTGTTCCACCTATCAGTAGGTGAAGGCAGAGCATCAGAGACCAGCTTGGCTGTTACAGCAGTTGCCCATTCCGGAGTGGAAATGGGATGATGTTGCGATGGATTTCGTGACGGGATTGCCAAGGTCACCATGAGGCAATGACGTCGTATGGGTTGTTGTGGACAGACTTATGACGGTAGCTCAATTCTTGCCGATCAAGGAGACCTTTGGTGTGAACGATCTCGGAAGGCTGTATATCCGAGAGATTGTACGTCATCATGGGGTCCCTCGTTCTATCGTTTCAGATAGGGACGCCTGCTTCACGTCTAATTTCTGGCAGAGTTTTCAGAGGGCGCCGGGTACACAGGTTCTTCTGAGCACAACATACCACCCTCGGATAGATGGCCAGTCAGAGCGGACGATACAGGTGCTAGAGAACAATCTGCGCGCATGCATCCTAGACTTTGGGGGCTCTTGGGATAAGCATATATCCTTATTAAATTTTTCATATAACAATAGTTTTCAGGAAACTATTGAGAGGGCACCATACGAGGATTTATATGTTAGGCCATGTCGATCACCTTTGTTCTAGTTAGAGGCAGATGAGGCAGCCTTACTGGGACCACAGCTCGTGCAGGAGACATCTGAGCAGGTCCAGTTAATTCGGAAGCGGATGGCTACCGCACAGTCTCGTCAGAAGTCTTATGCTGATCGCCGCAGACGAACTTTGGAGTTCGTTGTTGGGGATCAGTTTTTCTTGTGTGTTTCGCCGAGGATGGGACAAAAAAAGAATCAGGAGAAAGGGTAATCTTTCACCGAGGTAGGTGGGACCATCTGAGATTCTAGAGAGAGTCAGGCTGGTTGCATATCCGTTGCAGTTACCGCAGAGGTACCGAGCCATGCACGATATCTTCCACGTGTCTCAGTTGGGATGCTACCATTCAGACCCGTCTCACACCTTCATCTAGAGGAGGTTGAGCTTCATCATGATGCATCCTTTGAGGATCATCTGATCCGTATCGTTGACAGGAGCACAATGGTTCTCCGAGGCCAGTCAGTTCCTCTCGTACGGGAGCTATGGCAGCATGGCCGAGTGTAGGATGAGACCTGGGAGAGGGAGTCCGACATACGTGCTCAGTGGCCAGAGCTGTTCTAAGCTTTCTCTTTTCCACCCTTGTAAGGGAAATTCAGGGACAAATTGCTATGAGGTGGGAAGTTTGTAAGAACCCGGTTCTTGTTTTAGAGGTACGAGATTCTTCTTTTCCTTTACTTAAGTGATTTTGAGAAAATATGGAAATGGGGAAAAAATCCTAAATTTTTGAACTACACGTCGTGTACTTTATCCACATGTCGTGTACTTTTGGCCGTGTTGGGATGATTACACAGGGCGTGTGGCAATGCCAGCGAAGAAGGGTGTAGGAACTGACTACACGCCATGTAGTGGTACCTTACACGTTGTGTAGTCAGTCGGCAGGCTTAAATAGTAAGGCGGTGGTGTCGCCGCCAGCTGGGCGATAGTACACGCCGTGTACTCGAGAGTACATGCCATGTACTGATGTCAATGTATGAACAGGGTGATGGTGATTCCATTTGAACAGTTAAATGAATGGAGTACACGCCGTGTACCTGGATGTACACGCCATGTACTTTGTTTTTCCAGCTTAAAACAGGATGTAGCCTCCTCATTTGGCAGAGGAGGCACTTGAGCCATTTTGGAGCCAAAGGAGGAGGCATGTTCTTTGAAGATCCACCGGGCGTTCGTCTGGAATCTGTTTCGGCTTCGGACAATCTCGTTGGAACCGCACAGGTGAGCCCTCTCCCCTCCTAGTACCGTTATTTCCAATTCTTATCCCAATGTATGTTATTTACATTTGAATGGGTTTTGTTCTTCGTCATATTTACGTCGTTCTTGGGCATTTCTGGAATCGGCGTTCGGGTATAACGTTCGTTGGCGTGTAAGGTAGGTGGCTTTGTGATCATTTTCCAACTGTCATCCATTTTTGTGCGTTTTCGTGCCACGAACCCATTTTGGGGTGTCGTGTGGCTGAGGCCATTGCAATATTTAATGCTTAGAATAACATAGGTGATTAAATTGTGATAATAAAATGCTGTTTGGGATTGTTGCCTGGATCCAGGACCATCCCGAGGGGTGAGTTCCTCTGTTTAGCCGTTTGGCCAGGATAACCGTGGGTATGGCTTAAATGTAGTAACTGTAAAATTTCCTTGGGAGGAATTGCTTATTTACTGCATTTTGATATTTTGGGCATTGCCCAGTTACCTATTAGCCTGAGGGAGTTGTTGTGATTAGCCTGAGGGCAGGAGTGTTTTACCCCGAGGGCTGTCATTATTCTGCCTGAGGGAAACCTTTCGTGCTTGAGGGCTTGACTTCTTTTCCTGAGGGCGACACTTCGTATTCTTGAGGGCGAGAATTTCTGTTACGCCTGAGGGAAATACCTTCCAGTTGGATTCTGTATATCCTGAGGGTGTGGTTTACTATTTTAGCATGAGGGCACGGTTCTAGTTGGCTTGAGGGCTTGGTGTTGTTGAGCACAAAAAAGTTACTAAACTAAAGGAATTAAATGAATAATAAAATGTCAATTTAACTGTTATGTTAGTTACTATTGAGTGCTGTTTAGTTATTTCATTTTACTAATGCACACTTGTTGCATATTTTACACACAGTTGAGCATGGGCCTTTGGTGGGTTTCTACTGAGATATATTTCTCACACCCTGATTGGGTCACACTTTTCGGCCCAAACAGATTACGTTGCTATAGGTGTAGATATAGGCAATAGTCCCTATACATGTACTTGAATGTTGCTGAGGAGTAGGTGGGCATGGGACCGAGTCTAGGCTCGCGATGCCACTGCTAGATGTTTTGCTTTCTTTGCTGTACTCTGTTTTCTGTTGTACTGTATTGATGTATAACATGTTCTAGATGTTTCCTTAGAACCTGAAACATGTAGCATCATCACTTATATATTGTTGGTTATATCCACTACTGTAGTTATTTCAGTTGTGTATGTTTACTACTTCCACTGTTGTTGTATGTTTATTTTGGTATTCTGTTGCGCTACACTTTGACAAATGAGGGAATAGTTTCCCCAATATCAGACCTGGGCCCTCGCTGCTAGTCGGCAGCCTCTAGCATTTGGGGATATGCGCTTGAGGTCATGTGGCGAACCGGGCTCGGGGCACCCGTTGCGTGGCACCCGGGTCCGGGATGTTACATAATAAAATAAAATTTTTAAACATTCTTAAAGATCCCCTCCTCCCCCATATAAAAACACATCACCCATAACCCATTTCTCACACCTCACAAGCCCCTTAGCTTGTCCAAAATCTATCCAATAAATCTCCCTAAATCCATATATTTTACTTAGAAGCCTTATATTATGTATAAGGAACTTCAAGGACATCTTTTGGTTCAATCCAAATGAAGTTACCTTATTTAATGATAACATCTCCTCTTAAGTTCTTTTCATTTATTTTGCTTCTCCCAACCCATAAACTATCTTTATTCAATTATATTATAAAAACACTAGTATCCTAAATATACTAGGTTATTTTTATGATATGTATTTGAACTTGAATTTCTCACACCTCCATCAAATAGGAATATAACATATTGTTTTTGTGGACGTGAAACTACTGCCACACTAAATGATAATTGTTTAATCCTCTACTACAACCTATTTTGGTGGCCATTATGATGGAAATGTAATTATATATGATATTAAATTTATTTATTTTATCTATAATCTTCTTTAAATTACTTTTATATCATACCTTTATTATTTTCATGTTGTATATATATGATAATTTCATTTGAGAAGTGCGGACTACCATCCTCTCAAAGTGATATGACTCCTTCATACCATACATGGAACATTTAAAAGATGGTGTTAATGAAATTATGTTACATATATAAAATATTATATTACATAGGAATAATAATATACCTATGTAGTATTGGACCTTCATTCCTTTTAAAATAAAAAAAAATCAAATAGAAGTAGCGTTCGGTCATATGTACGGTTTACCGTCTCCATGAACGCTATGAGATTCATTCTCCATTGTAACCATTTAAGAATAATTTTCATTTGATTATTAAAAATAATATTTAATATCATTATATCATTATAGATACGAATCATATACAACCTATCCATAATAAACATGACTTACGTAACAAAAAATATAAAGGAAAACAAATCAGTTAAATCCCGAAACAGTGATACTACTAAAATATTATTAACAAAGAAATATTAGAAGATCATATAGGATATCATATTTATTTATATATAATTCTTGTATAATTTAATAACAAGTAATTAACTGTTATACCAGAGTTTAATGTTCCCTCGACCAAGGAAAAGTACAGTGTAAGGGTTAATTTTAAAATCACATTATTACTCGAGGTAGTTTATACATAAGTGTCTACTGTAACATCATTATCATCCACAACTATGTTTCATGAAAATTTATTTCCAATCATTTTTTCTATTTACCAAACTATGGGTTAAAGTCATTTATAAGATTTTTTATTTTTAAATTTTTTAAATAAATGTTTCTATGGTTTTCAAAACAAGGTATTTTATATCATTTTCGAAAAATTAATGTGACAATGTTATTTTTTAACGTATACAGTTGGTGGGGATATTTCCCATCATTACAACACCATAAAAGTTTCCCAGAAAAGTTTATAAGATTATTTTCAAAATAAATATTTTCTTTTATAATTACGTTATTTTTAAATAATTTCAAAAATGTAAATAGGTATTTATTTCCAATGGTTTTCATTTCATCTATGTTAACATCCTTTAATGGAATTTATACTTTTTTGATGTTGATTTATTATGATACAAATCATTAATGCTGCATTGAATGTTTTGTGATATGTTTGACTGTGGATGTGTTATTATAATACCATTCATGATTTATGGTTAATGTATTAACATCTCATGTTCTAGTTTAAATATGAATTTTTATGTTATGTTTCATCCTTTTCATATGAGTAATGAATTGGACTTAGTAAGTGATTGGTGGATCCCGCTATAGCTCCTCAATGCATAGGTCGGTCTCATGAGATAATCGAGTGTCCTGGCACAAGGCCTTGTAAAAAGCTCATTTTTAGTCTTCGCACGAGGCCTTGACTATGTGATTATGATGCCTGGAATTATGCATTCCATCATTATTAAATTAGCTATTGATATTACATGTTATTATTTGACTAGTATAATATCCATGAGAATAAGTTAATGTCATTATTTTATTTATATTTTCCATATTATGCTAACGTTTATATTTAAAAGGCTTTTTTTCGTATTATACATTTCCTTAAATGTTTATGTTTATATATGAAAGATTCTACTATACGATTTTCCTTAATATGGATTTGAGCTCACCTATTTCTATGTTTTATTTTTCCTAGGTTCTGAAGAAGTATTTTATGGTCGACCGGCCGGGATAGGCTAAGGGATATAAATGTGTTGAAAGGGAAAAGAAATTTGTTGTTTTTATATCATGATGTAATGTAAAAAATATGTATGTATCTAGCACTTCCAAGGCAACTAAGCTGATTTTTGTTGTGTGAAATGATTCCTTGTATCATTCCAATGTTATGTAATAATGCAACGACTATAGGTAATTGGGGTCAGGGCATTACATCATTCACATGTTTATGATTTATGACCTCAATAACTTCTTATAAATACTTACAATGTTCCTCTTATCCATATTTTCAATTTCCACCGATGTTCTCCGAAGTGTAATCTTAGTTATGAGTTAATTTGGGTAACTGTTATGCTTCCACCATCCCTTATTAAAAATAAGATTTAGTGTTCATTTTTAATATGTGGGTTTCTATTAAAGGAAATCTCAAGTATTTAATATTGAATAACACACATGAATTTTGAAAGAGAAATTAATTTTAATGTTGAAGAATGTAACACCCTAATATTGTGTAAAATATTTTTTCAAATTAATTTAATCAGCTTGATATTTTTAATTTCATGCTACACTAAATATATTATTTTTTATATATTAAATAATTAAGTTTGGATTGAATTATATGAAATTATAATGTAATTGTGCACTACAGGTAGTATAATGGTTATCATTCTTCATATAGATCACTGAGATAAGCTTATGTTCCATGAAATACTATCTTTACTCGATGGATTGCATAACACACAAGACCGAGTGTCACTAATAAATAATATATCATTAAATAAAACTGTTTAAATACATAACCAAGATTTTAAATTACATTTCATGAAATTTATTAACTAATATATGTAAATTTGTGGTTAGAAAAATAAAATGAATTAACTAGTTACAAATTATTTATAAATGAATATTAGAACGAAATTGAATATAAATGTAGTATTTTTATAGAAAACTATTTTTATGCTCACAATGTTGTTTTGATCCTAATAATTAAAATTAATTAGTAAGTAAATATTAATGTAATATATATTATATATATCCATGTAAATGTTTTTTATATTCTTCCAATATATTTTATAAGAAAAAGATAATAATAAAACCAATTTTACACCTAGAACCCAATATTTTTATTATGGTAGTTTTGATGCCTTTTAATGGAAACCCCAATTAAATTACAATATTTGGAACTTTTATAAATTTTCCATGTCCAAATATGCTTCATTTTCTATGTGAAACAAAAAAAATTATGTTACGATAAATTTTGGTTATTTAATTAAAGGTTACATTTCTAAATTAATTGTTCAAAAATAATGGATTTTAAATCAAAACAGTTTTTCATATTATTTATTTTTATAGTCAAATAATATATTAAATTTGTTTATAAGTTTAATTAGATAATATTTTTATAAAATAATCTAATTTAGGATATTTTAAAAAATTTTACTTTGATATTGGATATAAAAACAGAGAAAATTGTTGACTGTTTTTTACTTTAAGACCTTACCATATCATCTCGTCTATAGGATTAATTTTGATATAATTTCATCCAATCATGTGGTTATAATTTTCCAAAACGGATTCCATATTTTTTATTAGAATAATTTATTATTTTAAATATGTTTAAATCAGTTTTGGACCACAAATATTAGTGTATCTAATAAAAATTAATTACAATGAATGATGTTAAATTAAACATAATAATGGGATAAACTATAAATTTAAGGCCCAAATGTACTATACACATTCAAAAATAACTGTTATAGCCATATTTATACCCTATCCTCCCTTGGATATAATTTGGACCATAATTTATCAACATTATATAAAACAATTTTGGTGGGGTTCAGTTCTTCTAAAATATTACAAGACTAACAATCCTTCTCCATTATAAAAGGGCTCATTCAGTCCCACATCCAAAAACCTATCAGGAACATTTGGATAGAACAAAATCTTCCTAAATATCTCCCAAAAATCCCTGAATTGATCCATGGATCCTATCAGGGGTAAAAATAATTCCAAAGAATCCCATTGGGAAAAACCAAAAGGAGTTGCCCAATTATGATGTAACACACTCCCTCAAACACTCCTGTTTTATTTTCATTATTCACTCCTTTGAATAATATTATTCTGTGATTTTATAAAAAACATTGTCTTAAATATACTCAAAATATGTTATTCTCAGCATTATACCTACACTTACACAGAGTTCCATCTAATGAGTAACGAACATACTGTTCACATATATTGCAGACTACTGCCTAACTAAATGATGATTCTTCATTTTTCATTTACCACCTCACATAGTAAACATTATGATGGAAAATATATTTATATAGGTTATGTATTATATTTTTTATGACTTTAGGATTATGTAATTATTTTAAAACATATATTATTATACATTCCATTTTGTGTTAATACTATAATGTTTTTAAGGAAGTTCATACTATGAACCCCTCAAAGTGATGTATTTTGTTCATACACTACATAGATGTTATTGAGGAATGATTTAGTGAATATATATGATATATATAATATATTGAACTTACTTTAATAATTATATATATACAAATATATATATATATATATATTTTACTTCATTTTTTCAAAACAATAATTAAACAGATATAACATTCATCTATATGTATGGATTATCATCACAATGAATTGTGCTTTCTGTTTCATAATAATATATTTTATGGATTATTATAAAATAAATATAATTCATTTAAATTATATTTAAATAATGTTTTAATTTTTTAAATCATGATATAAATATAAAATCCAAATATATAAAAAATATGACACATGTGAAAAACAAAGATGTTTTATAATGAATATATATTTATTATACAAGAGGTTTTATTGATTACGATGAAATTCAAGACACAATGTAAAGGGATTTCATATCAGTTTTTATTTCTGTGAGACATATGATACGTTATCCAATCATTCCTTTTGTGTGGTGTATGTACATCCCATTATTATATTTAATTATTATTATACGTAAACATTTGGGTATTTACATTTACATTTTATGATATTTCTATCATGAGGATTAGTTTTAAAAAGTCTCCAAATCGGTACATTAATTTTGTCTCGATTTACCTTATTTGAGACACATGCCAAGTTATACAACTATATTTTTATATAAGGTGTATAAAATAACTTTGATATGTTATAACATGAATCACCTTATTCTAAAATTATTTAAAAACTATATTTAATTTCAATTTCCAGCATGGGGAGTATGAGTCATTGTTACCATGTGGTGAGAGTTTATTGAAATAGAGTCGATGTTTATCGAGATTATTTATCATCACATTTTCATTTATGAAATTGTATGGTCCATATATTAATGAAATCATGGATTATAATATTTTATGTTTAGTCTTTTATTTTTCATGTATTAGTAAGAAAAATTAGTCTTTTTCACATAAGATAATTAAAAACAGTGTTTAATAATATATGATATTCCCTCTCCCTTCGGTTTGAAAAATGTTTTCTTTCAAAACCATGACTTCTGAAATGGGATGTAAAGAATATTAAACTAATATCCTATGATCATTAATTGGATATTTTAACCCCTTTTCTTTTAAAAATGTTTTCAAAGTAATTTTCATATCGTTTCCTAATCAAGGATCTTTTATAATGTTTTTTCCATGAAAAAAAAATCTTTTTACCTCCTACGACATGTATGGAATCGCCCTTTATAATTTCGATGAAGCTAACTATTCATGATTACAAGGATAATTTGAAGAAAAATGTTTTTAAAAGTGACTTTCAATGAAATCGTTTTTAAATTTGTTTAAAAATTTCATAATCTTTTTAAAACTATTCTTCAAGGAAGTGGTTTTCCAAATTTATGCATGCATCATTTATATGTTTTAAAAAAACAGTTTCCAGAATGTTTTGAGGCTCCTGTATATGTTTTCAATGGAAAATGGATTTCAAAATGTTTTAAATACATTCTTTATATGTTTTAATTTTTATTTTCATAAAAATTTATTTTCACAAGGTTTTATATTTTATTAATAACTTTTCAACGATGAAAGGATAATATCCTCATTAAGTGTTTCTAAAATACCATCCAAACATATTTCTCATATTAGATAACAACAATTAATTTTACTCAAACATTTCTAGGGACATGATTCATTGTTTCTATTCATATTCTTTCCATGAATGGTTTACATTTTATAGCATGATGTTTGCAAAATCTGAATATATTTCACATAATTTTTTTTTATTAAACCCACTTCTCGTTATGGGTTATTCTTTGATAAAATGATTGTGAAACATGTTTTTTTACAAGATAAGATATGATTTCATGTTTATGACAAACATTTAATTTCATGGATTGTGATATGATTATTTTGATTTTGTGGAACAAACATTTAGGATCTCATTATGAGATGTGTGGGACCTATATCTACCTCCAATCCATTAGGTAATGATAACTGTTTTATGAGCTCAAAGGGTACACATGAGAGAATCCCAATCCAAAAATTTAGAGGGTATATGGTAGGAAATCACATGCCCAAAACAATAGAGTACATTGGGGGACATCCCAAGACAGAAACAATAGGGTACACATGAAGGAATACTAATCCTGAAGTAGGTACAAAGGGGATTATCCTAATAAAAACAGGTTACAAAGGTCTTGGTAGGCATATTTTTCATAGGGTTTTTATATGCTTATGTGTCAACTACAATTCCATGTTTTATCTATATGTTATGATTTCAGGGATTATGTTCATTATTTCTTTATGATTCATGTCTTATGAATTATTAATCTTTATTCAATGATTCATGTGTATGTTCTCTAAAATTTTAGAAATGGTCTTATAATCATCACAATCACATTTTAATATCCTTATGTTCTTGATATTCTTACACATTTCCTTTATTTACCCCTATTCTGAATTTTAGATCACCCAATTCTGATGTTTCCCGTACAAAAGTAATGAATAATG
Organism: Viscum album; assembly: GCA_963277665.1. Lineage (NCBI taxonomy): Eukaryota > Viridiplantae > Streptophyta > Magnoliopsida > Santalales > Viscaceae > Viscum > Viscum album. The sequence goes on from OY728131.1 coordinate 1,011,929,881, forward strand.
GATTATATGTATAAATAATATGTGTGATGATAAGTTTGGGAGACATTGACAATATTTCACTGAGTTATAATATTTCTATTCCATGTTTTTGAAGTCACTAAACATTTACAGCATTGTGGCGTCTGTGTGTTTAATTATTTAAGTATTATGATAATTCTATGTAATTTTTTATACATCAAAAATATTTTTTTATAGGTATTATATAAACCAAGAAAAATTAAAGAGTGGCTACGATGTCATGTATCTCCCAGAAATAATACGTGAGATGAAATACCTTTATCTTGTGTCTTGACTCTCATAGCACTGATTCAAACCACCAGAATAATAAATATATATATTTTTAAAACTATAATATTCATTATAAAACCAAATATGGTTTTATTATGACCTTATATTAACATTTTTTTCACAATACTATGTAAAAGTTTCATTTTGGGTAATATCTGCTAGGTTCTTCACATGTGTCTTAATTTTTATATCCTGGGTCCTTATTCTAATATCCTGATTTCATAATTGAATCCCTGACAAAAATATCATTTATATTCTATATATGTGTTTTATAACAATATATATAATATAGATATGTGATATGGAAAACACCATTCATGGAGATTCTGAGTCATACGCACGTCTGAACATTGTTTATGTTTTCATTTTCATATTGAAAGGATGAATTAAAATGAAATATATGTATATATGTATATAATATCATTATGTTATCATCATAATTATATATATATATATAATATTATATAATGTCATGAAATATTTTCATAATACATTCCACGTAGTCTGTGAATGAATCAAATCGCTTTTAGGTGGTGTTAGTCCACGCCTCCTCCAACGTAATATCATATTTACACCCAATAGAATGTTAAAATAATATGTATTATAAAATGAATAAATAAACATAAAAATATACTAAATATAATATATTAGATATAAACATATATTTTCCATCATAATTCCCACCATGAGAGGTGGTATTAGAAAAATGAACAATCCTCATTTAGTGATGTGGTAGTTCGTCGTACACATAAACAATATGCCACTTACCAAATAGACAGAGTATTTTTTTTGTGTATTTCAAACCATTATCGCAACAAAAATACAAGTATATTTATGATACAATTATTTCCAAAAAATCATGTAATAATTATTGGAGGAGGTGGAGAAGTAAAATAAAATAAAAGAGTTTGAGAGAATACATTACCTCATAATCTGGTAACTCTTTTTGGTTTATTCGAAAAGGATTACTTGGGATGATATATTTACAAGGGGAGTATTATATGAGTAAGGGAGGTATTTTTTTGATATTATTTGAGTAGACATTGTGTGATCTAATGGGCTTTAGAGGTGGGAGGAAGTTGGAGGAGATTATGCCTTTTTATACAGGAGGATAAGTGGCACTCTTGTAAATATCAGAAGAGTGAATTACACCTACATTTTTCCTATTGTATGTCGATCCAATAGTGGACCATAGTAGATACAAGGAATTATAGGGTTTAAATATTCCTATCCAATGGCTCTTCGACAAGTTTTAAGGTCATTTTAAGTCATAAATTTATGGTTTAGTCAGTAGTTATGAATTATTTTACCTTAATCGATATAATAAATATTAATAACTTTCAAAAATAATTTTAGTAAAAATATATATTTAGCTTAATAGAAAATTTAAATAATTTTAATTCTTAATATGGAATCCATTTTTTTAAATTTCAATCAAACAATTGTCATAAATTAATTTAAATTTACTCCTGTTGATGGGAAAACACTATGGGTTTTATTGAAAAATTGACCAAAACGTTTCAGTGTTATTATGTCCAATTTCATTGTGAAATTGGTTCCAATAACCTACATTTAATTAATTGAAAAAAATATTATGTAATTAAACTTTTAAACCAATTTAAAAAAAAATTACCGTATAAATAAAATTGATGAAATAATAGTTTGGAATGAAAATCCAATATTTTAATTATTCATTTCAAAATGAAACCCTATAGAGAAATTTTAAAAAATATTACCCTGGAATCATTTTTTTGTTTCACATGAAAAAATTAGGTAAATTTTGAAATATTAAATCTATAAAAGTTCCAAAATATGGATTTAAAATTGGTTCACCATTAAATTTCAATAAAAACAACAATATAGGCATTATGCACAAAATTGGGTTTGTTTTAACCCTATTTCTATCAAATATATTGAATGGGTATCAATAATATTTTACTGAATATATAACACATATAAATTTAAATAATAACATTTATTAAATGTATTTAATTTATTTTTTAGGGTAAAATAGCTTTGGGACAAAAAAATAACATTTCCTTCAATATTCAATCGGTTACCAAATTCATTTCAAAATTATTGGTAAACTAAGAATTCATCAAATATTTGTGTAAAACATATATTTTTATTAATTAAATAATAATATTAATTACCACTAATTTATAGTCAGGTTTATATATTATTATTTTAAATAATAGCAATTATATGATATTATATTTTATGGTAAAAATCGGTCAATAATGTTACACAAGACATCCAAGAAAGTCATTATAGTGTATTACGCAAGGTAACCTCAGTTTTTTGTGTATATAGAGCTAAAATTTATGTTTTTTGTACTGCATGATTAACTTATTGTTGTATACAATTCAAGTCTAATAATGTTATTTAATATAAAATAAATTATCTTAAGTGTTTCATGAAATGAAAAATATCAAAAATATAAAATTAATTTGAAAAAAACAACAAAAAAAACTCAGTGTGTAACATGAATGATATAGAGAACATAATTAGAGATGACTTATGTCAGTTATGAAAAATATTTTTTTTTTGTTTTCATGTTTCCAATGTAACCTATGAAATTCTATAATTTAATGTTAGGTTGTGATATGAATATTCATCTACAAAGATGTAATATTTATGTTTAATAAGTTTGGTCCAATACATTTTGTATCAAAGCCATGATTTTGTTGACCTTTATAATCATAGATGAAAAAACATTAGACATATCCATAGGAATATGCTTGAGAATGTGTTTAGGGATATATTTAATGATAATTATAAGGATGAAACAAGGTTTATGAAATTACATTATAATTTTGGTGAAGGCTAGTCTATGAGAAATTACATCCCTATCAGGATACTAAAAGTATAAATGGATCAAGAATAAAGGAACATGGGGTAATTACTCAAAAAAGGGCACACTGAGCTGGACTTGGTCATCACCTAGTGTATAAAAGTGGGCCTTTCTAGATTCTTGTTTTTACTATCCCGAGGGATATGATATGGAAATTCACAAACTATTTATGAACCATCATAACCGATTTGAATAATGACTACGAATATACTAGGTTATGCCTAAGGTGTAATAAATTGAAATGATCGATTCATGATTTAGAAACCCTATAAGATATTTCATTATTATGTGTTTTCCCACTATGAATAGTGTTCATCGCATTATGATATTTGGATTTAGAAAATATTGGGCACCAAAAGGAACTAGGATAAAATAGAATTTAACAGGCAATGTGTTAATGAGAATCAAAATGGGAAAATGAATGGAATAGTGGAAATTTTGATTATGAACAATCAATTGTCATGATATATGATTTACAACATGAACCTAAGAAAAATAATGTACTCAAAAAATAAGAAAAGGAAAGTGTTCAATGAGAGCTCAGGAAGTGGAGAATATGGAGAAAATAAGATTTAGTTTCTTATATGTCAATAATGTTGTAAGAAGTACTAAATGTAATTCCACATATGAACAGGGATATGTTTAATGTGTAGTGAAGAAGGGAACAATGAAAGTAATTACTGAGGATGATTGATAAGTTCAATTATTTTAATATATGGGAATATGGTTATACTTAAGGTATTATCAAGGATGAATATTTTTAATGTGGAATGTATGGGAATTATGGAAAACAATTTCCTAGGTAGAATCTGAATAGGAGGATTAGAAATGATGTATGAGTAATGGTTTTTTCATTTATGATAAGGAGACTAAATATTATTGTGTAATAAGATAAAGAAGCCTAGTTAATGGTTTAAGAATCAAGTTTATTGATTGAAGTGTTTATGTACTAGTATTCATGAATTATATGAATGGTAAAATATATAAGAATTATTTTGTAGATGTTTTCAGTTATGGTTTATAAGAATATATTGAATTTTATTAATGAGTTGGAAAATTGATTTATTGGAACGGTGTTATTTCATTGAAAAAAATTATTAAGGGATATATAACCCTTATTATTTTATTAACGTTGCGATAATGATGTTCGGATAAAGAGATTGTAGGAATAAATAAAGTAAATTGGATAGTGTTAATTATCGTGGAATTGATTAATTATTTAATGACATATAATTGAATGAGGTATCTAAAAAAATTAAATTACGTAATATATTTATTAATATGTTAATTTATTTAAGTAATGATTAAATAGTTAATTTATGAAAGAATGTGTTTTTTCATTACGGTTATATAGTAATTCAGGTTATTACCATGTTTTGGGAAAATGTAAGATCAATGTATTCCAATTTTAGTATGTGAAATTAAGAGATACTTCATTTTGATTAGAGGAGTAATGAAAATTAGATCTTGGAAATCTAATAACCTAGTATCTGAATTCTTTTATTTCATTTATTGATAGACATGGGGAAGTCTTCAAGATTACTATTAATGTAATAGATTGATTTGAACATTTGATGTTATTAGATAAATTTTGCAAATGATTTTGGTTTTAATAATTATTTTGAGGTTGGAGGAATAAATTATGATTCTAAAGATGATATTAGTACAATAAGAATGGAATGTTAAACATGAATTTTCCTTTCATGGATGAAATAAAAATTTATTAAAGAACAACAAAATGATGAAAGTGTGTTTATGATATAAGGGAATGATGATCCCTATATATTTGGGTCACATTGAAATTATAAATAATATTGGGATGGTAGATTCTAAATTGATACTTCTACTAAACCTATCTCAAGTTCACAATGTGTTCCAATTATCTTTCCTGAGTAAGTACAGACCTTACCCTTCACATTTACAAAACTAAAAGGTCATACCACTAGAGAACGATCTTTGTTCGTATGAATAATCGTTGAAGATTCTAGGTCATATAGAGAGAAGAATATGAAATATGACCACTAACCTGGTCAACATTGTATGGTGAAACTATCATCATGAGAAATATACTTTGAAACCTAAGGATAAAATGATGTAGATGTTTCCTAATTTTTGTATATTGGAGTGACGAATTTTGATGCGAATTTTATTTTTAGGAGGGAATAATATGACACCATGATATTAAATTAAATATTATATCAAATAAATTTACATTATTTAATAAATTGAGTTACACACAACACCTAGTTTTTATTTTGTTAAACACAAAATTGATTTCATCTTGGGTAAGGGGAACAACGAGTTCATCTTGTGTAATATCAAACAATAGGCTTAAATGAAACACAACATACTATTTAAAAAATATTATATGATAGTTATTTCATATCCATTGGAATGATGGGTGAAAATATGATTAACTAAATTATAAAAATATTTTTCTTACTCCTATACAAAAAAATTTCTGTAGTGACTAATTACAATTAAATTAAAATAAAACCCACTAGAAAATAAAGGAAATAATTTTTTGATAATATATTTTTATGCGCACAAAAATGTTTCACAATAAGAAATTAAATAAATTTCTTTTATGGAATTATATTAATTTAATTTATATATAATATATTCAATAAAATTTATATCATTCTTATATGTTTTTTCTAGGCATGATATTAGAATAAATCCAATTTTAGACTTAAAAACATTATTTTTTCAAAAAAGACGGTTTTGTCTCATTTTTCACACTTATTTTAAAAATAATATGTTTAATATTATAAAATTTATTGAAAAAAATGAGATTGGTTTTTTAAATCCTCATGTCCAAATTATCATTTAGGTAATTTCTTATAATTCTCTTTAAATGTAAATGTTTCAATGAATAGTTAAAACGTACATGTTTTTATTAAAAATTTAATTTTTATTCAATGAATTTACATGATTAATTTTATTTTAAATTGATTTAAAAAGTGAAATTATTTCAATTATATATAAATTTATATATATTTTCTCGCTGAAGATAATTTTACATCCAATTTTGATATAAAAAATTAAACTTTTGAATATTTTCTGTTATGAAAAAAACCATTTTGTCACATCTGTATGTTTAATTTCAAATTAGCCTTTTCCAATTATGTGAACAGAATTTGAAAATTTTGATTACATAATTTTAATCAGAATAATTTATATTATATTATAAGTAAAACATAATTTTTTATCATAATGAATAGTAAAAATAGTAAATAACATTTACTGTAGTTATGGTAAAAACATATTCACTGGGGGTTAAAATAAAATGATATGAATTAAAATGGCCTTAAAGCATTAATAAAATCTATTTCATGGCATTATTTCCACCATATAATTTATAATTATCTATATTTTTATATTTTTATTTCATTTAGTATGTTCAAAACATAGATAAATCTTATTCTTTTCAAATTTTACAAGTGTTTCACTCAACTCATTTATAAAAGGGTACTCACTCTCCTATCCTATTTACACATACAAAACCCATTGGTTTGGGAAATACCTACACAAATAAATTCCTTAAATCACTACACATGTTTTATATTCCTTTTTGAGAAAATAAATCCTAACTACAAATGTTTTTTGTTTCACCAAATACATTTTCATAAGAATATGTAATGTTTTAAATGAATCAATTTTTTTTTACTTCATATTATACGCATTTAAACATTCTTAAATTATTATAGTATAGTAATAAAAGTATATATAGAATAATAATATTTTATTAGGTTAATTTCATTACTTATTTCCATATTTTTATCCATCGAATGGGAGTTGAAATTATTATTTGCGTGTATAGTGGACTACCACCTCACGTATTGATTTTTTTCATTTTCCATTACCACACATAACATAAATATATAATGATTTATTTGAAATAAATTTATTATATTTCTGAAATTATTATACTCATTTAATTATATAATCACATATTATCTCATAAATTCCATTATGTTGGAAGAATATAATGTCGCTTGTGTGTACATCAGACTATCACCTTGTGTTGCGATGTGATTTATTCTCTACATATAATTTACATGGATAGTAATAATGATAGTTTTAATTAAAAATATTATACATATATATATTAAATTAAAATTATTTTATAATTTTAATTTATTATTTATTATTTATACATTCATTCTATCACAAATATAGAATGTGTGATCATACGTACGTAAGGAAAACCGTCTCCAAGAACGGGGTATTTAATTATCTTTCTAAAATTTTACGGATCACTCTCAATAAATATATACTTAATATATATTATATTTATTTCATGTATAAAAATATATATATCATTGAACCTTGATCAATGTATTATTATCAAAAATAGTAAATCAAATCATACATGAACAATCAAGTTAGTTATTGCCCAAATTGTGATTTAATCATTGAATTGTTAATAAACATGTATTAAAAGGTAATAAAAAATCATAAATGGGGTGATATATATAATTATTGTTCTATAATAGATTTATATTAAACTTATAATTATAATAAAGTATTTTCACATGTTTATAATATAATTAGAGACTTAAGGTACGTGATTTCTATCTCACTATTATATTCTATGAGACACAATCTATATTCACCATGTGTTTCTTTTATTTAGTTTTTATAATTACCAAGAATTTTTTTTATGAATATTATCCTTATAATTATGGATATTTATATTTTCATCCCATGATCTATCATTTGTGGTGTTTAAGGTTCAAAAGTAACCAAAGAGCTAAGTGTTTTTTGTCTCAAATTTCCTTCCTTAGAACATAAGTTATGTTATACAACCCTCTTCTTCTATAAGTTGTTTATAAAGCCCCATTGAAAAGTTATATCATGAATATCCCTCTTTTAATTATATTTTAAAGATTCATTTTATGTTATTATTTAATAGGTCATATGATTTGAAAGATACAAAATTCATAAAGGTTAGATGATATAATCTCATTATTTATTTGGATTATTTCTGATCATGTTTTATATGATGAAAATTTCTGACCTATATCTCAAGATACTCAAAAAATTTATTATCATAGGGTTTTTTATTTATAATACATTTTTTCCAAACATTTTCTTCCCTTTATGTATTCATGAATTGAAAAAAATTAATGATAATTAAATTTATTTTTCTCTTCGGTCAATACCCTTTTTTATTACATATCTATGTTTTCTAAATAACATTAAAAAAGATTCAATGTTACATAAGGATTTTATAATAGACATCTTTACCACTCTTTTAATTTTTTAAACAATAATAAAATGTATCTTTATGTGGTATTGAAAATAATTTCTGTTCAAATTTTAACAAAATTGTAAAGGTAAACTTTATTTTAATCTATATATAGTTTCACTCAACCATTAACAATTCTTTTTTAAATAATAATTTAAAAGTTTTAGTGGATAATTTCAATGAAAATAATTCAGAAAAAGAATAATGTTTTATAAAAAGAATTTTTTAGGTGTAATGAATATTTTCCTTAGGAAATGTTTTAGATGATTTTTAAAGATTCTATTATATGTATCAAAGGTTATCATCAAATAAGAAGATTATGGAAATATTCTATGTATTAAAAAAATTAAAGTTGAAATGGTATTTTCCTCAAGAAATGTTTTAAATGATCCTTAAATATTTTGTTATTAGTTTGAATGGTACATTTCAATAAATATAATTTTGAAAATTTTATATTCCTTAAAAGGTGTTTTTAAAAGTGAAAAATGTAATTTTCTTCAAAAATGTGTTCAAGTGATCTTTAAAAATTATTTTAAATTTAATATGACTATAAAAATACTATCTTTTTCTTTGTAATACGTTGAAATATTTATTTATATATTTCAGATCTAGGCACTATAACAGCATGCAATTCTGAGGCCTGGTGTGCTCAGATTTAATTTTATAAAATATTAAATATATTTTATATTACAAAAAAAAATTTCTTAAATAAAAATATATAACACATAAGTATAATCTAAAAAAATAAATATGAGACCACAGTTGAGTTTGGAATACGGTGTGTACGCTTGGTGCAACCTACAATAGGTTGGCAGGTGGAGTTTGGAAATCTCACTCCTTAGCTGTATGTTCAGTGGATTAATTAATTAATTAATTCAATAATTACTAAATGAAAAATATCTAACAATACATACATGGATTATTAACCTTATTTTCTCATAAATCTTGGGAAAATAGAATATCTTCTCCTTCCTCCTTCATGGGAAAATCCCAGTGTATGATGATGAAACAAAGGATCCTAAAAGATCAGAGAGCAATGAATAAAAATATGACCTACTATAATTACAGAGAATAATTTTTGAAAAATAAGTATCCAATATCAATTTTGGACTCATAAATTTGTAGATTACTCACTTTTTTCTTAAATTTAATGATCATATCGATTACTTTTTTGGATCATTACCAATTATGGATTGAACCTATGCCCATGTATTTAAATCATAATTTATTAATCATTGATTCCAAACCTCGGTTTCAATATTACTGATAAATTTACCATTAAATCTTATCATCAATCCTTAAAAAAAATTATCACCCCATTACCCCAATTTCATTGTGTTCTTCATCAGTAGAACTCCACAATCATGGTTCGACAACTCCTTCGGGTACCATGCGTAATCGGACCCCCTGAATCAGGAAATATTGATAAATGTGGCATGAATCAATGAAATAATATAAATTTGGATTTATAATAGTTATATATGATCACTACATTGAGAATATGTTGGATATTCAATGTTGAAAGGATTGGGATGTGCAGAGGGATTTAAGATTGCTCAAAATCACATCTGGGTTGAGTTTATGGCCACTATAGGGCTGAAATCCACATTTCGATGATAGATCACCATATTTATAGAAACACATAAGAAAAATTAGAAGTAGTGATTTTTTATTTAAGGAATAAATCATGGATCTCAGTTTCTCTGAAAATCCTTACTACATTCCACGTAAAATGATGATAACCTAGAATGTAGTCCCATAAGTTTTGTAATAGCCAGACCCTAGTAGCACAGAGCAGGTGCATTATTTTATTACATTGGTATGATTACAAGTCATAAAATCATGATAAACCTATTAGTTTATCAATTTTTAAGACCATATTACATACATAACTGCCATATTACATTGGAGAACATAGAAAATACAAACATGATACCTAATAAAATGAAATAAATAACATCCTCCAAACATGTCCAAATATATCCTCTTCATTACCTAAGGAAAGGAAATATAATAACGGTTAGGTAAAACACTTAGTAAGGGTTACATTGAATAAAAAAAGATATATATTGATGATATGGAATAGACATTATGTAAAGGAAAATTACCCGATAAACATATGCAATAAATAAACTATGAATGAAAACGTATCAAAAGAAATTTTCAAATTTAAAATATCATAGAAAGTAATATGTGAATATTTAATGAAGAAAATTTTTAATTATTGGATGTCATGTATCTGACACATGAACCATTATATTGTCCAGATGGTTTACGTCTGAGGGTAGAAACTCATCTAATTCTGTTTGGAAACAAATAATATGGTTTTTTTGCCAATTTTTTTGTCTCATAAGACCTGTTGATGCATCAACGGGTTATAGTATTCCCCAAATATTACTATAAGTCCAAACAATTCTTCATATAGAGATTAAATTCTAGAAAAATATTCCTTATAGATATCCTTATTGGGTAGTGGATAGGGACTCATAAATATTTTTGTAGTTAAAATGATGTTAAAAATAAACATCGTATGCAAAATCGTATACGACTATCACAATAATCAAATACATGATAAAAGATGGATATTTAATAAAGACATAATTTCAAATTAAAATTTATCTCAATGTTTCAGTTGACACACCACATACAAATTATTATGTGAAAAATACCAAGTAAGCCTCAATGAAAGGGTTGTTGATATGTAGTCACTTATATTATGTATGAATGTGTTATTAACTCAGTCTTAATGTCCTAGATAATAAGATTAAATCCATTGATAAAATTATTAATAACATTTAATACAATTATTTGATATTTTTTACTTTTATTATGTTCATGTATGGACTTTATTGTGTGTTAAAAGATTGAACTTAATCATTTAGGGGTTCTGGATTTCTTGGTTTTCATGATCTGTTCGCTTATTTATGAGTAATGATGTTCATGTAAAATGGGTATAACTTTGTAGAATTGGAATTAAATGTTATTAATTAACATATAAACGACTAAATGGTTATATATATATAATTTTTCATATATTATGAGGCTGAATCATTAGATAAAATTTTAATGATAATTGCTTAGATTATTTTGGCGTTTTTTCTATCATCATGCACTAGTTTTGATTAATTAATTATTAATAATATTTATATATAATGGTTCCAACAAATGACATAGTGTATAATATATATTTTATAATTTGTATCAACAATAATTTTTTTCATTAATAGTCTTGAAGAATATATTGAATAATGAAAATCCATCGTCCTTGAAGGTTGTAAATCGGCACCTCACGAAAAATGATTTCATTTTTAAAGTAAAATAGACAGAGTAATGATATTGATAATGGATATTAAATTAAAATGATATAATTATATTATATATATTAAAATTACGTTTTCAAGATCATTTTTATAGAGTTGGGGATGAGATAATAGTAAAAGAAGGAACTTGAAAACAAAATAGATGGAAAAGGAAGAGGATTTCATCTCTTGAATACTCTTCCTTTAGAGTCTCATTATGTGGGTTAATTTTGGTATTTTTGTGAGAATAATATCTTCAATACTTGGGGATGGTTTTCAGAAGAGGATTGGGTAGAAATTTTACATGGCTCAAATCTTGGATGGTTTGAGGAGAAGTGTGGGTGAGGGGTGGTTTTTATAGAGGAGGGAAGGGGTAATTTTTAATTATTTTAATACATTAATAATGAAAAGAAATGGTATTGATTCTTAGGACTAAATATGGTAATTAGTTCATGTTTTTTCAAACCAATTTTTCTTACATAAATCAAATGTAATACATGACTCTATAAATCATGTATTTAGCATTCGTCGTAAATTATTATATTTTACTATTCACAAAAAATTCATTTATTTTAGAAAAATATCAACAAATTCACCCTAAATATATTTCGATATCTTAAATTTAAAAAAGAAATATATTTTCTGAGAATAATTTTTAAAATATGAGAAAATTGGTTTTTAATTAAAATCGTCATTTTCACTAAAAATACAATTTTCTGAATTATATTTGATTTTAAAACAATCTGAAAAATTAACTAAGGTCATGTAGATTTATCCTTAAATTAGAGGATAAAAATTGATTATTTATTAATATATTTTATGAATATAATTATTATTTTAAATAAGTTTATTTATTATGAAATTGTAATTAAATATGTATTACTCCAAAAAATACCAACACTTAATTATTAATATTTAGAATATACATTAACTTGTATAAGGATATAATTATATTGTAAATTCATTTATAATGTTCCTAAATCTTATTTATACTTTCATGGGTGTCATCACAATTTATTTGGCCAGTTAACTATTCTTGAGGTTGATATTATTATCTATAGGTGTAACATTATTATTCAAAAGGGACAAGTAACTGTTCACCAAAATTTAAGTTGATCCTATCTGACTATAAATATCTTTCAGATCAAAACCATGTATGCTTGATTTTATAAATTCATTTCATAGAAGTGTAAAAATTATGTTTAATGTTTAGGTAATGACTATGTTTTTTACATAATTATAATAAGAGTTATGTTTCACAGTGACTAAGTGTTGTGTACAATATAAGATATCTAAGGATTTGAAATTATTTATAATGAAACATACCATAAAATATTTAATTGTCATATTCAGCCCTCCTTTGAAAATTTTACCTTTGAAATTTTTCATGTATAAATACCACTATAATGATGTGGGTGTTTCTTCTTCCTAATATCCTTAGGTTCCCACATTGCTTCCTCCATTTTATGGTTTCTACAAAGAACATTTACCAGTCGAGTTTTCCAATTTCTCAATAATTTCTATTTATTATAAAGGATCTCGATAGGATCTTCACGGTAAGATAAATTGGGATCCAGTTATTCTTTCTCATAAGTGATGACATGATTTTAGTCTGAAATGCAGTTATTTAACAAAGACATGTAGAGCACATCATGAACATTGGAGAGACTTTGTAGCATAGCTAAAATATAAGCTAATGCTCCAATTCATTCCTGAATTTATAATTCTCGTATTTACTTGTGGCTCACTTTCCCATTCTTACCAAATCCTAAGACAACCATCCATGGATATAATTTTATAAAAAACATTATATCCAACTTGAAATTCCAAATACATTCCCTGGTTATCAACAAAAAGATTTTTCCGACTTTGGGATTCCTAAATATGGACCTGAATTTTTTTCACCTTTACAATTGTCTCTCAAACATGTTCTAGGACAATACGTTTACTCTGAACACCTTCATCCCCACAAGTTGGATTTTGACATCTCATTCCATGTTGGGATTCATATGGAACCATTTGAATACTAAAATGGAAATTATTTTTATAGGAAAATTTCACCAAAGGAATGTACTAATCACATATACCTTTAATGTCAATTGAGAAAGATCTCAACCTGAATTAAAATGATTTAATTGTCCTTTTAGTCTATCCCTTGGGTTGAGGGTGATAATCAGTACTCATATGAAGCGATGTACACAAATACTTCAAAAGACTCTTCTATAATATTAATGTAAATTAGGGATCTCAATCAGACCCAATCGATAGAGATGCATAATGAATTATTATAGATTTATTAATATATAGTCATTCAAGGTTCTTCAGTGTTAAATCATATCTTTTGGCAGGGAAATTTTCAGAATTATTAAGATGATCAATAATTACCCATATCGCATCATTTTATCTAGGTGTACATGGTAGTCCTATTACAAATACCAGTGTAATGCCATCCCACTTCTATATAGGAATAAGTAAAGGTTCCATGACTACTCTAGGATATTGTATCTCAGCCTTCACTTATTGACAAACAAGAAACATTGACACATATTCATTAATTTCATTTTTCATGTTACCCCATAAAAAATTTTAATTTAGATCTATATAAATCATGGTGCTATAAGGGTTTATAAAGAAATATGGGCTATGAGAATCATCTAATAGTTTCATTTTTAGATCATTTATTGATATCACACACAAACGTATTATAAATTTTTGAACTCCATCCTCAAACACAAAGTCTTCCAATAATTCCTCGTTAATACATTTAATTTTCTTCTGAAGGCTCTAATCCTTGGATTGAGATCTGTTTATTGTCTCTAGTAAAGATTGTTTAGAAATCATTTGAAAACAGAATGATGTTTCCTCTTTCTTAACAATTTCCATATCCATAGATATAAGATCCATGTAAATAGGTTCCCTTTCAATCCATAGTTTGTATAGGAATCCATGATCCTTCCATCTCAATGCATCCAACACCTTATTTTTTCCATGGGTGGTAATTTATGGAACAATAATAATCATTGAGTATCTAGATCAATCACCTTGTTATCATGTTAAGTTATTTTTTTGTGATGATTTATTTAAAAAATATTTTGACATGTATATATCTAACATATTTCAACATATATATAATGTCTCCATATCACTAGGGAAAATATTATAGATTCTAACTCAGTATTATGAGTTGGATAGTTTTGTTCGGGTGTTTTTAACTGGTTTGATGAATAGAAAATCACTCTATCATTATGAATAAGGACACAACCAAGTCATTTCATTGATACATCACTATAAATCACAAATCCAAAACTTTCTGACTGTTAAGTCATTATTGGAGAATTCACTATAATATTCCATAATTAATCAAACCATTCTTCATAGTTTTATTTTTCATACATACAAAACCAATTTTCGTGGGGGCTTGGTTAGAGGGTTATCCAGTAAGGAAAAATTCTGAATGAATTATCGACAATAACCTACTAAGCCAATAAAACTACCTAACTCTATTATATTCATTGGAGTAATCTATTACTGAACCATATTTTTTATCACAAGATCATATGATATTCCATCCTTATAGATAATATGTAAAATAATGTAATCTCTTTCAATTCCGAATTCACATTTGATAAAATTCCCATAACACTTTTCTTCTAAGAGTCTCCCCAACATCCAACAAGTGGTTCTCATAGTCCTCATATCTTTTGGAATATATCATGATATCATCAATAATTAAAACAAAAAAAATTCAATATATTCCTTGAACACTATGTTCATAAAATCCATAAAAATAGACGGTGAATTAGTTAGTCCAAATGGATTTATTGTAAACTAGAAATGTCCATAAATGGATCAAAATGTTGTCATTAGAATATATTCCTTCCTCGCATGAACCTGATGATATCCAGATTGAATGTATGTCATCGAAAACTATTGATCTCCATGAAGATGATCAAATATATCATAAATATGAGGTAAGGGATATTTATTTATTATTTAAATACCAAAGTTTTATCTATAGTCAATGTAGAGCCTCATGAATCCATCATTCTTCCTGACAATGAACAAAAGGGCTCTCCATGGAGAAACACTAGGGAGTTAAAATCCCTTATCCCTCAGTTATTATTGTATTTTCTTAAGCTCTATTAAATTACACTGTGGTCATACTATAAAAAGTATTTGACATAGGTCTCACAGCAGGAATTCAATCAATTGAGAAGACAAATTCCCACTCTAGAAGATGTCTATGAAAATCCTATTGACATATATCAATATATTATTTCACAATACCTACATCCTCAATTTTTATATTCATAGATGATATATTCTCTTACTTTTCATGAATTTCATTCAGCATATCTACTGGGAGTCGATCTTGATTAGATGATTATGATTTCGATCTAAAGATAATGGATTCTACATCATTCTAAAAAAAATGTAACTTCATTCTTCTTGTAATGTATTTTAGAATCATAATTTGAAACCCAATCCAAACTAGGGATTATATAAAATTAAATAATATTTATGATGATATGGTAAGTGACTAAAGTATATTTTTGTGTGACAAAGGGGAATGATCGACACAACATTATTACAATGATGATTCCCTTAAATGTTTTGATTGGAAAATCATTTATTTATTAAAAAGGGAAATATCTAATATTATTAACAAACTGGGAAGATATAAAATAATACGATGATCCAGAAACTTATAATTAATTTGATATGTTTTTGGAAAGGATTAAATTACCCCAACCACATCATTTGGAACATCAACCTCCACACTTGTGATTGCATATTCCATCCCTTTATCCTATGGGAATTTTTAGGGAATGTTCTTTTAAAATATAGAAAAATAATTTTTGTAGTGTCCCAAATCCGTAAAATTATATCACTGAACATCGTTTATTATTCTCCTCCCTTTGCATTCATTAGATCGAGGACCCATTTCTCCACACTTATAAAAAACTACCATTCCTTTCCAGAATATTCCCAGATGATTCCTTCCATAATCCTCACATAATATGAATTTCTTTTTTTCCATATTCTTCATTGGTGATTCACCATTTACATTATTATAATAAGAAATGTTATTCTATTGATTTCACATGATCATGTTGAATCTAGAAAATTACTTATCCCTTTTGGTGAAAATTAATAATATTTCATCATAAGATGATATTTGTTGAGAAGCCAGTTCCCTTTCAAATACTTGTCTTATGACTGAAAAAGAAATGATAAATATTTTCTTCTAAATAATCAATGTAATTTATTTCATTCCACTATAGTCTAGTGAAGGTAGCCTCATTCTCTATAACATGTTTCATTATGCCAAGTATTTTTCTCTACATTTAAATTTGTTTCTCCCGAGGGAAGTATTTTTCAAATAATAATTCTTTAAAGTTATATAATCCAAGTCTTCTATTTCTTCATCCTCTTTAGTATTTTGGATCAGTGAACTATATTGATCAACATGTCCCTTGAGACAATATACTACCAGTATGAAGTTATCATTTTCATTAGATCTCGATGCTAGAAGTATATTTTAAAATCACTTGATCCAATGTCTAGGTACCACATAATTTTTAGTCCTAGTAAAATATTTGGTATTATGCAACATGAAGTTATCCATCAAAAGTCTAGTATGATTATTCTTCATAAAATGAGTATGTTATCCAAATATGATCATGATCTACGTAGCCCCAACACTAACTATATTTTCATTCTTAGTGGGGAAATCCCAAATTTTTTAGATGTTTTGATTACCGTTATTCCTTTAGGCACCATCACTAAAATATGGAATACACCAAAATAGGTTATGAAACATAATCCAAAATTTCTAACTAACAAAATACTTATCATAAAATTAAAACTTATATGTAGATGATATCATAATCATAAATATGGTTTATTTGTGGACATATTTAAATTTAAATCCTTCAAAATGGTTTTTAAATAAAATGTAAATAATCATAAGAATACCCATAAGGAGTGTCAAACCAGGTGCACAGTACGGTCCATTTTCATGATACAAGTTACCCTGAGTCAAGCATGTGACACCTTGTCAGAGTTCTTACCCATAGGTACATCAATGCTAGAACCACATCCACATTTTATATCTACATATGGATGTATTTCCGGGAAGACACACATTATATCTACCTTACCATAATTCATGTAAGTTTTTCTATAAATATCCTCAAATTCTATCTTAGTTTTATGTTCTATAATATATGTTTTTTAAATATATTTTCTAAGGATACTACTAAAAATTCATTGATACCAACTTTAATGCCCCTACCATAGTACCCCAGAGCCAGTGAACTATTTAATTACAATAGAATGATTACAAGGAATAAAATACAAAATAACTGATCAGTTTATTTGTTTTTGAAGACCATATTACATACATAACTACTATAGTAAATTATAGATCATATAAAATACAAACCAAATACATAATAAACTGAAATAAACAACATTTCCAAAACTCATCCATATGTTTCCTCTTCATAACATGTGGAATGAAGACAAAAAAAGGATGAGCTCAAACACTCAGAAATACTTACATGAAATAATAAAAGAGAAGTAAATTAAATTAGGCATATAAATTATATCATGTTATATTACATGAGAAACACATGCCATCAATAAGCTAGGATTTATATAGTGTATATAAATACTATTATATTGAAAATATCATGGAAAGTAATAACTGAGTATTACATGAAGACAATGATTATTTAGTGGATTTCATGTTTCTGGAACATGAACCATTATACCATAAATATGGTTTAAGTCATAGGATATAAACTCATCTGATTTTGTTTGGAAACAAAGATGAAGGTTTTGTCGCCAACTGTTTTGTCTCAGTAAACAAGTCGATGCATCAAGGTTCTATGGCTTGCCCCACCTATCACTTAAATTCTAAAGGATTATTGTTACATATATTTAATTCATGAAAAATATTCCTTATAAATATCTGTATTTAGTAGAGTATAGATAATAATTAATATTTCTAAAGTTAAAATGACATACAGAAAAACATTCTATATAAAATGATATACGAATAAGATGATGATCTTATCCATGGTAAAAGATTATTTATATATATTAGAAATATAATTTTGAATAAATATTAATAATATAGTTAAAGTAGATACACCACATAAAAAATTATATAGTTCACACTACCAAATAAGTCTCATTGAAATGGAAATTGAGATGAAGTCCCTCACCTTCTTTCTGAATGTTTTAAGAACTCGATCATAAAAACTTGGATAATAATATTAAATCCATTAATTAAATAATTCATATAATTTACTACTTGTTTTTTATTTTTCATAATTTTATTTGATGTAGTATAATTTTATTATGTTCATTAATGTATTTTTTATGAGTTAAAAGATACAATTTCATCATTTAATAGTGCTCCCTTTCTTGGTTTTCATGATCGATTCAATCATTTATGACTGAAAATATTCATTTAAAATGGGTATAATTCACCATAATTGAAAGTATATATTATGAATGTCCATAAAAAAGTATAAATGTTTATTTTTATCATTTTTTTATATTGAATGAGGATGAATCAATGTTGAAAATCATAGTGATAATTTCTTATATTATTTTTTCTGTTTATTCGATCATCACACAATAGTTTTGTCTAATTAAATAATAATATTTATAAATGTTTTTTACCAAAAATTATGTAGAATTTATATTTTCTAATATGATTCAACCATAAATATGGTTTCATGACCATCCATTAAGAATAAATTTAATAAAAAAATATGTCTTTCCAGAAGGATGTAAATCATCACCTCATAGACAATGATATCATTTTTTAAATAATATAGATAGAGTAGAAGATTGATAATGTATATTCCATTAACATGATGTCATTTCTGTATATAGATGATACTGGATTTGTCATGAAAATTTTTCAGAGGATGTGAGGACAGAATAATAAAAGAGGGAACTTGAAACTAAAATAAAAGGAAAAAGAAGAGGATTTTTTCTCTTCAATACCCCATTGAGAATTTCCCTTCAGAGATTTATTTTAATCTTTTAATAATAAAAAGATCTTCTCGGAATGGGTAGGAGATTGGGAAGTTGATTGGGATGAAATTTGGAAAGTCTCAAAGTATGGATGGTGGGGGGACAAGATGGGGTGAGGGTGGTTTTTATAGTGGATAAGTGGGGTAATTTCTAAATTTTTTTCTTATTTTATTATTTTTATCAAGACAATAAATATTATTTATTCTTACGAATATATATTGTAATTAGTGCATCTTATTTCGATCCAATGAGGCTTACATTAGCCAAACATCATCCATTACTCTATAATTCATGTATTTAGCATTTATTTTAATTTATCGTATTTTTCTATTGACAAAAAATTAAAGTATTTTAAAAAAACTAAACATAACCATTTTTTAACATGTATAATTCAAAAATTAATTCCATTTTATGAATATAGTTTTCTTAAAATGATAAATGTTGTTTTTAATTGAAATCAACATGTAATCTAAAAATACTATTTTTTAAATTAAACCTTATTTTCTAACAGTCGAAAAATTTAACTGAGGTCTCATAAAATTATCCTAAAATTATAAGATAACAAATGGATAATTTATTGATAAAATTTATGAAAATAAATTTTCTTTTAAATAAATTTTTTAATTATGAATTTATAATTAAATATTTATTACTCACCAAAATACCTACACTTAATTTTTAATTTTTAAATTATTCTTTTACTTTTATTATGATTATATTATATCATTCATTCATGTATTAGGTCCCTAAATTTTATTTTTACATTCATGGGTGAGGTTACTATTCATTTGGTTGGTTTACTATTCATGAGGTTCATATAACTATTAATAAGGGTAACATTACATTTCAGAATGGTCAAGTTATTATTTACCAAAAATTAAGTTAATACTATCAGACTTTGAATATCATACTAGTCAAAATCATGTTTTTTCCATTTTTTCAAAAATCATTTCATAGGAGTATAAAAATTATATTTAATATCTATGTTATAACTATCTAGTTTACATAATTATAATGACATAGTGTAGTTTCGTAGTGAATCAGTGTTGTGTGCAATATAAGCTATCTAATGATATGAAATTATTTTTAGAAAAAAAACCATCAAATATTAGGGTGTTATAATTTTTTGGCTTGGATTTTAGGAAATATATAAGGATGTAACAGTGTGTATCCATCCTACACACTGTGTACCTCATCCCTAGTTAGATGAGTCGTCTGATGGATCACATGGGTGGGACTCCATGCGGGAATACACATCCAGGCACACGAAATTGTACTGATGTACATAGACACATCCAAGTCACACAGTCGACACCCCATGTGGATAAATTCATCAAGCACTTAAGTACACACCACATGTCCATCTACACAGACATGGCTTGAGTTGAAGGAAATATCCATAAAGACAACATCTTGCCTAGGTTATCTAGGAAACTCTGTGTAGTCCACCTGCACATTGATTACTCCAACCAGTGTTGGGAGCTATGTACCTCTAGGGAAACTTCTAGGTGGTTGATTAGGATGACACATCTTGTGGTTCCACTCACACGTCATATACCTCCAAGTTTAATTTTAGGAACCAAAAATTTTCTATTTCTATATAATTTGAACTCATATTTCAACTACAAGAAGCCTATAAATAGTTTTTCCATGTAGAAAATTATGGTGCCCTTTGTTTTTTCATTTGACATATAATGTTAAATGTCCCATGAAAATTTTTCGTTGAGGTGATTCTCAATAGTGGTAGTGATGAAGAAGGATCACTATAGTCTTTTTATGTAAGGAAACCCCAATCGGATAGGGAACGAGACCGTGATGGGCAAAGTAAATCCTTATATCCCCCATGGTGTGGGTCCTCAACCACTATAATAGAAACCCCATCACAAAGGGTGCATGTACTCTACAACTATCTTCCCTGTGGAACTCCCTAATTCACTAGGGTGTGGGTCCATGATGAGTAATGTGGAACCCCCTTGGGTATCAGGGTTTAGGTCCTCAATATCTAAGTGTATCCCCATTCGAATAGGGAATGGAACTTCAGTGATCAATGTGGAACCCACCATATCACACAGAGGTATAGGTTTTCAAACTTTAGAGTGGAACCCCCATTAGTCTAGGAATGATTCCTCTACCTACCAAGTGGATCCCCCTTTCAAACAAAGGCATGAGTCCTCATTCCAATAGAGTGGAACCCACCACCCCAATAAACATGGGTGAGAGACATATAAGGATACTAACAGAGTGGATCCCTGCTAATATCCTTGGGGTGGATTCTCTAGATGTATTTTTTTCCACTCTACTATGTGTCACAATTATGAGGTGTGGTTCTACATGGACTGTTACTTATGGTAAGACGCATGAGATTCTGGGCATCAATGATGGAATTTTGTAAGTATTTTCTACTCGTAATTTTATGTTGATCTATGATATATTTATTTCCTTTATCTCTAATTTGGATTTCTCTTGAATGGGGATATATATATATCATCTATATCCATACCTTTTCATTTGGTTACTCTCTTTCCAAGAGAGGTGAACACATGTAGAGTATTCCTTGTAAATTCTATTTTTAGCATCCTATGATTGGATGAATATACTTTCCTAATATGGGTGGAGAAGACACGATGTGTAGTTAATATACTCACTATGTCTATCCCTCTGTGGATTGATGATTTTACTCTCTCTTAGATTATGTTGAGGTATTCTCTTTGACTATATCTTTTATCTAATATCTTTTATTCTTTTTGTACCTCTTACTGGTCCCACATCATCTTTTGGTCGTCCTAATGGGTATGTATATACACATCCCTACGTGGTAATTTCCAGCATGTGTCATGCCTAATGCAGATCATGGATAGTTCTGTAGGGACTTCGTAAGAGCTTAGATAAATCGGGTACATTGGACCAAGTATGGTGGTTGCTGATTAGGATTTAGGATCTGGGATCTCTCTATAGTTTAATTTTATAGATTTTTATTTACGTATATATTTTTAGTTGTGAGTGTGTTTTCCCCCTTTAAATTTCAGTTTGAACTTTCGTACACTTGTACACAATAGTGGTTAAGCTTGCTTAATTTACTTTCTAGTTGTGTGTTTTATTTTACTCTTTCCCTCCGAACGTATACATCATGATGTATTATTTCCTTGTATAGGTTCTTAGGAAATGGTCTATCCATATTATATATGCCTTTGGAGATTGTCACCACCCCGAGGACTATAGAGGTTGGCTTGGTTTAGTTGCAGGTTGAGCTCCAGCTTAGGTTGGGTTGTAAAAGTTTGGTATTAGACCAGTTCATTTCATAGTTTATTGTTCAAAATAGTATCCTTATGAATATTTGTTTGGGTTTAGTTCAGAAATTTTGATGTTCCTAGAGTGTGTCTCTATCACCATTGAATCTAGTTATCGTATGGGTAGTCGACATATCCATTCACTGGGACCATGACTAGGTTTTTGTCCACTCGGCATACTAAGACATCAGTTGTAAGGTTTAATGGTACATTCATTATACAGTATTGAGACTTTTACTATACTTCTTGAGTCATTTTCCATTACTATATAATATATATATATATGCTAATCTGATTTTTGTATGTCATGATAAATCTTAGGATGCCTATGCGACTGTAGCCAGTCAGGATACCAGCTCTAGATCCTTATGATGACCCAATGAGTGATTATTCCTATGTTCAAAGACAATCCCACTACCCCTTTATTCTAGGTTGGTTGGTATAAAAACCACCCCTAGTTGAGTATCAGATCGTTCCATCTATTCATGATGAGGACGCGTGCAGGCTTAGTGACCTCTATGAGTTCCGGCACCAAAGGGGGTTGAGGTTCCATGGAGAGCCTGTAACAACCCGAGATTTTATAAGAATTATTATTTTTAATTTCATTGATGTCTTCTGTTGTACACGACACCAAAATTATCTTGTTCTATATGAAACACCGTATTAGCATGTAGTATACACAACACTAATCTTGGATCGTGTTACACACAATTTCTAGTTCATTTGATAGATTTCATTTTCGGAAACATTTATTATATATATATATATTCAATGTATAAATGAAATATGGTTGGATTCTATTATATGCAACAAAAAATGAATCCTTCACTACACGTAATCCTGACTTGGATTTCATTACATGAAACCGCGACCTTCCATGATAGTGTGTATTATATTCAATACTGAATTTCACTGAACAACAATATGTTATTAAATTATTATATAAACTAGCCATTATGAATAGTAATACCCACTTTTTGAATTTTTTTTATTTTATCATTCAAAATGAAATTCATTTTTGGATTTAGAATATCGAAATTATCATAGGGTGAATTTTTGGTATTTTTATGAAAACATTCAATTTTTGATGAATAGTGAAAACACTAGGTTACTATTTAAAACAGACTTTTTATTTAAATAATTATTTATTTTATTTAAATTTATTTTATGTAAAAATTGATACATAATACCTATATAAGTTTAATTTAATTCATTGGAGTCATTTTATAATAATTTTAGACATATAAAAATTTTATTGAACTTTTCACAGTATTTTACCCACCTCCTAGGAGAGTTTGAAAATTTTCATAAAACTTAATTTTACCTCTTCTGTGAGTGGAATTCCGAAAATCTAAGAGACACGGTTAATATCAAAGAGTAAAAGTTAAATTATTTAACTTAGAGTTAAATCTAAAATATAAGGTTAACATAGTAACTTAAACTTGTCTAAAACCTATTGGTTGAGAGAATTTCGACCCATCCCCACTTTATCTTTTATATAAATCAATTTGGAGCTATTATAAATCGAATATGACTTTATTAGAAAGTAATATTTTTTGTTTTTCAAAAGGTTCCCCTCTCCTCCATTATAAAAAGGTAACCCCTTCCAACTTCTCTTGACACCCTTTTGAGCCTTGAAGCTCCGCCAACCCCTGCCCAATTCTCTTCACCACTTCCCTAGAAACATTCCGGAGGTTCTGGTCTTCTCAAAAGTCCAAATCTACTTCCTTAAGAGGAAGCTTAAAGGAGGTGTGTTGAAGAAGAGGTAATATCTTCTTCTGATTCTCCCAAATTTCTTTCTTCTTCTACTTCTTCTTCTTCTTTAGTTTTCTCATTATAAAGTAATAACATAAGTATTAATTATATAATGATATGTTATTATAAATATAAAACAACCCTATTTCACCATCTATCCATCCTACGTAAAATTAAATCACCACCTTACTTTGATGGGTATAATTGTGTAAATAAATAACTATATATGATTATTGTAAAGTGATAATGATTCTGAATTATTATGCATACACTTCAATACAATTCCACTGTCATGGGAATGATATCATCGCTCGTGCATACGTACGGACTACCGTCTCCACGACGCGATGGGATTCATTCTCCATGTTAAACATTCATGAATGATTATAAAGTATATATAATAAATAATAATTAAATATCATAAATAATAATGATATTGGATTTATGTATATATATATATATGTCATCTACTTAATTCCATTCAATTCAATAAGGAAACGAAAACAGCATTCATTCGTACGTATGGCCAACTGTCTCCATGAACGGCATATTTCATTCCATTTATAAATCTATCATATATATATTCTGAATATATATTATATATAAATAATGTATTACATTCTGGAATTAAGTAAATCAGTATATAAGTAATAATATCAAGAACAACAAGTTGAAACATGTACAATAAATGAAACGATTTTACCCAAATCGCTGCATTTACATTGAATTTACAAATGAATGGGTAATATAAAGTCATAAGTAAACCATATATGATATCATAACAATGAATACGATTCTGTAATAAGTCAATGAAATTATTTAAATCATTATATAAGTGTTTTGGATACATACAAACCATATCAGGCAAAAGGTATGGGATAATTATTTCAATCTCATTCTTATCCAAGATTGTTTATTCGTAAGTATTTACTAGGGTTATTGTTATCATCCATGTCAATGTTTTCTAAAAATGTTTTCATGTATTTTTGAAGACATTTTTACCCATTTTTTGAAATTTACCTCATGTTATTAATGGAATCTTACTTTTTTTACCACACGGGGAATGTTTTGACTTTTCCGACAAAAGTATGAGAAGAATATTATTTTTAACCTATATGGCAGAAATGGATTTTCACGGTTTCATAAAGCCTTTTCTTAATAAAGCTTACTCTACAATATTTCAAGACTATTTTCAACAAAATCCTTTTATTTTAAAATGACATGGTATTTTGTGAGAATAAAATTATTTTGAAAAGAAAGCATATTTTCCTCAAGAATTCATTTCAAGTGTTTTGTCAAAACTATTTTCCATCTAAGATGACATTATGAAAATGTTTCTACTGTAATGTCTCTATTATTTACATGGTTTAATTATTCTTATGATGAAATGATATCCATTTGTTTTATATGGATTGCGTTAATATGGGATGATATTTATGAAACCCATTTCATTCTTTGGGTTATGACGAATTATTTATGTTTATTCGGTGGCACAAGTAAAAACGATTTCATTATGCGATGGGTGGGACCTATATCTCCCTCCAATGAATTTGGTAAAGATTTATATCACATGAGATAGACATGGATTGAATGGTATGTTAATTCGGTTCAGTGATACAGGACTGGAATGAGGAGTGAACTTGATTCAGAAAGGGACTTTGTCCACTAAGATGGTCTAGGAAGCAATGCTTTGGCTACTATGGAAATCATAACAAGTGCTAAATGGTTTCCACAATTAAATTCTTTATTCCCATGCTATTTTATCATGATTTATGTTCTTTTATGATATCTTCCTCATGTACTTCCATGATTCATGCCTTTTCTCAAGCTCTTGCTGTTTAGATTTTATGTTCATGTTTTTGCATTCATATGTTTATGAATTGTTTTATGTTCATTATGTTTACCCTTACTGAGCATTTTATCTGTCCCTTTTTTTGTTTTCTTTTCCCCAAGAAATAGAGAAAGGTTTTAGGTAAGAAAAACAAAATGGTAAGATCTTTATGGGAGATGTTGAAGAACTTTCACCATGATTTGAAGATTACGTTCCGAGTTTCCAAAGACACTAAACTAATACGATCTTTGGGCATCTGTTTTTGTCATGTATTATGTATTCCGCAAATGTAATATAATGTCCATGTACATAAATCATTGGGTCTCTACAGAGCCAAAACCATATCCAGCAAAGGATGGGCTAGAGTCTATGTTTTGTATCATCATGTTTGTTTAGACCTCAACTAAACAGGGGGTTTCATAGGAAGTTGGCCTTTTCTATGGAGAAACTAGGTTCTGGTAGAGCCTTATTACACAAATACCTGATGAGTAGACACTCTCATGGATTTATTTCAATATTTATTCCCGGAATAGTACTTCCCTTCTAGTTTTCATGTATTTTGGATTTTGGAGCTTTTGGAGCTACTGTATGGAGGGATGATTGTGGATAAGTACGCAGTGATGTTCACATATAATATGCGGTACTCTCTTAACATGATCCAGGAAGGATACCTTCAGGCATAGAAGTTTGATTTGGTACTCTTTAAATAGATCTGAGTCATCATTGTGCCCTTGTGTATCCCCACCTATGTTAGGTTTCTAGAGAAGGAACTAGTGAAATAGATCTTTCATTAAGTGGGATTCTAGACAGTTGGAGCTAGAAGTAGGCACCACATGGTTGAGTTGTTTATTGTCGCTAGTAGATGTTGGGTTCCCATGTCTTGATGAAGGGTAACTCCCCATTATTAGACTTAGGAACATGGTAACTAGAAGCTTAGATGACCATGGAAGCATAAAAAGGGGTGGTTATTCGATTATGATGGGTTCTATCACATAGTGATAGATTTCCTATCAGATATATTGATAAGCCTAGGCAGATAGCTGATGGACCACCACAGAAGAGGTCGTGACATGATCAGGGATCTCCCAAGCATATGATGGGTGGTCCCTAGGGAGGAGTCACAAGTAGAGGTGTATGAGGAACTATGGGCGGTGTATGCAATTATGATATCCTTCCACCACCACTACCAGGAATCCCACATCAGGATTAGGGTGCTATTGGTCGGGGTTGCAGAGATTTGTAGACTATGGAGGCTTATGACCCCACAGTGCACAATATGTTCAGATTAATGATCTGTCTGTTTTTCTAATATTTCATAAGTATTATTAAACATTAGTTCCAGTCATTCCTTTATCTCTATACTTCTAGTGCGAGATATGGATCTCCCAATTGTGGTGTTATCCTAGCTGCGTCGTCTGTAGGTTCATATAGGGAACACTTCTTATGTATCTTTCATCTACTAGTAGTGCGAGGTATCTCTTGGTATAGAGAGGTTCACATGGGACCTTGTGGTCCTTATGATTTATCACTATGAATTCATCTTGTTTAGTTATTTTTGTCCATTTTTTGAGCCATGATCAATTTTTACCAGAGACTAGTCAAGTTCCTACGCACTGATGGGATAAGATTCACCATTTTAAGCGAGAGATATCTCATTGTGGGAAAATAGGATTCTATAAGTAGGATATTGAATCCCATCACCCAAAAATATATGTCTATATACCTTGGTGTAGTAGGATCTTCAATAATCATGATTTATTCATTTGTAGAGGAATATATAAAATTCATCCCCACAACCATTTCTGGAATACCTCTGAGGTAGGAGAGAGTTTTTCATTAACATTCATCCAAAGACTTCCCCAATAGCTTATGAGGCATATCAGAAGGCCCCTATAGAGAATCAAAATATTCAATTGCATTTGGTGGAACTTAGAGAGAAGGGTGTCATCAATCCTAGTTTTTTCCACCTAGGAAGCTCCATCGTTGTTTTTGAAAAATGATGAAAATATCTTGCATAATTAATGTATTTTCATCAACTAAACAAATCCATGATATAGAAAAATAACCCCTTAAAATGGATTGACATTCCTTTTTACCAATTGTGAGGTGTTATAAAATTATCATTTATTGGTCTCTAATATGGCTACCACCAGTTGAGGGTTTGTGAGGCCAATATTCCAAAGATGTAATTCTAATGACTCTACATACACAATGAGTTACCAGTGATGCACAATGGTGTTATGAATTTCCCAACCATTTTATGACATTAGTAAACTATGGTTTCTTGAAATAAATGGAAAAATATTTGGTCATCTGCATCCATGACATACTCAATTATTCTATATCCGGTAAAGAACATGCAGAGCACTTAAGGATGGTTCTGGGTTTTCTTCAAAGGCTCCAAATTTATGGAAATCTCTCAAATTTTTAGTTATATATTAATGATGATCACTTTTTATGGAATGTAATTTCTATTCATGGTTATTCCATAGACCTAATAAATATGAACTCAATGATATCATGGGATCCACCAAATAGTATTCCATAGGTAAGATGTATTTAGGCTTTCATAGTGTACTACATGAGGTTTTTGGCAGACATATCTAGAATTGCTGCCCCTATGACCACCCTAATGAGGAAAATGAATCATTTTACCTAGTTTAAGTAGTGCTCGAAGGACATTGAAGAGTTGAGGTTTATGATGGGATGTGATGCAATGATGAGACTACCTGAGGAATGTGTGGAGTTTGTACTATTTTTCTATGCCTCGGGAGATAAATTTAGTTGCATTTTGATTCTGTCGAATGATATAATCTCATATGGTTAGAGGCATTTGATACCCCATGAGAATAACTTGGCCACTAAATAAAAAAATCTAGAAGTGGTAGGATTTTCCCTCAGGATCGAGTCGATCTATCATCAAGGATATGGCTCTCTGATCTACTCAAACCATCAAAGTGTTAGGTACATATTTACGCTGAGAGACTTGAACCTGAGATAGAGAAAATAGTTGGAGTTCTTATAGGACAATGACTAAAAGATACTCTATAATCTAAGGAATTTAAACATAGTATTAGATTCCCTTTTTAGGATTTCCTAGTCTCTCTTACTAGAGTAGGCTTTGGAGTAGCTAACACTAGTGGAGCAGGACGATACCACGTCTCTATAGTTGATGGTGTTGACACCTCCATTTCTTGAGAATATGGGAGATTTCCAGCTATTTCAACTCAACTTCTAGGTCTTACATGACTATATATCCCTAGTCGATTCACCAAATGGATATTATGTAGCTGGGAATCATGATATCATTTTCTCGGGATGAATGTATAGAGGTTCGAGTCATGATATGGGAGAAGGTGATGTGAGATTTCACCACTTCTTACCTAGTTGAAAATATTAGTCTGGGGGATATGTACAGATTCCTTAATGGATTGTTTTGGTGGTCCAACACATGATAGAGAATAAATGAGTTTGACTCTCAATGTATCACATGGTATTAGGTGAAGGATGTGCACAAAGTTACAACCTGTTTATTGTATCCCTTTGAGATCCTAATGTAGATTTGGGATGACATGTCCATGGAATTTTTTATAGGGATTCCATATAGATAGAAGTTTCATGGCACAGTTGGGGTGATAGTTGACTGAATCATGAAAACAGTGAAATTCCTAGCTAATTAGAGATAAGAGTTCAGTGGAATGTTTGGGAAAACTACATGTATAGAAGACCATTAACTTGATAGAGTACCCTTAATGACTATCTATAAGAGTGGTGAGTAGTTTCCATCCTATTTATAGAGATTCCTACCAGAAGCATTCATATTACAAATGGGGATGAATAAAACCTTTCACCCTATGAACGATTGGAATACTGATCACACTAACTCAAGATTGGAGGAAATGTTGATATCTTGTTTTTTAGACATTGGTTGTAGATCAAAGGATTGTTTTAGCATGGAATAGTTTTTATAAAACAATTTCTCCCACTCTTTAATGGATATTGGTCATTTTTAGGCCCACGGGATACCCCATAGTTCATCATTATGATATAAAGTTATCAGTGATACATCTCTTGTGGGATCATAGATGGTGATGGTGATATTGGAGAATGTCTGGGTCATCTATTAGTGGATGAGGATAGACCAAAGGAGAAAACATTATTATATAGATCACCTTCATAGGACCATAGATTTTGAGCAGGGATACCACATTTTCATGAGAGTCTCCCCACGATAAGGATTTTCGAGGTTCTACAAAGGTGGGAATTTATCCTCAAAGAGAATTGGGTCATTCAAGATTATTCAAGGGTGGGTGAGGTCTATAAAATCTTCTCCCTACCCCCACATCTAGTGAAGGTTCACTAAATCTTCCATGTTTCATAGCTGGGGGGATACATGCATGACCTCACACATGTCATTTATTAGGGTGAGTTGTACATCGATGATGGATCTATCATTGCAGAGAACCTGGTGGAGAGTGAGGATCAACATGAGTGTACCATGTATAGAGAGAGCATCCCCTTGTTCTATGTGTTGTGGCATTATAGGAATGTCTATGAGAGATCCTAGGAGCAGCATAGCCAAGTGCACGCTTAGTATGTCGAGTTGTTTACTTGTGTTTTTTTGGGATTAAAATCATTTAGGGAATGATATGAGTCCCATTTATTTTTTATGATTCTGAAATATTTCTATATATTTTTTCCATTGATAGGCACTAAGACGACATGTACTTCCAAGGCACGATGTGCCTGAAATTAATATTATAAAAATATTTTATATATTTTATATTACGAAAAAATTGTACTTAAATAAAATAGGATATCTATTAAATGGTTTCACATACCAAAAACTTTAGAATACAATTGAGTCTAGAACATGGTGATTATCATAGGTGTGACCTAAAATAGTTCAGTTCCTGGAATTGTTACATCTATTTTATTGGTGGTATTTTAAATGGAATAATTAATTCATTAATTCATTAATTCATTTTTTCATTAAAATTAAATGAAAAATCAATTAAAATTATTCCATGGATAATTCTCTAAAGTAAGTCAAATAAACCATGGTAGGATTATACATCTTCTCCTTCCTCTTTCATAATTGAATCACCATAGATGACGAGAAAATGCTCTATCAGACAAGATCAGAGCGTAGTGAATGAAATGAACTCCATTAATCATCGAAGCACATTAGTCAATGAATAATGATCCAATATCTATGTAGTACTCATCAATCTTGTGGAATACAACCATTTTGTTTAAATTGATGTATCAGATCAATTCTATTCTTGGATATGTTCCAACAGTGCATTGATCGTACACATGTGTATTTAAAACATAATTTGTTATTCATTGTTACCAAACGTTGATTTCATCATCATTGATTGATTGGCCATGAACTAGTTGAATCAATCTTTAGAAACTTTTTTGTGGTTCCTTTCACCCTAATTTCATCGAATTCATCATCGTTCGGACGCAGTGGTCCTAGATCAGCATTATCGAGTGGTAATGAGCCTTATTAGGCCCTAGAAATCATGATGGATCAATTAATGAGGATTGATCGATGAAATAAAATAATATCTTCGATTTATATATCTTTTAGATGATTTTCAATGATCAAAGGCTAGATATTAAAGGAATAAAGGTTAGAGATGTGCATCGGCTTATGGTGTCAATCAGAATCACACTAAAATTGAGCATGCATTCACCATAGTTTCAGAATACACTTGAAATGATAGATTTTCATGTCCCATGTAAAAACATAGGATTTGAAGTGGGGATGCCTTATTCATGGTGTAAATCACAAATATTAGTTTTTGTAAAAAAATCTAACTACACACCATGTATAATGATGATCACATGGTGTAAATCATGTTGATTGTAATAGATAGGGTTTTGGGAAACATACAAGGATTTAATGGTGTGTTTCCATCCTACATGTTGTGTACCTCATCCCTAGTTGGACGAGCCATGTGATCGATCACATTGGTTTGACTATGTGTGTGAGTACATGACCATGTACCAATGTACACAAACATGGACACAGCACACAAGTAGAACCCTATTTGTAGAAACACCCCATGTACCAATGTCCATGGACATGGGGTCATGTATAAGGGCATAACATGAGTACCCAAACATGGTAAAAAAGACACGACCCAATCATAGTTAGTCAAGACACATCATCTACTCCACCCGCAAGGTGTGTACCCTTTCATATTTTGGTAGTTGAGTACCTATAGGTACATGATAAGGTGGTGGAGTGGGGCCACATATCAGGAGGCTCTACCCCCCACACTATGTACACATTATTTCCTTTTTTAGAAATATCATGGTTTAGTATTGCCTTTGTTTGAACTTGGATGTCGGCCTCTGATTTTCCCATCTTGCGATTTTGTGTGTGTGTGTAAAGTGATGTTGTTTAGAGTTGTCTATTTCAATATATGATTAAAAATTTTCTTGGCACAACACTGTTTGAGGCAATGATCGATGGTGGTAGGAATCATGCATGATCACTAGATACTTCTTCTAAGTGGAACCCACTTTCATATAGGGAGAAAGTCCTCGATGATTAGATAATAACCCATACAATACTAGGGAATGGATCATAATCATCTAGGTTAGACCCCCCCCCCACCCCCCACCAGTATCATGAGCGCAGGTCCTCTTTTGCAATCATCCACAGAGAACCCCCTGAATCACTAGGGTGTGATTCCTTGATGATTAGAGTTGAACCCCTCATATTATCAGGTCACAGGTAGTCAACTTCTGATAGAAACCCCTTATTGAATATGGTGTGGGTCATAATTAAATGAGTTGAACCCATTGTTATAGTAGGTTTAGTGTCCTCGAACTATAGAGTGGAACCCCTCATCATCCTGGGAATGAGTTCTCTACATACTAGTGGAACCCCCTATTAGCACTGCGCAAGGGTCCTCACAACACCAAAGTGGAACCACATGCCATCATGGGTATGGGACCTCTATGGATAACATATAGAGTGGAACCCCCTGACATTCTAGGGGATGAGCCCTCTATAATGATTTTGTACCCAGTCGACCACACAATATAGTGAGGAAGCATGGTTGGACATGGATGGTTAGTTATTGGCAAACGTGTGAGATACTGGTCATTTTTATAGACATTTGGTAATATTGGATAATATTATTTCTTGTATGATATTTGAGATGGAGATCCCATTTCTATTTATTTTGGGTTTCTTTTGATTGAGAATATATATATATATATATATCATCTTTACCCATACTTTTCCATTTGGTAACTCTCTTTCCATGAGAGGTGAAGAAGTGTGAGGTACGCCACCTGCTTTACAAGTTTAGAATCATGTGGTTGGATGAATATACTCTCCTATTGTGTTCGGTAAATAATTTAAATGTATTTCATCAACTCACCATGTTGATCACCTTGTGCCTAGATGAGGTTACTACCTCTTGGTTTGGGTTGTGCTGATATATTTGACTATGTTATGTATCTAATTTTTTTCAATTTCTATTGTATATATTACTTCTCCCACTTGTTCATTTAAAGATTCCTATAGGGTATGTATATAATCACCCATGAATGGTATTTACTAGCACATGTCATGTATTATGAAGATGACATAAAGGACGATGATGACTTCAGATGTGCATAGAGATACCCGATACATTGGACCACATAGAGTGGTTGCATCTTGGTGTTCTGGATCTAGGATCTCCGAGTAGATTAATTATTTATTTTGGTCAAGTGGGGAAATTTTTCTAGCTGGGCATGTATTTATCCCCTTTACTTTTCTGTTTTCAAGATCCTACACATGTAAAAACTAGAGTTTATGCGTTTTAGGATTACATTATAGCTTTGTTTCATATTTTAATATTTCCCCCTAAAAATATTCTATAGCGACCCATGCATTACATACATGGTTATTACTTCAAAATTGAAGTACCTTTATTACAACATATTACAAAACCCTGAAAAGACCGTATCGGTATAGTGTCTTTAGAAACTGGGAAACTTAAACAACTGGATCATAAATCATCTACATTGCCTCCCATTTATTTCATCATATCTAGAGTCTCTTTTTGCATATCCTACTTAATAACCTTCTTCCTAACCTGGGGAAAGAAAACATACAAAAGGGTGTGCTCAAATGCTCAGTAAGGGAAAACAAAAGAAATATCAATCACATCATATTCATAAAACATATCATTTTGGAAAACTTACCCTGCAAAAGAGATCATATTTTCACAACATGGGATAAATCATGGTAGTGAAATGTAATCACAATAATTATAACATAAAACATGAAGCATTGTGTCATACACACATAATCATAGAGAATAATTTCTTATTAGTCAAGACTCATTGCCATGACTATCTTAGTGGACAACGTCCATTTCTGAACTGAGTTCATTCCTCGTTTCAGTCCTGTTTCATAGAACCAATTTAACCTGCCGTTCAAGCCATTTCTATCTCATGAGATATAAAATCTTTACCCAATGTATTGGAGGGAGATATATGTCCCACCCATCTCATAATAATACAATTTTTATGTGTCTCACAATATCATAAACCATACATCATAGCATAACCCATGTAATAAAAATGGGATTCTTAAACATCGTGACATCATAAAACAATTCATATAAGATAAAGGAATTCATAAAAATAATTCCATCACAACATAATCAAATCAATGTAATAATAGGTATAGAAATAGAACCCTATATTATCTTAGATGAAAAATAATTTTGATAAAACACTTGAACTCCATTCTTGAGGAAAATATCCTTTCTACTTCAAAAACACTTTTCCTTTCTTAACATGTCATAAAATTTTAAACTAAAAAAATTCGATGAAAAATAAACTTGAAAACTTGTAAAATAATCTCCTTGGAAATAAAGTTTTAAAAATCCATTCATGCCGTATATGTTAAAAAACATTCTTCTCATAATTTTGTCAGAAAAGTCAAAAAGTACCTCGTACGAAAAACGAAAAAAGATTACTTTCATATCTTTTACTAAAAACTCATCGAAGGGAAAAATAGGATTTAAACAATTCTAGGTGGACGGAAATAATATTACATATTATGGAAACATGGATGTGGATGATAAAATATTCCCCAGTAAATTTTGAAGTATAAACAATCTCGGATAAAGATTGAGATTGTGAGATTTTCCCATACCTTAGGTCTGATTTGCTTCGTAAATGTCTGATCCTCATGAATATGGTTTTAAATAATGTTATTGACTTATTACAGAATCGTAATTATTGTTATGATATGGTCATATTCTTATATTCTTAGTAGTGATATTTCATTACTACTTGTTATTTGGGTGTTTATTACTTTTTGTTCTTTTGCGGGTTCTATCGAATAAATTCATATTCTTCTCTTTAGGTTATAGATACCCCATTTCCAGAATGGTATTAGTGTACTATATATCATATTTATTCATTCAATTCATTTATATAATCATTATTCAATAAATATCATTTAGAATAAATCGCATCACATCGTGGATACGGTATTCCGTACGTACACACGAGCGATGATATCGTTCCCATGATCGTGGAATTGTATTGGAGTGTATGTATACTATTTCAGAATCAATACCACTTTACAATAATCATATATAGTTATTTATTTTCATGATTATACCCATCCATTTAAGGTGGTGATGGAAAATATATTACACCACGGCGTGGAGACGGTATTCCGTACGTACGCACGCGCGGTGATTTCATTTTCCGTAGGATGGATAAATGGTGAAATAGGGTTGTTTCATAATTATAATAACATATCAGTATATGAGTGATACTGATGTTATAACTTCATAATGAAACAACTAAATAAGAATATTTAGAAGAATAAATAAATTTGAACGAATCGGTAACGGACATTACCTCTTCTTTGAAGCGCCTCTTTGAGACCTCCTCTTAGGGCACTACAATTGGTCTTTGAAATAGACCAGGACCTCTAGGTTGATTCTAGGGAAGTGGGGAAGTGAAATGGGTATGGATTGGCCAATCTTGAAGGCTCAAATTTGTGTGAGGAGGAGAGGGAGGAGGTGCCCTCTTATAAGGGAGGAGAGGGGCACCTTTGTAAATATAAGAAATATTAGTTTATATTAAATCCAAACCCCAGCTAAAAACTTCCAAAATGACTCCTATCCGAATAGTAGATGAGATAAGGTTTTAATCCCATCAACCAATACAATTTAGACATGTCAGGAATTTATTTTAAACATTATCAACTTGATTTAACCTTATTTATCAATTAAATTTTATTTGTGGTAATAATATTCTAATTTTTAATTTATTATAAATAATTTCATATGTGTGGTAAATTTTCCATAATTTGACACTATATGACATTGTTGACCATATAAATTTTAATTTATAATTTTTAAATATTTTTGTGATTTTTAAACAATTTTATAACATGTTATTTTAATAAAATAATAATAGTGTCAATTTTGAAACTATTCATATATTCGAATTTAAATAAAATATATACAGATTATATGTTCTAAATAAAATCCTTAATAGATTCATAAAATGTCATTTGTATCTAGAAAATTAGTGGAGAACATTAAATAATTCATATAATATTTATTTTAATATTTTTAAAACCATTTATTTGATATTTTAATTAGTAAAATAATTTCAACATCACTATTGTGTCATAATAAATGATAATTATTTAATCCTTAAAAATTCTAAATAAATTCCTATGATGTAGATAATTGTATTAGATTTCTCAATACTATTCATGTTCCATGTTTCATTAAGTTTTTCACTAAATTAAAATTAATATACTTATAAGATTTAAGAAAGTGACATGTTGTCACATTCATTGGTTTTAATAATAATTAAATTATTTTCATAGAAAAAAGTTTATTAAATGAATCTAATCAGACCCTTAGGTGATATGGGTCGACTTTTAGTCATCCAATAGTATTTTGGCAGGTGTTAGGGTAATTTTATAATCTTATATTTACCCTTAATTACCCGATTTACCTTTAACTATGGTAAATAAAATTTACCGTAGTTACTACTCATAATGCCCAAAAATAAAAAGTATCCTATTAACATAATTTGGACCAACTGATTCCAAATATGGAATCCATTTTTAAAAATTCAAAACATATAAGTTTCAGTAAAAAATTTAAATTAAATATCGATGTTAAGAAAACAGGTTTTAGAAGTTAAAACATTGCCAAAGATTGAAATGTTTTTGCCTATGAATTCTATGTGAAATTAATGCTAATGAAATACATTATATAAAATGCCAAAAATATATTCTATTTATAATTTAAAACCATTTAATATTATAATTTCTCCATATAAATTCTCTCAATGAAAAAAGTTGTTTTTAATAAAAAATTAGCGTATTTTTACTATTCATCAAAATAT
Source organism: Viscum album (assembly GCA_963277665.1). Classification (NCBI taxonomy): domain Eukaryota; kingdom Viridiplantae; phylum Streptophyta; class Magnoliopsida; order Santalales; family Viscaceae; genus Viscum; species Viscum album. The sequence goes on from OY728131.1 coordinate 1,011,967,919, forward strand.
GAAAGTTATCAGAAAAATATCAAAAATTTATCCAAAGTAAATTTTTATAACCTAATTCAAAATAATAATTTTATTTTGTCATATTGTACTTATAAACATGTCAAAAACTAGATTTAATGTGGGTGCGCCATAAAAAGGTGGCAAAACTGCATTTTTTTAAAAATACTTATTTTACCTGAAAAATTTATTTTGTTCTCTTACCATGTTATATAAAATGTGTAAGATGAATAATAAAATTCAAATTGTATTTTATACTATTCATAATGGCTAGATCATAATAATATATCATTGTTTAGTGAAACCCGGTATTGCGTAATACAGACGCTATCAAGGAAGGTCGTGATTGCGTGTAATGCAAGACAAGTCCGTATTGTGTGCTGTGAAAGATTCCTTTGGTGTTTCATATAATATAAAACATAAAAAAATATTTCTCATAAAATCTCAGGGTGTTACATTCTACCCCCTTAAAATGAATTTCGCCCTCAAAATTCGTCACTTCATTACAAACAGATGAGGATACCTCTCCCTCATCATAACCTCAAGTTCCCATGTTGCTTCTTCTAATTGGTGGTTCCTCCATAAAATATTCACCAAGCAAGTGGTCTTGTTCCCTAAGACTATTTCGCTACGATCCAGAATCTATATCGGTTGTTCTTCATAAGAAAGATCTTGCTCCAGCGGTAAGACTTCTGAGCTGAGTACATGTGAAGGATCAGGTATGTACTTTCTCTGGAGAGATACATGGAACACATCGTGAACTTGAGAGAGATTCGGTGGAAGCGCCAATGGGTAAGCTACCTTCCCAACATGATCCAGAATTTCAAAAGGACCGATATATCTAGGGCTCAACTTTCCCTTCTTTCTGAATCTCATGACCCTCTTCCATGGAGATATTCTTAAAAACACTTTATCACCCACTTCAAACTCTAGGTCTTTTCTTCGGTTGTCTGCATAACTTTTTTGTCGACTCTGAGCTGCTCTTATGTGATGCTGGATGGATCTGACCTTTTCTGCCATTTCATCAACAAGATCAGGTCCTAATAGATTTCTTTCCCCAACTTCATCCCAACAAGTTGGAGTCAAAAATTTATTTACATAGAGAGCTTCATAAAGATCCATCTGAATACTGGAGTAAAATCTATTATTTTAAAAAAAATCCACCAAATGTAGGTGTTTATCCCAACCACCTTTGAAATCCATAGAGCAAGCTGTCAACATATCTTTTAGAGTTTGAATTGTCCTCTCAGACTGACTGTCTGTCTGAGGATGATAAGCAGTGCTGAAATTCAACTCTATATCCAGAGTTTTTTGAAGACTTCACCAGAACATTGAGGTAAACCATGGATCTCGATCAGATATAATAGAAAGTGGTACTCCATGCAATCTTACCACTTTCTTTACATATATCCTGGCAAGATAATCTCGAGAGAAATCATCTCTAATAGAAATGATTTGTGAAGACTTTGTAAGATGATCAACTATGACCCAGATAGCATTATTGCCTTTGGATGTTTTAGGATGTCCAGTGACAAAGTCCATAGTGATGTTTTCCCATTTCCATTATTGGATGGGTAATGGTTGTAACATCCCCTTAGACTTCTATCTCTCATCTTTAACTTGCTTACAAACCAAGCATCGAGAGACATATTTGGAACATCTCTTTTCATTCCATCCCACCAGAAGTACTTTTTCAGGTCCCTATATATCTTTGTGCTTCTAGGATAAATAGAAAATGAAGAACTATGAGCCTCATCCAGTAGCTCCTTCTTTAATTCAGGGATGGGAGGAACACAAACCCGATTCCTGAACATTATTATCCCATCACAATTAAGGTTGAATTCAGGAACATTTCTCACCTTCTTTTGTAACTCGACAACTTCTTTCTCTGCCTCATTAATCTTCACGTGTATATATGGTTGAACATTCATTTGAGAAAGATAATATTTCTCTCCTTCCATTAAAATTCCATGATCCATCCTTTTTAAATCCATAAATATTAGATCTTTTGTGATCCTCATCATGGATAAGATAGCATGGTCTTGTTGAGTTAATGCATCTACTACCTTGTTTTCTTTCCCAGGCTGGTAATTAATTGAGAAGTTGTAATCCTTAATCAGTTCCAACCATCTTATTTGACACATATTCAGATACTTTTGTGTGAAAATATATTTTAAACTTTTATGATTAGTATAAATATCACATCTTTCACCATAATGGTAATTCCTCCAAATCATTAATGAAAAGATTACCGCAGCAAACTCCAAATCATGAGTTGGGTAATTTTTCTCATGGATTTTCAACTATCGTGAGGCATAAGCTATCACCAGATCATTTTGCATGATAACACACCCCAGACCCTTCTTGGAGGCATCACTGTAGATCACAAACCTTTCTCCACTGCAAGGTACTGTGAGCACAGGTGCACTGGCTAACCTTCTTTTTAGCTCATTGAAATTATCTTCACATTCCTCCGTCCAAACAAACATAACTCATTTTCAAGTCAACTTGGTGAGTGGGTTAGATAACCTTGAAATATCCTTCACAAAATGTTGGTAATATCCATCCAAATGAAGAAAACATCAGATCTCAGTTACTGTTGTTGTTCTCGAGCATCATTCGATAACCTCTGTTTTTGCTGGATCCATAGATATCCCCTCTTTTGAGATTATGTGACCCAAAAATGAATCTTTTTGAAGCCAAAATTCACACTTGGTAAATTTGGCATAATTCTTCTACTTTCATAGGGTCTTTAATAAAATTCTCAAGTGATCTTCATGTTCTTCCTTGATTTTTGAATAGTAAATAATATCATCTATAAAGACTACCACAAACTGATCAAGATATTCACTAAAGACTATATTCATCAGATCGATGAAGATTGCAGGGGAATTAGTAAGACCAAATGGAATCACTATAAATTCATAGTTTCCATACCTTGTATGGAAAGTCGTCTTTGGTATATCCACCTTTTTGACCCTTAATTGATGATACCCTGAATGAAGATCAATCTTGGAAAATTATTGAGCTCCTTGTAGTTGGTCAAATAGGTCATCAATGCATGGGAGAGGATATTTGTTCTTGATATTGATCTTGTTAAGTTCTCGATAATCAATGCAGAGTCTCATTGATCCATCTTTCTTCTTAAAAAACAGAACAGGTGCTCCCCAAGATGTCGCAATTGGGCGTATGAAACCTTTATCATGATTCTCTTGGAGTTGCTTCTTCAATTCTTGCAACTCAATTGGGGCCATTCTATAAGGTGTCTTTGAAATAGGCAAAGCACCTGGTGCGAGTTCTATTGAAAACTCAACTTCTCGATTTGGTGGAAGACCTGGAAATTCAGCCGAAAAGACATTATCAAATTCCCGTACAATGGTCATATTATTAATCATGATTGTCTCTCCAACCATTTGAGATAAGTAACCTTCATTTAGCGTAATCAAGACCCATAAGATAGAAGAAATTTCCACTGGAAGGTTATGTGCATCCTTGCATCGATAGACGATCATAGATTGATCTGGAATATAAAATGTGATTTCCCTTCTTTGGAAATTGATATGAGCTCCATATAAAGAAATCCAATCCATGCCAAGAATCACATCAAATTCCACTATTGTAAGGATCACAAGATTTACAGGAAACACTTTCACACAAACTTCAATAGGAGAATAATTGTGAACTTTTGATGCGACTATTGTGCCATTAGGAGTTGTCACAGCCAACTCAACATCTAATTGTTGAGATAGTACGGCGATACCCTTAGAAAATTCATCATAAATAAAAGAGTGGGTGGATCCAGAATCTAATAAGACATTTTCTACTTTAGAGTGGATGGTATGTGTACCACTCACCACTTCGTTGTCGTACTCCACATCGCCGATAGTAATTTCATGTGACTTTCCATTGTCTTTGGCCTTAAGTGTTTGTTGACGTCGATCATCACCATCAACCCTTGAATTTGGGAATTGATTGTCATAATGCCCTATCATCTTGCACTTGAAACATTAATGTGTAGTATGTTCATTCTGTGTATCCCTTCCTTTGTTTGCATCATTAGACATCTTATTCCCATTATTTCGACATTCAATTTCCCGATGACCTTATTATCCACACTTATAACATTTTCTTGTCCCCTTAAGACAATTTCTGCCATGTTTATTTCCACACATTGAGCATAAGGGAAAAATCATCTTCTTTTTAGTGTGTTATTTATATTTTCCTTTGAATTCCATTTTCCTCTTTTTATAAAACCCATGTGACTGATGGGTTACACCAATCTCCATCTCAACCTTGAGAGAACATTGAAAAATTTCCTCGTCGATATTGAAGTCCCTTGTGGCTAACACCCTTATAAGACTTGGTTTTAAGCCACTAAAGAATTGATCGATCTTACTCTCAGGTTGGATAATAATTTTAGAAGCATACCCTGTAAGTCTTGTAAAATTTTCTTCGTAGGTACCAACGGATTCATCAACATTTTTCTTCTGTTAAACAAACTCCTTCTCCATCATTGTTCGAATAATAGGAGGTAAATACTTATTGAAAAATAAGTTCTTGAGCTCGTCCCATTTCATGGACTCAATTTCATCCCTTTGCCTCATATTCTTAATAAGATTACACCATTGATCAGCATCACCTTCCAAAAGATACACTGATAAGATGACTTTATCATGATCAGAACATTGAAGAACTGAAAATATCTTTTCAGTGGTACTGATCCATTGATCAGCCACTAATGGATCAGAAGACCCGCTGAATGAATGTGGACACTGCCTCATGAAGTATTCGACAGAATGTTGCTCTTTCTTTTGCTCATTTGGAAGTCCTGCATGATTCATAGTTTGAGAATGTTGTGTGAGCATGGATACAAGATTTTTCATTCCATCTCCCATAACATTTGGTTTCTCAGGAAGAAAATCATTGCATTGCATGTCGCATTCCACATTAACATGGTTCCTTCAGGTTCTAGCCATTGACTAAAACCAAGAAGAATAGTGTGAGCAACACTAATTATAATAGAAAAACCACATAATCAAGAATAAAATTTCCCACTTAAGGTCTTATCATAGGTTGTTCATGGCCATTTCTAAAACACTAATATCATGTTCTATGCTTAGACTTATCCTTAGGGTTCTTACTAAGGCTTTCACATCCTAGTTTCTAAAGGTTGACTATACCTTTCCTCTGATACCAACTATAGAGACCCATACTTTTCATACATGGTTATTACTTCAAAATTGATGTACCCTTATTACAACATATAACAAAACCATGAAAGGAACGTATCGGTATAGTGTCTTTAGAAACTGGGAAACATAAACATCTGGTTCATAAATCATCTACATTGCCTCCCATTTATTTCATCATATCTAGAGTCCCTTTTGACATATCATACTTAATAACATTCTTCCTGACCCGGGGAAAGAAAACATACAAAAGGGTGATCTCAAATTCTAAGTAAGGGTAAACAAAAAAATAAAAATCACATCATATTCATATGAACATAACATTTTGGAAATCTTACCCTGTAAAAGAGACCATAATTTCATAACATGGGATAAATCATGGTAGTGAAATGAAATCACAATAATGATAACATAAAACATGATGCTTTGTAGAATACACACATAATCATATACAATCCTTTCTTATTAGTCAAGACTCATTTCCAAGACTATCTTAGTGGACAAAGTCCATTTCTGAACTGAGTTCATTCCTCATTTCAGTCCTGTTTCACTGAACCGGTTTAACCTGCCGTTCCAGCCATGTCTATCTCATGAGATAAAAAATCATTACCCAATGCATTGGAGGGAGATATAGGACCCATCCATCTCATAATTATACCATTCTTATGTGTTCCACAAAATCATAAACCATACATCATAGCATAACCCATGTAATAAAAATGGGATTTTTAAACATCATGACATCATAAAACAATTCATATAAGATAAAGGAATTCATAAAATTAATTCCATAAAAACATAATCAAATCAGTGTAACAATATGGATAGAAACAGAACCCTATATTATCTTAGATGGAAATAATTGTGATAAAACACTTGAACTCCATTCTTGAGGAAAATATCCTTTCTACTTCAAAAACACATTTCCTTTCTAAATATGTCATACAATTTTAAACTAAAAGAAGTTGATTAAAAATAAACATGAAAACATTTAAAGGAATCTTCTTGGAAATAATGTTTTAAAAATCCATTCATGCCGTATAAGTTAAAAAAGCATTCTTCTCTTACTTTTGTCGGAAAAGTCAAAAATTACCTCGTACGAAAAACGACAAAAGATTCCTTTAATATCATTAACTAAAAAATAACTGAAGGGTAAAATTGGATTTAAAAAATTGTTGGTGTATGGAAATAATATTACATATTGAGGAAACATGGATGTGGATGTTAAAATATTCCCTAGTAAATTCTGAAGTATAAACAATCTCGGATAAAGATTGAGATTGCGAGATTTTCCCTTACCTTAGGTCTGATTTGCTTCATAAGTGTCTGAACCTCCTGTATAATGATTTAAATAATATTATTGACTTATTCCAGAATCATAATTATTGTTATGATATGGTCATATTCTTAACATCTTATTAGTAATATTTCATTTCTACTTGTTATTCGGGTGTTTATTACTTTTTGTTCTTATGCGTGTTTTGTCGAATAAATTCTTCTTTTTATCTTTGGGTTATAGATAACTCATTTTCAGAATTGTATTAGTGTACTATATATCATATTTATTCATTCAATTCATTTATATTATCATTATTCCATGAAGATCATGTAGAACGAATCACATCACATCATGGAGACGGTATTCTGTACGTACGCACGAGCGATGATATCGTTCCCATGATCGTGGAATTGTATTGGAGGGTATGTATACTATTTCAGAATCAATACCACTTTACAATAATAATATATAGTTATTTATTTTCACCATTATACCCATCCATGTATGGTGGTGATGGAAAATAGATTACACCACGGCATGGAGACGGTATTCCGTACGTACGCATGCGCGGTGATTTCATTTTCTGTAGAATGGATACATGGTGAAATAAGGTTGTTTCATACTTATAATAACATATCAGTATATGAGTGATACTGATGTTATTACTTAATAATTAAACAACTAATGAAGAAGGATTATAAGAAGAAATAAAGTTGAAATAATTGGTAACGGACATTACCTCTTCTTTGAAGCGCCTCTTTGAGACCTCCCCTTAGGGCACTAAAATTGGTCTTTGAAGAAAACCAGAACCACTAAGATGTTTCTAGGGATGTGGGGAAATGAAATGGTCTGGGATTGGATGACATTGAAGGCTCAAATTAATGTGAGGAGGAGAGGTAGGAGGTGCCCTTTTATAAGGGAGGAGAGGGGCACCTTTGGAAATATTAGAAATATTAGTTTATATTAAATCCCAACCCCACCTAAAAACTTCCAAAATGACTCATATCCAAATATTAGATGAGATATGGTTTTAATATCATCAACCAATAAAATTTAGTCATGTTAGGAATTTATTTTAAACATTATCAACTTGATGTATCCTTATTTATCAATTTTATTTTATTTTTGGTATAAATATTCTAAATTTTAAAATATTATAAATAATTACATATGTGTTGTAAATTTTCCATAATTTGACAATTTATGAAATTTTCGACCACATAAATTTTAATTTATAATTTTTAAATATTTTTGTGATTTTGAAACAATTTTATAATATGTTATTTTTATAAAATAACAATAGTGTCAATTTTGGCATTATTCATTTATTTGAATTTAAATAAAATATATACAGAAGATATGTTCAAAATAAAAAATTTAATAGATTCATAAAATGTCATATGTATCTAGAAAATTAGTGGATCACATTAAATTTTTCATATATTATTAAGTTAAATATTTTTAAAAACATTTATTTGATAATTTAATTAATAAAATAATTTCATCATCACTATTGTGTCATAATAAATGATAATTATTTAATCCCTAAAAATTCTAAATAAATTCCTATGATGTATATAATTGTATTATATTTCTGGAGACTATTCATGTTCAAAGTTTCATTAAGTTGATCACTAAATTAAAATTATTAGACTTATAATATTTAAAATAGTGACATGTTGTCACATTCTTTGGTTTTAATAATAATTAAATTATCTTCATGGAGAAAAGTCCATTAAATGAATTTAAGCCGACCCTTAGGTGATATGGGTCTACTTTGAGTCATACAAAAGGATTTTGGTAAGTGTTAGGGGAATTTTATAATCTTATATTTACCCTTAATTTCCCGATGTACCTTTAACCATGGTAAATAAAATTTACCGTAGTTACTATTCATAATGCCCAAAAATAAAAAGTAGCATATTAACATAATTTGGACCCACTGATTCTAAATATGGAATCTACTTTTCAATATTCAAAACATATAAGTTGCAGTAATTAATTTAAAATAAATCCCGTTGTTAAGAAAACAGGTTTTAGAAGTTAAAACATTTCCAAAGATTGAAATGTTTTTACCTATGAATCCAATGTGAAATTAATTCTATTGACATACATTATAATAAATGTTAAAAATATATTCTATTTATAGTTTAAAACCATTAATTATTATAATTTTACCATATAAATTATCTCAATTAATATATTTGTTTTTAATTAAAAATTAGCGTATTTTTAGTATTCATCAAAATATGAAATTTATCAGAAAAATATCAAATATTTATACAAAGTAAATTTTTATACCCTGATTCAAAAGAATAATTTTATTTTGCCAGATTGAACTTATAAACATGTCAACAACTAGATTTAATGTGTGTGGGCCATCAAAAGGCGGCAAAACTGCATTTTTTGAAAAATACTTATGTTACCCAAAAAGTTTATTTTCTTCTCTTACCATGTTCTAGAAAATGTGTAAGATGAATAAATAAATTCAAAATGTAGTTTATACGATTCATAACTGCTAGTTCATAATAATATATTGTTGTTTAGTGAAACCCGGTATTGCGTACTACACACGCTATCGAGGAAGGTTGTGATTGCGTGTAATGCAAGACAAGTCTGTATTGTGTGTTGTGAAAGATTACATTGGTGTTGCATATAACATAAGACATAAAAAAATATTTCTCATAAAATCTCAGGGTGTTACATATTCATCAGTATGGTTGTGTGTGTGTACAAGTACTTACAAAAATACATTTTTATGTTATATATGACTTCAATTCTTTTTTTACCAGCTTTCCTATGAGGCGTACTTTGGGTAGTTACGGGTCAAGCCCCAACATAGTTCGGGTTATGAAAATGACATCCTTTAAAGTAACTTAAAAATTACTATGGATATGATACAATGATTCCATATTTATTTTCTATATGGACGGTTTATATTTATGATAACAAATTATTATGAAACTTATTTCTTTTATAAAGGTTGTTCTATGAAGAATTGAATCATGAATCCAATTTATTTTCATAGGTTCTGATATGATCAATTAATTATGAATACCATTTCATTTCATGGGTTCTGATATGACAAATTATTTATGGTCATTTATGACACATTTATATTATTTTAATTATTTATTGTGTGGGACCTTTATATTTCTCCAATGATTTGTGTAATGATTGATATCTCATGAGATAAATAGAATTGTAATTGGTAGTGAAACCAATTCAATAAGGGACATTGTCCACAATAATAGTCTTGGGAGTGAACCTTACCAAAATTGATCATTTTGGATGTGAACTGATTCCAATATGATATCATGGAAATAATCCATCACTACTATGTAAATTAATTTTTATGATTGTGTGTATACCACAATTCCATGTTTTATATTAATGTTATGTTCTTATAGATCATTTTATTTGATTCCTTTATGATTCTTGTTAGATAAATTGCATATATTTGTGCCATGGATCAAGATTAAAATCTTTTATATTCAATGTATGGTTTTGAAATGTTATAATCATGTTCTCAAACCCTTATTATTTATGTTATATTTACATATTTCTCATATCTACCATTACTGAACATGTAATCACGCAGTTTACTATGTTTCCATTTCATAGGATATGAAGAAATGAATTATGTATCATATTTCTATGAAGAGTAATAGTTTTGGATAACATAGTGGGAGATAATGTATCTCACATATGAACCATTTTTTTATGTTTTCTTATTTTTAAAGGAAAATTACATAAATGATTCTTGTATAGATCATTACTTTATGTTTGAATATTCATCTACTATGATGTAATATATATCTATGGGATGTTTATGTCATTAAAAAAACGCGTGATCATAAAACTTGTTATTTTATTTCAATAACGTTTCATGGTTAATTCATTATGGATGTTTTATCAGGATCACAAGATTTAATAAATTATAGATTGTGCACGATAGAACGAAAATAAATTTGATTGTGGGTAAAGTTTATCTAAGACAAGGATATTTCATTAAAAAAATCACATCATATTAACAATCTTTATATAAAGATAAAATGGGAAAAGAATACATAAGAATTAAATCCTTAGTTATATATATAAATTTGGTGTGGCCTTAGACTAGTGCACATGAGCCTCAGCCTACTTGGTGAGGACTCTCTAGGTGCATCCAAGAGACCCGAGATCAAATCTGGGTGGACACATATATTTTGGGTACTGAAGCAGTACTGTACCAGGAACTGTACCAGGCATTGTAGATGTACTGTTGCAGGCACTACTTGGTACTATACTAGCTGGAACTATTCATCCATCTGGGACTTTGGGGCACTAGTTTGGTCCTCGGGTCCTACAAGGCTCTCTGTCCAATCATGGCCTTCTAGCCAGTTCATTCTAAAAGGCCTTCGAGCCACCTAAAGGACTTAGGGCCACCCCAAGGCCTTCGGGTCACATGAATGCAGGACCCAAACACACTAAAAATAAGGGGCAGCCCAAGAAGAGGATTCAGAGTAGGTGCACTTACCAGAGAAAAGCCAAATGGATTGTCAGAATGTGAGGGTATGGCTATTCCATCGGTTCTAGCCTATGCTTGGACGTGATTCTTAGCCAGACAGTCATGCAAAGGTGGAGAGATACTATCAGGATGGAGATGCTGGGGAGGGGAAATTCCTTCTCAATAGTATGTTTGAAATCCCTGAGACCTTCAGGTCATGTAATCTTCTAATCCTATAGTCTATGTAATCCTTTATCCTACATGACTTTTAAGGGTTCCACCTCATCCCATGAATGGTTTTTTATCAAAAATAAATAAAAATAAAGGCCTTCGGGCCATTCAGGCTTACAGTAGTTAAGTTAAAATTGAAACATTGTTCAAAGTTCTTGGCCGTCAAAAATCTGGTTGCATTAAATTAGTCGGAAATTATAACATGATGTTTTCAGAACACTTAAATTTTTTGAAATTAATGGTCTAATTATAAAGTATGAATTGGTGAAACTTGGATGAAGATTTTGATGAAATATAATTTAGGGATTTTAGTATTTCTGAGTCCACTCATAAGATTACGTATTTGTAAGTTAATGCTATTTTAATTTGGAATTCCTCCTTAACACAATTCTAATATATATTTTTATCCAAATTATGGAAGATAATAAAAAAAAATTGATCCATTCTACTTTAATGTTCAAGAAACATCATATTTAAAATCAAATGTTCAGTTAAATTTTGTTTTTAAAAAATATTGAGATGTTAATAAATATAATATTCTTTATTTATCTAATTTTATCGAATAATGTTTGGAAATTAAGTTTTTATTATCTATATAAATAGAAATAAATATAACTTCAAACATATCACTATGATATGTACTTGAAAAGGATATCCTTTTCCCTTCCAAAAAAAATTTAATTGTGGAAAAGGCACTTATACATTATCCTATGTCATGAAAAGAAATTTTATTCGATGCACGAACCTATTCTTAAAGCACCTGGTAAAGAGGATAGTTGGAAAGAGTTATATATCTATAAGAAACATTTAAAAGATTCTACAAATGGTCATTATTTCATGTTATTATCCATGACCAATGAGATTATGAAGACGATTGAATGAATCTGTATAGCACGATGTGTCACCTTCAAGATATATATTAAGAGAATTTTATTACATAATAGATAAGGGATATCCATTTCTTGTTTTAAAACCAATCATGCAGATTTGGAACTTTCTAGGCCTCATGAATTCTTTCTTTTTGGCTAAAATGAATGTTTATATATTTCCAGGATTAAATTTTCAGATTATTTTTCCAAAGATCTCATACATTCAACACTACCCAAGACCATATCCAAATTTATTTTTAATTATAACATGGGTAATAATGTGATGATTATTTTATAAAATCGTACTATGGTTATAAATAATACATGTACATGGGGTGTGATAAAACTATAGTTCATATAGTGAATAAGAAAAGGAAGAATACAGAAATTAGGCCTCTAAGTCACAACAAGATTAAATGTCACCAGCATCATCCTTCTAATTAAATGAATATCCTCAGGTAGGGCTAGTAAAAAGATGCATTATGTTTTTATTTAGAATGAAATGAAACTAGAATAGGACTATAACCCTAAGAAATAGGAATCGAAAGGAGTGTTTGTTATTGAGTGTAATCATTCAATATCTATACATCGAGTACCAGATAAATCATATGGTTCTCACATTAATAGACAAATATGAAAACCAAGTATATTTGGAACGATTTCCAGAGAAAGTGGATATTAAGGATACCAATGTGGCAAATCTAGATTCTCTAATGATCAGATATTACCAATTTCATTTCCAATAGTACTGATGCTAGATTTATGTGATTATTATTATGATTTAACTATTACTAAGAATATAAATTCTATATACTGATTAGATAATGATGGTATAATTTTCTAATTTGGAAATAAAATTTGTTTCTTTTATAAGTAATTCATACATTATGTCATAGAACATTTATGTAATGGAAATAATGAATAAAATTATGAAATACATGTATTGGAAAATGATAAAAGTCATGATGGTATGACTCATAAAACACCCAGCTATATCATCACTATATTGGTCTTATAATTGAGAAATTGTAGATATAGCACTGTCAATATGGTTATTTATTCTGTTTTTATCCTGAACCCCATAAAAGATATCATTCATGTTTACAAGTCAAAATGACAATACCTCCATTTGGTGGACACGGTGGAAGGGACACAAATCTTCTAGGATCGGTACACACTAATGTTTTTTGGACCATTTCTAGTAAAAGGTAGAGATGGGTATTCTTACTTCATACGTTTTACTGATAACTTGGGTAGATACCACCATATCTACTTGATATGGTATATGTCTGATTCATAAGATAAATTCAAAGATTCCAAGAATGAAGTAGGGAAAAAATTGGATTGAATATAATGAATATTTGATTAGATCAAGGTAGTGAATATCTTAAGAATGATTTAACCAAATTTGTGTGGGAGTTTGGATTTCTATCTCTACTCACTCCACCTTACACTCCATAGTGTAATGGTGTTAATGAAAGGGGGATCCATACCATTCATTACATTGTATGGTTGATGATGATTTATATTGATATTCCATTATTATTTTGTGTATATGCATTGAAAATTATTGAATACACAATAAACTGAGTACCAATTAATGCAGAAAATGGAATTCCATTTTTGTTTTTAATTAGAAAGAATCATATTTGTTCACATACTTGTTTATGGGGATGAAAGGTCTAGTTTAGTTGTTATAAAGAAATAAACTAGCACCATGGGGAAAAAGGTGTAACTTTATTGGGTATACTACAGAAATAAAGGTATACTACATATAGAACCCCATAGATAAGAATGTTATTGTTTCCTGATAAACTGTTCTCTTGATAATGATCACATCCTCAATAATTATAGTGTGATCAATATTGATTTCGATGAAGTTTATCTCAATACAGAAAAGATTTGTTATAAAAACATATTCAACAGGTCTCCATAGATGATTTTATTTTTTAAAAATAATTATTGCGTAGTAGAACCAGATAGATATGAGAAACCAGGAGACACAGTTTTCATGTCACCAAAAATTGTTACTGATTATTGGTTGAAAATAATGATCCTATCTAATGAAAATTGTTATTAGAGAGCATATAATTGGCAAGAAAGGACAATGGTAGGATTTATGAAATGGATTTCATGTACGAAAACAATGTTTGGGTTTTAATTGATCCCTTATTTGGTGAGAAATGGAAGGTAGTGTAATAGAAAAATGGACTTGGAAGGTAGTTTATGTATATATAAATCAAGTCAAGGGGATAATGATATTAAACAACATTGAAGTATTACCTATGATAAATTATTTCCACATGTGTACATGTTAAAATAAATATGATTTCTACATTATGTATATGTTTTCCGGGACTATGAAATTCATAAGATGGATCTCAAAATTGCTTCACTTGATGGGAAACTTTATGAATATTTAAACCTGACAAAAAAAGGGGTTGTAGCTCTAGGTGATTCTAATAATATAAGAATATTGAATAGATCCATTTATGGATTGAATAAAGAATTATGGTCCAGGAACATTCAATTCAATAAATCTATAAAATATTTTGATTTCATTATGAATTAACATGAGTCATGTGTTTATAAGAGTTTTAGTGGAAATGTGATTTTTTAAAAACTAGTATATTTTGAAGACATATTACTTATTGGGAACGACATACCGGTCTTGTAGTTAGCTAAGGACTGGTTAGAAAAGTTCTTCTCTATATAGGTATTTGGTGAAGAAGCATACATTATAGGGATGAATATAATTTGTGATAAATCAAAGAGGAATCTTGTTCTAATTCAAAGTATATATGTTTTATAGATTCTAAATAGATTTATTATGGAATAATCCAATATTTTATTTGTTCTAGTGTCACATTTTATACAAATTTAATAGAAAATGATCCCTAAAATGAAACAGTATAATGAGAGAATGATTAAGATATCATTATCTTTAGTGATATAATCTATAATAAATTCCATTTTATTTACTAGACTCGATGTTTCTTATAAATTAATTATGGTAGGTTGATATAATTATGATCCAGAATAACAACATTTGTCTACAATTAAGGCTATCCATAAGTATATGAGAATAAATAAGTTTATATTACTAGTGTATAGAGGAGAAAATAAACTATTCATAAACTATTAGGCTTATGCTAGTTATTAAATTGATCAGAATGATCTAAAGTCATTTTATGGATAGGTTTTTTTCTTAATGAATGAATTGTGAGATGTAAGAGTTAAAACCAGCCAGTTGTCACTGATTCTACATCAGATTACAAATATATAGTTTATTATAATATAACTAAGAAATCTTTTTGGATTTGAAATAGTTTCCATCATATTGATGGTGCACCAGCTATTAACAACCCTATCACATTATATTGTAATAATGATGCAACAATGGATCTTACTAAAGAGCCATGGTTACCACAATAGAAAAAGCATACACTATAGATGGTTCACATCCTAATAGATTTTTCTCATAGGGGTGAAGTAATACTAATAATGGTTTTTATGGAAGAAATCATAACAGAACAATTGACTAATGGTATATCTCATTAGAAGCATGATTATAATGTGATAGCTAGCAGACTGATGGTTGTCTGTAGTTGTCCCTAGTATAAGTCAGAGTCTATAGGAGTTGGTTACCTTGAATCAACATATCTATACTTTATAAAAAACTATATACATTATGTTCAATATTAATGAAATTCTAATTTCTAAATGGTCATTCTAATACCTGAAAAATTATGTGATAATTCCTTTATAGTAGATTTCTCAATGAAGGGTCACAATAGTTCTCCACTTTTATGAGAATCCAGAAGTGTCATAACTATATTCATAAATATTTGTTATATAGCATGATGAAGTAACTTATGGGACACAAATGATATATGTTATTTGGGGTGGAGAATTATAGGAATATGAGGCTCCTTCTTAAGGTGTACTCTCTTGATAATTTCATGTGTGTCAAATTATGTTTTGACCCCCCTGTAGTTGGAAATATACAATTTTATGTGCCATTGGATGATCTAATATGAAGATATGTTTATTGGACATTAAGCCTCAATTTTATTAATAACTGATGTCATGTGTCTATTATGTTATTGTATTTATGAAAACTACAAAATCATTTTTTCGTAGTGAAGTAGTATGTATTGGGTGAATCATGAGTAATATTTCATTAATGAATAAAGAGATAAAGGATTTGTCACATATATTATTTTACTAATGTTGATATCTCAGGACATTTGATATAGATTATATTGACTAAAAAATACATGTCCATGGTTTTTTGTAGGCAAGATCAAATTCCAATAATTTAAAGAAATAGGCACAGATCATACTGGTTGATGGAACAGGAATGTAACATGCACGATTATAGATATCATGATAAATGGATTATATTACACGGTGAGAATCCTTATGTGGTATTGTGTCATTGTGACATTAACTTCATTCTCTATGATTTCATTGGAGTGTTTCAATATTTTAACCTTGCATTCAATTATTGGGAAATTTTAACATGATGTTTTTAGAATACTTAGATTTTTTTGACTTTAATGGTAAAATTATAAGGTATGAATTGGTGTAATTTGGATAATTTTTTTGATGAAATATAATATATGGATTTTAGGATTTGTGTGTCCACTCATCAGATTAAGGAACAGTTAGTTAATCCTATTATCATTTGGAATGCCTACCTAAAACCCATAAAATATCTTTTTTAGGAAAATTATGGATGAGAATAAGGGAAATATTGATCCTTTCTACTATATTTTTCAAGAAACAACATATTTAAAATCAAATGTTTAGTTCCATTATGTTTTGAAAAAATATTATGATATTAAAAACTATAATATTATTTATTTATCTAATTTAATCGAATAATGTTTGAAAATTCTGGTTTTATTATCTATATAAATAAAAATAAATATAACTTCAAACATATAACTATGATATGTACTTGATGTGGATAACCTTGTCACTCCCAAAAATTTATAGGAGTGGAAAAGGCACTTATGCATTATCATATGTCATGAATGGAAATTTTATTGGATGGAAGAACAAATTCCAATATCACCTAGTAAAGAGGAAAATGGGAAAGTGTTATCTCTCTATAAGAAACATTTGAATGATTATACATATGTTCATTGTTTCATGCTATTATCCAAAACCGATGAGATTACAAAACTACATGAGGGAATGAATGTGTATAGAATTATGTATCACCTTCCGGATATATATTAAGATAATTTGATTACATCATAGATAAGGGATCTCTATTGCTTTGTTTAAAAACAATAATATAGATTTGACACTTCTTAGGCCTCATGAATTCTTGCTTGTTGTCTAAATTGAAAGCTTATATATTTTCGAGATTAAATTTGTAGATTATTTTTGCATAGATCTCATACATTCAACAATACCCATGTCCATATCTATATTTATTTTTTAATTATAACATTGGTAATATTGTGAATAGTATTTTATAAAATTATACTATGGTTATAAAGAAGACAAGTACATGGGGTGTGATAAAACCATAGTTCTTATGGTGAATATGAAATGGAATAATAAGTAAAAGTGGCCTCTGAATCACTACAAGATTACATGTCCCCATCATAATCCTTCTAATAAAATGAAGATCCTGATTTAGGGCTAGTAAAAGGAAGCATTATGTTTATATGTTGAAAGCAATGCCACTAGAAGAGGACTAGAACCCTAAGAAATAGTAATCTAAATGTTTGTTCATTATTGAGTGTAATCATTCAATATCTACTCATCGAGTACTAGATAAATCATATGGTTCTCACATAAATACCCAAATATGTAATCCATGTATATTCTGAAATATTTCCAGTGAAGAATTGGATTTTAAGGATACAATTGTGGAAAATTTGATTCACTAATGATCAGATATTACCAATTTCATTTCCAATAGTATTGATGAGTGTTTTAAGAATTTTCATTATGATTTGACTATTTCGAAGAATATAATATCTATATAATGACTAGATATAAATGGCATAATTTTAAAATTTGGATATAAAATTTGTTTTTTTAAAAATAATTTAGACATTATGGCATAGAATACTTATATAATAGAAATAATTAATAAAATAATGAAATACATATATTGGAAATTAATAAAAATCATGTTGGTATGACTCAGAAATCACTTTGCTATAGCATTGCTATATTGGTCGTATAATTGAGAAATTCTATATATTGATATGTCAATATGGTTATTTGGACTATTTTTTTCTAGAACCACTTAAAAGATGTCATTCATGTTTTCAAGTCAAAATGATCATACCACTATTTGGTGGACACAGTGGAAGGGACACAATTCTTGTAGGGTTGGTACGAACTAATGTGTGTGGACCATTTCTAGTAAAAGTTTGAGTCAGGTATTCATATTTCATAAGTTTTACTAATGACTTGGGTAGATACAACAATATCTACTTGATGTGGTATATGTCTGATTTCTTAGATCAATTCAAATATTCCAAGAATGATGAGGAGAAACAAATTGGATTGAATATAATGAATCCTCGATCAGATCATTTTTGTGAATATCTTAACAAATATTTTACCAAATTTGTATTGGAGTATGTAATTCTATCAAAACTCACTCCAACTTACACACCATAGTGGAATGGTGTTAATTAAAGGAGGAACCATACCATTCTATACGTTGTATTGCCGATTATTATTCATGTAGATCATTCGTTATTCTTTTTAGTATATGCATTAAAAATAATTTAATACACACTACACTGAGTACCAATTAAGTCAGAAAATGGAATTCCATTCAAGTTATTAATTGGAAAGAAACATATTTGTTCACATAAAAGTTTTTGGGGTTGAAAGTTTTAGTTTAGATGTTATGAGGAAATAAACTAGCACGATGTGGCACAAAGTGTATCTTTATAGGTTATACTACCGAAATAAAGGGATACTACCTATAGAACCCCTCAGATAAGAATATTATAATTTCTTGATAAACTGTTCTCTGGATAGGAATCACATCCTCAATAATGATAGTGTGATCAATTTTATTTTGATGAAGATGATATCATTAGACACAAGAGTTGTTATAGAAACATATTTTACCAGTCCCCATGGATGATTTTAATTTTTAAAAAATAATTATTGTGTAGGAGAACCAGAGAGATGCGAGAAACCAAGAGACATGGTTTTATGTCACCAAATATAGATACTTATTATTGGTTGAAAATAGTGATCCTATATCATGAAAATAGTTATTAGAGAGCTTAGAAGCTAAAAGATGGAACAATGTCATGATTTGTGAAATGTATTTCATGTGTGAAAACCATTTATGTGTTTTAATTGATCTTCTAGTTGATGAAAAATGGAAGGTAATGTAATATAAAAATGGACATGGAAGGTAGTGTAAGTACATATAAATAAAGACAATGGGATAATGGTATTAAAAAAAATTGAGGCATTAACTATAAAAAATAATTTATACATCTGTACATGTTTAAATACATATGAATTCTAAAATACATAGATTTTTTCTTGGACTATGAAATTAATAAGAAGGATCTCAAAATAGATTTCCTTGATGGGAACATTTATGAATATGTATACATGACACAAAATTTTTTTTTACCTCTAGGTGATGCTAAAAATATATATATTGAAGTGATCCATTTATGGATTGAATAAATAATTATGGTCAAGGACCATTAAATTCAATAAATCTATAAAATATTTTCATTTCATTAATAATGAACATCAGTCATGTTTTTATAAGAGTTTTAGTGGAGATGATATTTTTATAAAATTATTATATGTTAAAGACATATTACTTATTGGAAATGACATTCTAGTATTACAGTTAGGTAAGGACTTGATAAACAAGTGCTTCTCTATATTGGTATTCTGTGAAGAAGCATACATTATAGGGATGAATATAATTTCTGATAGATCAAATAGGCTTCTTGGTCTAACTAAATGTACATATGTTTAATAGATTCTAAATTGATTTATTATGGAATAATCTAAGAGGCTATTGGTTATAATGTCACATGGTATACAAATTTCCCAGAAAATATTCTCTTAAAAGAAACAGAATAATTAGAGAATGAGTAAGATCTCATATTCTTTAGTGATACGATCTATAATAAATTCCATGTTATTTACTATACTCCATGATTACTATACATTATTCATGGTAGGTAGATATGAAGTTGATCCACGATAACAACATTTGTCTATAATTAAGGCTATCCTTACGTTTATAATAATAAATTAAGATATATTATTAGTTTTTTGAGGAGAAAATGATCTATTAATAAACTGATACACTATTGCTAGTAATAATATAGATCATAATGATCTAAAGTCATAGTCTAGATAGGTTTTTGTTTAATAAAGGAGTTGTGAGATGTAAGAGTTAAAACCATCCAATTGTCACTGATTGTACATCAAAGTCCAAATATATATTGTATTCTGATATGGATAAGAAATATTTTTGGAATTGAAACATTTTCCATGATATTAATGTGTCACCAATCTTTAACAACCCTGTCACATTATATTGTGATAAGTATGATACTTGGGATCTTACTAAAGAGCCAAGGTTGAAACAACAGAGATAGAATACACTCCAGATGTTTCACATCCTAAGATATTTTTCACATAAGAGTGATGTTATAGTAATAATTGTTTTAATGGGATAAAACATAGAATAATGCTTGACTAAAGGTGTGTATCATTATAAGCATGAGTATCATGTGAGTTCTTCAGACTGATGGTTGTTATTAGTTGTCACCAGTGCATGTTGGAGCCTGTTGGAGTTGGTTACCAAGAACCAACTTATGTGTACTTTAAGAAAACCTATATTTATTATGTATAATGTTAATAATATTATTATTACTAAATGGTCATTATAATACATAAAAATTATGTGATAATTACTTTAGAGTAGTTTTCACATTGAAGGGTCACAATAATTCCCCCCTTTTGATGAGAACCCTGAAGTGTCATAACTGTATTCATAAATATTTGGTATATAGCATGATGAAGTCACTTAAGGGAAACCAATGATATATGTTATCAGTGGTGGAGAATTATTGGAATATGTGGCACCTTTTCATGGTGTATGCTTATTATAACATCCATTGTGTGAAATTATGTTAATGACTGCCCAGTAGTGGGAAATATACAATTTTATGTTGCATTGGATGTTCCAATATGAAGATATGTTTATTGGTCCTTTGGTTTCAATATCATTACTAACTGATGCCATGTTTCAATTATTTTTAATGTATTCAAAAAAATAATAAATCATATGATTGTAGTGAAGTAATATGTTTTGGGTGAATCATGAGTAATATTTAATTAATGAATAAAGAGATAAAGGATTTCTCACATATATTATTTAACTAATTTTGATATCTCAGACCCTTTGATATAGATTATATTGACTAAAAAAATACATGTCCATGGTTTTATATAGGCAAGTTTAATTTTCAAGAATTCAAGGAAATAAGAATAGATCACACAGGTTGATGGAACGAGCATGCAACATGCATTATTAGAGCTATCATTATAAAGGGATTATATTACACTGTAAGAATACCTATGTGGTATTATGTAATTGTGAAATTAACTTCCTTCTCTATGAGATCATTGGAGTGATTCAATTTTTTAACCTTAGACATTGGGTTTCTTTTACTATTTCCAATAAAAAAGTCCTTGAGGGTCCCACACTATGTGTATTAAAACACAAATTTAAATAATAATATTTTTTATTGTTTATAATATAGAATAAATATTATTCCCATACATGGTATAAAAAGCGTTTATGTTTGACTGGAATCATATATTCTATCACTATTTATATGTGAGAATATTTTATGATCACAATATTTAATATATACTGATTTCCCGTTTAGTAAATATAAAATTTATTTACTTATTGGTGAATAATGATGTCATATTTATTTATCTAATAAATATACATTATTCATGGTCCAATAAATATTTTATAGGAATGGTGTACCATGATTAATATTCTAGTTAGAAATAATGTATATTGAATAATATTTGAATAAATATTATTTAATTTAATTTGTGTGATTAGATCATATCATGAATTATTATTATTATTATTATTTATATGGGGTCAATAATGAATTAGGAAAAATATTAAGGGCTCATGAGTAGTTATTATTTTCTAACCCTAGTAGTAATTAAAACTAAAATTATTATTTTTAAGTGTGTAAAATTTATTTTATTGTGCACAATGAAAACAAGATATAAATATTTTGAATCAATAGAGATATATCTCTCTAAAAGAACTCTCAATAACAGAGATATGTCCTCCTCTACCAAAACTCTCAAGACTATCGGGATCAAAGATAACCCTTTCATGAAGTGGTTCTTGAGGTGATCAAAGTTGAATGATGCATGCATCTAGATATACCTCACTAACACTTGGATATCCTTATAGTGATCTTTAGTGGTTTGTAGAACACATGAGGAACACCACTGGAGGAAATATACTCAGGATTCCAAAAACTCAATGATTGTTCGATCTCATTAAATTTCAAGAAATGTCTACTAAGAAATAATTCATCAAAAAGTGACTATTTTGTTATATAAATAAATTATAAATAATATCAGATGAAACTAGATCTCAGTTCCATATTTAAATATTAAATTATTATTTGATTCATTCTTACATATCACAACATATATCATAATGTAAATCATATATTAATCATCTATTACAAAAAAATTCCAAGTTTTTCATGCCCCATATGGCCCTTATGCAACACCCGGATCCCTCAAAAATATCATTTCATGAAAAAGTATGGGTTATTAGATGAAGAATATGGATTCTTTTCACAATAATATCTATTTTAAATGATAATATAAAACTAATTTTATGGTCTATTTGGTTATGAAAAATTGTTGCAGATTAGTGGAATTTAATTTTAAATTTATTAAACAATTAATATAATAAAGCAATTACTTATTAATATCTCTTAATTTGTAGAAATTGGAAAAAATGAAATTAAAAAAATCACTATGATCCACAATAGATAAGGATAACCTTTTATGTGATGTGAATTTCAGGGAATAGTATAATAACATTCATATTATACTATGTTAGGAACTGATGTTATACATGATATAAACCCCAATTCATAAGTTTATTTCCAAAGAGGCTTATGAGGATATTAATCCTCATGTTCAAGGGAAGATGTCTTCAAAGACACCCCATGATCATGTGCTTTTATTTATTTTCCCCCACATGTTGATCGGGTTCCCCAAGTACCTCTATCACCACTTGCTGGAACTCCAGCTTTTAGTATATAGGGAAGCTCTTCTGATTCACTTCTTCATTCTCTAGTTGGGGGTTAACCCCCTAAATGTGGTTTTGGAATTCTATCAGGGCCTTCCTTTAAATAATCTCAATGTAGATGTTCGGCCTCTATTCTATTGGGGTTGGGGTTTGTTCCAGAGGTCCCCATTGCCTCAAAATCTTTTTCAGATTGTGGTTTCTCTATGATTTCAATTTTGTTTGTGGGATTTGATGATACCATGGCTCATTTTAAATTAACCTTAGTGGATTGATTTGGGATTGACAAACCTCTAGTGGCTCAGTTCTAAGCGTTTTTCAACTCTTGGTCTTTGGATCATAAATCTAGAGTTTCATCTTTTAATAATAAGTCCTTTTGTGTCTTGATGGATTCTCAAGAGGATTTATAGTAATCCAGGAGTTTCAGACCGAGGTCTACGTAGAAGAGGTGTTTCAGATTGTTTTTTTATTCAATGGAGGCTCATTCAGTGCGTGATTCCTTAAGCACGGCCACAATTAACTCTCTCCCAGATCTTCCTCTTCTATTTATGAACATGTTTATTATGCGGGGGATCAAATAATCTATTGGTTCTTTCCATTTCCCTGATTAGCTGAACCTACTACTTGAGAAATTTTAGTGGAAAAATTATGAGGGTAGTTGGACCTGGATATGCCTCTTTTGGTGAAGGTCCTTCTCCTTGTGGAGGGTTGGTGTGAGGAACAATGTTTTAGGACTTCTGCCACCAGTGCTTTATCATATCTGGATCTGTGAAATCTATTCCGAACAAAATTACCCTATTGGTAGTTGTATCCTCATTCCATTCTAGTGGTCACTTATTTATCCATATGCTCTACATTTTTATCATCTTATGGCCTTAGTGGCACCATTTAGGCAGTGGGTCATCAGAGTAGTTCTTCTACATTTTTCTATAAGTTAGATCCAAATATATTTTACTAGATCATTGTCCAAAAGAAAGGTGGATATTTCACTGTATCAATTTTCATCTGGCCATCGGTCTAGGTCACAAAACATATGTGTATATTCTAGATAATTTCTATGTCCATATAAAATTCCCATTTTTTAGGGGCATGAGTGAAATGAAAAATTATTGTGAATGAAATTTATTCAAATTTGGTTTGTGTTGTGGAAATCCCTAAACCTAAGAAAGATGTCTCTACGATTCAATAATTTTTTTATAGGTTAAAATTTAAGGGTTACATGCATGTCGACCATATAAATGTCCACATTTTGGTTATTCTGTAATGATTTCAATTATATAAATATCCTTTAATTTTCATAATAATTATTTACCATTGATATTAAGGTCGGGTATCAAAGATTCTTCTTCTCCATTGTTTATACTAAATGTGACATGCATTATAGGGAGGTTTTATGGAAGGATTTTGGATCCTTCTTTCTAGGTGACTCTTCCCTGATGTTGGGTCAGCATTTAAACATTATGGAAATCATGGAGGTGAATAATATTGCGGGACATTACCCATGATAGAAAGACATTATTTTTTGTTATTCAAGGTAAGTAATGGGATCTTGGATGCAGGTTATCTGGAGGATCAATATACTTGGTTAAACTATCAATGAATAGATCATTAAATGTGGTGTTAGTTGAATAGGTGTTTGGTGAATGGTCGGGCTTTGTCATCCTACGAAGACATCAAGGTCTCTCATCTGGTTCATCGCCTTTCAGGTCATTCACCCATTCACATGTCATTGGATTCCAAAAATTCCAGAAACAAGCTATTTCATTTCTATAATTTGTGGCTAGAATATCCTATCTTTCAGGTGGTTATGACGAAGTCATGGAATCTAACCTATCATCATCATCCATGGATGAACTTTGAAAATAAACTTGGGAACATTATATTTTCTCTTTTTTCATGTAGAAATAACCAATCATCCAGTGAACATGATATTGGGGAGGTTAGTGGGGAGATTGATCTATTATAATTGTGCCTTGAAGAGGAATGGGATGAGACTATTTTTAGTGACCTATGGAACATGAAATAAGTTCTATATGGAATGCTTCACAAATAGGAATTCATGGCTCAATAAATATCAAGGGAAGTATGTCTTCAAGATGGTGATTGTAATGCAGAGTATTTTCATGAATGCATTAAATAAAATCCCCGAGCTATGAGAACCAACATTTTGATGGAGGATGGATCCTTCCTAGAAGATCACGATAAGGTCGGGGTGATGGTGGATGGTAACTTATAATATATCCTTGAAAGAACAAATCCATTCATGAAATGGGGTTATCCATGGAGTAATGCTGATATCTTCCACACTATCGTTCATCAGGTCATCGAGAGGAAGAATGATCATTCGATGGTTGTTTCAGATGTGAGGAAAATTCAAGATGATATATTGATTCTAGACATAGAGTTTGAACATGGGGTGGATGTATTTCCATGATCCTTCTATAAGGTTTCATGTTATGTGGTTAAAGAAGATATTATTAAACCCTTTCAATGTTGCAATTATGGGGGAATCCTACCATGCATTGTATGCGCTATGAAGCTACTGTTGATTCCAGGGGTTAAAGATCCAAGTTCCATCACACAATACAATATAATATGCTTGTGAAATGTTCCATATTAGGTTCTAGACTATTTACATCATAATAGGATATCTTTTATGTTCTTCACTGGTTATTTGAAGAGAAACATGGTTTCATCATAGGGTGGACTATTTGAGGAGCCATCAAATTGGGACATAGTTGTGCTTGAGCACGACATTCCATCACCAGACCAATGTACAAACAGGGGGGACAATCCAGGTTCTGGAGGATATGTAGCGGGTCTGTATCATAGACTTTGGTCATAGTTGGGATGACCACATACAACTACTGAAGTTTGCGTACATCAACATCTTCCACTCCACTATTGGTGTGGAACCATTCTAGGATTTATATAGAAGACCCTTCCGTTCACTGCTTTGCTGGACTGACCTATGAGAGTTAGCACTCATGGGTCCAGAGTTGGTACGAGCTACCACCGAGAAGGTTCAAATCATCTGGGAGGAGATGAAGACTACACAGATCCAACAAAATTCTTATGCTAATAGGAGACGAAGACCTCTGGAGTTCAAGGAGGGAGACCACATCTTTATTTGTGTCTCACATCAATGGGGGTTACGGAGATTTTTATGGGGCGGCAAGAAATATTTGATGTTCATCCAACCTTTACAGATATTGTGTAGAGTTGGCGATGTGTTGTACCAACTAGATCTACATCCATAGTTGCAACAGGTACAAGATGTATTCCACAGGTTGCAGCTGAGGAGGTACGTTCATGATCCATTTCATGTCATCAACTGCAGTGAGCTGGAAATCAAGGATGGAGTGGCATTTGCTGAGTACCCAGTGGAGATCTAGGATCAGTCGGATAGGATCATTCATGGGAGATCAATTACCTTGGTCCGTGTAGAGACCCAAAGCTCGAAGTACATAGACATTACATTACTTTTGTGGAATACATAATACATTACAAAAATAGATTCCCAAAAACCATATTAGTTTAGTGTCTTTGGAAACTCAGAACATAATCTTTTAATAATGGTGAATGATCTTCAACATATCTCATAATGATCTTCACCTTTGGTTTTCTTACCTAAAACATTTCTTTATATCCTGGGGAAAATAAAACATAAAAAGGGTGAGCTCAAATTCTCAGTAAGGGTAAACATGGAGAACGTAAAACAATCACTAAAAATTTAAACATAAGAACATGAACATAAAACATCAAAATCATGAGTAATGACATAAATCATGGTATTGCATAAGGCATAGATCATAAAGGAACATTAACCACGATAAAATCTCATGGGAATAAAGCATGTAATTGTGTCAACCATTACGAACTTGTTATGATTTCCATAGTAGCGAAGGCATTGATGCCAAGACCATCGTAGTGGACAATGTCCATTACTGAACCGGGGTTACTAGCCGTTCCAACCCTGTTTTTCTGAACCATATTCACTTTCTATTCCAGCCATGTCTATATTATGAGATATAAATCATTACCCATTGAATTGGAGGGAGATATAGGTCCCAAGAATCTCATAATGAAGTCATTCGTTCGTGCACCACAAAATAAACATAAATCATTCCTCATAACCCAATGAATAATATGGGTTTCACAAACACTATCCCATCATAACATAATCCATATAAAATAAATGGATACCATTTCATAATAAATAAAATTAAACCATGTAAAAAATAGAGAGATTAAACTTGAAATATAATCATATTATATAATTTCATCTTAGATGGAAAATGGTTTTGATAAAACACTAGAAATGAATTCTGGGGAAAAATATCCTTTCTTCCTCAAAACAATTTACTTTTCAAAAAATGACATTCAATTTTAAAAGAAAATGATTTGTTGAAAATAATTATGAAATATTGTAGATTATTCATCATGAAAATATGGCGTTATAAAATGGTAAAAATCGGTTCATTCCATATAAGTTAAAAAACGTTCTCCTCGTACTATTAATGGAAAATTCAAAAAGTACCACATATGGTAAAAAAAGAAAGTTTCCTTCCATAACACAGAATAAAAGTCCAAGTGGGGTAAAAATGACTTTAACAATACATGGAATAATATTAAAAACTTTTTGAAAACATTATATGTACATGGATGATAAATATAACCCCATTAAATAGTTATGTATAAGCAATCACAGATAAAAAATTAGACTGCAAAATTATCCCTTACCATAGGTCCAATTTCTTATATACGTGTCTGAAACTATTGTATAGTGGGTTTATATATATTATTTACTGTTAATAGAAACATAATTATATTTATGATATCATATATGATTCACTTAGGACTTTATATTATCCATTCTTTTGTCAATTCCATGTTAAAGCAGTGTTTTGGTTAAAATCGTTTCATTTATCGTACGTGTTTCAACTTGCTGTTCAGGGTGTTATTACTTATATACTGATTTAAATAATTCTATAATGTAAAAAATTATTTATATGTAATATATATTCAGCATATAAATATATATGATAGATCGATAAATGGAATGAAATACATAGTTCATGGAGACCGTAGGTCGTAAGTACGCATGAACGCTGTTTTCGTTTCCTTATTGAATTTAATGAAATAAGTAAATGAAAAATATGTGTACATAAATCTAGTATAATTATTATTTCTTATATTTAATTATTATTTATTATATAAATTTTATAATCATACATGAATGGTTAATCATGGAGATTGAATCTCATCACGTCGTGGAGACGGTAATCTTTACGTACGCAAGAGAGAGGATATCATTTCCATAATTATTAAATGGAATTTAAGTGGATGATATAATTTATCAGAATAAATATGATGTTATAATAATCATATATAGTTATTATTTCTACCATTATACCTATCCATATATGGTGGTGGTGGAAAACAGATTACACCACAGCGTGGAGACGATATTCTGTATGTTCGCATGCGCTCTGATTTCATTTTCCATAGGATGGATAGAAGGTGAAATAGGGTTGTTTCATATTTATAATAAAAAATAATTATATGAGTGATACTGATGTTATTAATTTATAATTAAACAAATAATGAAGATGAAGTATAAGAAGAAATAAATTTGAATTAATCGGTAAAGGATATTACCTCTTCTTCGACGCCCCTCTTCTAAACATCCACTTAGGGCACAAAAGATGATCATTGAAGAAGAACAAGACCTCTAGTATGTTTCTAGGGAAGTGGAGAATAAAACTTGGTCAGGGTTGGATGAGATTCAAGGCTCAAAATGGTTTGAGGTGGAGAGGGAGGATGTGCCTTTTTATAAGAGAGGAGAGGGGCACTTTTGGAAACCTCTAAAATATTAATTAATAATAAATTCCAACAGCACGTAAAATCCTCCAAAATTGAATCCAATTCAAATAATACATGATATAGGGTTGTAAAATCATCATGAAATACGATTTAGACATGGTGGTAAATTATTTTAAACCTTATCAACTTGATTTATCATTATTTAATCTATTTAATTTTAATTGTGGTAATAATACTCTTAATTTTAAATTATAATAAATAATTACTTATATGTTTTTGAATTGTTCATAATTGGATACTTTATTATATTTTAGACCATATAAATTTAAACTCATAATTTTTAAATATTTTTGTGATTTTTAATCAATTTTATAATATTATATTTTTATAATATAACAATAGTGTCAATTTTGACAGTATTCATTTATTTGAATTTAAATAAAATCCACACAGAGGATATATTCGAATCAAAATATTTAAAAGATTTCTAAAATGAATTTTTAATCTAGAAAATTTTTGTAGAACATTATGTAGTTCATATAATATTTATTTTAATATTTTTAAAATATTTTATTTGATATTTTAATCAAAAAAATAATTTCTACATCACTATTATGTCATCCGTAATTATAATTATTTAATAATTAAAAATAATAAATAATTTTTCATGATGTAGATAATTTTATTATATTTATACAGACTATTTATATTCTCTGTTTTATGAGTTTTATCACTAAATTTCAATTATTACACTTATAAGATATAAGAGACTGACATGTTTTCACATTGTTTGGTTTTAATAATAATTTTATCATTTTCATCATAAAATTTCAATGAAAGGAATCTATTCTGACCCTTAAGTGATATGGGATGACTTTTATTCATCCAATAGAATTTTTTCAGGTGTTAGGGTAATTTTAAAATATTATTTTTACCCTTAATTACCATATTTACCTTTAACTATATTAAATAAAAATTACCGTAGTTACTATTCATAATTTTTAAAAAATAAAAGTAACCTATTAAAATAATTTTGGCCCACTGAATCCAACTATGGAATCCATTTTTCAAAATTCAAAACACATAAGTTGAAGTAATTTATATAAAATTAATCTCGTTGTAAGAAAATGGGTTTTTAAAAGTTAAAACATTGTCAAAGATTGAAATGTTTTTACATATGATTTCATTATAAAATTAATGGTAATGACATAAATTATATTAAATTGTAAAAATATATTCTATTTATAAATTAAAACCATTAAATATTATCATTTAACCGTATAAATCATCTGGATGAAAAACGTTGTTTTTAAGAAACATTCAGCGTATTTTTACTATTTATCATAATATGAAATTTATCAGAAAAGTATCAAAAATTTATCCAATGTCAATTTTTATATCATGATTCAAAATAGGAAGTTTATTTTGTAAAATTTAACTTATTAACTTGTCAAAAATTATATTTAAAATGGGTGCACTGTAAAAAGGCGGTAAAACTGTATTTTTTTTAAAATTCTTCTTTTATCAAAAATTGATTTTGTTTTCATATCTCATTCTAGAAATTTTGTAAGTTGAATTTTAAAGATATATAATTCAAAATACGATTAATTTTATTCATAAAATCTAGTTTATAATATTATAATAATATATCATTTTTTAGTGAAACTCGATATTGCGTACAACACACGCTATCGAGAAGGTTTCTCATGTATGCAACACAAGACAAGAATAGAGTTTGGGTATACAACATGCTAATACAGTGTTGCATATAGCGCAAGATAATCATGGTGTAGCATAAAACACAAGACTGTAAAGATACTTAAAATTATATTTCCCTTAAGATCATGGGGTGTTACATTCTGCCCACATAAAAATGAATTTCGCCCTCGAAATTTGTCAGGTTTATAAATGGTTTACTATTTGAAAGATTCCTTCTTAGAAAACCACATTGTAAGAATTAATACTAAAACCTAATTTTAAAACAGGAATGTTAAAAACAGAATGGTCACCCAATGAAACTCAAAAATGGGTTTCCACATAAGAGAATGTAGGTGAAAATATGGATATGGAAGATAAATCTAACCATAATGTTTTGACGAAGAGTGGTAGAGAACATGGCTATGAAAAATCCAAAAATCCCAAAGAAATAAATTAATTATGATCTAAGGTACCATTAGATTCATCAGATATGAGTGTAATAGGAAAACATTTTTGGTTTTCAAGATCAGTTCCCTAAAGATGAATAATTTTTTCATAAGGAGAAATACTTACTTGATTTTAGTGTAATATCATCATTGGTCATTCCATGAACAATTTCCAATTCATCTTTTATTTAATGAAATAATGTTTAATTTTTCTTTCTTGAAATGTTAGCAGATCATACGATTGAATGATAGGTCATTCCATATATCTTTGTCCCCAAAAAGTTTAGCACAAATTATTAAATATACATAAGTCCATCTATGGTGAGATTAACTGTATATGATTCCAAAAATGTACTTATACTTCATCTATCATACCGCTCTCAAATTTCTACTAACCAGGGACATATATTAGGCCGGTGGTAGGCGATAAATTCATGTCGCGCTATGGTTATGGGTTCGATTCCCGCATCCATGTCTGACGCGACGGGTTGTCGCCCGTCCTACGGGTTGTAATTTTTCTAAAACTATACTATTACAACATTAGAGAAATAATACCAAAATTTTATAGCCTTAAAAAATACTATCTGATGTCCAACATAATTCATTCCAATATTTAGGATTATTGTAAATACTTTTGTCTAATCTCATAGTATAAATAAAATGACTACTAGAAATGTCATCTACGAAGCATGTGAATACCATCATTTATCCACCGTATATCATCAGATGTATCTTGTTTGTCACATTCCAAACATTTGAATTCATTAATCATATATTATTTTGAAACATTAATTACCATAAAATATGTTTGAAAACATGAATGTTGTCAAAAGTAAACTCATTCAATATATCAAAGTCCCAAAATTTCTCTATACTCAAACCATGATATCAATTTTTCCTTATATCAGTCATGAGCTCATTAATACTATCAAAAATTTCATTTTCTCTTTATCCATTAATTATGTGCATATCATCTGATTTCCAAAAATATTTCAATCACTTTTCATGGTTACTAGTACCTTACAATTATAGAAACCCACAATTAACCAATACATAGTAATTCCAATATTCCATGATACTTAAAGTGAGATTCCACAACACTAGTTTGGAATCCCATTACATAAAAACTTAATCATTCCCCCGCTTCATTGTCATATTCAACATCACCAATAGTAATGTCATGTTACTTCCCTTTATACTATTCCTTAAGTGGTTGTTGAAGTCGATCATCATTAACCCTTCGATTAGGGAATTGGTTAGCATAAGGCCCCATTTCCTTGCACTTGTAGCATTGACGTGTTGGTGGTTCATTCTCAGTAGTCTTTTCTCTATTCACCTCGTTAGCTACATTTTTCTCATTACATCAACACTTATTTTCTCGATGACCTTCTTTTGCACACTTAAAACTTTTTATAGTCCCTTTAAGACAATCTCCTCCGTGGTTCTATCCACACTTTGAGTATAAATAAACATTTTTCTTCTTTTCACCATTGTTTTGAGATTTTTACTTGAACTCCATCTTTCGTTTCTTGTCAAAACCATGAGATGGATATGTAACACCAACTTCCATTTCTACCTTGATAGCACAACACAAAATTTCTTTGTAGCTACTGAAGTCTATTCTAGCTAATTCCCTTCAAAGACTTGGTTTTAATCCACTGAAGAATCGATCAACTTTACATTCATGTTGGATGATAAATCTCGATGAATACCTTGAAATCCTTGTAATATTTTCCTCGTATATACCAAAATATTCATCATCCGTTTTTCTTAACCTTTTGGAACCCCTTTTCAATCTTTTTTTCAAAGAATACACGGGATGTAATTATTGAAAAAAATGTTTATGAACTCATCCCATTAAATGGATTGAATTTTATCATGGGGCCTTGTATTTTTAATTAGAGTCCACCACTGGTCTGCGTCACCTTCTAACCATTAAAAAGTAAAAATTACATTTTCATGCTCTAAACAATGATGTATGGAAAATATCTTTTCAATGGTACTGATCCATTGTTCAAAAACAACTGGATCAGAAGACCCTCTGAAAGAAGGTGGACGTTGCCTCATGAAGGACTCAATAGAATATTGTTCCTTTCTCTGCTAATTTGGAATTACAGATAAGGTCATAGCTTCTGTAAGTATAGAAATATGATTTTTCACTCCATATACCATAACATTGGTTTGTTCAAGAGGACAATCATTTCATTTTTCATTACATTGATCATCACGGTTCCTTCGGGTTCCAGCCATCGTCATAACCCCAAAAGGAATAGTGTGAGAGGGAAAATAATTATTTGAAAACTACATAATAAAGGGGGAGTACCTTCAATATATAAAATTCTAGGTCTAATTCTATGATTGTTACCATAATTCTAGGACTATAACCTATACTTATACTTACTCTTAGAGACATCCCTAGACATACCATAGAAATATCTCTAGGGATTTCACTAAAGTTTTCGCATCCAAGTTTCCAAAGATTAACTAAAACTTCACCATGATACCTACTATAGAGACCCAAATATTGAAGTAGATAGGAATTACATTACTTTTGAGGAATACTTAATACATGAAAAAAATAGACGCACAGAAACTCAGAACATAATCTTCTAATCTTGGTGAAAGATCATCAACATCTCCCATAAATATCATACCCTTTAGTTTTCTTACATAAAACAATTATTTATATCCTAGGGAAAAGAAAACATAAAAAGGGTGAGATCAAATGATTAGTAAGGGTAAACATGGATAAAATAAAACAATCCCTAAACATTTGAACGTAAGATCATGAACATAAAATATCAAAATCATGAGTAATGACATAAATCTTGGATGGGCATAAGGAATAGATCATAAAAGATCATTAACCACGATAAAATACCATGGGAATAAAACATGTAATTGTGGAAACCATTAAGCACATGTTATGATTTCCAAAGTAGCCAAGGCATTGCTGCCAAGACCACCATAGTGGACAAAGACCATTACTGAACCAGGTTTACTTTTCATTCAAGCCTTGTATTACTGAACCAGTTTCAATTTTCGGTCAATACATGTCTATCTCATGAGATATAAATCATTACACAATGCATTTGTGGTAGATATAGTTCACAACCATATCATAATTAAATCATTCTTTTGTGTGCCACAAAATAAATATAAAACATTCATCATAACCCAAAGAATAATATGGGTTTCATAAACACCATCCCATCATAACATAATCCATATAAAATAAAAGGATATCATTTCATCATAAGAAAAAAAACCCATATAAATAATAGAGACATTATACATGAAATATAAACATATTAAATAATGTCATCTTATATGGAGAATGGTTTTGATAAAACACAGGAAATTGAATTCTTGAGGAAAACATCCTTTCCATTAAAAATCATTTTCTTTTCACAAAATGCCTTGAAATTTTAAAAAGAAAAGTATTTTGTTGAAAAAAAATAATGAAATCATGTAGCGTAAGATTCATTAAAATAAGGGGTTATGAAACAGTTAATATCCGTTCACGCAAAATATGATAAAAAACTATATCCTTGTACTTTTAACGGATAAGTCAAAATGTACCACATGTGGTAAAAAAAGAAAGATTCCTTCCATAACTCAAGGTAAAAGTCAAAGTGGGGTAAAAATGACTTTAAAAATACATGGAATAATATGAAACACTTTATGGAAAATATTTTTTGTACATGGATGAAAAATATAACCCAAACAAATACTAACGTATAAGAAATCTCGGATAAAAATTAGATTGAAAAATAATCCCTTAACTTAGTTCTAATTTCTTTCGTACATGTGTGAAACTCGTGTATAGAGGATTTAAAAATATTATTAACTAGTAAAAGAACCATTCTAAAATTTATCATATCATATATTATTTACTTAGGACATTATATTACCTATTCTTTTGTCAATTCTATGTTAAAGCATCACTTTGGGTAAAATTGTTTCATTTATCGTATGTGTTTTGAATTGTTTTTCTTGATATTATTACATATATCATGGTTTACAGAAATCTAGAATGTAAAATATTATATATATATAATATATATTCAGTATATAAATGTATATGATAGATCAATAAATGGAATGAAATACATTGTTCATGGAGTCGGTAGCCCTTACGTATGCATGAACGCTGTTTTCATTTCCTTAATGAATTGAATAGAATTAAGTAAATGAAACATATATTAACATAAATCTAGTGTCATTATTATGTCATATCCTTCATGATTATTTATTATATATACTTTATAATCATAATTGAATTGTTAATCATGGAGAATGAATCTCATCGCATCGTGGAGATGGTAATCTGTACGTACGCATGAGCGATGATATCCTTCCCATAATTATTGAATGGAATTGGAGTGGATGATATAATTTATCAGAATCAGTATGATGTCATAATAAACATATATAGTTATTATCTCTACCATTATACGAATCCATGTATGGTGGTGGTGGAAAAGATATTACCCCCCGGCGTGTAGAAGGTATTCTGTACGTACGCGCGCGCGGTGATTTCATTTTCTATAGAATGGATAAAAGGTGAAATATGTTTGTTTCATATTTATAATAAAATAATAGTTTATGAGTGATACTATTTTATTAATTTATAATTATACAAATAACGAATATGAAGTATAAGAAGAAAGAAATTTGAAATAATCAGAAAAAGATATTACCTCTTCTCCGACACGCCGCTTCTAATCCTACACTTAAGGCACTAAAGATGGTCTTTGATGAAGACAAGGACCGCAAATATGTTTCTATGGATGTGGAGAAGAGAAATTGGCATGGGTTGGACAATCATGAAGGCTCAAAATGGTTTTATGAAGAGAGGCAGGAGGTGCCTTTTTATAAGAGAGGATATGGGCACTTTTGGATACCTCTAAAATATTAATTTATAATAAACTCAAACCCCACTTAAAAACCAACAAAAATTACTCAAATCAGAATATTATATGCGATAGGGTTGTAATCTCATCAACCAAAAAAATTTATACATGTTGGTAATTTATTTTAAACCTTATAAACATGATTTATCCTTATTTAATCTATTTAATTTTATTTGTGGTAATAATATTCTAAATTTTAAATTTTTGTAAATAATTACTTTTTTTTGAATTTTCCATAATTGGATTTGTTCTGACAATATTGACCATATAAAGTTCAATTAATTATTTTTAAATATTTTTTTGATTTTTAAAAAATTGTATAATATGTTATTGTTATAAAATAACAAGTGTCCATTTTGACAATATTCATATATTTGAATTTAAATAAATTCCACACAGAGGCTATATTCAAAAAAAATATTTAATAGATTCATAACATGTCATATTCATCGAGAAATGTTTTGGATAACATTAATTAGTTCATATAATATTTATTTTAATATTTTTAAGACCATTTATTTCATATTTTAATCAATTAAATAATTTCTACATCACTAGTGTGTCATCATTGATAATAATAATTTACTCCCTAAAAATATTAATTAATTTCTCATGATGTAGATAATTTTATTAGATTTTTGGATACTATTTATATTTGATTTTTTATGAGTTTTATCACTAAATTAAAATTATCACACTTATAAGATATAAGAGAGTGACATGTTGTTACTTTCATTGGTATTAATAATAATTATAGCATTCACATGGTTGAAAGTATATTAAAGTAATCTATTAAGACCCTTAGGTGATATGGGTCAAATTTTATTCATCCAATATATTTTTTGCAGGTTTTAGGGTAAAATTGTAATCTTATTTTTACCCTTAATTACTTGATTTACCTTTAACTGTTGTAAATTTAAATTACAGTATTTACTATTCATAATGTCAAAAAACTAAAAGTAACCCATTAACAAAATTTTTAACCACTTAATCTAAATAATGAATCCATTTTTCAAAATAGAAAAAACACAAAATTTGTAGTAATTAATTTATAATTAATCCCTTAGATAAGAAAATGTGTTTTTTAAAGTAAAAACATTGTCAAAATTGAAATGTTTTTACATATGAATTCAATGTAAAATTAATGGTAAGGACATAAATTATATTAAATGGTAAAAATATATTCTATTTATAATTTAAAACCATTAAATTTTATCATTTAACCATATAAATTATCTTGATAAAAAATTTGTTTTTTAGAATCATTTAACATATTTTTACTATTCATCAAAATATGAAAGTTATCAGAAAAGTGCAGAAAAATTATCAAATGTAAATTTTTTTATCTTGATTGAAAATAAGAAGTTTAATTTGTAATATTGAACTTATAAAAATATCTGAAATTATATATAAAATTGGTGCGCCATCAAAAGGCTGTAAAACTTCATTTTTTAAAAATAGTTCTTTTATCAAAATATTTATTATGTTTTCATATATCATTCTAGAAAATGTGAATGATGTATTATAATGTTACTAAATTCAAAATGATGTTAATAATATTCATAACATCTAGTTCATAATATTATAATAATATATCATTGTTTACTAAAACTCGGTATTGCGTACAACACACACTATCGAGGAAGGTCAATCTTGCGTGCAACACAAGCCAATAATAGTTTTTGTGTATATTACAAGCTAATACGGTGTTGAGCATAGTGCAAGATAATCTTGGTGTAGCTTATAACACAATAAATCAAAGAAATTAAAAATTATATTTCTCAAAAAATCTCGGGGTGTTACTATCCGCTTTCGGTGGCAGCATGAGAATCTTCAAGAGAGAACGTGGGAGTGGGAGACTCAGATCTGTGCCCAGTACCCGCATCTTTTTTAGTAACCATTGTTTTAGCTTTTCTGGGATTCAAATCCCCACGTTGGGGAGAATGTAATGTCTCATATTTTCAATTTATTATTTTTTAATATTATTTGGAATTATTTCGAGACCAGACCTTTTGAAGGTGTTTGATTCCAATACCCAAAGTGCCCAGAATAAAAGATTGAACTAAATTAAAAATTTAAATAGTGATCCTGAGTGGTTTTCTTGTAAAAGTGGAATAAAATTTAAATGGGTGCCTGAATCGAAAATTTGAGGGCACTGTTGTGTTTAGAGCAGTGTCTTTACCTTATGTGGTGCCTTACATCAACCGGCATGGGACAACCGCAAAAGTAAGTTTGGCGCCATTTTAATTGAACTAAAATAAATTAGTATTTAATTTTAAATTTTTTTTACACAGAGACCTAATGTACTCCTTTTTAAATACCTTCTTATGGAATGTTTAGAGGGTTATCCACATAACCATGAGAAATAGAGGATTGGATATTAGAGCTTTGGGGGAGAACCTGTAGGCCGGAGATGATGACACAACCTACCGATGCATCTTCGAATAGAAGAACCTTGCCAATGAACGTGATGCGGTGATCGTCCTTCCACTAAATTGAGTTAGGGTTTTTTATTTAAATTCATCTTCCCCGTTAATGGATTTAAGGATGAATGTGGATCAACACAGAAAAACGTTTATTTGCAGATTCATACATCTTTGCAGAAGGGTGTTTATTGTGATGATGTTGAGAAATTAATCCATGTTATATTATTGTTTTCATTCTACTCGATTTGATCCTACTAATGTGTATGGATCAACGCCGTGAAATAAATAAATTGGAGGTTCATTTCACGATTTGCTTTTTGATTTCATTCCTCTTTCTTTTTCTCCTTCTTTCATCGCATTCATTGTGGGGCGACGAACAATGAATCGCTGCACATCCATTTTGTGACGCAATGATCCCTTATTGGAGATCCGACATTGTGAAGACCTAGCGGAGATGCAATAGAGATAGTGGCAGAAGAATTGACATAGTTCAGGATTTCTGCTTATTTAGGTGTTCTTATTGTGGGTGAATCGGAATGAATTTTCGGGGATGATCGATGGCCTGAAACTGATGGAATCTACTTCATGATGATCGGTTTACCTTAACCCTTCAGTTTATTGATGATGGGTGGATAGATCGAGGATTGTAGGATCCTTGAGGTGTGGTGATGAAGAGCATCAGTTATAGAAATTTATGAAGTACACGACGTGTATCCTGAAGAACATTCCATGTGGTACTGGCGGTGGCGGCAGCTGGGGTATCGGGTGTCAGACAGGTATCACACGGCATGTGAGCCTAGTCACATGCCCTGTTGGGCCTTCCCCGAAGCTCGACATGTATTTTAGGAAGTACACAGACATGAGATAGACTAAACAGCTTCGGAACACGATGTGTAGACCCTACGTGGAATGGCCAAGGATTATATGCGGGACTCAGCATGTATCCAAAGGATACATGGACACGAGGTAGAGAACACGACTATGTACTCCACCACATGGCCTGGTGAGGCCAGTAATGTGTGTCAACCTGTGTTCTAGTTACACAAGTGGGAATAAATGGGTTAAAGCCGTGTACAAACACATGGCCAGTATACACAGAGCTGGCCCCAGATACATTGACATGGTGTGTGATCCTTTCTACACACCGTTTCATTTCGCTTTACATGACAAACCATACGACATGGGCCTTTGTACATGGTCAGTACCCGGGGTCAGAAGACAAGGTGTGTGACACTTCTAAACATCGTGCATTTTAAGTACATGGCTTGATCTTCTTGTCCACCATATCTTCGACAAATTTCATTTGGGTTAGTTCCCATTTTTCTCGTTCCTCTAAAGGTAAGGTATCATTTCCTTCTACAAGAATACGATCCATTCAGCAAGACTTTCTGAGATAGTGTCAAGAATCCCTCCAAGACGCCTAAAGTGAGATCTACTATCCATTATTGGCCCTAGGTAGAGTTAGGTATCGACATGACTACTTCGACGGGGAGCCAATACTCTACCTAGCATGTGAATTCCCGATGAGTCGCAGTATCCGCCAAGGCCCTAGTAGTGATCCTCATCTGTGTATCATGATCTTCTCCCCACTCAAGAGTGTGTTCTCCCAGTATGATTGCATTTATCTATTGTGACATTTTCTGATGGACATTACTTCTCGAACGGACGTTGTCAGACCTATTAGACTTGTGGAGAAAGTTCTCCTAGGTAAGTGCTTCGTGCAAACATCACACTGAATCCCTAGTGGGGGTATTCTTTTCTGTGACTTGTCCCTAGACTACGGGTTTGTGATTTTAGTATATCTATATTGTGGTCTCCTATTATATGTTTGGAAGACGTATACTATGTATATATGATTCTGCCTTTCCGTTGTGCATTGATTTGTGGTTTTCTTGTTCTTCTATTGTGTAATTTTATACTCACCCCTACACGGGCTTTGCCCGCACATGTCATGTCTTGTGTAGACAGGCATCCATTTGACTAAGTCCAGGGTGGACCAGGAAAAGACTGATCTTTCTGAGTTCCCTACATGCCGAGTTGTTTCTACGGCTATGAGCAGCATTCCCAGTAACTCTTTGTTTTTATAGGTTGTAATTTCTAGTTTTCAGACTCTTGTTTTTGGTGGGCTGGTATTCTGGCCCAGTTTACTTTCAGTAATTTACCTTTTTTCCTATTTTGTTGGTTGGGTTTTGTTGTATGAATGGATTTTTATTCCCTAGTGTTTTCTACATTTCAGAATTGTGGGCTTGGAGATGTGTGCATGTGTAGAGGAACATAGGCAATGCCTCCCATGTTATAATATGCCTACTCGGTGCTAGTCACCAACCCCTGGCCTATTGGAGGTGGGTTTGGGGAGCCATGGCCCAGGCCCCACTAGGACAGGTCATGATAAGTATTTCAATTAAAGATGTCTGGATTCTAATAGAAACCCTTAACTAGGGCTCCCTTTTATAAGAGTGATTTCCCTGGATATTATTTTGTAGTTCAAATGTGGGATTTATGTTCTTCCTTTCATGCGCAGAACATTCAACATTTCTGAACTGGGATTCAAAAATGTTTTTAGTATGTAGATTTAAAATAATACACAATAAAAACTATAATAACAATATAAATGAAAATTAAAACATGTTTTAAAAAATAATAAATATATGATATTAAAAATAATTTCATTACAAATGTTGATGAAAAATAAATTATATGATTTCAAAGACACCTACATGAAACCTAAAAATTAATCATCAACATGACTTTGAGTGTCTATAAAATATAAACTATACGACCAAAATAAATGAAAAATAAAATATAGATTAAATATATAAGAAATTGTCTAAAATAAATAAAATTTCATAAAAAATGTTGATGATAAATAATTTAAAATCTTTCAATATAACCAACTTGAAACATAAAAATATTTCATGTTCGTGACTTCAAGAGCATATAAAATATAAACTATAAAACCAATATAAATGAAAACTAAAATAGGGATTAAACACATATGATACAGTCAAAAATAGAAATTCCTAGAAAATATGGATTAAATGTTATTTATAAGAATTCAAAGACACAAAAATGAAGCTTAAAAATGATTCAAATATGTGACTTTGAAACCCTATAAAATATAAATATTAAGACCAATATAAATTAAAATGGGAACATTAATTAAATATATATGAAATAGTTAATAATTAATTAGTTAATAAGTAATATAAATATTAATTATATAATAATTAATTAGTTAATTTTTAATATAATTTTAAATTTTTAATTATTAATTAAATAATTAATTATTTAACTAGTAATATCATTAATAATTATATAAATTTTAAGTAGATAATTATTAATTATAATTATTAATTATAAATAATAATTTGTAATTTATATAAATTATTTATATATTAATTAATTATTTTATTAGTGATTTAATTTATAATTATTTAATTAGTAATATAATTATTAATTATAATGATTAATTGTTTATTAAATAATAAATAATTATATTACTAATTTACAAATTAATTATTATATTGCTAATATTTAATATTTAATAATGATTCATTAATCATTAATCATTAAAGTGAATAATTACAATAAATAATTATATATCTAATTTAATAATTAATAATTAATAATTAATATTTATGAATTATTAATTATGAATTATAATTACTAGTTATATTATAAATTAATTAATTTGTTATTAATTAAAAATAAAAATTTTATTACTAATTAACTAAATAATTATTATATAATTAATATTTATACTACTAATTTAGAAATTAATTTTTATATAATTAATTTTTTATAATTACAAATATAAATTTATAATGAATAATTATAATGAATAATTATATTACTAATTAAATAATTAAATATTATATAATTAATAATTATGTTACACTATACCTAATTAATTATTATATAAGTAATAATTTTTCTACTAATTAATTAATAAATTATTATATAATTGTTAATTATATTACTAATTAACTAATTAGTAAGTACATAATTAATAATGTTGGTATCTCTAATTAACTAATTAATTATCATATAATTAATAAATATATAATTTATAATTATATTAATAATTAATTATTTTATAATTAGTAATGATATTATTAATTAATTTATTAATTATATAATTATAAAATTAATTATTACTAATTAATAATTAAATATTTATTATATAATTTATAATTATTAATAAATAATTAACTAATTATAATATAGTTAATTATTATTTATAATTGTATTAAAAATTCACTAATTAATTATTATATCATTAATTATTAAATAATTATTATAATTAAAAATTATATTTCTGATTAACTAATTATTAAATAATTAATAATTATTTAATTAATAATTATATTACTAGTTAGTTATTATATAATTTATAATACCCCAAAGCACTTAATATAATATTCTATAATTAATAATGATATTACTAATTAACTAATATATTATATAATTAATAATTATATTACTAATTAACTAATTAATTATTATATAATTAATAATTATATTGCAAAATAACTAATTAATTATTAACTATTTATTATAAGTATAATCCATGCTTTAAGTATCATTTATATTCATAATATAGATTTAATTATATAGAATTTTATAGTCTCATACTTGAAACATTTTTAAGTTTGAATTTGGTGGTTTTGAAAGCTTATAAAATATTTCATCATCGATATTTTTTATGAAATTATTTTTATTTTCAACTATTTCGTATATGTTTAAAGCATGTTTTAACATTCATTTTTATTGGTCTTGTAGATTATATTTTATAGAATATGAAATTCAAATAGTTGAAACATTTTTATGTTTCAAGTAGGTGGCTTTGAAATCATATAAATTATTTTTCATCAACATTTGTCACAATTTGTTTTTATTTTAAACTAATTTTTATATTTTTAATCATTATTAAAAGTGTCATTTATATTTTCCTTATAG
Organism: Viscum album; assembly: GCA_963277665.1. Taxonomy (NCBI): domain Eukaryota; kingdom Viridiplantae; phylum Streptophyta; class Magnoliopsida; order Santalales; family Viscaceae; genus Viscum; species Viscum album. The sequence goes on from OY728131.1 coordinate 1,012,011,588, forward strand.
TTAATATTTTAAAATCATTCAAATCTATGTATGTGAAACATTTTTGTATCCCACATCAGAAATGCAAAAGGTTTTGTGCAAAAAAGGAGAACCTGAATCCCAAATCAGAAATATACAATGATCTCCAGTGAAATATCTCTTATAAAAGGTAATCCTGAGAGTGGTTTTCTATCTGAATCCAGACTACTGTAATGAAAGTCCTGCTGGATATTAAATATCAGATAAAATTTGTTGAAATTTTTTGTTATATATATATAAACAAAAACAAAACAAAACAAAAATATACAAAAAAGAATATATAAAATAGTAATTTTTTGGAGAATTATGGGAGTGGCGTTGCCAGCTTTCAGATATATTTTCAAAATATTTTCTCAATATACATATTAAAAATTTTAAAATTACATATAATAATAATTCTCTCTCACACCACTTGTACAAGCTGAAGGACATCAGCAAGATGAACTTCGTTAACAATCGCTGAAGTCATCACGGTGTCATCAAATTCATATTTTAAAAGTGGTTGTGGTCACCCTCCAAATCCAAATCATGGTTGGTCGTCGAAGAGAATGACATCGCTGACAGTTTTGATATTGTGTGGGCACCCGCCATTTCCCAGATATTTTGATGATTCGGTGTCCTTGGGAACGAATCCAATGTCAAATGGGAGCGGGAAGCTATAGGGAACTCATTACAACAAAGAACAGTGTACTAATTCATAGATATTGGATGGTGCGATGTCGGGAGGTTCGAGGCCGAGGAGCGGGCCACCGAAAGGGTAGACCCTCGTCATGGATGTTGGGTGTTGAGAAGAAGACATATGAGTACGTGCAGGACTGGGAAGGAAGGTTTCATTAATGGGTTTTAAAATTTTATATTTTAATTAAAGAGATTGGGTTCCTGATATTTTTAAAATTTTCATCCAAGAAGCGCGAACCTCATTCATGCTTTTGCCCTCTCCAGGATGCATGAATGATGTTTATACTTCCTATGTGAAATTTATAAAGGAACCAAGAACCTTGTTCACGCTTCCTCCAGAATTTATAATTTTAAAAAACCATCAATATATATAATTTCTAATTAAATATAAATAAATATTAATTTAAAGACCATCAATATTTATAAAATATTAATAAATATTAATAAATATTACTTAAATAATCAGAAATATAAATATAATACTAAAAAAATTAATAAATATCGACCAAATATTTTCCAATATTTATCAATATTTTAAAAATATAAACTAAAAATTAATAAATTTTAATAAAAAAAATATCCTCTATTCATTAATATTATTAAATATAAATTAAATAATATTAAATATTTAATTAATATTCATAAACATTAAAAAAATTAACAGGTTGAGGGTGAAACCCACATTTTATGAATATATACGTTAATTAAATATTAATGAATATAACTAGATATTTATTCAATATAAAAAAATGTTAAATAAATACTAAGAAATGCTAATAATTATTTGTAAATATTCACGAATAATAGATATCAATTAAATAAATATTAATAAATATTATTAAATATAAGTAAATATTAATATTTATGAATTTTTATTACCATTTATAAATACCTAGTAATATTAATTGATAATTATAAATTTTTAATTGATATTTTTACTATTTAATAATTAATGTATGATGATTATTTATTACAGTAATATGTAGTATTATAATCCATATTTTATATAATACATAATGATAATAAATTATTTATTAAAAAGTAATTATATTTATTGAATTCAAAATAATTAATATTATTAATATTTAAAAATGAAATCAAGAATATTATTTATTTTACATATATAGATAATAATACAAAGTATTAATTTGAATAGAAAATAATAATTATTGATTTTGATATATAATTTTATATAGTAAGACACTAATTAAAAAATGGAACAGCTTCCTATAAATGATTACAATAAGGCGCATACAACATGTATCATCAATATAATATCGATAAAATCTACATTTGTAGTGTGGATTCTCCTCTGTCAAACAACCAAGCATATATTGGATGCATCCACTTCGTGTTTGTCTACATATCTTATGTGGTATATATTGCTCCTATATATCATCATTTGTAGCCACCTCCACATCCTTCTGTGCGATAGGTGGTGGATGTAAAATCTTTCCACCTATACTATGACTTGCCTCACAGGATTTTGGATGCTAAATGGAATTATTAAAAACATATGAAGAAGATGACAGTTGTGTTGGGGATGTCTGCATAGTAGGGCCTAATAAAGCATCTATCTCAGACCAGTTAATTTCTATATCTGCCTCTGGCTATGACTGAGAAGCTGGACGAGCATCTAGATGATCATGATGGTCACCCTCATGTGCAACGTCAACATCTATAATAGGTTCATCACCCTCTAACACTTCTATATCAGGATCAACAACCTCAACATCATGTGGTAGATCAAGTAAAATTCCATGACAAATCTTATATATGGAAGGAATCAACTCTGTCACTGCTCTGTGAAAAAATTTCTACTCAAATGCTCTTCTCTATTGGATAAGAGACGAGAAAGATACAGATGATAGGATCATCCTATGAAATCAAATTTTGATGTAAAGCAATGTTGATAAGAAATATGTTCAACAACGGATAGGAGAATGATTACCAAGTCATGAAAGCCCTGTCTGTGTCGTGTAAGAAACATAACAAGGGACATATAGTTTCATGATGTATAATTCAACTGATCGACTAAATGAATACAAATTTCCCCAACTTCTTATAATCAGGATTCGTGTCGTCTATTCTATAGATCAATATGTGGTTCATGATACCTCTTCCAATCAAAGTCTCTCTTCCATGACATGTTCATGAAACAAAGTGAAGGTAACAGACTGGGCGGGTCTGTAACAGGATGAAGGAATCCAAACTGCCTCATAACTTTGTCATTCTAATGCCACTAAATAATATTAAAATGAATCAAAGGAACCATACACAATCCACTAACAAGCATCTCCATACAATACGATGGAAGGCTCTAGGTAATATCATCAGTATATAACCACCATGTAATCTAAAAAAATAATTAATTAATTAATAAATGAAGAGATGTACAATAAATAATAAATATTTAAAAACATAAATTATAACCATTTACATTTTCTGGTCAAAGTTATGCCCATCATATGTCTATTGGTGTGGACATGATGTCCAGCTGTATCTGAATGTCGTTGTGCATATCTCCACCTGTAGACAACATTGATATAGTTTTATTTCAAAATAGAAAGTTATAAAACTATGATAGAAATTAGAATAAAGGGATAGCGTACCATCATCCACATAGAGACTCCTCTACAATATTGTTTCCCTCGGAATTCGGGCATGACCTCCTGGATGGGAGATTCAAACGTTCTGATCAGTTTCAAACGGGTTTGTTCGTAGAACCGGAAACATCCAATGATTCCACATCCACTTGGACCTACATTCCAAAGGTAGGCGTTTCATTACTTTGTGAACTGATGAGGCTTAGAAATTTGCATTGGTCTAGAGGATGGGAGGTCGGACTCATCACACCTTTTTGAGGGGAATTATTGTCTATTCTTGGACTCTCTTTATATATTTAAGTCATGTTCGTGAATCCTTATTACATTACCAAGAATAAAATGAGCTTTCCTTCAGTTTTGAAAATCAATGATTAAATATGTAAGAAATTTATAGAATCATTTATATGTATTCGAGGTTCTTCATAAATAGAGAATCATCTATATCTATTTAGAGATTTTTGGTCAATGGTATCCTTCAAAACATTTATATAAAAGTCTCTTGGTCTTTTTGACGACCAGGCTGGTTTTAAAGCCACTCAGTGAGGCACTTGAAGTTTATTGTCATTTAGAAGGACATGAATTATTACATAGTTGGGATCGAACCCGTGGATGGGCTACCTACGTATCCTTTGTTATGGAAAAGGAATCAGAACCCACGTAGTTTGAGTAAGGGAGTATGATGTTTATGATTGATGGCTCAAAGAAGGATGTCACAAGTTCTTTTACACTCTAAGCTCACGTGAGTCATGCTCTGTGTGAGAAATAAGAGGTATTGGAAATAAAATAGAAAATTGGGCCATGAATGATGTAATTGTAAAAAATGGTTTGGGGCTTATGTATGTATGACTGCCCAGATAGATGAAGGTTAGGATTTACTTTAGGGAGAAAATCCAGGAACATGGTCCATAAAGGTATATGTGCTTCATGGAGATTTGAATACTCTAACTTGGGACTTATTCCTGAAAAGGAAACCCAAATTAGGAGAGGATTGATAACTGGGTTTTACTCCTGAGATGTAATCCTAGAATAATAATAAATTAGGACTGGTTAAATAGAATTTAAGGGACTTTGGGCTTACTCAGGAAAAGGAAGCCCAAGATTATGACTGGGACTTACTCATGAAAAGGAGGCCCAGGTTAGGGGATTTATTATTGGGACTTATTCCCGAAAAGGAAGCCCAGGTTAAGGATTAATGCTTGGGGGTTACTCCTAAGGAGGATGCCCAAATTAGGAGATTGGGGTTTACTCCTAAGGAGGATGCCCGTGTTAGGGGATCTTAAGAATTGCGGCTTACTCCAAAGAAGATGCCCAAAAATTAAGGGACTTGTGGATTCCTCCTAAAGAGGATTCCCATATTAGAGAACATATGACTGGGGATTCTTCCTAAATAGGATACCCAGGTTAAGGATTCTCTCATCTTAAAGGAATAGGTTGAATGAATGAAATCTCAATCTTTAGTGACATAATGATGTGTAAATCACTAAGTTTTGAGAGATATTCCACAAAATTCCTTTTAGATAAGGAAGTCAAATCAAGAAATCATGCCATGAAATGGGTTTGAAGAGTGTCTTGAAGACTGAATCTTGAATAGGAAAGGTGTAATGGCTTAAGTGGGGTGAAATGGGCAAGAAAGGCACCCAAAATGGAAGGAGCACGCAAGTCTTGGAAGGCGCGTAGGTACTGCGGGCGCGCGCAAGTATTGGTCACGCAGGTATACCTGCGCGATATGTGTGGGGTACTTGTGCGATGTTCAAACAGCATTGAAACACTTGAGCGACTCTTTATTAATGCCTTTAGAATCCTCTTGAGGTTTTTCTAGCAAAGGGACGCACAAGTTCTATCAAAGAAGTAAGGTGGCGTGCAAGTGTGGCCACTTCCCTTAAGGGATGGACACTCAGGCGCACAAGTGTTGATGAATTTCAACACTTAGTCCTTCCTCCCTCTCTTTAGATCTTCCTTTCTAGGTATGAAATTACCTTAGAAGTGTTTCGGAAGATTTGAGAAGAGAGTTGGGCGTCAGGAGCATCAATCTGAGTTTCTGGAAAAAATTCTCCTCGAATGGGGGGCCAACAGGGTCTATTTATAGGCAGGAGAAGACCTTGGGCTGTTACCGGGCGGTTATCACGTAGGTCGCGCAAGTCACATGCGTGACCATAAGGCATCACGCAAGTGGATTTGCGCGACAGTGATGGAACTTGTGCGACACAGGTTCTTTTGATCCTTTGTTCATGCCTTTATCGATTTTTGATATTTTATTCAAAGGATGAATCACTTTGAGCTCAGATATTCCCCTTTTCCAATCATTAGATTCTGTGACGAAAGGAGCATCAACAAAAGTCCCCCCTCAGAGTTGGATCCGGAGATAAATAGAGGATTTGTCTCTGAGGAAATCAAATACATCCAAAGGAAAAGGGGGCGCGCAAGTCTTGATGGCGCAGAGGCAGCACGCGAGTGCGCATTGCGTAGGGATACAACCCTCGATCGTGCAGGGTATGGCGTGCAGGGTCTCGGTCGCGTCTATAAATAGAGGGCCTCAATTCATTACAAGCATCCGGATTTCCGGACTTCATACCTTCGAGCTCTCGCCACGCAGATCACCATAGTCACGCATGTTTCTCTGTTTTCCAGTTTTTTCCTTGATGTCGCGCTACTGTAACGGTATTTGTACTTGCATGGTTTATACTTGTGCGTCAAAAACTAGCGCGACACACGAATACTTGTGCGCCATGTTTTGACTTGTGCGCCTTAATGCCTTAGCCATTTTTATTGAATTTCTTTCACAAAGTTTGTGGAAAATCAATCCATTCATGAATTAAATTATTGAACTCTTGTGCAGAATTAAGGGATCATAAGGGAATTAAAACGTCTGATGAACTGGATAGCAAGCGGATTAAGAGAAACAACAATGGTGTGCTACTACTCCTTCATTTTGGTTATGCTGTGCATTAAGAGAAACAACAATGGTGTGAACTTTCAAATTATTCCTCCATGTCATTTCCTTGCAGATATGAAAATGGAAAACCCATGGGCTGAAATGTTTTCCACTACCGTTTGGTGGAGAGAATACAAACATGGTATTAGAGAAATATATGAAAAGAGTAATCTCTCCAAATGGCTCTTTACTTCTAATGCTCCATTCTCAAATTCATGTATCCACTTTCCAAGTCTCTTGGACAGAAACAGAGTCACTGTTTGATCAGCAGAAAATTTTCTCAAACCGCACTAAAGAACATCCTTTTAAAATTGTTCCAAGAAGAGCTGGTGTCACTGCATCTCTTATTATATCCAGTTGAATGAATGAATTCCAGGTGCTTGCTGATGAAGCTCGGGATGCTGTAAATCAAATGAAGTGTTATGTTGAAAGCCTCTTGTAATTCTTGAAAAAGAGAAGAGACTCCAGTCTGTGGATGTCCTTATAACTCTTATGTATCAATGAAAAACACTTTCACATTTACTCATTTGCACCTGTATTCTCTTTTACTACCTGCTTCAAATTTACTTATTCTAATGGTCCTAGTAAGCATAGTTTGATTTTTACTAGGATTATTTAAAATAACCCAACAAACTTTGAACCTTTTAATTTCTCAATATTACCTAAATCATACAAAAATGTATATTTAGTGAGCTGGAACATGACTTTTATTCATAGTTCCTTTGTCTTTTGTGGGCTGTTTAAAGTCATGCATGCCGGATATAAAGGGGCTAATGTTTAAGGTCGAAATAGATTTGACCAAAATGGATTAAAATTGATTCAATTCCTTGAAAATTCATCTGAAACATATTACCATACTCAAGTATGAGAGAAAATATGTATACTATGGCTTATGAATATTTGAATTTGAGGAATGATATGAAAAAGAGATAAAAGGCATTAAAAGAAGTAGTTTCCAAGAATGAAGTTATTATTATTTAACAAACCCCTTCAGGGGGTTGAAGTATGCAGGGCCACCTAAGGGCATTGGCTGCATGGTCAAATAAATAGCATCTCTCGGCTGGCAAGTCTGTTATGTGGACTGTTTATGCAAGGCCACCTATGGGAACGTGCTGCATAGTCAGGAAAAAGAACTCTCAGAAATTTACTTTCCTAATGCTAAAAGCCAGTAAAAGTTTATGGAGATTCAAATTTTCTAAAGTATAGTGTTTGTTGTATAGAAAGTGGTACTTGAATATGAGGAAGATATTTCCAAAAAAGAATATCAATGAATTGAATAAATATCACTCCTACGAAGGTCTGAACCAAACGTAGGGAAAGAGAATATGGAGAGTATAAACCATAGACTTGAATACTTTCAGATCATGAAAAAGGAAATGGGAAAAATATGTTAAGGATGACTATTTTTTTCAGATCCCTGCATACCATTATTTAAGACAAATAAGGAAAAAAGAGGCATTCTTCCCAAGAATGAAGTTACCATTATCCAACAAACCCGTTATGGGGTTGAATTATGTAGGGCCACATAAGGGCATTGGCTGCATAGTCAAATAAATAGTATCTTTTGGCTGACAAGTCTGTTATGTGGACTGTTTATGCAAGGCCACCTATGGGCACGTACTGCATAGTAAGGAAAAAAGAATTCTCAAAATTTTGACATTTTTGTGACTAAAAGTCATGAAAAGGGTTATGAATATCTAAAAATATTTATGGTTAGGATTATAACACATAATGATGGGTATTTTCCAATGTATATAGAGATATATAGGTCAATGATAACCATAATCATGTTGTGGCTGGGTCCTGAATTGAAATTTTGGACTTCACTACGTATCTCATAAGAATGAGAATCAAGCCATATGTAGTTCTTGAAATGCAGTTTAACGTCGTGCAGGACAAAAGTATGAGAGATCTTAGTTTAGGGTCATAGAGTTCAGACCATAATAATTAATACACAATGTGTGTTTTCATGAGGAATTCTCAGCCAATGGACTGAACATGAAATTTGGGGTTAGGCCCAAAAGACTTGGGGCTGGATTCGAGGGACACTCGAATGTTCCTACGTATTCCATAAGGATGGGAATCAAGCCCACGTAGTTCTAGAACTACCCTTTGTACAAATTTGGTTCATACATGTGAAGGGTGAAAGGGGACTTTAGTACAATGATGGTTTAATCCGAGATAAAATGTTTAGGGATTACTATGTATGCACGTAGTATTTTGAAATGAAACATGATTGAAAAATTAATGTAAATAATGGTTCCCTCTCAAGTGAGGAAATCAAAGAGTATTGTAGTTTATTGTCGTACCGGAAAAAAGTGTTGTGTAGTTGAATGTCGTATAACAAGGACAAAAGTGAATCAAATTTAATGATATTGATTCTAATGGCGGTTTCACAAATCAACATCATATGAGATGAAGGTGAACTGAAGTGAAGAGATTGTTTTTGGGCTTGATCCTTGGGAGGTTTCCTACGTACCCATCCTGGAAGGCAAGGATCAAAATCCGCGTAGTTCAATTAAAGAATAAATTAATGGTCAAGTTATTCTTAAGGACAGTGACCCCAAAAAAATGATGTTGGGACTTACACATGGTTAGCAGCCCAGAGAGAGTGTTATGGTTGAGTTTTTCTCTAAGATCACCTGAGTCATACACGGTGTGAGAAACAAGAGGTAACAACAACCTTAACGATGCATAGTTTAATGTCGTGTAGACATATAAAGGGGCTATGCATTTTAAAGTCTTGCAGTTAGGAATATTGGTGCTGCATAGTTTATTGTCATGTAGCAGGGACAGAAAACAGTTTAATGTCATGTAGGACGTATCACGAACATTCTATATAGTTTATCATCATGTAGTTAGGACGGTGGGGACAATACAGTTTAACGTCATGTTGGAGAAAAAAAGGGGGACTGCGAAATTTAATGTCATGCAGTAAGGACAAAATAACACACCATTTACGCCATGTTGGACGCATTGGGGATTTTTTCTACAGTTTAGTGTCATGTTGGACAAAAATTCGAATAGTTTAAGGTCATATAAATGGACCGTGGATGGTGCAGTTTAATGTCTTGCTGGATGGTGGTGTTGTTTTAAGGCTATACAGGACCTTTGATGATTTTGTAGTTTAACGTCTTTCCAGACTTAAAGGACTTTTAAATAGTTTAGGTTCATATGCATGGACCATGGATGGTGCAGTTTATTGTCATACAGGACCGAGGTGTAGTTTAAGGTCATACATGACTTTTTAGGGAACTTTTTCACAGTTTAACGTCATGTGGGACGAATTTGCGGTTTAAAGTCATACTGGACCATTGATGTATAGTTTAACGTCATATAGAAAGGAAGAACTGGTGCAACACAGTTTAGTGGCATGTTGCGGGGAAAAAATACAGTTTAATTTCATGTAGGACGTATCACAAACTTTCTGTACAGTTTTGCATCATGTAGTTAGGACATCACAGTTTAACGTCTTGCTGGACGTAAGGGACTAGAAAACATTTTAAGGTCATATGCATGGACCGTTTCTGTATAGTTTAACGTCGTATAGCAAGGATGAACCGGTGCCGCACAGTTTAGTGCCATGTTGTGGGGACAAAATACGTGAATACTTTGTACTTTATACAAAATACTTCTTAAAAAATCTGGCATTAGTTGGAGTAGTAATGAGTTCTCCATCCATCGAAATTAATGAATAAGCTCCATTGGAGTAGACCCTATGTATTGAATATGGTCCTTCCCATTTTGGATCATCCTTGGGAGGTTTCTTTCCTGGTATCATTGGTGTTCTGAGAACTAATAACAATTCTCCCTGAATGAATGAGTGAAGACAACTTTTTTGTTAAAATCTCGTGCTATTCAATTCTGATATATTTCCAAGTGGTGAAAAGTGCACAATCTTTTCTCATCTAACCATTCCAATTCATTCAATCGCTTTTGGGATTGCTCATCTATAGATAACTGATCATAAATAGCTACTCTGAGTGAGGGAAATTGAACATCAATTGGAAAGACTGCTTCCGTTCCACATACCAACGAATATGGAGTTGACCGCGTTGCATTGCGGGTGGAAGTCCGATAAGCCCATAAAGAATGAAAGAGTTTATCAGGCTATGACCTCTTATCTTTATCCACCATATTTTGCAGTATATTTGAAAGATTTTTGTTAAAGGATTCTATTTGGACATTGACCTCCGCATGATACCGAGATGAATGGTTGGATTTAATGTTGTATTCTTGATACAATTTCTTCACCTCATAAGAACAGAAGTTGGTGCCGTTGTCCGTCAATATGGTATGAGGGACACCAAATCTAGTAATGATGTTAGCCCTGATGAAGCTAACAATGCATTTAGAACTGGCTTCTTTAAGAGGTACTGCCTCTTCCCATTTGGAAAAGAAATCAATAGCAGTATGAATGTACTTAAACTGCTTGGCCGTAGTTGACGGGTAAGGTCCCAGCACATCCAATCACCATGTGGAAAATGGCCACGGGTATTTAGCTGTATGAAGTAACTCTGGAGGTTGATGAATGAAGTTGGCGTGTACTTGGCATGAATGAAACTTCATTGTGAAATTAACACAATCTTGTATCATTGAAGGCCAAAAGTATCCAAGCCTTCGAATTTGATCAGACTATCTATGTCCATACTAGTGGGCACCACAGACTCTTGCATTCACATCTTTCATGACAGTCATTGTCTCTTCACCATCAATGCATCTGAAGAGAACTCCATCAAAACCACGTTTGTAGGGAATTTTCTCTAGGTGGTTTGGGCTATCATAAAGACTACAATTGACCACACGTCACCAGATTTGTTCTTTCTTGGCTCTATCAGGTGGAAGTGTTCTATTTTGAAGGTATTACCTGATAGGTGAAATCCATCCTGTAGTATGAACATAGGGTTCAGGAATGGGACTAATTTCATTAATTTCCTCTTTTCTTGTTTGAACATAAGGTGAAATTGCACGACGGTGGGCAATACTGATGGTTGTCTCATCCCGATTAGTATCTGCTAGAGCTGAGGCTATATTAGCCAGCGCATCAGCTTGAGCATTTTGTGATCTTGGGACATAAGAAAATGTCGGTTCTGAAGGGAATTCCACCATTAACTCTCTGACGAAATCATACAAAGGGATTAATTCTTCTTTTTTGATGGAATAATCCCCATTGAATTGTTTGATTACCAGGTCTGAATCACCTTTCACCTTTATGTGATTCACTTGTGCTTGAAGCGCTAACTCCAAGCCTGTGATAAGAGCTTGGTATTCGGATTCATTATTGGTACCACCATCCCACAATAAAAAGGAATAAGGTAACAATGCCTTATCTGGTAAAATGAGTACAATTCCTAAACGAACTTTTTTGAATTTAGGATTTTCCATTTTCTTCCCTGTTGGACTTCTGGAAGCACCATCAAAATACATTTCCCATGTTTTAGGACTCTCTTGAATAGAGAAAACATCCTCATCAGGGAGTTCAATATCTGAAGACATGTCTTCCACTGAAGGATGTTCAGCAAGGAAATCAGCCAAAGCCTTGCCCTTTATTTCCTTTTGAGATACATACTGAATGTCGAACTGCTGCAAAATAACTGCCCACCTTGCTAGACGTCCTGTAAGCATTGGACGACTAAGGATGAATTTGAGCGGATTATTACGAGATACCAATTGGACCTCGTGATGTTACAGGTAGTGTCTCAGTTTCTGGACTGCAAATATTAATGCCAGACATCACTTCTCAATACTTGAATATCGGGTTTCCGCTTCAAGCATAGTTCTACTGAGATAGTAGAGGCTATTTTCATTACCAACATCATTCTTTTGAGTAAGAAAGGCACCCAATGATTGCTCTAGAGCTGTCACATAGAGGATACGTGGTCTTCCTTCAACAGGTGGCATGAGTACTGGTGGACTCAAGAGGTATTTCTTGAGAACATCAAACGCTTCTTGACATTCTTTAGTCCACTAGTAAGTGACTCCTTTTTTCAATAATTTGGTAAAGGGTAAACTTTTTCCTGCCAAATTGGCGATGAAACGCCGAATATAGGCTAAGTGTCCTTGAAGTCCTCTTAATTCATTCAAATTCTGAGGAGGTGACATACCAAGGACTGACTTGGTTCTCTCAGGATCGACTTCAATACCATGATGGCGTACAACAAAGCTGAGGAATTTTCCTGAGGTTACCCCAAAAGCACATTTTAAGGGGTTAATCTTCAAATTATGTTGTCGAAGCTTATGAAATATGAATTCCAAATCAGCCATGTGATTAGAACGTTGTTTGGATTTAACCACCAAATCATATACATAGCATTCAACAAACTTCCCTAAGAAAGGTTTGAAGATACGATGCATGGCGCATTGATATGTTTCACCTGCATTTTTTAAACCAAAGGGCATCAACCGATAACAAAACACACCTTGAGGGGCTCTGAAGGCTGTAGATTCCTCATCTTCTGGGGCCATTTGGATCTGATTATATCCGAAATATCCATCCATGAAGGAAATTACTTCATAACCAGTCGTCGCATCAATTAAGAGTTCTGTAATCGGAACTGGGAAATCATCTTTAGGACAATACCGATTAAGATCTCTGAAATCGATGCAAACCCTAATTTTTCCGTTCTTCTTCTTTACAGGGACAATATTAGCCAACCACTTGGGATACTGAACTTCTCTGATGAAGTTAGCTTTGATCAACTTATCCACTTCAGCTTCAATTTTTGAAGCATAAGTTGGGTGTGTTCTTCTCGCAGCTTGCTTAAATCCTCGATGTTCTTTTGGTAAACCCAAATGATGAGTAGAAACATCAGGATCAAGCCCAGGCATTTATGTATAGTTCCAAGCAAAAATATCTTTATTTTTATTTAGAAAATAAATATACATCTCTTTCTCTTCAAGGGTCATTGTCGCACTAATTAAAGTGGGGCGTGGATCTTTCTCTGTACCCAGATTTATTTCTCTGAGTTCATCTACAGTGGTAGAGATACCCTCTTCAAATACTGGAGGATCATCTCTAAGATCATCCTCTTCCTCTTCATCATGTGCTGTTTCTTCTGTTTCTACTTGCATAGTAGATGACAAAACGAAATTTTCATGATCAGAAGAGATGTCCAAATTTGCACATTTTGAAGAAGAAGCTTCCATTTCCGACCCTATTGATGATAAAGGGCCTTCATTGGGAAATAAAGAGGAGATAATGGATTGAGAATTGACATCATTATTCACCTCCGATGTTGCTATAACTTCTTCTAGCCTGATTGGAGAAGTATAGACTTGTTGGATTTCAGCAGATGAAATGAAAACGTCACTACTTGTGTTTTCATCACTGTTTGGTAGGTGACCAATTTCTCCCATGTTGTCTGGATCGATTTCCGTAATTCATATTATGGGTCTTTCCATAAGAGTATATTGATTTGGGACTATTTTTTCAATTTGACTGATAAGTAACACATAATCTGTACTCACATGTGTAAATGGATTTATTGGAATCTTCTCTAAACCATATAGAGCATTAACTTTGGCAATTTTTATTATTGTAGATTTCTCTCTCCCCTTCATGTGATAAAATTCCACCTCAATGTATTGAGACTCACATGTCTTCAACGGGGTCTTATCACCATAAAATGTTCCAAATTGACCATTGAAACATTTTTTGAGACATTGATGGTACGATGAAGGGATAACCACATGCTGATGTAGCCAGGGTCTTCCAAGAAAGACGTTGAAAGATGAGTCTTGATCAACAATCATGAAATCCGAATTGGATACAAGATATCCAAACTGAGTTCTGAGTGTAACTTCGCCCAGTGGTTCTTGTTCATTTTTAACATATCCTTGTAACATCATTGTAGAAGGAGATAAATCAGATTCCATGAGGCCCAATCGACGAAGTGTACGAATGGGCATGAGGTTGACTACTGATTTATTGTCAATGAAAGCTCTTAGGATATCTACACCATTGAATTTGCCAGATAAGTACAAAGGTTTTATGTGCCCATGAACAACATTATCTTCATCTTTATCAGTAAATGATATCACTGCATGGCATTCTGCAGGATTATTCTCTATGTGATAGACTTCAGCTGCAGCAATTTCAGCTTCAAACTCCCGAGGACTTGACAAGGCTTAGATGAGTGCTTCCCGAAGATCTGTTGATAGATTCAAAGCATCCAAAAATGATAACTTGGCTGGTACTTTGGCCAAATGTTTCAATATATCATACTTTTGACCTAGAGGCCTGTGTTTCCCAACAGGAATATACGGTTTAGCAGGTACCTTGGAAGCAGATTCTTTGGAAGCTGATGCATCTTGTATTGGGATAGAAGTTGGCAACATCCTTGGTTTTGGAAGATTAGACCGATTAGATCCATTTACATGTTGAGATAAAGAAGATGGAATCTTCCATCGGTCTTCCAAAATAACTGTGCCAAGACTGAGTTGACTATTTGAAGAGGAACTTGCTTGTTCTTTTTGAGCTCGCTGAAGGGCTCTACCATGAGTTTCTGCTGCATACACAGTGCTAGTAGGGGTAGAATTGGAGTAGTGGGTTCGGAAAGATCCACATCTTCCCCTATATCCTGAACCTTTGGAACTTCCTCGGATTCCCTTATTTGATACAGGGAATTCAGGCTCATCAAAATTGAAATTACGTTTGAAATACGGATCTGTTAATTGAATCATATTAACAGAAACAAAGATTAACTCTTCGTCTGATAATGACTCTGCCTGATTAGCCTATTTAAACTGTGCCGTTTGATTGGGCGGTGCCCGTGGTTTTGAAGTAGAAGGCATAATGTCTGGCAGAGTCAAATACAATTTAGGCTTTGACACATACTCATCTTCTTCTGATTCTTTTTCCTTCTTTGAATCAAACTGTTTCTTTGAGGAATTTCCCTCTGATGAAGAGGGTTTTACCGCAATATTCATGGCAGAAGACACAATTGGTTTCTTTAATTGTGTTCTCAAAATGGAATGAGTCTGATTGATTGTCTTTCTGACCATCCAATCATCATACTTTTGTGCATTTCTTCTTTTGACTTCTTGCCATTCACCTTCCTCCTCTGGAACTGTAGCAGTAACACATGCTACCTGAGTCGAAGAACCTTTCTACTTGAATTGTCCCAAGTCGACCATCTTTTGCAGGAGGTCTTTGAAGACAAAACACTCCTGTATGGGATGCCCTAAAATTTGATGAAAGGGGAAATAATTAGGACGGTCTACATCTCCTTCCTTGTTTGGCCTCTTGGGCACTAGTAATTGAACCAAATTATTTACCAGAGCTGAAAGGAAGTAACCAGGAACTTTCTCATTTCCGAATGAGTATGTTTTACTCTTCAAATCCTCAAATTGTTTTTGTCGTTGATCTCTTTGATCAATTAGACGAAACAACCTTTGTCGTTGGCGTTCAGGAGGTGGAGCCCTTTGAGAAGATAAAGGTTTTGAAGTAGAAATAGGTATACGTGCTTGTTTAAGCATAACTGTAGCAGTTTTTGCTTTACCCATTCTCTTTCCTGGAGCTGATGGAATTACACGAGATTTAGCCTTAGCCTGTATAAGGGAATCTTCAATCTGCTGAGTGATTGAAGTAAGGTCTCGAAACACACCTGTGTATTTCACCGGGATCAATGGCGTCTGTAATTCTTCACACAAATTTTCCACACAGATTGGCAACAACTCCTCCTGAGGGAGTGCTAAACTCAGGGAATATGTTAATCCCTTATAGCGAGCAATGAAATCAGAGACTCTTTCATTCTCCCTTTTCTTGCAGTTTGTAAGATCGAAAAATGTCGTTTTTGGCAAAGTTGAGCTAAACTGAAGATGGAATTTTTGGCGAAGATCCTCCCATCCAATGATTGACCAGAATTGCAAGCTTGTATACCAGAGAAAAGATGGTCCTTGCAAGGTTCGCACGAAGCATCTGCGTTTCACTGCTTCTTGCTGCTCTGGAGTTCCCATCATAGGATCACAACAAGACACGAAATGTTTCAAATGTTGTTCAGGGTCGCCTGATCCATTGAAAGTAGGGAAAACAGGGTTTCCAAAACTGGATGGAGGAGAAATTGAATCAACCCATTCAGGGTAAACATTCTTTTCTGGTTGAACTTGTGCCCATTTCCCTTCCATAGTTTCTAACCGAGCTGTTAATGACTCAATCGTAGTTATTAAATTTTGAGAAACATCCGGTTGAATTTGGTCTTGGGTAGGTGCAATGAATGGAGCTTGGACAGATGTGGTGATTGGTACTGCAACTGATGGTAGCACTTCCAACCGTTGTTGCGCTTGACAAGTAGGATTAGACCTCTGAGGGTCTACTGATAAAGGAGGATATTCCTGATCCATCTCTGTAGCTGCAACAAATTCCTTCGGCTGTCAGACTTCAGCATTCTTAAGAAGAAGACTACTCTAAAGTAGTTCTGTATTCAACCTTCTTAATTCTTTCATTTCTTCTTCCTATTGTACAAACCTTTTCTCTAATGAGAGCGATTGACCTTATCCAGAGGAAGGATATGTAACCTGATTCTTTCCTCTCCCTTTGTTGGATACTTTTTAGAGAGAGGGAAGTGTATTACCTAGGTTCTGAGTAATTATTTGACTTCGTGTACGCACACCTTCTTCATTTGTATCGGTGCATACATTTTCTTGATCAGTACGCTCTTCATCTAAGTCCCCTGAGTGAGTCTCCTCTGGTGAATTAGCAACAACGGCATTGATGAAATTGATTGATTCATAATGCATTGCATCCCTTCTATCAACATTTCTATGATATTGTCTTCATTCATTTCGTTGATGAGACATTTCCTTTTGTTGATTCAATCATTTAGGAACTTCTTGACGAGCTATAACATGGATGGAATCTCCTCATAATTTGTCTCTTCGTTCCTCTTGGGGCTTCTTCCCCAATCGAGAAAAGACTGACATTCTTTGAGAAGGGGATTGATGATTTGAAAGAGTCCCCAGTCTCATCAACTGGGGATGTTCCTTCTGCTTCCACTCAACTCCTCGAATCCCATTTGTTGACTCTGAGGGTTGGGTTAAAGGAGTCCCCAGTATGACAAGATGGGGTGGCTCTTGACATGCTATATCTGAAAAATTATTAAAAGCTCTCTTGATTTTGCGAATCATTGTTCGGAAATTAGCTAGATGCATTAACCTGTATCCACTTTTATCACCTGGTTCAACAGACCGTTGGATTATTTCCAAAACATCTGTCACTTGATGATGTGTTCGCTCCATACGAGAGGATTGTTCAATATTCTCGCCTGCTTGATGTAGGAGAAATTCAACAACTTGTTCTCTATATGCTTGATTTTGAGAGGAACTAATTGAAGCCAGTTCTTGAGAAAGCTTTTGATTACGAACAAAGCCACTTGACTGTGGCCGGCCATGTGCAATAACATTGCATGAGACCATTTTCAGTGGGCTTTGCTGACTGGAAAGCACTGTGAAATGTAGTGCTCTGTGAACACCCCATCCTCTGATATGAACACCAGATGGAGCATTAATAATTAACTGACACAATTTTCATAGTGCGCTAAGGCATGAACGTTGAAGGGTACTCTGTTGCTTTTCAGCCTTCGGATACCGAGAGACTGATAGAGATTCCAAATCAATCTGATGTTGTAGCCCTTCAATTATCATAAGATGATTTTCATATTCATCCTATTATAATACCTTCTTCTTCAATTGATAAAGAGTTTTCCATATGTTGAGACGAATATCATGGACTCCATCTTCCGTCAACATCTTTGGAATGTCATATTGGGAGTCATCCAAAGGCCAAAACATGACTGGTACCTCACTTTTCGCTAGTTTTTTCCTCATGTTTAGCATTTCCTCTTCATCATTAATTGAAGAATCTTCTACCTGTTTTGACCAGAGTTGGTGTTTCCTTGTTGCTTCATCGGATTCAACAAGATTGGTAGAGAAATAATTGATCAAACTATAAGATGCATGACTTAGGGGTGGTTCGGAGAATGACCTACACCCTGGGCTATCTTCTGATTGAGAAATTATTTCACTTGATAGCGATAAAGCATCAGACATGACTGGTTATGCATTTGAAAATAAATCAAGATAAGAGGGGTTTCTCAGCACTACATTGTCCACTAGAGTATTTTCTAGGCAATGTGAATCACTACTGCGGAGAGGACTTTCGCAGCGAAATTCGTCATCATGGGGAGGACCACCATAATGGGTTACAGCAAAAGATGAGATCTCTTGCTCCTTGGTCTTCTGACCACACAGAGGGTTCCTGTGGCTCTCATCTGTTGATGAAACTTCAAGATTGGCCGAATTGTCACGAAGCAAGCCTTCATGAGGAAGTGTCTGTTGAAGACCTTAGGAATTAATGTTCCCTTTATTGGGATCTGAGGGAGTAGAATCGTGAATTACAACAGATAAATGTCTGAGGGCTTCAAGAACTCCAGCATCGTGCAAGGCCTGGTTACAGATTGGCCTTTGATCTCCTGACTGTGCTGGGCGGATCTTTTTCTTAGATGCCTTCTTACTCGCTTTGGAAACCAGTAGTTGACGAAAGTGGGTGCTTTGAGCAGATGTATGTTCCTGATCAGGAAGGATGGTCAGGTTAGGCTGACGATCTTCACTCAAATCAGTTGTATGTGCCTGACTTGGTTGTCCATATGATATGGGGGAGTATTCCCCATAACCCTCTTTGACTGGAACAGATGTGTGTGTCTGTTCCGGAGTGAATCATTGATGTGTCACTCCACTTCTAGGGATTGATTTATGTGTCTTTCCCTGAGATGATGCTGAAGCTATTATGATATCCGGGCAAGCATCCAGAATATGAGAAGAAATTTGCTTCTGCTCTTTCACCATTGACAAAATATGCTTGGTGACTTCAGCTGCCGGAACGGGGATATACGTCCATTCCGAGCTTGGAGTAGGTGTATGTGCCTGCTCCTGTCCTCATTTTCCTATCATTGAATCCTGATAGTACTCATGTGTGGAGGAAGAGAGTTGAGTCGGCCTCTTGTTTGTCATCGGAGCTTTCCGAATGACTTCTCCGTGCGCTACCAAGCGAGGCTGTTGGTAGGCTTGATTAGTATTAGCAGGTGTATGTGCCTGTTGATTACACTTTACCAAACGCGGTTGATGAGATCCATCATATGTAGTCAGGCGAGCCTGTTGACTAACTGATGATGTATAAGCAGGTGTATGTTCCTGCCTATAGTACTCCGCCGGAATTTCCTGGCGGGATTGGCATGATGCTGCCAGACGAGTCTGCTAGACAACAGAATTAAAATGGACAGGTGTGTGTGAATTCTCGTTGTTTTCCACCAAGTTAGGTTGGTGGACTTCTCCGGAGATAGCAGGGATGAAAACCTGCCCATTGTTAACCGGATTCCGTCTCTGGAGGTTCGTCTTGCCTGCTTGGGTTCGAGGAACATGAGTCGAACGCCTGGAGTTGGTACCCTCATCATGTTGAGGGCGCACTACCACACGAGTCTGGCGGTGATTGTTGATGGGATCCCTCGGGAAGGACTCCTGTCTTTTTGAATTAAGGCCCTGAGGAACCTGGTCATTCACTTCATCAGAGTAATGGAGCGAATGGATATTGCGTTCCGGGGATAACGACCAGAAATGGTTGGAGACGGTAGTCAGCACCGCCTGCCTCTTGATCACTGGTCGTCATTGTCCGGACGACCTGTGTGAGTTGTTCAATTGGAAGGCCTTTCGGGTAGCCTCTAGAGTTGGGATGGTACCATTTTGACGGTACTCCTTAACCATCGCATTTGATACACAGCGTTGAAGACGCTGAGTAGGTGATGTCATCCTCAGAGCAGATGACGATCCAGTAGAAATAGCAGTAGTGGTATTTGCAGCAGTAGTATTCACAGGTGTGAATTTGAGAGCAGCCATTATGGAAATATAGAAGATCTTGGAAAAGAGTGCATGTTTGATATAACAGATGTAATCAAGATAAAAATCATCCACTTCATCCTTTGGGTGAGCACACATGTCAATGATTGTTTTTGTTAGCCCTCTTATTGATTTTTAAATAGGGGCTTAAGAAATAGGTAAAACATCATTTTTACTTGGTTAAGTATTCACGTCGGGTTCACCATTTTTTGTTTCCCTCTGAATTCGGGGATGACCTCCTAGATAGGAGATTCAAACGTTCAGATCGGTTTCAAACGGGTTTGTTCGTAGAACCAGAAACATCCAATGATTCCACATCCACTTGGACCTACTTTCCAAAGGTAGGAGCTTCATTAGTTTTTGAACTAATGAGGCTTAGGAATTTTCATTGGTGGAGAGGATGCGAGGTCGGACTCATCGCACCTTTTTGAGGGGAATTATTGTCTATTCTGGGACTCTCTTTATAGATTTATGTTATGTTCGTGAATCCATATTACATTACCAAGTATAAAATGATCTTTCCTTCGGTTTTGACAATAAATGATTAAATATGTAAGAAATTTAGAGAATCTTTTATATGTATTCGAGGTTCGTCATCAATAGAGAATCATCTATATCTATTTAGAGATTTTTGGTCAATGGTATCCTTCAAAACATTTATATAAAAGTCTCTTGGTCATTATGATGACCAGGCTGGTATTAAAGACACTCAGTGAGGCACTTGAAGTTTATTTTCATTCAGAAGGACATGAATTATTTCAGAGTTGGGATCGAACCCATGGATGGGCTACCTATGTATCCTTTGTTTTGGAAAAGGAATCAGAACCCACGTAGTTCGAGTAAGGGAGTATGATGTTTATGATTGATGGCTCAAAAAAGGATGTCACAATTACTTTTACACTGTAAGATCACGTGAGTCATGCTCGGTGTGAGAAACAAGAGGTATTGGTAATAAAATAGAAAATTGGGCCATGAAAGTTGTAATCATAAAAAATGGTTTGGGGATTATGTATGTATGACTGCCCAGATAGATGAAGGTTAGGATTTACATTAGGGAGAAAATCCAAGAACAAGGTCCATAAAGGTATATGTGCTTCATGGAGATTTGAATACTCTAACTTGGGACTTATTCCAGAAAAGGAAACCCAAATTAGGAGAGGATTGATAATTGGGTTTTACTCCTGAGAAGGAATCCCAGAGTAAACGTAAATTAGGGCTGGTTAAAGAGAATTTAAGGGACTTGGGGCTTAGTTCTGAAAAGGAATCCCAAGATTATGACTGGGACTTACTCTTGAAAAGGAGGCCCAGGTTAAGGGATTTATGATTGGGACTTATTCCTAAAAAGGAAGCCCAGGTTAAGGATTAAGGTTTGGGGCTTACTCCTGAGGAGGATGCCCAAATTAGAAGACTGGGGCTTACTCCTAAGGAGGATTCCCAGGTTAGGGGATCTTAAGAATTGGGGCTTACTCATAAGAAGATGCCCAAAAATTAAGGGACTTGGGGCTTACTCCTAAAGAGGATGCCCATATTAGAGGACTTATGACTGGGGATTATTCCTGAAAAGGAGACCCAGGTTATGGATTCTCTCATCTAAAGGATGAGGTTGAATGAATGAAATCTCAATCTTAATGACATAAAGATGTGTAAATCACTATGTTTTGAGAGATATTCCACAAAATTCCTTTCAGATAAGGAAGTCAAATCAAGAAATCATGCCATGAAATGTCTTTGAAGAGTGTCTTGAAGGCTAAATCATGAATAGGAAAGGTGTAATGGCTTAAGAGGGGTGAAATGGGCAAGAAAGGCACGCAAAAAGGAAGGAGCACGCAATTCATGGAAGGCGCGCAGGTACAGCGGGGGCACGCAAATATTGGTCACGCAGGTATACTTGCGCGACATGTGTGGGGTACTTGAGCGATGTTCAACCAGCATTGAAACACTTGAGCGACTCTTTATTAAAGCCTTTAGAATCCTCTTGAGGTTTTTCCAACAATGGGACGCGCATGTTCTATCGAAGAAGTTAGGCAGCGCGCAAGTGTGGCCCCTTCCCTTAAGGGCTGGCCACTCAGGCGCGCAAGTGTTGATGAATTTCAACACTTAGGCCTTCCTCCCTCTCATTAGATCATCTGTTCTAGGTATGAAATTAACTTAGAAGTGTTCCGGAAGCTTTAAGGAGTGACTTGGTCGTCGAGAGCTTCAATCCGAGTTTCGGGAAAAAATCATCCTCGAATGGGGGGCCCACATGGTCTATTTATAGGTAGGAGAAGACACTGGGCGGTTACCGGACAGTTATCACTTAGGTCGCACAAGTCACTTGCATGACCATAAGGCATCGCCAATTGGATTTGCGTGACAGTGATGGAACTTGCGTGGCATAGGTGATTTTGATCCTTTGTTCATGCCTTTGTCGATTTTTGATATTTTATTCAATGTTTGAATCACTTTGAGCTCAGATATTCCCCTTTTCTGATCTTTAGATTCTGTGACGAAAGGAGCGTCAACAAATATCTTGAGTCAATTGTTCACAAGCATGTAGAGCTATGCAAGGGGTGTGCATCCATATCCACATCTGTAGAAGAATAACACATCCTATGATCATCATTTTATTCAAGCGACATGCACTTCAGAACACCTTGTATATATATACAAGACATGAAGACCCCAATCTATTTCAGCCTTCCTGGTCCAGATCCTATAGTAAAGGTAAATTCATTATATGTACAAATGTTTTGGAGTGATGAAAAAATTATTCCATAACTCAACATCAAAATATAAGCACATGCAAACCACAACACACTGATGTCGTCAGCATCTTCTATAAGATTTTCGAAGTGATGTTCTAACCTGATCATTTTTAATCTACGATTGACTATAGACATGTCATCTTTGTGGACCTCAATTCCTAGTAATATATAAACAAACTCAAACCAATCTGATCTTACTCAGGCTGTCATAGCTTCATTGTCGATGGGGAGGCCAACATAATGGACATATCATGCAGTGTAATATTCATCTCTCCCTCTGTAAAATGGTATGCATGTGAATCTGGTACCCTTCTCTCTACGAGCTCACCCATGAGATGATGTTCAACAAAGGTTAATTTGCACATCTCTATACCATAGAAACCATCACAATGAAGATGGGGGATGATAAAAGGAGGTGGTGTGACATGACAGAAATGATATCATCTTTGTACACTGAGAGGAGGTATTAGAAGTTCCTCTTAAACAAGTCATGAATCGTGAGTATCTTGGGATGTAAAAAAATAGTGGACCTTTCATATAAAATAATTATATCATCTTTACTTTTTTATAATAATTTCAATAAATATTCTAAATTTTTTTTATAAAAACTACAACTAAAAAAATAAGGTAGAAAATTACCATGTATAATTAAACATTATGGTGGGAAAAAAGCTAAAAAATATATGTGGCTGATGTCGACGGTTTAGTATTCGAATTTTTTTATTATTGATCTCAAATGATGTTTAATTTATACTACTTTTAATAAAAAACAACAATGATTAAATACCCACATATAGCAAGTAGAAGCATGGTACATTCATTTTCATTGTCTATTTTTTTAATAGTGATAGTATCAAAATATTATGTCTGATATGATCAAAAAATGAAAAAAAACCAAAATTGAAACATGTATAAAATGGAGCAATATGGAAATAAAATGATTCACTATCGAAACGTACGCAAACAAAAAAAAATATACACATTCATGAAAAATACACAAACACATTCATGGATAGTGGGAAGGTGATATTTGTCTAGCCACATGGGTACATGTCTTAAGAGTATGTCCATCTATGTCAAAAATGATGCATCAAAGTCCCCATCCCCATTGCTGAGGCCAGTCTATCTCATTTCTGATTTGTGTATATTGTTGTCTTCTATGGGGGGTGGGGCTGGTAAAATGAATCCAAAAATTTAAAAAGGTCATGAAATTGAAAAACATGTAAATGAAAACAAAAACAACTTACGAAACCTAGAAATATTAAGGAGGACAATCAGATGATCAATAGACAATGAGATAGAGTGAAAGTCACCAACATGCATCCAAGATACACTATAATAGTTAACCAAAGTGATTATGTGATACACCAGGCCAACGTAGGGACCCCATTATATATTTACCAAAGCACAAGATTAAAAAACATGTGCACAAGGATATCTCAATGCCTTAATATTGTTGGAATCATAATAACTATTATCCAACATGACCACAAGAACTCGACCACTAGTGCATGCAGCCCAATCATAAAACCATATTACCTGAAATCTTTTCTTTCTTATCAAAGGTTAAAAAACTCTGTCTTGATTCTTCATGAAGTATATGATCAATGTCACATTAGAAATGCTTAGTAAAACACATTCCATTTTCTATCCTCAGATAGGCCTTTCATGATCATTCAACAAATTAGTGCACACATCTATAAAATTTATCTTTCACTAACCCTATAATTGGATGTTTTTTCACACACTTGAGGACCCCATTTATGTACTTCAACATATTAGTGGTCATATGGCCATTTATCTTTCCTCGATCATATGTTAATGACCACTTTTACTATGAGATTCTCATCATATATTTATATAAATCTTCAATAGTCCTTCAAGTCTCGTTAATATAACGATCAAACCTTTCTTATTGGGGATTGTATGATGAAACCATAAGAAAATAATGCATTAAAAAGGATATTAAATTTTATTTCAGGAAAAAATATTTTTAGAAAAATATACCCAACTTGGAATCAACTTCTTTATCACCTCTCTGTGAAATTATTATACACATTACTTGCAATATTTCTAATACAATATCAATGATAAAAATTCAGATCTCTCCATGAAA
The DNA here is from genome assembly GCA_963277665.1 of Viscum album. Taxonomy (NCBI): domain Eukaryota; kingdom Viridiplantae; phylum Streptophyta; class Magnoliopsida; order Santalales; family Viscaceae; genus Viscum; species Viscum album. The sequence goes on from OY728131.1 coordinate 1,012,036,566, forward strand.
CCTATCACTATTTACAGCCTCTATAATCGCTCAATGGAATCAGATATCAGACACAGGACCTAGTTTTGTATGACATTACTGCATATACATGCCAAAAACCAACTCCATGATTCAAAATTATTCATTTAAAAAATAGTTAATGAAATTAGTGGAGGAGGATATAAGTAGAACACTTATATAATTTCCCTATAGGAAAGCGCCATCAGCCAGAATGAATTGTTGACAATAAGGAAAAGCAGCAATTCCTGACCTGAATGCCCAAAAAATCCTATTTAACATCACCTTTGATAGATCTACTCGATGATTGGGGGACACATAATCCATAGTGTCGAAATAATAAACTATGTGATTGTTGATAGAGACCAATTACATAGGTTTTTGAAATATTGCATAAGATTCATCACAATCATTATACACATTTACAATTGCCTTCTATTTTTCATTCCTTGATTTCTTATAGGATATATCATAGTTAAAAAACTATTGATTTCATTCCAGAACAGGGTCCACAGGAATGTCCTGACAGGTTTGTATCATCTCTACAATAATAGTTGATATAAATTACGAGTCAAGTGATGAGTGATCCCGTAATAATATTGGATGTAATCTTGAGTGTGGGACATCATATATGGTTGTACTACAACATGGAAATTTGTTATCATACATTTCCCTTAATTAGAATTCACATCCGGGACCATTTTTTCACATCGAAGGAAATGTTATTTCTTCTTCATCTTAACAACCACCAATGTGAAATGTTTCTCTATGTGATTTTTTAATCAATTTTTCCATGGCATGATTACTCCCAAACTCATAGTCGACATATATGGAATTATCATTTGATGAAGATCTATTCTCTATAACGCCAGGGAATTTAGAAGTTAGTGTAATTAAATACCAATCAAACTGTTGTTCACACGACGTTCCTTTAACTAAGGAAGTCAATAATGAAGGATGATTACCACAAACAGGTGGAAGTTGTGGATTCATATCTATCATAGGAACCTCAGTAGGTTCATTCCCCACATCTCTATTGAGTGGATTCCTATCTATCATAGGAACCATAAAAGGCTCATTCCCCACATCATCTCTTGATTCCTCAGCAGATACTTCATCCTTATACAAAATTACATTCACTATATCAATAGTACTGAAGGATGTCCGCTATATTTCCTTACAAATTTTGATCATCTTCTTCCTAATTTCATTCTATCATAGAAGTCATATGAGGAGTAAATGGATAATATTTTTGTGAAGGACTGACTTCAAAAAATCTGAAAAAACATGGTTATATAGTAGTACGTTACACCCCATCAATATAAAAAATCACCACATAAAATTCCATGAGAACATTAGAACAGTATTTTTTTAATAACAATGATGCATCCATCCAATCCTTATCATCGACCATAGGGTACTCGGTGTGCTATAAAATATCAAGATATCGAAGTTCTTGATATAATATTAAAGTAATTGATTGATAAGCACTCAGTTATAACCGATTTTGAATCTTGTTGTGAACTTCAACCAATGTCACACAATCATAATGATTTTCGACACTTATAGGTGTAAAACTATAACTAAAACACTACTTAGTATAAATTACCTCACTGTTGCAATATATTTTCATATACATGATTACCTAGAAAAAAATAGTTAATAATTTACTATACACTACATGATAATTTTAAATTATTTACATTGTTTATGATTGAATAATTGATATTATATTGAGAATTTTTCTATGGATTGGTTTATCACTGTTGAATTATATTGACGATGATATTATTACCAAATAATATCAAATAAACAAATATATATTTTTATATTACATCATAAAACATTTTCTAAATTTTAATAACTTATGAATAAATAATTGTTACTTGATCTTGTGACTTACTGTGGATTAGTTTATCATTATATGATAAACTATATAAAACCTATGGGTGACCTTCAAGAGTCTATATTATCAAATATTTTGTCATCCACCATTCTCCTTTCAAATAGCAACGCCTCTTGTGAAATGCCTCTTATGGAAAGCCTATTCTCAAATCCCTCGTATAGAACGCCTCTTTTCTAATGCCTTTTTATTAAAAAGTTACTCACATGCAACTGAGAGTGTCTATGGGTATGGAATACATAAAAATTTTTATCCAGACACACATGTCCTTACATACATAGTGAGGGATGACTCACAAGTCATTAATGTGGAAAAGAAAATGTAGTTATTACAAAATATATAACCACATACACAAAAAATACATGAAATTTCAAATATGCATTCTTCAGTTGTTTCAAGATTAGTAACAACATAATACTCTTAATATGTTTTTTTGTTATACATATTATGTTCTACATATTATATAACTTTACCTATTAATTGATGTAATATATATTAAAAGTATACAAGTATTTTAAAATTTTTTAACTTTTCAATGTGTATGTATATATATATATAATAAAAAAATTTAATTAATTTAATTTAATGAAATATAATTTACACTTAAACAAAAACCATTATAATACTTTACAATTCTATTAGTTTATTTTTAAAAAAATTGTATATGAATATATAATATTTTTTATGATTCTTCTACAAATGAAAATATATTTAATTATATTTTATAGCATATTACATGGGTGAATAATTATTTATACTTAATATAATTTAAATTCATTGATTAAAATTATTATTATTATTAAATAAATGTAATATAATTTTATCTTACATAAAAACCATTAATATATTATAAACTTTTGTAATTTTTAATTTAATAAAATTACAAATATATAATATATTTTTCTTATATATGTATTCGAAAACATAAATAATTATATTTCATACATTATTATGTCACGTTATAATTATTTACACTTATTATAATTGAAAATTATTATATAGGGAAATTTTTTTAAACTATTAATAAAAAGAATTTTCTATATATGTACCAATAAATTAAAATATGATACTTTATATATATAATATATTTTAAATAAATTATATAGCTAGCATATAGAATATTATAATTTAAATTTATATTACATTAAAAATGACATATTTTATATATATAAAAATATATTCAACACTCTATTTAAATTGAAAATATATATATTTAAAAAAAACAATATTATTTCCATAAATTTAAATTTTATTTTATAACCACCATATTTAAATTTCATAAACATTCAGTATGAATTATATCATACAAAAAACAATAACTCATTCATAAATTATATCATACCAAAGCCATTAATTTATACATTCATACAACAAAATATATTAAATAAATAAACCAACAAAACAAACACTAATTTTTACATCCATACAACCATGAATCATATATTAAATAGTTAAAAAATACAAAAAAAATAAATAAAAAGAATTAAACAATTAAAATATTATATTTAAATTTTAACTTCATAAAAGAAGTAAATATATATTGACAATGATTTTATTCAGGGATTTACTACAAAATGCAGAGGTGATCAATGATATTGGGGGGATCCTTTCATAATATTCAGTCAGGTAGAGGCGTGATCCATATTCACGCCTCCTTTGTAAATTTTATAAAGAAAGCGTGAATGGGGTTAATGATTCCATGACCGTGCCTAGGAAACATGAACTGGGTCCACACTTCTCTAGAGGCTGAAAGATAAGTGTGAAACTCATTCATGCTTCCCGAGTCCTCTTTTTAATAATATTAGGTAACCTATCCCTTTTATAACAAAAATTTTAGAAACTCATTTAAAAAACTCATGAAAAATTTTACCTAATGGATAGATGGATGTGTGATTGGGGGGGGGGGGGTAAATTGTGGAATGTGTTGCGCTGTTTTTGGAATATTATAAATAATTTTTGGAATTCCGTAAAGTAATATATTTGGTATGTTGTGTGTATGTGTGTGAAATAAGTGATCGAACACATACATTTTCTTAAATAACTACGAACAATGCATTTAATATTAATTTTATTATAATATTTATATAAAATATTATTAATTAGATTTGAATAAAATGAATTATTATTTCTATATATAAATATAATATATATACAATAATATCAATAATATATACAAATTAATATGAAATTTTCTAAATTTTTAAAAACTTAGTTGATTATTTCATTTAAACATAAATATTACATATCATTCACTAATATAGAAATATATAAATATTTTACCAAAAATATATAGATAAATATTTTATTAGAACTAAATAAAATCACTACCACAGTTTGGTCCTTTAATAGGGAAAAAAAGGGATTTAACAACGAAAAAAGCAATGTTTTCTTCAGCACCGTTAAAGGGGTTGAAATTATCAGCACTAAATAATAGTTGATAATGTCCCCCTTTATCAAATCGTTCATTAGAAATAATAAATGGGGTCCTTTATCAGTCCTAGAAATAGCAATGATAAAGCCATACATGCTCCAGTTTTCTATTTGAATAAGAAAACACTGTATGAAATACACAAGTAACCAGTATGAAAATACAATTGTATGAAAAAACATAATTTAATTGAAATGAATTTTACCTCACACATAAAAAACAATACTATATACATTTCAGACAATTTTATGTATAATTGCATTTTAAATTTCTATTTACAAAAATTTAAAAACATTAATGTTCCATTGTCTTTGACACTCCCACGACCCCCTCTCAAAAGACTGACCATGGAATTAATACTGGAAATAACCATACCAACCCATGAAAATGAATCCACCAATATATGAAAACAAATATTCTTGTTATAATACTATAAATAAAATAATTAAACATAAATATGAAAGAATACATTATTAAAATTTCAATATTAAATAAAATGACACACTTATAGTCATACTGGTCACATCATTCATCATATTGAGGTGGGGTTGATTCTTACACATCATAAATGTCTTATATATACTTTTCAAAAAGTATAAAAACAATTGTAATATGTTTTATTGGTTTTCAATATGTCACTTATTCCTTTAACTAAAATTAATTTTAATTTTAAACAAAAAGACACAGATTCAGTCATATTGGTCACCCCATGCATCAGATTGAGGTGTGACTGATACCTACACATCAAAAATGACTTCTGAATCATTTTCCTAAAGTATAAAAACAATTTGAATGATTTTTGGATATTTTTAGTATATCATATGCAACTTAACAAATATTTCATTCCAAATTGGAAAAACACACTTTGAATCATACTGGTCACATCGTGTGTCAATTTTATTTGAGAATACATCATATCCATAAAAAATTACATATGGGTCATTTTCATAAATTATTAATACAATCAAAGCACTTTTGATTTGTTTTTAGTGAGTAACATGTGTTTTGAAATAAAATGGCAATTTTAAATAGATTACAAACACATTGAGTCACACCTATCACATTGGGTATCAGATTGAGGTTTCGTTGATTCCAACAAGTCAGAAAAGACACATGGAGCATTTTACTAAAGTATTAAAACAATATGAATATGTTTTCTAGGTTTTTTCTATGTCACATTTTCTTTTTAATAAAATTAATGTCAATTTTAAATTAAAAGACACACATGGAGTCATATCGATCATACTCTAAATCAGATTGATGTGAGGATGATTATTACATGTAAAAAATTACATATAGATCATCATATAAAGAGTTTCATTGAAATATGAATGTGTTTTACTTGTTTTAAATATGTCACTTGATCTTTTTTGTAAAATTAATGCTAGTTTTATATAAAAACACACACTTGGAGTTATACCAGTCACACTAATAATCAAATTGAGGTTATATTGACTCCTACAAGATAAAAATGACTTAAGGTTCATTTTCTTAAAGAATCCAAACATCCTAAATGAATTTTCTCTTTTTCAGTATGTAACTTGTTCTTTTTACAATAATTAATGTAAATTTTAAATAAATATAAAAACATAGTATCATATTTGCCACACTGTGCAATTGGTTGAGGTGGGGATGATTCCTACACATCATAAATTACTTATGGATCATTTTTACTAATGTATAAAAATAATATGAATGTATTTTCTTGGTTTTTAGAATATCACTTTTTTTACAAAAATTTCATTTAAAACTAGATGCATGCACTTTGAGTCATACTGATCACACCATGTGTCGTTTTTATGTGAGATAACTTCCTATATGAAACAGATGGCTTCTAAAACATTTAAATAAATTATTTTGAAAATAAGAGATTGTTTTCTTGGTTTTCAGTGAGTGACACGTGTTTTGAACTTAATATCAATTTCAATCTCATAACGGGAGCATTGAGTCATATTCATCACACTGTGCATCGGGTTGGTGTGTGGTTGATTCTTACATGCCAAAATTGACCTATGGGTCATTTTTATAAAGAATAAAAACAATATGATTGTTTTTTCTCATTTTCCAGTGTTTCACATGTTCTTTTTACTAAAAATATTGTCAATTTTAAATAAAAACAAACAATTGAGGTCATATCATTCACATCGTGCATCTAATTGAGGTTCAGTTGATTCCTACACATCAGGAATTACTTATTGATTGTTTTAATAATGTATCAAAATGATATAAATGTTCTTTCTCAGTTTCCATTATTTCTCATGTTACTTTAAATAAAATTAAATAAAATTTTAAATAAAAAGACACACTTAGAGTTACCCTAGTAAAACATTGCATCTAATTGAGGTGGGGTTGATTCATACACATCACACATGACATATGATTTATTTTCTTAAAGTATCAAAACAATATGATTGTGTTTTCGTATTTTTTAGAATGTCACATGTTATTTTTAGTAAAATTAATGTCAATTTTCAATAAAATACGCACTTAGATTCATATAGGTCACACCATGCATCTTATTGAGGTGAGGTTGAGTCATACACATCAAAAATGAATTAAATATAATTTTCATAATGTATCAATATATTTTGAATTTTTTCGTGGTTTTTAGTGTGACACTTTATTTTTTACTCAAATTCAATTTCCAACATGGAACATGCAGTTTGAGTCATACCGATCACATAATGTGTTGGATTGATGTGATACTACTTCTTACATGTAAAAATTGACTTATAAATCTTTTTTATAATTTATTAATACAATAATAGTGTCTTGTCTTGGTTTTCAGTGAGTGGAAGACGTTTTAAACTAAAATCGAAATTTTAAACTAATAACGGAATCTTTGAGTTGCACCAATCACACCGTGTGTTAGATTAAGGTGAGATTGATTCCCACATGTCAAAAATTACATATGGATAATTTTCCAAAATTATTAAAAAAACCAACTATGTTTTCTCAATTTTTTTCTTGTCACTTGTCCTGTTTACTAAAATTTATTTCAATTTTAAATAAAAAGAAACACATAGAGTCATATCAGTTACACCATTCATCAGATTGAAGTTTGGTTGATTCCTACACATCAAAAATGACTTATGGATCTTTTTTCTGGAATTATTAAAACAATACGAATTATTTTTCTGAGTATTCAGTATGCCACTTGTTCTTCTTACTAAAATTAATGTCAATTTTAAATAAAAAGTCACACATTGAGTTACATTGGTCAAACTATGTGTCAGATTGAAGTGAATTTGATTACTACATGTCAAAAATGACTCATGGATTGTTTTACTAATGTATCAAAACAATATTAATGGGATTTCTCAATTTTCAATATTTCATTTTTTATTTTTAGTAAAATTCATGTCAATTTAAAATAAGAAGACACACATGGATTCATAATGGTCACACAGTGCATCAAATTGACGTGTGTCGAATTTATAATTATCAAAAATGATTTATGAATTATTTTTATAAAGTACCAAAACAATTTGAATGTGTTTTCTTTGTTTTAAATATGTCACTTTTCTTTTTTACTAAAATATCATTTCAAACTAGAAACATACACATTCAGTCATACCTGTCACATGTTGTGTTAGTTTGATTTGATATTTCCTCATAAATGTAAAAATGACATATGAATCATTTTCCTAAATTTTATGAACATCGATGAATATTTTCATGTTTTTTAGTGATTGACACATGTTTTGATCTAAAATTTCAATTGTAAACAGATAGAAGACACTTTGGATCATACAGGTCACACCATGCATTGTATTGAGGTACGATTGATTCCTACATGTCAAGAAAGAAATATAGATCATTTTTCTAGATATATAAAAACAAATGAATGCATTTGATTAGTTTTCATTATGTCAATTGTTCTTTTTACTAAAATTAATGTCAATATTCAATAATATGACACACATGGGGTCATATTTGTCACAACATGCATAAAATTTAGGTTTTTTGGATCCATGAACATCAAAAATGACTCAAGACTAATTTTATTAATGTATCAAACAATACGAATGTGCTTTCTTCATTTTCAGTATGTTAGATGTTCTTTTTTCTAATATTAATAACAATTTTATAAAAAAAGACACAGTTGAAGTTTTACCGGTCACACTATGGCTCATATTGAGGTGAGTTTGATTCAAACATGCCAAAATCAGATATAGATCAGTTTCATAAAGTATCAAAACAATCAAGATGTGTATTCATGGTTTTAAGTAAGTCACTTGTTCTTTTTACTAAAATTAATGTCAATTTTAAATAGAAAGATAGAATTGGAGTCATATCATTCCCACAGTGCATCAGATTGAGGTGAGGAGGTTTTTTACCTGTCACAGATGACATATGAATAAATTATCTAAAGTATAAACAAAATCATATTGTGTTTCTTCAGTTTTGAGTATGTAACTTTTGTTCTTTTACTAAAATATAAATTCAGGATAAGAACACATACTTTTAGTTATACCATCCACATCATGTATCAGTTTGATGTGAGTTTAATTAATACACATCAACAATGACTTATGATCCTTTTTACAAATTATCAAGAAAAATCATAGTGTTTTTTCTTGGTTTTCATTGAGTGACACACGTTTTGACCTAAATAATCTAATTTAAACTGATAGAAGACACTTTGATTCATATTGGCCACACCATGAATCAAATTGACGTACAATTGATTCCTATAAATTAAAAATGACATAAATATCATTTTCCTAAAATATAAAAAAAATCCATAAGTTTTTCCATGGAATTTATTATGACCCATGTTATTTTTACTAAAATTAATGTCACATTTAAATTAAAAGACCCACTTGGAGTTATAGAGGTCACACCATTCATCAGATTTAGATTTGGTTGACTCCTACATGTCACGAATTACTTATGAATTATTTTGTAAAATTATCAAGACAACTTGAACATATTGTCTTGGTTTTTAGTGAGTGACACATGTTTTGAACTAAACACTAAATTTTATATTAATAATAGAATCTATGAGTCTTGTTAGTCACTTTGTGCATCATATTAAGTTGATATTAAATTCTACACATAAAAATTAACTATATATAATTTTACTAAAGTATAAAAACAATATGATTGTGTTTGATTGGTTTTTCATTATTCTATTTGTTCTTTTTACAAAAAATAATGTCAATTTCAAATAAAAAGACACATATTGTGGCCTATCGGCCACACTGTGTGTCGTATTGAGGATTAGTTGATTCCTACATGTCACAAATTACTTATGATTTTTTTCTAATGAAATCAAAATATTTTGAATTTTTTTATTTGTTTTAAGTGGGTCACTTGTTCTTTTTACTAAATAAATGTCAATTTGATATTAAAAGACAAAAATGGAGTCATACTGGACACACTATGCATCAGATCGAGGTGCAGCTAATTCTTAAAAATCACAAATGACTTATGTATTTATTTCCAAATTATCAAAACAATATTAATGTGTTTTCATGGTTTAGAGTATGTGATGTGTGTTTCTAAATAAAATGAAATTTATAAAATAAAAACATACAGTCTAAACCATATCTAGCTAAATGTGTGTTGGATTGATGTGTGTATGATTGAGTATGTGATATGTGTTTTTCATTCAAATATTTGAAAAATACAGAAAAGTTAGAACATGATCCATTTTGATGGAGGAGAAACCCCATTCTTCTTGAAACACTTCACATTTTAGGCTACATGGTGTTTCCTCGTCCATCAGAAATGAACATGTTGAAAAAAATGAAAAAATATTAATTGATAAAAATATGACATCCCAAAATATATATGAACAAAACTAAAAATTTATTAGATAAAAATAATAAGGAAATGAACATTCAAAGAGTAGATAAAATGATTAAAAATATAATTAAATAATTATTATTAGTTAACCTGTTCATGATGATTGTATATATTCTTGAACCACTTTCTTGTTTTTGTTATTTTAGTTGCAGCCTCTAAGTCTAATCTCTCAAAAGCCTGAGAAACATCTAAAAAACCATCTCAATCCAAGAAAAAGAATCCACATATATATGAAAATAATTTTAATGTAATTAATAAAATAAATAAATACATTAAAACTAAATATAAAATAATACTTTAATAAAATATTTATTTTAAACTAAAACCATATAATTTGAGTTATATTGGGTACACCGTGTATCAGATTAAGTGTATTATCATAATACAGACGTGAGTCATCCATGTCGATGATGTCATTTCTATATGATTTATGAGAAAATTAACAAACAAGTATCAGATAGAAATACTGAGGAAATTAACTAAAAAAGGTAGATAAAATGATGATAACATCAACTAAATAAGAAGTATGAAGCCACATAATCATTATATATGTGAACATTCAGACCTCAAGTATTTTTCCCATTAATTTATATACAAATATATTTTTCTTCTAAATACAATGATTTTTTACAGTCATAATAGTACAAGAAAATTAAAAATACATAAAAGATTAATTATTATTTTAAAATAAATAATAATTATCTTCAAAAATACCTCTTTAGAGATGAAATTTTATTGATGGTGTATCATATATTTTATAAATTTATAAACATAATAACCATAATATTTTCCATTTTCTTATTCCAGACACTACAGAAACATTGAGAAAAATAATTATATTAATTTTATATTTGTTTTGATAGTGAAATATTATTACATAAAACCTCATACTTGTCCACTTGTAGAAGTTGACAGGATCCTTGTGTACATGGACTATTCTTATGCCATGATTTTCCAGATATTTAAGCACTTCCCTACCATAACAAAATTATCGTTAAAAATATAATATAAAATATATATCTTTAATTTTAGTTATAAAACATCCATGTAGTGTATTAAATAATGAATAAAATCATCATTTGTCTTTAGTTTGTCAGGTATCCATACTTTTAATCCATAAAATAAATCATTGCAGTATCCAAATTGACCGATTGAGTTCCCAATGTTTCCAAAAATGAAAAGGGAATAAGTAATCAAATTAATGAAAATATATGTAATATGATTAAATATTATACTTTTACCCTTGAATTGTTGGTATTAAGAAGTGTTTATCATTATTAGGTTTTCTTTCAAACAATTTGACTATTTTTTCTGCAATTGCATCAATTTGAACTAATTCCATTTTAGTTTGGTCTGTAGAAGTGACATGTGGAATAATGTGTCTATATTAATTTCCATGGGGCAATCAAATTAATTAATATTCATACATACACATAAAAAAATTATGAATTTTATTTAGTCATAATTAACATAGTAGAGCAGTTATTCAAAAAAATCATGAAAACACACCCCATGAATACATTTACAAATGAGACTCTTAACCATTCATACTTGTGGATTTCCTTTATATTATCAAGAGTAATGTAGTCTATAATGGACTCTACATTTATTTTTCATCAAAATCAACAATTTTATTACTAACACTTTGTAACTTTGTATCCTCGTGAACCTTAATTGTTAGTAAATACAAATATCGAATGGTCAGGGTAAAGATTGTTTATTAAGATCTTTTTGATATAATAATTTATCCTTTACATGGTTTTGATTCAACATTTCATTTCGACCCTTCTCTTTGTCCGTCTATAACAACATTCATCAGTTCAAACCTTTTTTCATTAATTTTTAATGGTTTATATTAAAAAATAAATTAGATATTATCCTCCTGGTTGGATTGTTTTTTACAAGATCTAATGACCATGCTATAAATTTTCCGATAGCTTTCCCAGTTTCATGAATATCTTCATTATCAAGTGGAATAGGTAGCTTAGCACTCTGCTCATGAGCTATGGCAATCTCCACTCTCACATGACCCTTTGTATGTTTCCTATTGTTTAGATTTTATTCTTGGATATTGAACATGGTATCCCCCATATAATGGTAATGGTTGGGTGTGGATATTTATAAATCTCAGTCATTATCACTATATATATTATAAATATAGTAAAGGTATCAACGTCTTCCAGATTCACATTTCAAAGAAAGTATGATAATATTGATCACCACATATAAGAAAAATCATTTTGGGGAATGGATATCCTTAATGCTGGAGGGGGTGGGCTGGGATCATCATGCAACGTTTGTTCTTGATTTGTTTTTTCACTTTTCTTCTAATACCCCCATAAAACATTCTAGAAACTTATACTACTAATGAAATTTTTCTTCAAGGGAAGTTAATCTTTCAAGAATCTATTCTTATTGTTAATATCTATCCCCATATTATATTCCTTTTCTCAAAATTTTTTTAGGGTGTCATCCCAAAACCAGCACCCCTGACATGACCATACTGTTTTGTCTACATCAAGGCCACTGAAAGTTGTTGTTCATCCAGTACAAATTTTGATGAATCATGTTTATTTGTTGAATAGAAAACATAAGAAAATATGTAATCACTATTATGTAATAATGATTTAAATATAAAGTAAATTTTATAATGTCATACATACAAATTATTCCCACACATTTTGTGTGTTTTCTCTATTAGTATCCGATATATATTTACATGTACCTCCTTCCATAGCACATCGTGTGGGGTGGAAGTGGAAGTGGATTTGGATTCATAAATCATTATATCAATATTAGAACATTATTATTATTTTTTTCATGTAACATATAAGTATCATAGTAGATTTAAAATACATACCAATGTTTTTCAAGTGAATCATGCACCATCCTTTCTTTACGGTACTGGTAAATTGGTTTTTCTACACATTCCATATTTTTTTCAATTAGATGCTATTTCAAAATTTAAAAAATCGTAATCAAAGTGATTGATACACATGTTTTAAAACAATTTATTATTAAAAACAATGTACACGAAAATATATCTCTTCATGATGACCATTAAATGCATCCAATGCTTGTTAGATTTTCGTGACATCATACATAGGTGGTGGGTGAATGTTTATTTTCCCTTTAGTATATTTGAGATAAAATTTCATTATATTAGTTTAAAATACCTCATAATATATTACAACAAGCATTAATTAAATTTTCATCTGGGATTCATCTCATATACATCCACTCTATAAGGGATATTAAAGATTAAGTCAATATTTCAAAATTTAATTTTTTTACTAATGTAAAGAAAAGATATAATAATGTTACCAATTATATTCCCAAAATAGTGTCTTAAGAATGGTAGAAACATGGTTCCATGAAGATAAATCAACAAAAACATGATTCTAGGTGATTAGACCAATGAAACTACTAAACATGGCCATTGGGGGTTAACAGATGGTCACACACATTCCATTTGACCTTGAATTTGATGCCATTGATTTTTCCTTAATAATATTTTCTAACATCATCAAGCTACGATGCTAAAAAAAATTATAGTAGATTGTTTATTCATTATATACCAATTCCACGAGTTCATCATTTTTATTATTTTGTTCCTCTATATTGGTTGCATTAACATGGTCATAAGGTCATTGTTCCTCTACACTGGGAGTATCAGCAGGTTAAGAAACCTGTTGTTCCTTAGGATTTAGAGCATAATCACCTAAAAAAGTCATTATATATTCAAATGGTTGAACATTTAATTTAGATTACCTAAATACAGTACTGAATAGATAATAATGTGAGAAAACATAATGTTTATTAATAATATAATCTGATTATTGAACTCTCTTTTTTTAAAGGATAACGGGATTTGACCCCTCTATCTAGTTTCCAAATACCTTTATTGTGGTATCATGTGTCATAAAAGACCCAATCTACATTGGGAAAACTATTAAATTGATGTGATGTACCAATTAAATGCCCATCAATAGTTGAATTTTCATCGAACCCATCGATGGTTTCAGTTGATAACAAAAAAAAATTGACCACTTTTGGTTTATGGGATCTAGAATATAAAATATCTGTTCTTCGTGTAGTTCTATTATAAATTATTTTTATTCATACCCTTCCTTAGTAAAATCCAAATTCATGAATCTCAATTCATCTAATTTAATAATACTCATATTATCAACCCACTTTCATTGACATATATACAATTGGAACATTGTATAATCCTAGTCCAATATTTTCTTGATGATTCTAAAGTATGAAATATTCACATAAATTGGATTAGAATCTTGGGTATGAGTTATATGAATCTCTTCAGCCCCAAGTTTAACCCCACTATTTTTCACGGTACTACATTCATCATGTTCATTTTTCAATAATATATAACCATTATTTACAGAAATATTACAATATTAACACTTGGTCCCCTGGGAAACTATCAAAGTCATTCTGAATTTTAATCTATATTTCCATCTTACTCCTTAAAAATAAAGTCTTGAAACCATCCTATAAACTATTTATTTTTTGTATTTGATATCCAGCTTTAATCCATTGATAAATTTAAATTACTAAAAATTTGTTTATAGGTTTCAATATATGAGGATACACTAAATTGTTATATCAAACATAAAGATGGGATAGCACCCGATTTATAATACTGATTCTGAAAAAATTTATTGCAAAAAATATTTCCCCCCAAAGTCACATAGTGTAACGAGATTTTAGTAGACTAATGATTTCCACACTAAATAGGTAGTCTGTATAGATTTCTATGACTTCCTAAAAAATATCCATCTCTACAATACAACCCCATAGATGTTTTTTATTTTTTACATACCCCTTCAAAATATTCATATACTGTTCAATGGGGCAAATCCATATATTATATAAATGACCCCATATTTGAATCTATCTCACCAAGTGAACTATCAAGTGAACCATCAAATCACGGAATTTTGGTAAGAAAAACATTTACAATTCACATAATATGAAAAAAATTACTTTTATGTAGTTGGAAATTTCATTAGGTCTATAACATTACTGCCTATAACTTTAAAAAATAAATAGATATTTGTTAATGTATGACAGTAATTATTGAATAAAATTAAATTTAAAGATACATGCATTAGATCTGACTTCTAAAGACGATAGTTATGTGATATCAAACCATTTAAATTTAAATCAATTATCAGCATGATATTATTGATATTTGATTAATACCCCTATAAAACTTTTACATCCTTAAATAATTGAAAAAACTGATATCTCTCATGCCTTCAAAGAGTGTAAGCTACTAGATGATGAAAAGTCCATTTTTCACCCTTCATTGGTACAACCTCTTCCCGTATTCCCATGTAAATAATGGAAAACCTATCCTTAATTTAATCATTTTTTTTTGGTGTATTTAGTAAACTGTCAATGACACTATCACATACAATTTTTTCAACATGCATAACATCATGAATATATCTAACATACAGAAAATTCTAGTATGAAAATCCAAAAAAATTGATCTATATTTTCAACCAGTTTTCAAATGATTTTCTGGAAAAGTTTTACCAAAAGAAGTTTCCATATCCTTGACATTCTCAAAAAATTGATCACCTGTTAGTGGAGATGGTGTTTTATGTTCATCTAAACTTTCATAAAATGATTTCATCTAATATCAGTAATTATATCGCCAGGTAAAAAACTTGTGAAGTTTATAAAACACAGTCTTCAAGGAAGGTTTCAACATAATTGACTATGTACCTTGTTCACAAATGGGACACCCTTGAGTTTCTTTAATTCTATATCATAAAAAAAATTGATTAGAAGGAAACTAATTTATCATCCCGTGCAACATGGCACTCAACATGAAATATTCATTTCCCAAATCATCATATAATGTATCATATGAATCCCATAATAATTTAAAATCATTAGTCAATGGAGACAAATAAACTCCAATATCATTAACCAGTTTTTTTCCAAATATAATCATAGATAAAATAATGATTTTTCGTTCATGAATAACCATGGTGGAAATTTATAGTATACAAATATAATCTACCATGCACTATGAGTGTATCTTTGAAAAGAATTAGTAGTCACTCCATATCTAGATAATACAAGACAAAGGTCTATTGACTCATATTTTAATTCAGGACACTCAGGATCAATTATATTCTACTGAGGAGTGTCTGTCAAGTGACAAAGATTCCCATTATTATTTCTTAAACTGCATTCCATGTTAATTTTATTGCAGTATCATCACTTATATATATGTTCCTAATACTTAGAATGATTCTAAAGTACCATACAAGTTATTTGGGACCCGATTCATATTTCTTGTAACAAGAAGCACAACACATTGGTAATTATTTATGATTTTTTGGTCCTTGGGAAATAATATATAGTTATTTGGACAGATGTGTATTCATTTAGAGATAATTCCTATTGAATGTATCATTCCTTTAGCGTCATATATTCATCTAGGAATATCATTATATTTTGGGAGCATATCATTCAATAGAGATAATGATTCAGTAAAACAGACGTCACTTCCTCTGTTTCTATATTTTAAAATATACTGCTTCATTACGGCTGAAAATACTATATATTTAGTGTGACCAACATACAAAGAAATCTACAGCTCTTTAACATATCATAAAATTTCATAAAATCATGGTGTTTATATAAAATTATCATTGTCATTTCCTAAAATCAATATTCATAATCATTCACCCATTTAATTAGATTCATGAAATGGTATTATTCATGGTCCACACTTATAATCATATCAGATGATCTAGAAAACAAATTGTTACCTCTATAAGAAGGTACATTTACTTTTTCCCCATGTTTATTCCCACATTTATAACTTAGATCTATTCGGGGATAGATCAAGTGTTCTTCCAACTCCTATTGACTAATTATTCTTAAATAACAATAGTGTAAACATAGATAAAGGATGTGAGAAGGGTCACATGCATGATGTTTTGCTAAATTGATGAACTCTTACACCCTATTTTTATAGTCTTTGTTATACAATTGGAATCAATCTATTTTCTATTCATATTCATCCTTTTTTATTTGGTAAAATTAATATTTTAATAAATAAATAAATACACAATATGGTGCCTTTCAAAAAAGAGGAAGCCAACATTTGAATGTTTCAAATGATTTCATCATGCTTTGAAGGAAATGAGTAATTGAATTTAAAAAAAGAATTGCAATACTTGTGGTCGGTCTTGTCCTCTAAATTCATCCACAATGTTCTATGATACCTTGAATTGAATGAATAATGCTTAGATTAGTTCTTTCAACATAGGTGGATGCCCAGAAGATATAGAGAATGACTCTGAAGAAACATAAATGAAATAATAATTATTTAGGAGATCAAGCAGATAAGGATGATAATTAATATTGAATTTTTTTACCTGAGGCTCATCCCTGTAGAAGCTAACACCATATTAGAGAGAATATGTAGTTGTAGAGGAATCCCCTAATTTAAACAATATATGGGATGTTGGATGCAATGTAGGTTTAGGAATAAAACTAAAAAACTAAAATTCAGGAAAGTATAAAATTATAATATATACAAGTTAAATTTATGGAAGAATGAATGTATAATAATTTATAACGAATAAAACTATAATTGTATATTAAATTTTTAATCAAGAAATCTATCAAAGTATAAATAATTGAAAAAAATAAACAAAAGGGGCCTTTCAAATAATGGGAACCCAACATTTGAAAAGGGAAATTCTTTTGGTGTCAAAAATGAATTTTATTAGCCCATAGCTTCCTGTGAGGTCAAGGTTGCTGGATTGGGGTCAGGAAAGATATCCAATAGGCTGGATGGAGTTCGTGACATTCCCTTTTCATGGTGTTATTAATAGTAATTAATTTTTGATCAATTATTAATCATTTTTATAATTATTATATAATAATATTTTTGATTAAAAAATAATTACTAAATAGTAATTATTTATATTTTAATAAATTAGTTAATAATAAATATTGATTATTGTTCGTAAATAAGTAATAATAGCTATTAATTACAAATTATTATTCATTTTAGTTAATTAAATGGTATTTAATTAATAAAGGTTAATACTAACTAGTAATAATTAATCTAAGTCATATTTAATATTAATTAATCCGTAATAATTTTTATATTACTAATTAAAACTACTTATTAACTAATTACAAATTATTAATCATATTTGTTAATAATTTAGTGATTAATTTACTGTGATTAAAAATAAAGTGTAATTATCAACTACTAATTAATATTAAATAATAATTAATCCAAAATAAATATATATATTTGGCGCTCGGGGGTATAATTACATTCAAACCCACACCCACTGTACACACACAACCTTGAAAGACAGGTCATTGCCACCCTAAAGGAGAACCTTCCCAACCAGTTGGTTTATTACATTATATATTTTTCCCTGAATTCCTAGAGGGAATAAATCCCATTACATGGCTCTTAGACCCACTATTGGATGGCCCAAAGACCCTTCTTGCATCATGCATGTATCACCACCTACACACCATGTCTGTGTCACTACCCCCATGATGTCCAAAGTCCCAGTTTCCTGATTACTCATTTGGGATGAATCGTACTACTTCTACAATACCTCGCTACTATACCAGCTATTATACCTGGACTGCTACTATGGAAAAGTACCTCCAATAGTGTTGTATAAATTTACTCTCATCCAGATTTTAACCTAGGTCATATACAAGATTACATGGAGCCTTTCCCCCTTTATTAAGCCCCCAACAGCCATAATAATGAATTATAATTCTATATAATTATTAATATATCAATATATTTTATCATAAATATAATTAATATATTTATTATTTAAATATATTTATAATAATTTTATAATTATTTAAATATATATTTGTATATAATTCTATATATTTATTAATATATAGTATATTTAATTATAACCATAATAAAAATGTTTATAAATATTTTGATGTGATTATAAATGTACTCATATAATTATATATAATTATATATATATAGTTATATATATATATTAATATATAATTATATATAATTAAAAATATAATAAATATTTTTATTATTATTTAATTATTATTTAAATATATATATATATATATATATATATTATATAAATTATTTCTAAAATACATTCAATATTGCATACCCATATGGACAAGACTCAACAAACATCTTTGGTTCAGGGTGATAAATATCCTCCTATCTAGAACACCATGGAACTACATGAAACTGATGGTGGGACTCCACTATAGTTTCTTATGGAAATGTCTTAGCAAATACACATTTCTAACACTGGTGGTATTATGGATACCAATGGGGTTGCTGCTAGATCAGTTGAGGGTGTAGGTGGCTCGAAGACATCATGGGATAATGTTGCTGCTAATTAGGAGTGGAACAAGTCTAAATAATAGGAATAATTTAACATTCATATGAGGCATTATTTACATATTTCCTCTTATAGAAAGGGGAAGGCCAAATTTGTTGATGATGTGGTCTTAAAGTTGGTTATGCAGAGAAATTCCAAAGCTTCTCCAATTGTGTCATCTATTCAGATTTATTGGCACAAAATAATCATGTGTTCACTATGGATCCTAATGATGTTCATATAAGGCTGCACTTAAAGGACCCTGTGGTTCCTCACTGAATGGGACCCCATTTATGTTGGAAAATAGGACAACAGCTGAGAATCGGGTAGTTCCTTGCATATTGAGCATCCAATTGTTGCCCCCTCATGTAGGAATTTTAATTGATCTTAGAATATAGGATGGTCTTATCCATCCCATTTTACTAATTTAATAAGGAAATGAACATGTTTCCTTCGGTAAGGACTCATATTAAGTATGTGCTACATCACAGGCCAAAAAATCACACATCATAACCCTAGATGACTAGGAAGGTGAAAACATAATTGTAGGCATCATAAAGGAAGTAAAAAATGGTACTTCATAGAACATGATGTATCTCTCTCATCAATAGAGTTTGAGGTATTTAACTTCAATGACTAAATTTTAATGTCATGATTTTTCCATGATTTTTTTTTGAAAATTATGTGGGATTATTTTGAGATCCGGTACTGAGACGACACGTGATTCCAAAGCCAAGGTTTTATATTGTTAATGTTCAAACTATTTTTATATTTATTAAAAATATCACAAGTGCATGGTTTTATTAAATTTTAAATGGGTTACCATATCAAAAATATGAGGGCACCATTGCATTCAGAACGGTAGGTTTACCCACAATGCGAATTAACATTAGTTGGCCTAAGTCTCTAATGAGAAAACCCAAAAAGGGTGTAACAATAAATAAAATAATTGTGTACCATAATTTTATTTTAAAATAATAATTAATCATAAACAGTAACACATATTTGAAATATGAGACCGTCGTTGAGTTCGTAATGGGGTGTTTTCCCTATGCGGATCCAAACCTCTACCGGTGCTGGTCGAGGGTGAATGTTAATTTCTAGATGTGAACATCATTAAAATATTAATAAAAATATATTAATTGACATATCATTGTACCAAAACATTGGTTTTATTTTGAATTAATGCATTTCATAAAATCTAGGGTCATCCTCAAAACCTTAGAGTTTTCCCAAGGCATGAAGGAGGGACCCTCATCTTGGGGAACGATGAAAAATGACGGGTCAATATCGCTCGTGGATGGATCACCATGAATGAAGAATCACCTTCTTTGACAGATAAAAACTCTAGGTAGGGGATTTATATTTTTATTCACGACTCCTTTCCTCATTCTCGATTACAATGATGAAAGTTTACCAAACCACAAATATGTGGATCCGTGGTTTGATCCTTTTGAAGGATGTTTAAAAATGCAGGATTAAAAAGGATTAATCTTATTAAATGTATCATTCATATTTCCACTGACATGAATAGACCAAGGCCGACATGAACAAGGAAAAGGTCAATTTTATGGGTGTTATTACGCTTATCTATCTCCATCGTTCTTCTGTTCTTCACCGACAGACCCCAATGGTCACATTGGTTTTTTTGGGAGGTTCCAAATATGACATGAAAACCAAAGTGATGATGGGAGGATTTGGAGTCCACAACCAGAGTATGACCGACGACCTGTAGAAAGAGAGATGTCAGCGGGGGGCACATTATGGCTAGATACCTCGATAGTTGGAGGTCATCGGCTCTATGTGGGGTAGGGGAGGACCCCAGGGCCCAACTGCGACAGGTGGCGGACAGGGCCTCCAAGCGGGATTGATCGAATACAACACCAATTGATGTCAAGAGACAAGGAGCTGTGGTCAAGCTAGACCTCGACGATACCTCGTGGAATCTACCCCACAATGGTTCATGTAGTGGTCGACCACGTTGAACATAGTTGTCGACCTTGTTTACTAGGTGGGGATGTGACACCTTCTGCGTCTAGGTGGAATGAACCAGCCCTCTCAAGTTGGCCAGGCCCAAAATGGACAGGTTGGGTTGGACCCAGCGGGTCAGGTCCGGTGGGACCCAACCGACCCCTTATTAATTAAATGCCCATAACTGTCAAACTATGTGTTCATTTGATGATCCTTTTTAGGTTTTGGTACCCTCGTAATGAGAAAATCCTTTTTAGATACTCTAAGTGAATTCTCATGGCAGTTGTTGTATAAACTATTGGGTCGAGTTGTAGGGGCTCCCAGAACAAGCGTTCTAAAAACAGATTCCTACAGCTAGCAGTGACATAGAAGATATGTGATTACCTTGAATTAGTGTGTTATTTATACTATGCATCTTATCTAGACATTGTGTATTACCAAGACTGAGTCGGCACCCCCTATCACACTAGGGTGCAGGTCCTTTCATCTTTGATGACACAATAAGTGTTACCTACACTCCATGTGTTACCACCACCTAGCCTGTTATCTACACTCCATGTGTTACCAAAAATCCATGTGTTACTGACACTATGTGTGTACCAACACTCTGTGTGTTACTAGTTGTGGGTATTTTAGATTCTTATGAAAATTCTATTTACGTACCATAGACCTATACTTGGTGTGAGCTAAGTCTAGTGACTCTAATGATTGTACTTCTAAGAGGCTACACTCGGTGTACCTCTTTTGTAGTCTTCCTTGTGTCTTTAGTTGTGGATTAACTTTGTGGTTTGGGGTCCCTCCTGAGTGTTGATATACTCCCCCTGCATGGGCTTCGCCCGTAGATATTGTGTTTTCTGTAGATGATCAGAATCTTGGACGGATTCTTCGGTGGGAAAGAGATAAATGGTGCATTAGGGTGACCCGACCAATGTAGTATGCTTCCGGGACACTCTAACAACATGTTGTACCTACCCTTCAGGTAGTGGTTTTCTACAGTTGAGATCCTGGAGCTTGTAATTTTCTTTTTAGTTGGGATTGTATTCTGGAACCTTTTTTTCAGGTTTTTACCTTACATTGAGTGGGTTTTCATTGTTTTTTACATCCATGTTTACTTACTATTTTCTGATTCAGCTTTTTCTTGGAGAAGGGTTCATGCATACAAGTACTTGGGAAAATCTTTCCCACCTGTGGGATGTGCCTACTCAGTGCTTGTCGCCATCCCCTAGCCTATGGGAGGTAGGCTTGGGGTAGTCATCACACAAGTCTCGGGTGATAGGTCGTGACATAGTGGAATTAGAGGGGAGTTCATTATTATTGCTGTTTTGGTAAATAGTGTTATGTGTTTAGGGTTTGGATTTCAGGCAGGGGAACCTAGTGTTGGTGCAGCTACCAGTATATCGATACACAATGACCTTGAATTATGCATTCCAACTCAATAAATGAGAACACTGTATGCTTGGGAAATTAATGGTTCATGCATCATATTGGAATTGACTGTGTTGTCAGGCAATTATTGAGTCAGAGTCATATCAATAGCTAAAATCTATTGACCATGGTAAATATTGTAACATTTAAGGATAATTCCACATAAGAATCCAACAAGGATTCCAAGGTGTGGCCATGAGGATGGGTCTTTGAGTGTTGAGGCATCAGTGTAGGGACCATTTCTAGAGATAGAACCTCCCAGTGGTTTACCAGTGTTACCACCACCCTAAGAGCATCAGTTATTACCAATGTTAAATGTAGAAGTTTCACGTAGGCTTAGTGCATTTCATGAGTTCCATAGACAGGGACCACTAACGTTATGATGTGGGATGGATCCTTTGGAGGCTGAGGACTGGTCGGAGGTAGTGACCCGAGTTTTCTACCACGTAAGGATGCCTCTTGACCAGATGGCCACCATAGAAAGGAGACTTCTACAGGGATCGATGAGGATATTGGGGGTCTTGAAGATCCATATTCACAAGGAGGAAACCCTCTCTGGGATAGACATAGAACATCTATTCTGGGAGGAGTTATTTCTAGTGATGTTATTATTTCTGCTTACATTGGAGCTACTACACCTGCAGCAGGGCAGCCAGTCAGTAGTAGAGTACTTGACGATATTCAAAGTTCATTCTTACTACTCTACAGACATGTTATGAGACTCATTATTCAGTTCCCATATCTTCAATCAGAGATTATGATGGGACATCAGGCCATAAATTATATCCCTTAGCATCCTTATGCATGATTGGGTGATGTAGAGAGCTCTACTAGATGTGAGATTTCATGTGGAGAAGGCACCGATAGTGGGAGCTACCACCCGGTGAAAGGCAGCAGAGTCTTCAGCAGTGGGTAGATGACATACGATGTGGGGACCCAAGAAGGTCAATCACTCCCTGGGATGACCCGAGGATATAGGATTAGTGGCGCAAGCCTCCCCCAGTAGAGCGAGTCAGCTGAATGAATGACTATGCTACTTGTCCACCTGGCATAGATATGGAAGAAGAGTGAGATGAGTGGTATGAGGTGGATATAGGAATGAGGCACTACCAACACCCCCCAGGCGGTCCGCCCAGAACACAGGGAGCAGGTGGATAGAATCAAGGCCAAATTTAGGTGATGGAGGCTTATGATCTCAAAGATCACTAGATGATTAGAGGTACGATATATGTCGTTCCCACCCTACTTGTTGTTTATATAGACATGGGTTCTAGTCACTCTTTTCTATCCATGCCCCTTGTTTGAGACATGATGTTTCCAATTGAACTACTGAATTAATCTGTATGCTTTGATACTCCTACTAGAGATGATTTGATAATCACACATGGGTGCCTAAAATGTGCACTTACTCTTGGGGATGAGAGTTTTGGTTGTGATCTCATTGTGGTAGCATCGAGGCCATAAAACATCATTTTGGGTATAGAATGGTTATCCACAGTTCATGCTCAGATAGATTGTTTTTGGTGCATAGATTGGTGTGTCAATGGATATGGGACTATTTTTTTATCATTGAAAGGGATATATAAGAAGCATTGGATAGACTCACACTTAGGAGGGTACACCCAATCACACATCAGTTGGCTAGAATGACCCTTTATGTTTTGTATGAGATTAGTCTTCATTTTCCTACAGTGGTGGACGAGTATAACGTCTTCATTCCAAAAGATGATCCAGAACGGAGTCCTCACAAGGAGGTTAAAATTTTCATTGCCCTGTACGATGTGAAAACTATAATATCTACACCGGAATATCATATGTCTCCTGGAAAGATTATTGAATTGAGGGTATAGTTGTAGGACATGAAGAGTAATAGTTTTATGAGGCCTAATGTTTTACCATGGGAAGACACAATATTGTTTACATTGAAGGCAAACGATAGATTGAGGTCAAGTGTGGAATTTCGACACCTGAATCCTGTGAGTGTGAAGTATTAGAATCCACTATCACAGATTGATGACCTCTTAGATCAGCTGAAGGGGGAAATATTGTTCTAAATGATAAACCTCATATCAAGCTATCATCCGCATCAGGTGTGGGATAAAGAAATTCCAAATACAGCTTTCAGATGTTGATAAGGCCATTGTGATTACTTAGTGATGTCGTTTGGTTAGGAACATTCACCAACAATGTTCATGGGACTCATGAATAGGATCTTCCATCCCTACCGAGCTTTCTTTGTATTTGTACTAATTGATGACATCCTGTTGTATTCGACGCCCATGGAGGAGCACAAAATACAGTTAACGATGGTCCTGGACTTACTCTTAGAGAACCATCATTACCGGAATCTCTTTAAGTGGTAGTTTTGAATACTAGAGGTCTATTTTCAAGGACACTTCATTTCAGAGGTTGGAGTTGCAGTAGGTCACGCGAAGATATAGGTGTTGCATGCTTGGGAGCCACCCAAGAATGTTTCCTAAGTGTGCAGTTCCCTTTGGTTGGATGGGTACTATAATAGGTTCATACCCTACTATTCTAGAGTATAAGCATCCCTGAAAGACTAGACATGAATGGGAAACCTTTTTTATGAATTGAGGAATGCTAGAATAGATTTCAGTAGCCGAGACAACTTTTGGAAAGTTCTCCCATAACGATATTTCCCTAAGGAGGTTTCAAATATAGAGTTTTATGCAATGTATCAGGGACTGGGATTGGTTGTGTCCTCATGCTAGGGAAAGCGGTGATTGATTATGGTTCATGGAAGTTGATATCACATGAGAAGAACTATGTGACCCATAATCTAGAGTTGGCGGTGGTAGTATTCACATTAAAGATGTTGTGACACTACCTTATGGGTCAGTGGTTTATCGTTTACTCAGAAAAAAAAATGTCTCATGTATATCTTTTGTCCAAAGGATTTCAACTAGAGACAATAAAATTTCTTAAATTTCTTCCATGACTATAATACATAGTTAGTCTACACTACTGGGAATGGGAATGTGGTGTTATATGGTCATAATATGAGATCATGTTAACAACTATTGAAAGAGGGCTCAGAGTAGTTGTCCCCTATTCAGATATCCTTCCCGGTGGGAGATGATGCAGCTCATCTATATTCAATTGTGGTTACCCCTCCACTCTTACAACATGTGTTGGAGACACAACTTAGAATCATCAGCTGTGAGACTAAATTTTCTCATATCTCTACATGGCATTCCCCCAAAAGATATTGGATAGGTGGGGAAACCGTTATCTTTTTTATAGGATGCACAGTTGTACCAACGATGTTGCAGGTGGATGTGTTGAAGGAGTTCCATACATCCCCTTTGGTGGTACATCAGAGTGGGGAAAATATGAACCAAGACATACGATATTATTTTTGGTGGTCGGGGATGAGGAAGGCAGTGGCATAGTTTGTCTCTGGATGCCTCACCTGTCAGAAAGTGAAGGCTGAGCACCATGTTCCATTATGTTTGACTCAACCCCTTAAGTCGAATAAGTGGTAATGGGTTAAAATGTCGACAGAATTTGTGATGGTTTTACCACATATGTCAAGGGGGAACGATGTTGTCTAGGCGACCATTTACCGACTCACCAAGTCATCCCACTTCCTAGAGATTCAGAAGCATAGTACCGTAGAGAGCTTGGGACGCTTCTATGTACAGTAGATAGTTCAACTCAATTGTGTCTCATCGACGATAGTCTTAGATCAAGATGCATGATTTGCATCATTGTTGTAGAAGGGATTGTTTTAAGGCATTTGGACTGAACGGTACTTGATCACAACATTCCACCCATAGACATTTTTCCAGATAGAGTTGACCATTCACGTCTTAGAACACATGTTATGTGATTGCATCCTCGATTTTTTCCGCATTTGGGAGGATCACATACCTGTGGTGGGGTTCATGAACAACAAAAGCTACCACTTCCCAATTGGTATGAAACCGTTTGAGGCCTTGTATAGGCGAACCTATAGGTCACCACATTATTAGACTAACCTAGAATAGTATGCATGCAGGGGCTAGGAGTCAGTACAGGCTACTACAGAGAAGGTGTGGGTAATCCAGGAGTTATTGAAAACTACATAGATCCATCAAAAAGCCTATGTTGATAGGTGATAGAGAACCTTGGAGTTCCAGGTGGGATAAATGTGTTCCTTTTCATCTCACCTCGGCCTGTGATATGATGTGTAGGAAAGGGAAACATTTGTGGAGTACCCCGTGGAGATTGAGGATTGACAAGAGAGGATCCTTCATGGATGGTCTATTCCTCTAGTGCATGTTTGGTGGTTTCATGAGAATCTCCAAGAGGGAAATTTTGAGTAGTGGGCTCATATTTGTGCTCAGTATCCCCATATGTTTTTAACCCTCTTTTGGATTTCAAGGATGAAAATCCATAACGTGGGGAGAACATAATTTCCCAGATTTCCTGTGTAATTTTTTTAAATTATATTGAATTATTTTGAGTCCATATGTCAAGACAGAACATGATTTCATGTCCTAGGGTTCCTGAAATAAATTTTTAAAATTTTTTTATGTTTATT
This sequence comes from Viscum album, assembly GCA_963277665.1. Taxonomy (NCBI): domain Eukaryota; kingdom Viridiplantae; phylum Streptophyta; class Magnoliopsida; order Santalales; family Viscaceae; genus Viscum; species Viscum album. Next base: position 1,012,064,057 of record OY728131.1, read on the forward strand.
AAATATAGTTCATGTGTGCGGTTATAGTAAAATTGAAATGGGTTCCCACATTAGAACTATGAGGACACCGTTGCATTTAAAATAGAGGGTTTAGCCAATGCATGACTTAACTTTAGTCAGCATAGGTATCCAAATAGAAAACCCAAAAAGGATGTAACTGTAAATAAAATTATTAAATAAAATTATTTTATTTCAAAATCCTAATAACTCATAAAAGGTAACTCAGATTGGAAATCTAAAACCACCGTTGAATTTGTAATGTGGTTTGTTTCTTAGGCGAAGCCTAACCTCGACCGACGTAGGTCAAGGGTGATAGTTAATTCCTATAATTGAACATTATTAAAATATTTAATAAAAATATTTTAATTACTACATAAGGGTAACACAATGTGGTTTTTATTTTTAATTTATCCTTTTTAGGAAATCCATGGTAATCATCCAAATCTTGGTGTTTTCTTGAAGTATGGAGGAGGGACCCCCCATTGGCGAACAATGACAAATGACAGATCGAGATCGCTCATGGACAGATCACCATCAATGACTAATCCTCTTCTTCGACTGTACCAAACACCATGTAGAGGGTTTATATTTTATTCCTCATTCCATTGCTCATTATGGTTTCCAATGATGAATGTTGACCAATCTAGAAACATATTGATCTGTGGTTCGATCATTCTTCTGGGATGGTTAAAAATGTGTTAATAAAGGGGATTAATCTTATTAAATGTTATCTTATTCCCCTTTCATATTTATCTTGATATGAATAGACCAAGGTCAAAACGAACAAGGCCATGGTATATTCGAAGGGTATTCTTGTGCTTATATCTCTCCCCCATTCTTGTGTTATTCAATGATGGACCCCCACGGCCACGTTGGAATTTTTTTGGAGGTCCTGAATGTGACTAGTACTTCGAATAGATGGTGATAGTAGTTATAGTCCACAATATTGACGAATGCGACCTGAAGATCCAAGGTGTGCTTCTATTTTTGAAAAATAGGGAAACAGAGTGAGACCGGTGACCCGCATAAGGAGAGATACCAATAGGGTTGCACAGTGGTGTGGCTACCCTGAAGAAGGAGGTCACCATCTCTACGGCTAGTGATGGAGGCCCTCGAGGCACAACAAATAGGGTTAGTAGACATGGCAGCTGACTCAAAGGACAACGAGAGGCTCAACCAAAAGCAGAAGAAAGATGCATCATGCGACATGGAGTAGTGGTCCTTATGGACCGTAGTGAGACCCCAGGGAAACATCCATGTGGTGGTTCATGCCAAGGTTGACCTTGTTCCACGCAGAGGAAAACCGCGTTGAACGTAGTGGTTGACTGCGTTAACTAGGCGGGAACGTGTCACATGCTGCGTCCAGGTAGAATGAATTGGCCCACTTGAGAGGGTCGGCTGGAGCCAGCAGGCCAGGTTAGACCTATCAAGTTGGGTCATACCTATCGGGTTAGGTTAAGTGGCACTTGGGTTGGGTTAGTTCGATTGGGTATGACCAGACCCAGACCCAACTAACACATTTTTACATAATTTCCCATCACTCTTAAACTGTGTGTCTTCTTGACGATCTGTTTGCGGATTTGGGACCCTCACAATGAAGAAATTATTTTTATATACTCTATGTGAGTATTTTTGGATGTTATTATATGGCCTATTAGCTTCAGTCATTGGTGCTCTCAGAACGATCTTTCTATGTACGAAATCTTACAGCTGATTATGACTTAGATTCTATGTGATTACATAAAGTATATGAATTATCTAGACTATGTGCATTATCTAGTCTTTGTGTCTTTCTAATAATGAGTTGGTACTCCCCTATCCCACTAGGGTGTGGGTACTCTAGTATTTGATGACACTTTGTGTGTTACCTACACTTAGTGTGTTTCCAACAATCTGTGTTTTATCTATACTTCGTGGGTTACCGACTCTCTGTGCGTTATTGACGCTCCATGTATTACTGATGCTCTGAGTGTTACTACTTGATGGTACTATTAATTCTTGAGAAAATCTTGTTTACATACCAAAGACCTATACATGGAGTGAGATTTCTCTAGTGAGTCTCTTGATTGTACATATTAGAGGCTTCACTCTATGTATCTCTTTGGTAGTTTTCCATGTGTCTTGATTTGTTGTTTACCTTTTTGGTTGGGGGTCCCTTCTGAGAATTTTTTTACTCACCCATGCACAGGCTTCACCCACACATTTAATGTCTTTTGTAGATGATCAATAGCATTGAAGTAGTCCCTGGTTGGCTTGAGATTGGTTGTGCTTTAGGGTGACCTGAAAAACTTAGTAACCTTTAGCAACATTATGATAGTGTAATGTACTTACCCTTAAAGAAAGGTTTTCTATAGATGAGATCTAGAATCTTGTACATTATTTTTTATTTGGTCTTGTATTCTGGCCTCATTTTTATTTAGTTTTGTACCATACATTGAGTGGGTTTTCATCGTGGATTAAATCTTTTTTTACATTGTGTATTCAGTTTCATATTTTTCTTAGAGATAGGTGGGTTCATATAAGTACATGGGAAAATGCCTCCCACTTTTGGGATATGCATACATAGCACTAGCTGCCAGCCCCTGGCCTATGGGAGGTGGGCTTGGGGTAGTCACGGAACAGGCCTCGGGGGGTGGGTCATGACATACATATCAAGGAAAAAGTTATTATCTATTAACATTGAAGATGGACTCCAATATAATCTCGATTTTGAGTTTCAATTACTTTCATGGAAATTAATGATACATTCCACTTCAAATGATTCATCTAAATCATCATCAGATGAAGAATGTGTGGCCCCTAAAAGGGTCGAGACATGGTGGCGTGGGAGAAACCCAAACGGAAGAGGATGATATCTGAGGAATCTCAGATCTAGAAGGTCAGTTTTATAGATAGTTATTGTAGTAATTTTATGTCTTGTTGTCTTAATTCCCTCCGGAATGGTACATTTTGACATTATTCAAAAAATTTGTGGTCATGGATTTGGTTCTTCCAAATCCATGTGAGAGTTTTTTTGTGTGTAAAATCATTATATATATATATATTAATATATAAAAAATTATCAAATTTCAATTACCCATAAAAAATTTTAAACATTAATTGAAATAAATTTATAAAAAAAAACTCTACTTACCAATAGACAAATCACAAATTACAATTGATGGTGAAAAAAAAAGTTGGATCTGAAATTGAGATAATTTCAACAAAAAATTAATAAAAAATTGTTAAAAAAATTATAAAAAAATTAACCGATGACATAATCTGGGTGGAGCCCAGCGGTAACGGAGGGGCAATGGCTATCATCCGACAACAAGGGAGGGGTGGTGGGTGGAAGATGATGAATAGGGAGGGGTGAAAAATGATGATGGGTAGAGGATGAGAGTAAGGGAAGGGGTGGGTGGTGGATGTTAGTATAGGAGGGAGGAGAGGTGGGTTTCGGTAAGTGGGGTGGTAGGCTGTAGTCACAGGAATGGTAGGGGCAGTGGGTGGTTGTCAATGATAAGGAAAGTGGTAGGAAGTGGATTACAATAGGGGAGGGAGGGGAGAGTGTGTCTGTAGGAGGGTAGGTAGTTAGCGGTAAGGGAGAAGCATCGTTTGGTGGCCTGCCGCAAGTGAGGGGTGGCTAACAACGAGAAGCGAGGTGCGGTGGGAGCCCGATCACGACAGAGGAGGGAGGGTGGGAGGTGGATGGAATCAATGGAGGGTGGGTGGGCAGTATAAAATGAAAAAAGGAGGGAGGGGAGGGGGGTCTCAGTTGGGGGTGGGTAGCTGAGATCTAGACCATTGCACAGAGGTCGGACTGCAGGACACCGTGCCACTTAGGCTGAACCACCATACATATTGGACGCCATGCTTTTCGAGGATGAACCATTTGACTCTCCGGATACCATTCCTAATAAGGTCGAACTACTTAAAAGGTTGAAAATCAAAGGATAAAGGAAATAGAAATCATGAAATTATTGATCTAGTGAAACTTAAAATAAATTGGCACATATACATTATATTAGGAGAGAATTTCATTGTCAAGAGCAGCAATGGAGGCGGTAGTAGTGGGGTTTTGTGAGAGTTTGGAGGCATTATAGGAGATGAATGAGTTAATGTTATTTTTATTAGAACCAGAAGGGATTTTAAAAGTGATTTCAAAATAATGATGATAAAAATAAGTTTTATCCGTATTAGAAAAATCATTGATAAAACAACTCTTTATCAACTCTTAAATTCTAATACTAATAAACTAGAGTTTTATCATCATTTTTTAGCACTGATAAACATCATTCATTATCAGCACTAAAAAATTTCTACTAAATATCTAATATTAATAGTATATGTATTTAGTTATAAATATAATCATAAATGAATATGTTTTGAAATATTTCTATATATTTAGAAATATAATATATATTTAGAAATATAATATATATATATATATATTTAAATATATTTATTTATAATTATAAATATATATATATATATATTAGGTTCTTGGGGTTACAATTACACTTAAACACAAAAAGACACCACACACATAGACCAGAGAGGCGGGCCATGCCCCCCTAAGGGGATAACCCACACATAAAGTATTAATTATTTAGTACAAGGAATGCATTCTCAGTGAGGGAATGGGTGAAAAAAAAAATTATCTTCAATGAAATTTTTTCAAACTTGGTTTATGTTTCGGAATCACTTGAACCTAATAAAGAGGACTCTAGGATTCAATAATTTTCTCATAAGTTTAAAGTGAAGGGTTACATGAATGCCGATCCTATTAGTGTCCACTTTTGTTTATTATGGAATTATTTCATTTCAATTAATATACATTGGTTTTCATTTCAATTCATGACCCCATAGTTTAATGTAGGGTATCATAGCTTGTTATTAATCATTGTCTATGATAAATGTGACGTGCATGATAGGGTGGTTTTAAGTCATTATTTAGGAACTTTCATTCTAGGTGACTCATCCTAGACGTTGCGTGAGGATTTCAACATTATGGAAATCATTGAGGTTAATAATGGTGGGGACATTACCCATGAGAGAAATACATTATTTTTTTCATTCATTGCTAGTAATGGGATCTTGGATGCATGTTATGTGGAGGATTAGTATACTTGGTGTAAAAATAAATTAGGAGATCATTAGATGTGGTGTGAGCATGATAGTTGTTTGGTGAATGGTTGGGCTTTGTCATCCTATGATGAGAAAAAGGTTGCTCATCTAGCTTATAGCCTTAAGGTCATTCGGCCCACCACATATCATTAGCTTCTAAAAATGTCAGAGATGAGATATTTTAGTTCTCTATATTGTGAATATAATATCCTATCTATTTGGATGTTATGAGGGATTCATGGAATCGAACCTGTCATGGTGATCCATGGATGAACCATCACAATATGCTTTGAAAAATTATATGTTATCTTTTTTCATGTATAAATAACTAAGAATCATGTGTACATGATATCAAGGAGATTAGTGGGGAGATTGACCTCTTGGAATTATACCTCAATAATGAAAGGGATGAGGCCCTTTTAAGAAACCTACAAAACATGAAATAGGATCTAGATGAAATTATTCTTAAATAGTAATTAATGGCTTAGGAAATATCAAGGAAAAGATGGATTTAGGATGGTGACATTATCATAGAGTATTTTTATGCATGCATTAAAGAAAAAGACCGAGTTACGTGAACAAATATTTTGATGGAGGATGTATCATTCTTGGATGATCATGATAAGGTCAGGGTGATGGTGGATGTTCACTTCCAATATATCCTTGAATGAAAAAATCCATACATGAAAACGAATTATCCAGGGATAATGACTATATCTTCCACACTATCCTTCACCAGGTCATGGAGAGAGAGAATGATCATTCAAAGGTTGTTTCAAATGAGAGGGAAATTGAAGATAATGTATTGATGCTAGACATAGAGTGTGCAACTAGGACAGTTTTATTTCCATTCAACTCTTATAGGGTTTCATGGTATGTGGTTAAACGATGTATGATTATATCCATTCAATGTTACATTTATGGAGGAAACCTTCTACGCATTGCATGTTCTATGAAGATAATGTTGATTCCAAAGGTCCAAGATCCAATATCAAACAACCAATATAATCCAATAAGTGTGTGAAATGTTCCATATAAGGTGATATCCTGTTTTCATCACAATAGGATATCAGTTATCTTCTTCACAAGATCTTCGATGAGAAACATGGTTTAATAATGAGGAATATTCATGGTGCCATCGGATTGGATCATGAGGTGATTGGTGAAATAAAACAAAAAACTTTTTTCTCCAACAAGGTTATTATGTTGGACATGAAAAAATATTTTGTATGGGTGGAATAATAATTCAACTTTAGATTCATTTTAGGTATGGGGTTTCCCTCTTTGGTTTCTGACCTTATGTTTATGAGTTTTAGATCAGCCTAGATTTCTACAACCTTCATAAGAAAATAATATGTTTTCTTTAAATATACGTGGGTTTAAGAAAATGGTTCCATCACTCCACATTATTATTTAAAAAATATTGGATGTTATAACATGTTATATCAATTATAAAATTGATCGAGGAATTATTATACCTTATCGAAGTAGACACATGGCTAGAAGTCTCAGTCATCTAATGTTCATAGATGATACCATACTGTTTATAAACTGAAGTATTAGATCAGTTCATCTTATCAATGAAGTTCTTATAGAATATCGGAAATGGAGTTGGAAAATAGTGAACTGAGACAAGATTTCATTTTATTCATGGAAAATAATAGTTAAGATAAGCGGTTTGGTAATGTGGTGGGGGATATGGACAAGAAAAAAGAGAAATTTACAATGGAATATTTTGAAGTAATGGTCTCACCAAGAAAAACTAAAATAAAACACTTTTATAAGGTCATCGATATAATTTGGGTTTTTATTCTGAATTGGAATGAAATATTTTTATCCTTTAAAGGGAAAATCACTCTCATCAATAGTGTGATTTCATCAATCCCAATGCATACATTATCTACACTCAACATTCCAAATAAATTCAAATATAATGTTGATATATTTCAGAATTATCTTGTGTGGGATGGTTATATAGAAGGAAAAAATCTTTTTGATGTGTGGATTATGATTGAATGACAGTTATTTGAAGGGTGTCTTAAATTGAAATGTGTATTATGGAGTATCATGGGTTTTCAGGCCAAACATCCATGGGTGTTCATTAAGTGGTGAAATTTATTTGGAAGGTTGATGTATTATATGTATGGGTATGATGTGAACATATAGAGAGTCAAGAATTCATGGATCTAAAAAGTGATTCAACCCATCATTCCTATCTTACAGCAGCACTCTTGGAAAAATTTTAGGTTGTGTGACCTTAACCTTTGCCCTTAGAATTCAGTGGGGACAAAGCTGGTCTTTCTAGGTTTTCCAACTCCTAATAACACATTCAACGAAGGAATAGAGTACCCCATATTTACCAATGATTTCCTTTATAAATAGCAGAAGTAAATCATTGATATCTTTGTGCTATGCTCATATCCATAAAAATATGACTTTATAGGCTCCTCTTGTAGGAACATCTCAATGAATGGATTTATCAACATAACAATGGATATGAGAAGCCGCGATGAATGGGGGGATGTGTTGTGGTTATTGGAAATACCAATGAAATACATCTTCCTAGTATGGAATGTACATAATTGGGCCCTCTCGACGGAGGATGAGATCCAATGCATGAGAGTTATTCATTATTGAATGTGTTTGTATTGTAGATAACCAAATATCAAATGATATGAAAAATTATATTTAAAATATAATTTCTTAAAGTTTATTGAAACATGTTTTGGTAGTTAAATGGGCATCTCAAGAAGATATTGGAGAGGTCTTTCTGGATAGGTGGTTTCATGGTTCAAGTAACTGTGGATCAGAATTGAAATTCATAGCCATCACTCTCATTGAAGGATGTTGGAACATCTAGATAGCTAAAATGAGGCAAGACATATATATAATTTATCCCCCAAAAATAGGTATTATATAGAAAACCCAAAACCTACTCATGGATGTCACTGGGCTAGGTATAAATTGGCAGCCTTCTCCCTCTATAGGATACATCCGGTTATCCAATCCCCCTTGAATAGAATCACTTGTTTGACCAAGGGGTGGTGGGTTCGATGACATCCACCTCTCAATGGATTCAAATATAAAAATTATGGTTCTTGTCTCCTAGACATCACAGTAGTGGGAGGGGTTATTTGAGATAAGAAATGCTTGGTAATCCTAGACTTTCAGCCACTTATGGAAGAGTCGATTCCCTTCAAGGAGAAGCACTATCTATGATCACTAGACTAATGGCATGGATGTAGTGAAATATACAATTGAAAACAGTTGATACTGACTCCATAGTGGTTCATAAGATTCTACAGGACACATGTAACATCTCTTTGTCTACTGATTATGTCACTCAAAAGTGTAATATCTTAGTGAGCCACCACACATAGGATCTTCATACGTAGAGAGAAGGGAATATGGTTACTTATTTTTTGGATTCTATGGGGACTCTAGGGGAGAAGATAATATACTACTCTAGAATTGGATAGTTTCCTTTTGAGGGGGACAATCTGGAGAGAGTAAATTCTTTGGGGATTCACTACATTAGACCTCCTTACTTTTAATGCCTTTTCTTCTCATCTCACATGTTTTTTATGGAATATAGTAAAATACATATATTGACTCTAAAAAAGAGGCTAGTGAGGGAGAAGTATCTCTCTATCTGTGGAATGTAGATGACATAATGAATTTCCATTATTTTATGATATCCTCCTTGTCCTTGAGATTATAAAGTAAGATGAGGTTATGGATGTGTATTGAATCATTTCTAAACTATGATATCATTATCAAGAAAAGGATAAATCATGGATATATGAGATATCAAATGCATTTTTCATGTGGAAGCTTAGATAGTCGGCACTAGCTGAGCTATATACAGTAAATATGATTTTATACATTTAGTTCCTATAATGTAACATCCTACGATTTTGTGAAATATTTCATTTTTCTCACACAAAAATAAATCTTTTCGATATTTTTCATTTCACACAACCTTGAATATAGCTTGTGTTACATGAAATCACCATGTTATTCTTGTTGTGTACATAACACCAGGTTAATCATGGGCTACAAAAGACGCGTATATTAGATTTCGGTACATAGAACCATATTTTTGGATTCCGCTACACACAATGTTGAGTTCTTTTGATGGATTATGCTACATGCAAGACTGAGTTTTACCGTACAATAGTGTATTATTAAAATATCATTATTTAATATTATAAGACATAATAGATCCATTAAATTAGAGGTTATGAATTGTTCAAACAAAATTATGATAATATATGTTTTATAAGATGAAATAATTTGTTATAAATTAATTAGGAATTAAAATATATACAAATTGAATATATGGTAATAATTTTTTTAATACTCTGAAGTTATTTTCTGTTAAAAAATTATGTTAATTACTATTAGTGAATCGAAAAATTAAGATTAAAAATAATATTATAAATATCATAAAACTACCCTAATCATTATAAAATATTATTAGATGAAGAAAATTAGACTCATATCACAAATTTATTATAAATTTAATTATTTAATGGACACATTCCAATGAAAATTATTTAGATATGATTAAAATTAAAGAGAGTGAATAAATATCACACACTTACTTTCAATTAGTATAATATCTTTAATATGGGGATAAATAGAAGATATTTTTGACTATATATAATCTACAGAAATATAAAAAATTTATCTAAATCATAGAAATTTATTTTAATTTTTTGGTAAATAAATTATATTCAAAAATTCTTATAAAATGATGATCCCGTAAATATTCCATTAATGAGGTAATTAATTAAATGACATTAGAAATATTAAACTAAATATTACATGGCATACCTAATGTGATAAACGACATTTATATGCTAATATGACATGTTAGGTGTGAAATAATGGAATTGGTGTGAGGTTATCTTACAGTATTTATTTTACTAATGTCCAAATAATGAATAGAATCAAAATTGACGCTTATGATGTTTTTTGAAGATAATATTTTATTAAAATATTTTAAAATAATAAAATATACTTAAAAAATAAAAATAAATTATCATATTGTATGAAATGTTATAAATAATTCCTTTAAGATTTAATTTACATCATATTAGAAAGAATAATATATCCTTCTAAAATATAAATTGTTGTTTCCATAATTTTAATTAAAATTGGATAACGTTAGGTTAAACATAATGAAAAGGATTAAAATAATAAAAACCCTTTATAAAATATATTAGATGCTAATATTAAAACCCTATATATTCTTAAATTTGATTAAATATTCTTTTTTATTTATTTTTATTGAGATAGAAATTTTTATAAATTAATATTTGAGTTAATTCAAAAAGATCCCCCAGCTTCATTATAAAAGAAAACCTCCTCCCACATCTCATTTCATCACTTTTAGTAATCTATATTGACATATAATTAAAAAAATATCATCTAAAATTTATTATCCACATTATAGAGGTTTTGATCTTCCCAAAGGACCAACTCTATTTTTCTTTAGAAGATATCTAATGGATATGTTTCGAAGAAGTGAAAATGACTCTAATAGATCACTCACATTTTATAAAATTCAATAAAACATCAATATAAATTATATATATATCATGAAATAATAACTTCATAATCCTAAAAACCAGAAATATTATTATTATTATTATAAACACACCATTATACATCCCCTTTCCCATTGAACAAAAAGTGAATGTATAACATGTCCATACGTATTTCTTACCATCTCCTCATGATGATAAAATTAAATGTACATTACTATATTTTATGAGTGGGAATTATGAAGGGTTTAATGTTAATATATGATAAATATTAAATATTTTTACTTTTTTAAGGAAAATATCTTATCTAAATTTTTACCAACTAATATTTTGGGAAATGATAACTCTGCTCATGCTGACGTATGGCTTACCATCTTCTCGATGCGATCTGATTTATATTTCATCTATATTTTATATAAATGGTAATAAGGATGTTTTTTATGAATATATATAATTTGACGTACCAGACCTGGATTCCACTTAATGGGTGCCCTGATCCCGGTGGGCCACATGGCCTCATGCACATCTCCTCAAATGCCAGAGGCTACTGAGTAGCAGTGTAGAAATAGGGTGTGTCTATGGGGAGACTATTCCCACATTAGCAGAGTGTATCATAGTGAATGAATATAAAAAATAGTAAAAAATGAAATAAATATAAATAAACATCATAATAAAACTTATTTACTAGATAAATTAGAATAACAATAACATCATCAACTAATAAAATGATTATGTAATGACATGTCACTTGAAAACTAGAACACATGGATACAAGACCATAGGAATAACATGTTTACAAAGTAAAAGTAACAAAGACTACTCCAACCATCTTGAGATCTGACTAAGTCATATTCTATCATGATCCATACTAAACAATAAGAAATCATGTTTTTGAATCCATATACTTCACTTTTTCAGCACCTTCAACCATGAAATCTACTCCAGGTACCAAATGATGTCCGAAGAGGGTGTGAGATAAATATAAATGGGCCACCACAAAGAGTGTATATATCATCCATCCCATGAAATAGATTATAGTAGTTTTTAGGAATGCATATATAAAGTAAAAAAACAGTACACTATAACTAAATACCCAAGTACCAACTTCATCCCTCAGCTGGTGTCTAAACATTTTATCAGTTCTTCTTAATTATGATTTTATTTTAATATTTCACGTGAGGCATTTCCAGTACAGACATCACCTCGTGATACTATATGTAGTGGAGTTCCCAAAATGTAACAAGGCAACCTGACAATGATATCTAGTGAGGGAGTTCTAGGGTAATACAAAATGTAATTTAGATCTCACAGAATTCTTACTAAGTATTATCTGAGTCTAGCTAATGGGATAGAGTGTGGTCTAAAGATTGTACAGTAAGGCATTCCAGAATACGGTTCTTACTATTCCCATGGAGATTGACCAATGTACAATGGGGCTAAGTAAATACAGAGACCTATGTTATTTATCCATGGCACCAACTAGTCAATGATGGATCCAAGAAGAGTATTCGAGGTATCATTTAGTAATTTAATTGACCCTATAGTGGTATACTGGGAATCCGAGTAATAGACAAGAACCAGAGTCATGGTGGTTATATACCTAAGAAAACATCATCCTTGAATTAGAATGGGGTTCCAAAGTCTCATGGTTTTATCCTCTCAAAATCTATGGAGAACATGAGTCAATCAAATCTGATTTGATATTGTAATCATGTAATCATTCATTTGTTTCAATCCTTGTCTCTCATTAGTGTGGATAGGCCAAGAAGCATTGAAAACATTTAATCAAGTCATAATTTACAATTAAGGCATATTCAACTATTGAGGTTCACTCTACTACCTTCCATGAATATGGAAAGGGGTACTACAACATGAAACCATAATTCAGACACATTTGAGAATGCCATGTTATATACATTGTATACATTCCATTTACAATTTCATAATTAATAATCAATTAAAATAACTTACCTTAGGTGGGTTAAGTGGTGAGCATTCAAGGTACATGCCATTATACAATTCTCATTATTAGAAATCCATTTATTATAAGAAGAATCACCTTTAAGAAGGTTAAGAAAGGGTACACTCGAATGGTGGCTAAAATATGCTGAAACACTAAAACCCAAATATGGCATAACCTTCAACATTAGTCATATTCAGTTGTGGGTGTAACCACAAATAACTAATCACATATTTTAAAAGATCTTAATAGTACAATTCTAACATGTATAATCAAGACCTGTGAATTTGAGAAATGGACTCTAATGAAATTAGTGGGCTCCACATGAATATTTCAAAATCGATAAACATTGGGGATGATCTATAGAACACCCTCCTTAGGGTTTTATAGATCCCATCCTCTTATATTAGCCCATGATTTTCCTCATATTAGAGTATATATATGAAAATGTGAATAACAGTCACCTGTCGATATCTATGTCAAGAGAAAGAGAGTAGAGGAATGACTAAAGGGGACTCGAGTACTTACCGTTGTGCATCCAACATGATGAATAAAAGCTCGATTTAATATAGGACGAAGGAGATCTCTTGATCCCTTTCTTTGGCCTTCATGAAGCTCAAAAAGTAGTGGGAATGGTCTTAATCCTACTAGTTCCCAGATTAGGGAGTAATCCGGTGGTAAAAAGGTCATTTAGGGAAAAACTGGAAATTTACCAAAAAAAATTTAGCCTACACATAGTTTTTCCACATGGTTTGTCAAACCATGCGCAAACTGAATGAGATGGTTTTTCCTAAAAAAATATCATCCCCATGGTTTGATCAAACCGTGTTTAACCCATACATGGGTACCTGGGAAAAAGGAGTATTTTCATGGTTAGGACCCATGGTCGTTCACTAATCGTGCAAGGTGGTTCTGTCCAGAAACAAAAACAAAATATGCACGGTTTATCAAACCGTGCAGAATTGTAGCACAGTTTACTTTAACTTTTTATCGATGATTTTTTTCCCTAAAATGATGTGTTTTGGGATTTGAACAATCCCTGAATACCCTCATAATATTTACTAACGAATTAGGAATCCATATTTGTTCCAAAGTAAATATTTAGTCCGAAAATTAAAGTATCCATTCCTGAGTGAACACAGTGTTCTTATAGTCTTTTTCCCTTAAAAGAACTCCCCCCTCCCAAGTCTCCTTCCATTGGTAAAGAAACAATAACTAAAAACAACTCTGTCCTTTGGGCATATACATCATCTTCCCTCTCCCATGAGTCGTTCTGTACTCTCCCATTATTCAATATCACATATTTGAGAGAGAGAAAAAATCCTTGGAGAGACTTCATTATTTGATCGATGATGCATACTGGATATTACTCAAAGATAACATCATTATATAACTCAATATCCTCAGGATCAAAGGTATGAGATGGGTTAACATGATATTGGAAAATTTGTGAGGCAATAAAGACGTCGTCTGTGGCATGGTACCTATTAGGTAGTAGAATCTGATATGTTACATGACCGACTCTCTGTAGAATGTCAAATGACTTGACATAATGAGGTGAAAACATTCCATACTTCATTAACTATCTGTTTCCAATCATGTGTGATACTCTAAGAAAAACACAATCCCTTACCACGAACTCAATTGGTCATCAATGGAGATTGGCATTATATTTCTATCCAGACTGAGAAGTAGTCATGTGCTTTCTAATCAAATGGACCTATTGTGAAGTCTCCTGAATGATACAAGGACCTAGTAGGCCACATCACCTTCCTCTGGTCATCAGAGGGATGAATGAAATTGCCTACCAAATAAGGCCCCAAAATGAGCCTTCTAAATCATCGCCTGAAAACAATTATTATAGAAGAACATGGTGAGAGGGATATGATTCTCTTATAAACCAGTGAAATAAAGGAATCATGCTCAGGGAATATCCTATAGAACCTTTATTTTTTTTTTATTTTCCATCGGTCTGAGTGTGAAAAGTTTTTTATAAGAGCACATGAGTCCCCATAGATTTTTGTAATCCTTTACAGAATCGTGAAATTAAACGAGCATCCCAATTTGAAATGATATTACATGGATCCTTATATAGTCATATGATCTCACAGATATATAGTCTTCCCAACTCCTCAACTAAAAAAGTCTCGCATATAGTAATGAAGGGGTATTATTTCGTTAGTCGGTCAATGACTACCCAGATAGCATCGCTACCCCTCAATGACCTACGTATGATGACAAGAAATCCATAACAACATATTTCAATTTTCATTTAGGGACTCAAAGTGGTTATTACAACCCTTCAGCTCTCAAGTGCTCTACCTTCACCTACTGATAGGTGGAATACCGAGTTATAAAAGCTGAAATCTAATGATTCATTCCCGGAGACCAATACCTGCGTCACATCTCTCAATACATATTCGAGATTTCAGGATGAAATTCCCACTAAGAAGCATGGTACTCCTTCATAAACTCCTCTCTAATATCTTTAGGAATTCAGATACGTCCACATAGACATTGGATGTCATCACTGTCCACAGACTACTATAGAGGTGGGTTGTCTCAGGATATACTCTCACGAAGAGCCAAACCGTCTTGATTTTAGAACTACCTACTTTTCACCTTATCATGTAAGGAAGAGGTAACTTTCAAGGAAGAGAGGTAATAATTCTCTTAACTATCATGTAACTCTAGATTATTATCAGAAAAGAGGGCCATCATTGGATTCTTGTAAAACTTGTGTTTTAGTTTTCCAACTTAGTGCATTATGGACCACATTTCCCTTTACTGACAAATAGTCATGATCAATATCAAAGGATTGTAGATATTCAAACAATATCTATTGTCTAAGGTTTAAGTCCCACTGATAAAAGATATACATGAGGATCTTGTGATCT
The DNA here is from genome assembly GCA_963277665.1 of Viscum album. NCBI lineage: Eukaryota > Viridiplantae > Streptophyta > Magnoliopsida > Santalales > Viscaceae > Viscum > Viscum album. Next base: position 1,012,079,572 of record OY728131.1, read on the forward strand.
GTATAAACCACAATGTTCTCAAAAAACAGAAAATGTCTCCTGAAATATAAGGCATGGAAATCTTTCTCTATCTTGAGGTCATGCGTCGGGTAATTTCTATCATGAGACCTTAACAGCTGAGATCCATACACAATGACTTTGTCTTCTTACATCAACAGTACTCCTTTTCCATTGCTTAATTCATCACAGAAGTTGATATATCCTTTTCTCGGTTCAAAAATTATTAGAATATGTGCCAATATAAGCCTCCATTTCAATTCGTGAATGGATTTATCACATGATTCTAACCACGGGAATTTAACACCCTTCTTTATATGTCTAGTACTTGGTCAATAATGACATGAGAATTCATGTAGGAAAATATTTTAATATATAGTGATCCCTATGAAAATATTGATAACAAACACGTTCTTGGGCTACTCCCAGGTAGGTACGTCACTATCATTTTCATTGTCAATATATACTCTTCATACATAGATAATAGGAACAATGAAGTGGACCTTGTTGATTCAATATTCTCATATATCAAGATTGGAATTAAGCTAATGCTCTCTCAGTGTATTCAAAATGATCTCAAGATGGTTGGCATGGTCATTATGAGAGTGATAATACACCCGATTTCATCCACAATACCTCAAAAAATGAGTCCAAATAGGGGTGGAAACCCTATTCATAAAATCAATGAAAATTGCATAAGCTTTCATAATAATGAACAACATAACAAGATACTCGTATAGACCATACGTACAACAAAAATTTGTATGAGGAATTTTTTATGGTCTGACATGCACCTTATGATAACATGATCTTAGTTTGAACATAGATAACACATTTTCTCCTCATATCTGGTAACATACAACATATATTCGAGTAATTGGATACTGATTCTTGACCATATGCTGGTTCAGCCATATCGAATACATTCATAAATGAAGAGTTCCACCCTACTTCTATTCAAAAAGCAGAGGTGAACCCAAAGAGGATGTATTGGGCCATATAAAGCCTTTAGCCTCTAGGTCCTCTATCTGCTATTGACGATCCATAAGAACAATATGTTCCATCTTGTATGGATGAATGGACACTAGGGAGGCTCCTAGAACAATCTTTATTGAAAACTATACCTCTCTCTTTGGAGGTAATCTAGAAAATTCATTGGGGAATACATCCCTGAAATGATGAACTACCGGAGGGAAATTATTTTGAAGCTAACTCTGGTCCTCCCTGAAAATATTTTCAATCTGGGTGGTAACTTCACCTATCCAATTATTCTTTTGTCCAGATCTCCCAACCTAGAAATACTATTCAACTTTGAAAAGATAACTGCAACCATCTGGTGACGCAAAGGAGACCTTGCATCGATAGAATTATAAAATGGAATGATACTGGACTAACTATTCTATCATGAGAATAAAATCTAAGCTCGTCGTCTTAGTAACAAAGAGATTCCACAAGAAAGGGTAACTTCCAACCTCATGGGGAATGTCCCTAGGCTGGAATATTCCCTCAGTCTTGATTATAAATGGTGTTCGAGGGTCATCACACCATAGTGATACTATATCTCTAGTCCAAGACCTTTCACAATAGATATAGAAATGAAAGGGTTTGAATCACCAGTATCAAAAAAAAGAGATAATAGTGGATGCTACTTGAATTGTATATCATACTATAGATGGTCATGTAGACCAATTCTTGGGTATCACTTATAAAGCATGTAACCGACCTGATCGACGACCCTATGTAAACTATTGACCACCATAATCATGAGTAATCTACTGGCACAACTGGTGACCAGGGGTCGGACTACCATGGAAATGACCTCCTTCTCAGCCAAACCTGCCGGTGCTTTTCTAACTCCCCACTTGACATGGCACAAAAGAACTTGCTCTAATAGGTGGAAGGGATGCTGATCATTTTCCACTTCAATCTGGTGGAATGATCTTGCCGAAACAGTGATGATGACCCATACAACCACAATCCCGACACCTCATAGGGTCTCTTCCAAATTGGTACATCTTATTCCATTGCCTTTCACACTGATGAAACAACATAGAGATATCAAACCAGATACTATGGCTGACACTGCCCTATTGTGAAACATTAGAGGAACATTTCCTATATTTGGAAGAACTACTGTCCTGACATGACACATATCCTTTAAACCCGGTACTTGTGTTCTCCCTCAGGTTTTGTTTAGTGATAAGGTCCTAATCAAATATTGCAGAAAAGGTAGGAAGACAAAATACATTCACCTAAGATTAGATGGTGTACTAGAGACCATCCTCAAAATGTCTATCATGTGAAATCTCACCACCAGCTAGAAGCGGGAAAAGCACTGTAAATCAGTGAATCATGATGAATATTACATAAAATTCATTGAAACATGCTTTAGATACATGAACTGACTTTCTCTGTCTACTCCCAGTGCCTATGAATAGTATAGATCATAGAATGCAGTATAGAAATTAACCCATAACATGCACTGATGACGACCAGCATGGGTAACCACATCCCACTGAGGCTTGTCCAAATTCAAAAGCATATATGTAGCAATATTTACTGTCCTCTCTGGAAGAGTTTCCATATGATCAAAGATAGATAGAATGACCTATATTAAATACTCGTCAGCCTGATAACCACTATCACTTGGAAAAGTAGGAGGATGATGTTTCTGGAACTCGTTGGTCAGATCAGCCACCGTAGGTGCAACCCGTGGAGCACCAAGCATGGAATGCATCAGAAGTAGGAAACTATCACGGACATGGTATTCAGTTCCAGGATCAAGTACAGTAGGTTGTTCCTCATGTGGCACCCTTGGAGTTATGAATAACGATTCATGACCCACCCTGTCAATATCATTTTCTTCACTAGCCTCATGGTGAACGACATAAGGATGTTGTGGTGGAATCTGTCTATATATGCCATGCACACACCCCGAAACATTCTTTGAAAATAAGATAGCATCACTAATGGAAACTGAACGTACCAAAAATCACTACCCAAGGCATACTACCCCAAACTACCTTCTTAGATGGATAGGTATCGGTGAGGTCTCAAGTATTTGTTTCATGTCATTTAGCAATTAATTTCCAAGTTCACTCCTTTACCATTCATAGACCTGACAAGGAGTGATAATGATGTGCAACCAATTCATTTTTGATTTATGGATTCACATTATAATGGATATCCATTTCAAATGAATATGTGCCCATACACCTATCTCCAGAAATGGGACCCATATACTTATATCATAATGGCTCTACTTGGTAAATTACTCATATTAGCACATGAGGGCCCATACAACTCATGAATTGAGATAGGGAAACACTAAATCACATAAAAATACATACATGTACAAGGAATCAATCACAACATCAGTCAACAATCTCAAGCATATCAAAAAATGAAAATCAATGAAATGAACCTATATGGCATAAAAATATACATGACATGTGAACTCTATGTGCCAATAATGATGAATGTAACAATGATCCAGGCCCTTATATCATCAGGATAAAGATAAATAAATTATCAGAGAAATAATAAACAGCACAACACAACATGAACATCACCCAATGGTGAAATTATATCAATGGTAATATGAAAAAGTATAACAACAATTATAATGTAGGCAACCTGGTTTTTACCCCAAACAAGGGTTCACGACACCCAAGCATAAATTATGACCAAGTCCCAAGTGTTTCTATTCTCCAATATTTTGTATCCAAATAGTAAATCAAGAAAATAATCCACCTTTGATACCACTTTGTGATATCCCAGACCCAGATGCCACTTAACGGGTTTCCCATGCCTGGTGGGTGACATGGGCTCAACCACATATCCCCAAAATACCAGTGGATTCCTACTAGCAGTGAGGGACCAGGGTGTGTCCATGGGGAGACTAGGACCTCATTCAAAGTGTGTAGAATAGTGTAAGGATATAAACAATAGTAAACAATGTAAGAAATATAAATAAAAAATGGAAGAAAACTGATATACTAGATAAATGAGAATAAAAATAACTATATCTATTGAAACAATGATGATGTAATGACATGTCACTAGAAAAATAGAAAACATGGATACAAGATAATAGGCATAAAATGATAAAAAATGTAAAACAAAAACAATGACTACTCCAAGAATCATGAGATATAAATCAGCCATATTCTTTTAATATCCATCCAAATTAGTATTCAATCAAGTGTTTTAAGCCGTATGATACTCATTGTCAACACAAACAACCATGTAATCAGCTTCGGGTACCAAACAATGCTCTGAGAGGGTGTGAGATAAATCTCATTGGGCCACCACAAATGGTTTTTATATTATTTAGTCCATAAAAGAGAATATAATAGTGTGCATTCATGGATTTATAAAGTGAAGAAAACAGTACAGTATAACTAAATACATAGGTAATTTATTCAGCCCCCTGTTGGGGTCTAAACATGTAACTAGTTCATTTTAATTAAGTAATTACCATTTAATGATAATTGGTCACGTGATGTATAGCTAGCACTGACATCACCTCATCATAGTATATGTATTGATGGTCCAAATACATAACAAGGAAACCTGACAATGATATCCAGTAAGGGAGTTCCAGGGTAATAACAAAGGTAATTTAGATCACACGGAACACTGAATCAGTTGACCCTAAGTCTAGCTATGGGGTAAGATTTTAATCAAATAAGCGTAATCCAAGGAATTCCACAATATAGTGCATATCGAGTACAAGGTGATCAACCAAGGAAAAACGGTTCTAAGAAATGATATGTCCTAATGTGATTTCACCATTGAACCTACTAGTTAATGTTGGCTCCATGGAGTCTATCCGAGGTATCCTGTAATAATGTAAAAGACACTAAGGAAGTATACTGAGAATTCATGGAATATAAAATAACTAGATTATAGGTGGGTATAAACATAAGAAAACCACATCATATAACAATGGGGTTCCCAATTCCAAGGTTATTCTTCTCTCAGAATCCACAGAAAGCCTGAGTCAATCCATTCCTATTTGATATTGGAATCATGTGATCATTTATGAGGTTCAATATGTGTCTTCCATTAGTGTGGATATTCCAAGTAGCGTTGAGACCATTTAATCAACACTTAATTATCCATTTAGGCATACTCTATTATTGAGGATTACTCTGCTACATTCTATCAATATGGAAAGGGGTGCTACAGACATGAAACCTTTATTCAAACTCATTTGTTATGGCCAAATTTTATACCTAGTATACTTTCCATTACTCATTTCTCATTTAATAATCATCTTGAAGCACTTACCTTTGGCGGGTAAAGTTGTGAGCATACATGGTACATTCCATTATGAAATTCTCATTAATAACAAGCCGTTTATTTCAAGAAAACTCACCTTTAGAAAGGTCTAGCATGGGCATACCAGAACGGTGGCTCAAACAAGACGAAACACTAAAACCAAAACATGGCGTACCCTTAATCATGTGGCAGATTGAGTTGTGGGTGTATCCTCTAACAACTAATCACATATCTGAAAATATATTACCCATACGATTCTAACACATACAATCATGACATGTGAATTTGAGAAACAACCTCTGATGAAATCGGTGGTCCCTATATGATTATTCCAAAATCATGGATCATTAGGGATGAGTAATAGAAGACCCGAATTAGGGTTGTAGGACTCTCCTTGTTCGATATTTTACCATTATTGTCATCATATCAGAGTAGATCTATGAAAATGTGAAAACTATCGCAATATTATATCTATGTCGAGTGTAAGAGAGAAGAAGAACTACTAAAGAGGACTCGAGTACATACCGTTGTGCATACAACATGATGAACGAATGCTCCATCATATTCTTGATAAAGGGGATCTTTTGATCCCAAGATTTGGCCTTCAAAAATATAGAATGATGGAGGAAAACAACTTGATCCCATAGGTTATCAGATTAGGGAGGAAGATGGGGGTAAATAATACATGAAGGTAGAAACTGGTAATTTACACCTAATTTTAGCATGCATACGGTTTGTCCGCACGATTTTTCAGACCATGTGCAAACCATACTAGGAGATCCTGCTTGAAAAAAATATCTTTTTCATGGTATGATTAACCCATTTTCAAGACATGCATGGGTACATGGGAAAATGTTGCATATGCACGGCTAGGCTGCATGGACGTGCGCCAACCATGTAAGGTCGATCTATAAAAAACACAATCCACACAGTTTTCTAAAATGTTCGGAATTCTGGCATGGTTTAATATAAACCCTTTTCCAGCCCAGTTTTTCCTAAAAATTTGTCTTCCGGGCTCCGAACAGTCCTTATACAACCTCGGAACCTTTAGTAACTCCTTAGGAATCTATATTAGGTCCAAAGTAATGATTTAGACTAAAAATTAAAGGATCCATACCTAAGGGAATGGTCGAGTTCTTACATATAATTTATTTACGCTTCTGTAATTAGTATATATACATATATTTCATTTACCATCTCCCTTTCAAAATTATAATAAACCAGAACCAACATTCAAGCGTAACTACAGATTATCATTTCCAAGAATGGTCCATTCTATATCATATATATATATTATATATAAGTTATTATAAATATTTATCTAATGAATATATATGATTTTAATATCATTATTTAAATTCTAGAAATAATAAGATCATGATCTCAACAAGGGGATCAAGAATAAAAATTCAACATAAGAGATTGTTAATTGAAATATAACACAACATAGAATTTTTAATAAATGGGTAATAGAAGGTAATAATTAAATAATATTTGGTATGATGAATTTGAAAATTGTTTTTTAAAATATCCATAACAAACTCATATATATAATACAATAGGTTTTAAGGTGTATGAAGCAATCTATGAAATAAGGAAAGGGAATTTTATCTCACATTTTATTCCCTTGAGATACATTCTATATTCACCACTAGTATATTTTGGATGGTGTATATGATGACCAATTACATGTTATATCATTAATTTCATTTATTTAATGATTTTAAATGATTTCATGGAATATATTATTTCACGGGGTTCACGATTCTAATGTTATAGAATAAGGGATTTATTTCTCACTTGCATTTCTATGGGACACAATGTTTTTCTTATACGAGGTTTATATTCTACCCATGAATTTATTTTATGAGTGTTATGCAGATGATTGTGAAATTTATTATATCCATATAAATATGTTTATTTCATAGGGAATTCTATTATTCTTATTATAAATAGATGAATAATTATTTAACAATCTCATCAAGAGTTTGGATAGTTTTACATTAACTCTTCGTTGGGGGATATTTATCTTCCATGTATATGTTTTCTAAAAATGTTTTAACAAATGTTTTTACTATTCCCATTGAGATGTTTAAATTTATTTCTTCACATTTTTGACTTTTTACTATATAGTTTGAAAGTAGTCATTTTTTAGTTTTCAAAATGATGAACTTTATGATGTTTCTATCAAACTTATGAAATTAATGTATTTTTAACTTATACGTCATGATTGGAATTTCTCTTCATCTTAACAACTTAATGAGTGATGTTCAATTTACTATATTCTAGGTTTATTGTAGAAGAATTTTTTTTGTTTATAATTTCATTGGGTAATGATTTATATCTCAGGAGATATACATGGGTATAATTGGGAGTGAATGCAGTTTAAAAAATGACTTTTTTTCTATGATAGTCTTGGGAGTAAACATTAACTACTAATATTTTTATGGGAGTGAACCATGACTAAAAATATGGTATGGGAATTGAAATAATACTACTAATATAGCTTTGTAATTTCTTCCTTGACTGATATGTAAATATTTATTTATCCTTCTGTATATTCCATAATATAATGTCTTATGATATGCTATCATATAATAAGAACTTTGATTATTTATGATCTTTAATGATTTATTTTGTGACATTAAATTAGAAACTTTGATATATAAGATATTTTTTTAATGTTTTTTAATATAAATGTTCATTGTGATTATTTTATGACTGATTTCTACCTTATTTACCCATTATGAGCATCTAATATCACCCTTTCCTGTGTCTATTATTTCCAGGATAAAAAGAATGGTATTAAGTATGATATTTCAAAAAGGTTTTCGGTTATCATGAAATAGGTGGGAGAAGAATTAAATTGGTTAGGAAATATTTCTTATGTTTTTATGTTTCCAAAGTCACTAAACTAATAAGTTATAGATGAATGTGTTTGTTTAATGTTGGAATTTTTAAGAGAAAAGGATGTAAGTTCAATGTATGTTAAGATTGGGTCATTATAGTCAGTATCACAGAAAGGGTGTTGTCAACCTCTAGAACCTTAGATGAGAAAACATTATGGAGATCACAAGATATAGTTCTAAGGAAATTTCTATCGATGTCTCTTGGGATTAGTCTATATATAGGATAAAATATAAGATGATTCATTATAACAATCATTATCCTATAATTAAACCTACGGTGTCATATATTGAAATATTATAAGTAATTTCCCATAATTATGTTGTTCTACCTAAATTTTTATTTTTTATCACACTATGAATTCTGGTTTTAGTCAATGGATAAAACCTGAAAAAAATGTGTTAATGGTGTTTGTGATGGGCTAAATTAGTTTTTTTACTCCTAACAAAGATATTTGTATGGCGGAGTATTAAAAAACATATCTTTATAATCAAAATAACTGTTAATAATTCTAGACATTCTAATGGTTTGAGGAAGGAACAATATTCAATTGAGTCCTTCAAGGGGAAACAATTAAATTCTCTAAGTGGGTCATCTAATCCACTAGTTAATGAACAATGGATCAATACCATTGAAAAGATATTTTACCTTCTTTAGTTTTTGGGACATTACAAATTAATTTTGGCTATATATCATGTGGAATGTGAACTCGATCAGTGGTTGAATCTTATTAAGAACAAAAGGAAACAAGATTAAAATTGAATCTATGGAATGAGAAGAGTTAAAGGTGTTATATTTCAGTTATTACATATTATGTATTCTATGAATTATGATATAAAATATGTTACTTGATCTTAAAAAAATGATGATGAATCTATTGGTACCTAAAAGGAAAAATTTAAAGAGAATTGCAAGGTACGCTTCTAGCATTATCATACAACCAGAAAGAAAGGTAGATCGATTTTTCAATAGATTAAATCCAAGTCTCTGATGGGTGTTAGATAAATTAGACTTCACATGCTATCAAGAGATTGTTCATTGGGATTATTCATTGTGTTATCAAAGTCGAAATGTTATTTGGAGTTACATATCAATCTCATCATTTTGAATAGAAATGAATGATGCGGTTTTATGGAAATTAGAAATACCATAGTGAAAAGAATATGATAATTTATTTATTCTTCATGTGTGGAAATAATAATTGATAAGACTATTATATGGGGACTAGTGAATATTTTACGTGTTATAAAAATGTTCATCAGGAAATTGACTACATATGTGTTGGTAAAGAGATAGATAATGATGTGAACAGAGAAAAGCTTATGCAGAATTTACCTCCCGAAAAACAATTCATATAGTGTAAGGAAAATGGTAATTATTCGAATATATAACAAAGTATAATGGTTAATGATGATGATACTAGTCTAAAACATCTTAAATCCAAATACAAAGGGAAATCTAATGCAGTTACTATTTTCAATGAGGGTTATGGCCACAAAGTTATGGGATGATATATTATTTTTGTAATTTAGTTAATTAATAATGTTGTAGAAGTAATTTTGTTGTATTATGTAATGATGAAACATCTATTTATTGGTCCTATATAAACTTTCCCTTATTATTTAAGATAATATGATTAATGGAATGGGAAACAATGAAAATTGATCAAGTTAACAAGGTGATATTATTGGAGAACACATTATTAAGGGAAGGATAACCATTAACATGTTAATGATATTGAGATAATGATATTTTGATAATTATATGTTGGGTTTGATTATTTAAGTTGGAAGATATATATTTCCTATGAACTAATTAATTTTTTTTGAAAAGTGTTTTATGCTATCATGGATGATGTTTGCAAATTTTTGGACTTCAGTAATATAACCAATAAAAATTTGAATGAGGAAACATGGATGTATTCAATAATGAATTTTTGTAATTACTAATTTCTTAAGATAATACATGATGAAGGTATTCACATCTTTAAAATGTGACAACCAAGAGTTATCTTATGATATATGGCGGATAAATTTTAAGATGATTTTTTGTAAATTATAATGTTTGGGACATTTAGCTTTCAGAAAGGTTTTATGTTTATCTATTTTTGGAATTTTTCATGTTGAGTTTTGGATGAGGTTTTACAGATTAAGGTATTAACTCACCACAGTGTGTTTTATGAATTATGGATAACGTGTACTAACCTTTTTTTGTGCTATATAAAGATGGAATGACCAATCATTTTATTTATGGATCTCGTGATCTGGTAATACTTCTAGAACATAAAATTTACAATCATTTATTGGAAAAATATATGAAGTGAAAATTGATAAAGGAATAAAAAAGTGTGAGATTATCCTAAAATCAAGTAATTATATGTTCCCACGGAAATTATTCAAAAGGGTCTTGAAATAAAATTTTGTCCCATTTTAGTCAATTTTTTATGATATCAATGATCTTTTTAAAGAATCATTGTGTTATGACTTTATGATTGTTAACAATATCTGAACCGTGTTCTATATTACTCTCCATAAAATCATGATATTTAAATTTCTCTTCCATGTCAATGTTTTGACGTTCTACCTATTTTATTGTATTTGGAAACATATTTATCAGTTAGTTTGGGTAACTGTTATATTTATAACATTCCTTTTTAAATGTATGTTTTTGTTTTCATTTTTATGAGTGGGTTTCTATGAAAATAATATTAAAGTATGAAAACATTTATAAAAGATATGAATTAAAATGGGATAAATTAATTTTAAGGTGGATATAATGTAACACCCTATTATTTTTATGAATTATTTATATTTTCTCAAATATATTTAATCATCCTGATATTTTTCATTTAAGGAAACCCTGAATATATCTTATGTTATATGAAAGAACCAAGTTATTCATTATTTTTACACAAAATAAAGTTAATCTTTCTCTATATACAATATATAAATTGGATTTTGGTACACTCAACACTATGTTTGGATTTTGTAACACACAATGTTGAGTTCTTTTGGTGGATTTCATTACACACAAAATTTAGTTTTACTAAACAATTGTATATTGAAAATATATTATTATATTAAATGATTAGATATAACATATCCTTTAAATTATTAGTTTTAAACCATGTTAAATAAATTGCGAAAATATATGTTATGTAAGATGATTTCATTGGTTACCAATTAATTATAAATAAAAATATATACCAATTGAATATAAAAGAAATATTTGTATTGTCATTCTCCCAAAGATATATTATTTTAATAAATTAGTTTAATTCTAATTATTTACGGTTATTTATATAATAAAAATGGTTATATATTTAATAAAGTATTTTTTGTATTCAAGCAATTGATTTTATAGGCATAAGATAAGAACAAACCAAATTTTATGTATAAACCCAATGTTTTTAAAAAGGGTAATTTTACTATCTTTTAATTGGAAAACCTTTTTAAATATATGTTTTTAATAATATTGATTTCATATATAATTAAATGAACTTCTTATTCTAACTGGTGATATAAAAATTTACATTGGATGATTTTTTTTATTTTTCTGATAATGTTCATGTTTTGATGAATAATTAAAAATATATAATTTTTAATTTAAACACATTTTTCATGTAAAAAACTATAGTGTTAAATTATCTATTTAATTGTTTTTAAAGTATAATTAGATTATTATTTTTTCTTTTAATCCAATGTATCTCATTGGAATCAGTTTCACATTGAATTTGGATGTAAAATTTATTTAATAATTTTGATGTTTTCACTTTAAAAACTTATTTTTTAATTCCATAAGAAAGATTAATTTTAAATTAATTTAATCCAATTATATGTTTTTAATAATAATAATGGATTCTGTATTTTTAATATGAATTTATAAATTTAGAAAATATGTATCATTTATTTTTTGTCATTAATAATAATAACATTATAAGTTTTTATTACCACAAGATTTGGAATAATCAGAAAATTAAGTGTAAAAATAATATTATAAATATTATAAAACTAACCTAAAACATTATAAAACATTATTTAATGAGTTAAATTTTACCCATATAACCTACATATTCCTAATTGAATTTTTTTTTGACATTTTTTCATTATAATTATTTAGATACGATTAAAATCAAAGAGAGAGACAAAATGTCACACTCTTAGTTTTAATAAGTATAACATTTTTATTATGGGGATAAGTAAAATATATTCTTTAATATATAAATTATTATGAAATATTAAATTTTTTTCTACATTATATAAATTTATTTTTAATATTTATTAAATGAATATATTTCATAAATTATTAAAATTAAATAATGTAGTAATTATTCAATTGATGAGATAATCAGTTAAATGACATTACATGTATTAAAAGAAATAATATTAGACTAAAATAAGTATATATACGAATTTTATAATTGAATATGACATGTTAGGGGTGTATTAAAGGAAATTTTTTGATGTTATATTTCATTATTGATTTTATTAAATTCCAAGTAATGAATAATGTCAAAATTGACCCTTCTGATATTTTATGACTGTAATAATTTATAAATTATTTAAAAATACAAAACTTATTTAGAAATACAAATAAATTATAACATGGTATGTGATGTTATTAATGATTCATATTTTATTTAATTTATATCAAATAAGAAAACAATACAACCGTTAAATATATAATAATTTGTTGCCTTAGTTAGAATTAAAATATGATAAATAAATGTTAAACAAAATTGTAATCTATTGTAAATTCCTTTTATTTTTATTTATTATATGGGATTATTTCAAGACAACATGCTCCAGCGACACATGATTCTGAGACCCAGTGACCCCGAAATTGAATTTTGATTTTTTTTAATGTATGTTCAGTAAACATGCGAGCGGGTTTTTTCTAACAACTAAACTAGTGCTCAGATCAAAAATATAAGGGCGCCATTGAACTCAAAACGTTTGTATTTCCCTTGAAATTACATAACATCGACCAGAAAGGGTCAAATAGAAAAGTTAATTTTTGGACTCTTTGGGAAAAAAAAAATAACATTAAATATTTCTTTTATTTTTCTTTAATAATAATTGAGTGGTGGACGGAGACGCTCTGGTGTGACGATGAGGTGGAGACGATTCGTAATTAAGGAATCCCATTAATGGATCATTGTGGAAGTGAAACTACTGTGTTTTTTTCAGAATTAAAACAGTGTAACGACGCAAACGTGGCTACATAACAGAAATTTTCTAATGTGTTTCTAATATTAAACTAACACATTGGATAGTGGGGGAAATAAATTGAGAGGATTCTTTGAAGAACCTTTGATGAACATCCTCTCCAATGATGAACATCAAATGCTGATGAATGTCAAACATCTTCGGGGTACCTTGAAGAACGAATCTGGAAGCGTTTAACAACATCAAAATCTTGAAACTTCAAGGACGTAACGCTTCAGAAAAGATCATCAAAGAGGATGGGGTTTTTTTTGTTTTTATGTTATTACCGGTTATTTTATTGAAACAAATAACACAGGTCAACCCATTAATAGGTTGATCTATGAGTCATGCGTTTATGCGGGAGGGTAACATTATTTGGTGGATTCTATATCTGGGATTAGTTTATATTTATCTATGATTGAACATCTCCTTCGAGCCACACTCATTTTAAAAAATGTAATGTAGAGGGTGCGGGTCGACACAAAAAATGTCCTGGACCCCTCCTCATGTGCACTACTTGTGAAATTTTTTTCCCAAATGGTGGCAGGGTGTGCTCGAGACCATCGTGGTGATGGAAACAACTTAAGAGGCCCGTATGCATAGAATAATTTGAAAAAAGATCACTATTGAAATTTTGGTGGCCTGTGGAAGTTGGTACCACCGCGGTGGCTGGCCCACAATAGCCTCATAGATGGGGAGGCACCAACCGACACTATGGAAGAGGAGGCAAATGACCCTCGTCGTCTGCACTGGAAGACAGTGCTGCGCCCATCGGCACGTTGCAGCAGAATGAGGCTGAGTGTGCCGAGGGGTGACTTGGCACCAGGCGGGCACCAAATGGAGGGGTGGCCCACGTCCAGGCCAGATGGTTCACCACTAGACCACACTGCACAGGTCGGGCGTCGGGATGGCGGGCTGCGCCCCCTACTAGTGGGATAGACCTGCACCGGCAGATCAGACCCACACCCTTCGGGTCGGGCTGTTCTAAACTGGGTAACTGGGTGACCATGCTAGCAAGACCCTCGACAAAACCGGGTCGGGTCCATTGAGGTCCATTGCATCTGGCCCTCTAGCCAGACCAACCGTACCAACCCATAATTGAACCAGGTCAGGTCGAGTCGGTCAAATTATAAATTGGGGTATGTGGGACCCCCGGTCCGGGTTGGTCGGGTCGGTCTAACTGATTTAGATCGGGCCGAGATGCAACCGACCCATGTTCACTTAAATGCATGTATCCTGCAAACCTCACGTCCGATTGAAGAGTTGTTTACGAGGTTTGGACCCTTTCTATGAGGCATATCTTTTGGCATTCCTTGAGGAGGCTTTCATGTATATTGATATGTAATGAATGGATTCAGAAGTGGTTGTTCTAGGCATGCTATTTATGGAACCCTTTAGTTTGGTGAGACCTGAGGGTTTCTATATTTTGACACAATATGACCTAACTATGGCCCAGTGGGAATCACATCTCTGTGACATTTCAAACCCATGGTGGCAATGACTTCTATGTGACATTGGAGGCCCACGGTTTGTGATGAGGAGGAGTACCACAGTTGACCATGAATAGTGGGATGCACTTTTGTGTGACTTTTTAGGACCATTGTATGTGATGAGGAGGGGAACCTACAAAGTCCAATGATAGTGGGAAGCACTTATGTGTGACTTGGTAGGCCCACTTTAATCGGTAGGGAAGGAGTTCCCCTGTAGCCGAGGTGTTCGACGATTTGACTAATGATTCTTCTACAACTACCCTAAATGTATAAATGGTTTGATTTGTCTTGTGTTTCATTATTTACATTGATTATTGTTGTTTTGTATTTCCTTTTTTGTTTTGGGGTCCCTACATAGTGCTTTGCTACTCACCCCTGCTCGAGGATACCCCACACGTGTTTTGTCTGGTGGAGACGATCGGCGTTTCAACAAAGATATTGCTGGACCGGGACCTAGAGGTACATAGGGGGACGAGACTAAGAAATGATATGATTGTGGACATGGTGGCCAAGGTCTAAGTGGGGTCCTATAGGAATGGGTGGAAAAGAAATTATAGTTCGGCTTCAAGTAGATACAGTAATCTCATGATCAGGTAGGGTTTTTTGCAGATGGCCTCCAGAGTTTCTTTTTTTTGTACTATTCTATTTTTAGTTTTTTGATGGGTTTGCATTCTAGACCACTTATACTAGTTGTACATGAACTCATATTTTTTTAGTGTTAATTTATTATTTTCAATGTATGGTACTTGGTTGAGAATGTGTCTGCATACATGTACACAAGAAAATGCCCCAATTTGTTGGTTGATGCCTTCAGCGCTAATCACCAGCCCCTGACCATCGAGATGCAGGATTTGGGTAGTTACGACATGGGCCTGGGTAGATGGGTTGTGAAAAAGTGGCATTATATGGGCGGTCGTTCCTACCACATTGACTGGGAGTTTGTATTTTGCTTAGTTGGAAAAGTGTTATGTGTTTCGAGTCGGGCTTTTATATTCAAGAAGTCCAATGTTGGTGTGGTGGTAGAGGTATCCATACACTAGGACCATGAATTCTTATCTTATTCTTTATACATGAAATCTCTAGTTTCATAAGTATCTCCTTATGTTATTTTGAGTAAAAATCAGATCACTTGATATAACCTTCTAATCGTGGTACATCCTGATCCATCTCATGAGGCCTCCACATAGACGACCAACCACGATCCTGATAAGAGGTCATGAGTAAATCCCTCCTAGTAAAAAAGACATCTGTTCAGGGACTAGTTCTAGATATGGCCCCATTAGGTGGTGCACCAGTGCAACCACCACTAGATGGTAGGCATCTTCCCTTGGTAGTTCTAGTAGAGGACATGAACAGAATCAGTGCCTTGTATGTGTTTCAAAGACAGAGACCTCCCAATATCAGGGGATAGAAAAATCCACAGTCTCTAAGGATAGGATGGAGGTAGTGACATGGGTCTTCCTCTTAGTGAGGACACCACATTACCAGATGGACATCTTATCAGTGGGGCTTCTGCAAGACTCGATAGGTAGATGGTGGTTCTTGACCCCCCATACTCACGATGAGGTGACCCTCACCCGAGAAGACTTTGAGAGGCTTTTCAAGGATGAGTTGTTTCCCAGAACCGCGCACTCTATGCCCATTATGGTGATTCTTTACCTACATTAGGTTAGTATGAGGGTGGATGAGTACTCAATGAGGTTCACTAAAATCTCTCACTACTCGAAAAATATGGTATGAGACCCTTTCATCAAGGCTTGAGCCAATGAGCAGGGACATAGGTAAGAGATAAGTGTGTCAGTGTTGTCTGTCAGCATCCCTTTTATGGATGGGTTGCTGGAGTGATCCCTTTTAGTAGATAACATCTTGGCAGAGTAGGCGCCCATTGCATGAGAAACCAGAAGACCCCAGGTGGTCCACCCTGACTTTAAAGAGCAGGAGGAAAGGGGAGAGTAGAGCTTCAGGCAGTGGAGGATTATGACCACGGCACTCCAATGATGATCTGAGATAATATTTTTTCCTTCTCTACCATAGCTGTAGTTATTATACGTATGGGTGGTAGTCACTCCTTCCTTTACACAACTCTCGTTCAGATCTCGGAGCTTCCAAAGGATCCATTTGTTGGATCCTTACGGGTAAAGACTCTTACAAAAAATGATTTTACGATTACAAACTCATGTTGGTAGTTTGAACATACATTAGGAGGTGAGATCATTGGATGAGATCTCCTAGTAACGATGTTGAGGCCTTATTAAGTCATCATGGGTATAGAATGGTTTTCCATGGTCCATACTTAGATCGACTATTTTAGGAGTACAATTTAGTGTGTTCGTATAGATGGGGCCAGGTTTTCCTTCACTGATAAGAAAGAAACCCATATAGCGTAGGACATATATTCTCATAGGAGAGTTGAAATGATCACTCACTAGTAATTTAGCCTCACCCTTGGTGCAGTGGATGATAGGAGCCCATGTTTTCATATAGAGGTGGTTCAATACGAGGATGTGTTTCCTGAGGATGATCTAAGACCACCTCCTAATAGGGAGGTGGACTTCTACATCGACATGTACCCTGAGAAAACACTGATTTCCACACCAGCATATCGGATGGCTCTTGAAAGGCTTCGCAAGATGAGGGTACAACTACAAGACTTGTAGGAGAAGGGGTTTGTAAGGCCCGACGTTTCACCATGGGTAGCCCCATTTCATTTTCCCAGAAGATATACATGAGTTTGATGGTTTTTGTGGAATTCCAATGCCCAAAACTAGAGACCATAAAGAAAAAGTATCCACTATTGAGAATTTCTGATCTCTTCGACAAACTGACGGGGGAGAAGTTGTTCTCAACTACAGACCATAGATCAGGTCATTACCAACTTCAGGTATGGGACGAGGATGTACCGATGATAACCCTCATGTGCTGGTATGTCCCCTATGAGTTTCTAGTGATTCGTTTAATCAAGACCAACACCTCATCAATGTTCATGGGTCTCATCAACTGGACATTCTATCATTTCCTCAACCAATTCATAGTGGTCTTCATTGATTACTTCTTGGTGTACTCAGCGTTAGAGGAGGAGCACACATCACACCTGAGAATTTTCTTGGATACACTCCTAGAGTACCTAATTTATGTTAAGCAATTGATGTGTCAGTTTGGGATATGGGAGGTCCTCTTTCTGGGACATGTCATCTCAAAGGATGGAGTTGTAGTGGATCTGAAAATGATAGAGGTGGTGCATGCATGTGAGCCGCCCAAGAGCGTGTCTGAGTTGAAAAGATTCTTGGGGAGGGCTGATTGCTATGAAAGGATCATTCTTAACATTCCCAAAGTATAAAAATCCTTATCGGATTTGACATGGAGGTACAACCCTTCATTTGGACATAGAAATGTCAGCATAGATCCTAGGAGTTGTGGTGGAGACTGTCTAGTGCCTACATCTTGAGACTACCAAAGGAGGGAGTGGGTATGTAGCTATCTATAATGCATTAGGGACTGGACTTGGGTGCTTCTTAATGGAGGAGTGAGTAGTGATCACCTAAGACTCATGAAATTTGAGGCAAAATTAACAGAACTATGTGACCCATGATATAGAATTAGTTTTAGTGGCCTTTTCCATGAAGATGTGGCGACACTACTTGATGGGTGAACAGTTTAAGGTATACCGCGACCACAAGAGTATTACGTATATCTTCGACCCGATGATCATGAACCGGAGACAACAGAAATTGCTGGAGTACTTCCAAGACTCTGACATAGAGATAATATACAATCCTAGAATGGGGAACATGGTGGATGACGTGATCAATAGGAGGACTGGTTTTCTATTTCTAAGTGAAGAGACATAGCAGTTGGCTAAGAGGAATATATCATTTTTGGATAATAGTGAAGGTTGTTTCCTTTAGTTGATGACTATTTCTCCCGCACATTTAGTGAGTCAGGGAGGTACAGTTGGTGGATGATTATTTCTATGATCGACGTGCTCAGTTACCCTCAATATGGGCTCCTAATATAATTTCGATAGGTGTGGAATACGTCATCCTTTTTAGAGGGGGAATTTTTGTGCCAGTAATGTTTCGGGAGGAGGTGCGGAGGGAGTTCCATACATCAACTTTGGTGGTACATCCAAGAGTGGAGAAGATATAAAATTACCTATGACATCAGTACTGGTGTCCGTGGATGAAGAAGGTGGTGGCGAAGTTCATTTCATCATGCCTCACTTGTCAGCAAATGAAGGTCAAACATGAGGTTCCAGTTGGCTTGGCCTAGCCACTCGATGTACCAGAGTGGGAATGGGATGGTATCTCGAATGAATTTGTGAAAGGGTAAACACGTTCATCAAGGGACCATGACTCTATCTGGGTGATTGTTGACTGATTCACCACATCAGATCACTTCCAACCAATCCATAATTAGGGACCAGTAGAAGGCATGAGATGCATCTAAATCCATGAGATAGTGGAAATTCATGGGGTTCCTTTGACTATCATACTAGATCATGAATCTCACTCTAAATCTCGGCATTGGAAGGGATTACAGGTGGAGTTCAGGACATAGCTATGATTGAACATAGCTTTTCACACCTATATGGATGGTCAACCAGAGTGAACCATACAAAACATGGAGAATATGCTATGTTCTCGCATCCGGGTTTTATTTCACAATTGGTAGGACCACCCTCCACTGCTTTATATTTCATACAACAAAAAATATCACTCCACTATTTGAATGGAACCATTTGAGGCCTTGTATAGGAGGCCTTGCATTTCATCACTATACTGTATAGACCTAGGGAATTTTTCACTCATGGGTTCAAAGAAGGTATTAGATACCACATAGAAGGTATAGATCAACCAACAGTCAATTAGGACTACACAGAGTAGGCATAAGTTTTATTCCAACAGGAGACAGAGACCCTTAGAGCATGATGAGGGTGATCACATATTCCTTCCAGTCTCACCCAATGAGTATTGTAGAGATTTGGTAGGGGAATCGAGCTATCCCTAAGGTTCATCAGACCTTTTCATATTTTGAAAAGTGTTAGCAAGGTGGGATACCGCCATGATCATCCTAGAAAGATGCACCAAGTGCATGATGTTTCCACGTATTGCAGATATGGAGGTACATGCCTGATCCATCACAAGCCATCGACTGGGGAGAGCTGGATATTGACAATAGATCAAAATTTGAATATTTCTTGGTGTAGATAGAGGATTAGTAGGAGTGGGTCATACATGGGTGGTTGATGCCTCTTGTGCGAGTTCTATGGATGATTGATAATCTCCAAGAGTGAACATGGGAGCAAGAGACTTTGATTCATGCTCAGTACCCCCATTTATTTGATTAGTTTTTGTTTTGGCTTTTGATGATTTAAATCCCTATGGTAGACATAATGTAATGTATTTTAAATTCATTGCAATGTATTTTATATTGGATTATTTTGAGACTACACACTCGAAGGCAGGTGATTATGAGGCCATAAGAGCTCAGAAAATAATTTTGAACTATTTTTTAATGTATGTTTAGAAAATGTGTGAGCACATTCTTCTAACTTTTGAGCTGCTGCTCAGATCGAAAAAATCAAGGGAACCATTGATCTTAGAATGTTTAGAGTCACCTATAAAAGACATTGCTTTGGCCAAAATGGGGGGAAAGATAATGTTAATTTTCGGAATTTTTACGAAAAAATATTTTAAATTTTTCTTTCTTTCTCACCAATTTAGCAGCATTCAGTGACGCTGTTGTTTGACTATGAGGCGATGGCTAGGTGAAATTAATAGTTCATTGTTCATGAATAACCACTACATTGTTTCTTAAATGAAACTATCTAACGACCTTAATGTTGTATCATAACAAAAACACGTCAATGTGTTTTGTGTTTTGTTTATTAAAAGAACGCGTTGGATAATAGTGGAATAAAACGGATAGGATTATCTAATGAACCTACAATAAACATCCAATACAAAAAACAATGAATATTTTCAAATAATTTCAAACATATTCGAAACAACTCAAAGAATAGAGCCAAAAGTGATGAATGATGTCAACATCTTGAATCCTTTAGGACGTAACACTGTGGAAATGATCATCAAAGAGGTTGGGGTTGGTTTATTTTTATGTTCATCCATTTTTTTTTTCTAGAAATGATGAATGCGGATCAACCCAAAATCATGTTGATTTGCGAATCAGGCGTTTATAAGGGAGGGTAACATTATTTGGGGTATTCTCTAACTAAGATTATTTTTTCATTTCCTATGATTGACCATCTCCCCCAAGCCTCCTTGGTTTTAAAAATTCTAATGCAGAGGGTGTGGGTTGACATGATCAAAGGCATTGTCCATTCCTCACGTGCAGTACTTATGAACAGATTTTCCAAAAATTGTGGCATTGGGCATCTGAGACCATCGTGGTGATGTCGGCAACCCAAGAGTCCCTTCGGATCAGATGGATCATAAAACAGACCACTAGAGAAACTCACGTGGTTGACAGAAGGTTATGCACACATGACCGTACCATCGACCAGTGGTGGTGGCTGACCCATAATGACAGCATGTAAAGGGAAACAACAACCAGTTCCACAATAGAGGAGGAGGCGGGCCCTTACCAACCGCACTGGTGGACGGAGGGGTGCTGTGGTGCTATTTGGGCACCGTGTAGAGGGGCGGACAATGACTGGGTCAACCATACAATTTGGCTCTACGATCGCTCGACCATGATAGGAGGGAGGCCATTAGGCATCCCGTAGGGCAGCAGGGTGCCGGATGCAGCTGGATGATGTGTTTTGGCCAGGATAGGAAACAACATCCTACACTATGCGGGCCAGGCTTCGGGATGGAGGGCCATGTCTCCAACCCATGGGTCAGACCCACACTAGAGGGCTAGACCCATGGCCCAGTGGTCCGGACACTCACCAGCAGGTCAGACCAGCACCAGTGGGCTAGACCTATGCCGGTGGGCCAGACCCATGGAGGTGGGCCCGACCTGCACCCAATATACTAGACCTGCACCATCAGGCCAAACCTGCACCCTTTGGGGATGATTGTTCTAAACTAGGTTTCCAGGTAACCTGGTGTGGCTCTACCCTCGACCAATCTGAGCAAGTTATAGTGGGGCCCATTGGGTCTGGCCCTCGAGCCAAACCAAACTAACCCAGACTTGAACTGGGTCCGATCGAGTAAGTCAAATTCTAAATCATCATATGTTGAACCCCTAGTCTGGGATAGTCGGGTTGGTCAGACTGGGTCAGACTAGGCCTAAAGGCAAGTGGCCCCTATTTACTAAAATTACCTTATCAAGAAAACCATGCGTTTGATTGATGAGATGTTTCTGGAATCGGTCCCTCTAGAAAAGGCATATCTTTTGGAATTCCTTGAAGAGGAATTCATGGATGTTTGGATGTAATGAATGGATTTAGGAGTGGTTCTCCCAATCATTTTATGTATGAAACCCTATAGTTGGCTGATTCCTATGGGCTAATAACAATCGACTATGTATGACTTGACTATGGTGCAGTGGGAAGAAATTCTATGTGACTTTTTAGTCCCATAGTGGGAAACACATCTGTCCGTCT
This sequence comes from Viscum album, assembly GCA_963277665.1. NCBI lineage: Eukaryota > Viridiplantae > Streptophyta > Magnoliopsida > Santalales > Viscaceae > Viscum > Viscum album. The sequence goes on from OY728131.1 coordinate 1,012,102,029, forward strand.
TTGGAGGCCCACAATACGTGATGAGGAAGAGTGCATCAGTTGGCAATGATTATTGGGAAACACTTTATTGTGACTTTATAGGGCCATGATACATGATGAGGAGATGAACCTAAGAAGTCCAACGTTTGTGGGAAGCACTTCTGTGTGACTTGGAAGGCCAACTATAATCAATAGGGGTTTTTTTATCTAATAGATATAGTGTTTGATGATGCGAGTGATGATTCATTTATCACTAACCAAAATGTATAACTGATGGGAGGAATCTTATGATTCATGCTTTACTTTTATTGTTTTTGTGTGGTCGTTCAGTTTTGGTTTGTGGTCCCTACTCAGTACTTTGTTACTCACCCATGCATGGGATTCTACCACATGGGTTGTGTCTAGTGTAGACGATTGACATTTCAACAGAAACTTCGGTGCACCAGGATTCAATGGTGCTCAGGGTGAAGGGACCGGTGGTTGCTACGATGGTGGACATGGTGGCATAGGATGAGGTGGATCCCAGTAGGATCAGGTAGATAGGATTTTGTACTTCACCTTTTAGTAGCTCTAATACTCTCACGATCATGTGGAGTTTTCCATAGATGGCCATCAGTGTTTCTTTTTATGTACATTTCTATTTTATGTTCTTTTGTTTGGTGTGTATTCTGGACCACCTATACTAGTTTTACTTGTACCCAACATTCTTTTAGTTTTACTTGTTCCATTTATAGTCTGTGGGTCTTGATTTGGCATGTGTGTGCATATAATTACTTAGTAAAATTCCTCCCATTTGTAGGTTGATGCCATCAACGCTAGTCGCCATCCCCTGGACTATGGGAGGTCGGCTTGGGGTAGTCAAAACAAGGGTCCTGGGGGGACGGGTCGTGAAAAAAATGATATGGTTTTAAATAATATGAAAATAGTTATAAAATCTAATTAATGATATTATTACAACCCTATGTCATCTTGGATACGATTAACTTTCCTTTTGGAGGTGTTTGGATTAAAAAATGATTTTTTTTAATTAATAAATGAGGAAATTTCAAAAGTTCCCTTCACCAACATTATAAAATCAATCATCCTCCCTCCTTTCATTTCCCCACTTTTAGTCCACTAGATCGACCAAAGAATACCAAATTATATTATAAAATTCCTTATACACATTCTAGAGGTAATTATATTCCCCAATAACCAACTCTATTATTTATAACAAGAGATCAAGATGATCCATTATGAAGAAGAGGTAATTGCTCTAACTGATCAGTCTCTTTTTCTACTATTATATACGCCATCTAATTCGATGATATATTTCATAAAATAATAACATAATAATATTAAATTTTCTTAAATGTTAATATTATTTTTAGCACACTATTATACATTCCCCATTGAACAATATGTGAATGTATCACTCGTGCATACATACGACTTATCATTTCCACGCAGCGGTACAATTCATTTTCCATCACCATCTTTTTTGAGTGATAATTTTGGGTTAGAATTTCAAAGATGTGATGTGATTCAATTTTCATGAATATTTTACATTAATGGAAATATGGAAGAATTTTATAAATATATATGATGTATTTAACATTTTACAATTATTATATATATATACATTTATTTTATTTATATTATTTCGTTAAAAATGATAATTAAAGGAAAACAACATTCCCGCCAACGTCCGACATACTGTCTACATGAAGGGTGTATTCCATTTCATATTTAATTTGTTTATAAATTATCATAAATATTTAGATACTATATATTTATGATATTAATAAAATTATTTACATTATGGAAATAAGAAATTAGTTATCTATGTAAGAGGATCATGAACAAAAAGTTAAAACAAGAAAATATTACCTGAATCATAACACTAACATTGAATGGTTAATAAACTGGTAATAAAATGTCACAAGTAAATCATATATGTTATGATTTAGTTGAATATAGTTCTATAATTTATGTTTAATATAATAAAACTTATTATATTGGATGTTTGAATGATTACTAAGGGGTTCAATATATATGGTATGAGAATTTCATCTCACTTTTTATTTTCATGATATACATGACATATTCACAAATTTCTTATTTTGGGTGGTGTATATACTGACAAAGGAAATTTTATATCAATAATTTTATTTATTTAATGTTTTTATAATATTAAATTTATGATCTTCTTTCCTAGGTTTCACGATTCTATAGACACTCAAGTAGTAATGGATTTATGTCTCACTTTTATTTCTATGGGACACATGCCTTATACATTAATTGTTTCTTATACACAGTGTATATACTACCCATGAATTTAATTTGTGAGTCTTATACAGAATATTATGGTATTCTAATATCCATATAAATTTATTTCTTTCATTGGGAATATTATTCTACTTATTAGAATCTGGAGATTATTTATTACAAAATATCATCAATATTTGTGTTTGTTTTGTTTTATGTCATTGTTGGGTAATATTTATCTTCCACATCCATGTTTTCTAAAAATGTTTTTAAAAATGTTTTTAATATTCTTCTATTGGTCTTTAAATTCATTTTTATCAATTTTTTGAGATTTTAGTATTCCGTTAGAAATGAGTATTTTTTTTCATTTTACAAATGAGGTACTTTGTGACCGTTCATGAAAAAAGTATGAATGAAATGTTTTTTAAGATTATGTAGCATGAATGGAATTTTCCACTCTCATGAAACCTTAATTCTTGATGTTTACTTTATATGATTCTTCTATAATTTTTAAATAAAATGTTTTTTATTTTAAATTTTTTTTTATTTTACGATAAGAAAACATTTTTAAAAAATAAAGGATATTCTCCTCAAGAATTGTTTTTAGGAGATATCTCAAAATTAGGTTCCTTATAAGAAACAAAAAAATTATGTTTCTTATGTTTTGATGGGGATATAATTCTATGATACCATTCTTATTCCTCCTATGAATGGTTCCATTTTTTGATTGAATGATATTAATGAATACAATTTTTTTAAATGGGTAATATTATGATTGAATGATGTTTATGAAACCCATTTAATTCCATGGGTCACGATATAATGAATGACTTATGTTCTTTAGAATATATATGTATGGTTTATTTATGTTACTACTGAGACCTATATATATCTCAAATTCAATGAGTAAATATTTATATCTCCTAAGATATACATGGATTGAGAAGGGAGTCACTACAAAATTATTCACCTTTAGCGGTGGATTAATAAATTGCCACTAAACTTGTTTTTTTACAATCACAACCCTTATCCTCCCACACGACTCTGTTGACTCCCCCGATACCCATGACCCACTGACCCCCTGACCCCCAACCACTGAGACCCTAGGCGTGACCCTGGTGACCCTAGTGACCCCATCGCGACCCTAACAACCCCTGGAATACCTCGGATCTCTTGACCCGAGTGAGCATCGTCATCCCTGTGACCCCAGTAATCCCAACGACCCCCACGGCCCCTCCAAATCCATCTAAGAATATCACTACCTCTCACTACACCTTGCCTCCAAAATATGGTTATATTTACCATGAATATATGGTTTTCATTAGCATGGTTGTGAGAAATTCTTAGTGAAATTCTGGAATGATGTTGATCTTGGTTATATTTACCATGGTTTTATTTTTGTGGTTGAAATGGTCAAGAGACACAATCAATGTTACTATGGCATAAGCACAAGTAGGTTGTTCTTTTATTTTTATTAAATGATGAAAATATTTAATACACATGTTCATTTATTTATTTCATGAAGGCCTAATTCGTCTTGTTTGTTTAGACATGGTGGTGTCAACCTATTGAGTTATTGTCACGCCCAATTCTCGCAGTCGATTAGTACTCAAGAAGATTATATGGATGCATGTTGTAAAAAGGTATGTGAGATTATGGTTGATTGATTTATTTTAGGATGTGTTGGAGTTTATAGCGGGATAAAAATTTGGTATCTGAATGGGATTATTTGAGTTATAATTTGAGTATTCTCTTTATTTAGTTATATTTTTTATAGAATAAAATTTATATACATTCCAACACAACATTACATTAATTCATTATTATTATAATTTTAATCAGTTGGGTTTTATTATTGGTTTCTATATGTTGGGAATCTGATTTACTTAGTTGATATGGCTTATTTATACTCCAATGATACTTCATACTAGGTGGTATACTCTCCCCTCTATACATTTTACACCCATACTGTATATTGATAGCCTATACCATACAAGGGGGAATTCTTGATGTCTCTTAACTGACACTTTTTTTCCATGTGATAGAGTTCTAGATTAGTAGATTTTATAACCCCACATGTTCTTGTGAGTGTGAGGAAGGGAGATAGTAGGGGTCAAATATATGACACCAAAAAAACCCATTAGAAGGCCTACCTCAAGAACATGAACTGAAATAATATTTATAACTATACTTTGTAAAACCACTGATTTTGAACATAATAAAAAATAAAAAAAATTTATTGTTTAATCATTTTAGGAGATATTAACATTTTCATGGGATCATATTTATTATATTATGTTTTTGTAATATTACACTATTTTATTTGTTTGGTAATTTGAGATTACATGTCCTTCTATAACGACATGTGATCAACTCCTATGAATGAATGAAATTTTTAATAAGTTATTTATTCCATGCTCATGTTTAGCATATATTTATGATATATCCATTAATGTTATATTTAAAAGTTTTTTGGATTTCAATATTTTATTGGAATACCATAACAAATGGATTTAATAGGTTATCTGTCTTCCGATAATTGAAACAAAATTAAATGGAAATTAAACATGTATATTGACAACAATAATTTTCAACCAAAAACATAAAAACCAAGGTAAATATAACCTACATCAACAGAAGTTCATAATTTCACTGTGAATTTCTCACAACCATGCCAATGAAAACCATATATCCATGTCAAATAAAACCTTATTTGGGCGGCGAGGTGCAGTCAGTAGTAGAGATATGCATCAAGGACTTCAGGGGGGGTTTGCGGGGGTCGTTAGGGTCATGGGATTCACCGGGCTCGGGGGGGCTTGCCGGGGTCGAGGGCTTCTAAGGATTCAGGGGGTCGTTGGGGTCGCGATGGGGTCGCGTGGGTCACCTGTGTCATAGACAGAGAAAATTTATGTGCATATTTTTGATCAAATAATGAGTATTTTTTACTATTTTTTCAATGAAAAAACCCATGTATAAATATGATTTATTAAAATAATGGGTACCTCAAATTTTAGAATGAAAATGAGAAAAATTGTTGAAAAGTGCATAATTCTGGATTTTGGAAAGATTTTTCCCACAAGGGTATTTTGGTCATTAATTTTAAAATATATTTCCAAATTTAGTGAATCATATTTCTTTAGAATCCTGATTTTATTTCCTTCAACTTTGTCTTCAGGACCAGGATCTAATTTGGTCGTCCAAAGTTCTTCAAAATCAATGAATTTTGTGATTTTTCTGGGTGAACAGCATGGACCCCACAACCATAACAGAAACAAACATCGGCCTAAAATTTCCAAATGATGTTTTTCAACATGGGATTGCAATATAATAGATATTCATGTCTAGAAAAATTTTCAGGATTTTTTAAGTCATTGTGGAGACCATTGAAAGACATACTTTTAGAAAAACATTCCTGGAAGCATCATCCAGAAACGTAAGCCTTCAATGAAAAATTCATAACTCATTCATCCGGAGTCCAAATGCGTTGAAATGTGGAGGGTTAATAACCAACATATTTATGAAAAAATTTAAAGAATGGTTCTATGTGTGAATTGGCCATTTAATGGTCCAACAACGCGCAAATTTTTGGGGTACAAAAATCGGCCTATAAAAGGAGGATCTTGACTCATTCTCAAATCATTAGCTCAACTCCCATATCCAAGGAGGGATCCCATTGGGTCATGGGCTTCTACTTCTCATCTCTTCCCACCTCATTTTATATTTTTTTTCTTAATTTTAGTTTTTTCTTAGTATAATTTCAATTATAATTCAAATTTCAGTTTTATTAATCTTGGCATTCCGGTTTTTCCATCCATCCCACAATTCTTTTTCTTAATTTTTTTATTTTAATAGAAAGTATTATTATCATTATAATTAATATTAATATTGAGTTATAATTGTAATTAAAATAATAAAAAACTAAAAATAATAATAAAGGATGGGAGAATATATGAGCAGTAGCGACCCGTGCCCCGGTAGGATCCCTCCCTTACATTGGGTGTCGAGCTGATGATTTGAGGAGGCGAGGGCCTCCATTTATAGGCAGATTTCTATACCCCGAATGATTGCGTGTTTTTGGGACCATAAATGGATGATTTATGCATGGACCCCTTCTTCAATGTTGATCAAATTTTTTTTGTTCATTCCCCCTCTAAATATCAGTGCATTTGGCCCTTGGATGAATAGATTATGAATTTTTCATTAATGGATTATGTTTCTAGATGAACCTTCTAGGAAGGTTCCTCAAAAATCATGTTGTTAAACATATACCTTAATGACTTAAAAACTCCCCCAAATTTGTTGTAGATCCCGCCCTCTCTATTATGGTGATATCCCAGGTGGAAACACCTCATTTAGATGTGATTAGGCCGAGTTTTGATTTTGTTACGGTGGTGGGGTCCATGCTATTCGCCAAGAAAATTCACAAAATGGTTTGATTTGTTAAGCCCTTTGAATGACCGAATCAGATCCTGGTCTAGATGAAAAAGTTGAAGGAAATATAATCAGGATTATAAAAAAAAGATTAACTGAATTTGGAAAAAAAATTTAAAATTAATGAAAAAATACACGTGTGGTAAAAATCTGTCCAAAATCTAGAATTATACACTTTCTACAATTTTGCTCGTTTTCATTCTAAAATTCAAGGTACCCAATATTTTAACAAAACATTTGAATACATGAGTTTTATCACTGAAAAAAGTAAAAAATATTCATTACTTGATCAAAAATATGCACATAAATTGGCTCTGTCAATTACACCCACAATTAAACCATGCTTGTCCTCAAGCATAAAATCTCAACATCGAAATCAGAGGACATCAATGTTACTAATATTCAAATTCCAATGCAATAAAATTAGAAAATTTTCAATGTAAAATCAAACATTCAAAAATCATCATAAAATATTAATTTAATTTTCCATTATTCAAAGAAATAAATAATTCACATATTTCACTTTTCCCCTTTGAAAAATGGTGGAAAATCTCCTTTCATTCATTCAAGCACCTTGAATCATTATTATTAAGCATGCCAAGTCATGATTTACCTCACCTTTGATTTTTTTCTCTCATCACTCATGATACATTTCAAGTAGATTTATGCTTATATCATGAGAACATGATCATTATTCATGGGATTTTAAATCAACTACTTTCTCCAATTTGTAAATACAAAAGACACATAAAATCATTATGCCATGCAATAAAGATTCAAATGAATTTGAGGTTTAAGGTTGGTAGGATTTGATGCTTTAAAAATTAAGGCTCAAGGGGGAGGCTAGTCACTTATGTACAATGCATGATATCAAAAGTAAAAGTGTATTGATGTTATCCCCGCCAAAGTAGCAACACCCACATCTAAAAACTCAGTTTATGGTCATGATCAAATTATGAATAATTAATGATTTGTGCACCCGCTTAATATTTTTTTAGTTTGTAATTTTTTTCATTTTTCGAATGTTATGATTAGATCAAACCTCACATCCATCACCTAACCACATATTATCATAAGATCATCAGTCTGGAAAATGATGATTTTTGGTTCTCCCAAATCAAAACCCATTTTTCTATTTTTTTGGATCATATTTTCATTTTTTCCATTTTTTTTAATTCAAGAAAAAAAATTATAATGAATGATTTCACAACCTTTTACAATTCCCAAAATAAAACCTCCTTCACTTCTTCATTACAATATGTATCATCCCATCCACCATGATTCCCTTTACCCCAACACTTATACTTTAAAATATCATGAAAATACCAAGAGTAGGGTATGAATGGATAAAAATGGCTTGAAACCGGGATAATCCTTAAAAAAAGTCATTCATGGTATCTATGGGTTAAAAGAAGGATTGATGTAATGTATGTATTTTAGGGATATGTGGTTTTTCAAAGGATGCCTCAATCATTTTAAATATTTTTTGAACAGTAATAGTTTTGATATGTTTCAATACAAGTTCTGGTCAGTTACATGTCCCAGGATCACTCAAGAAATATGCTCAAGAATAAATATGAAGTACTTGGTCTTCAAATCCTCTCAGGACTGGGAAATATAACATTGGACAATCCCTAATGGAATGACTAATAACAACAAATCAAATCTCATTATTTTCATAAATTCAAAGCATGAATGTTGTTAGAAAAATTTCATTTACATGAATCAATTAGTTCCTTCAAATCATGAGTCATTATTTGAATATCCATGTTTCATTTCAAAAATTCAATTCTTTATTTCAATCATTTAATCATATAAAAATTGAAATCTAAAACATGGCGTCACATGATTCCTAAAAAACTCATGTCTCCGATATAAGTTGAGTAAAACATTAATTAAAGTGTTGGCACAAAATTTTATAATTAAAGCTCAAAACATGTTGTGGAATAAAACATAGAAAGATTAAAAGAAAAAACACTAAAATTTAACTCTTTTTTTATTTAATCTTTGTCTTTCCCCTTCAATATATGGGGCTTCCTTCTACCATTATGAACCTATAAAAGAAAGCAACTCAATTAATCACAAAGATCATGTCATTAATGCTAAGAAATATATGAGGGATAGGGTTATAATCTAAACATCATCCTACGAAATGAAATTGATATCTAAATTCCTAGAAAGTATTTAAAGATATATCTTGGTACAATCCCCCAAGTGGGCATGAATTTTTACTGCCTCCAAAGAGCATTACCAACTATTATCCAAATTTTGATGGAGGATGAAGCTTCATTGACCAACATTATTCTTCTTGGTAGCTACTTGTGAAACTTCTTCTTCACTGTCCTATGTTTCTTCAAGGTATTCTTCATTAAAAGAATAGTCAATGGGAAAGTCAGAATGTAATTCTATATAAATAAATTTAAAACCTAAAGTATCATGATCAAATTCTTCCCTATCAGTGTAAGAATATTTTTTCATGGATTCCTTAGAAAAATCCACCGACATCTCCTCATGAACATCCTTCAATAAAAATTCAACATGTCCAGGGAGCTCTATATGTTCCTCAACAGGTGCACATCAAGGTTCATCATCATTCTCCAAGGCATAGTTGTTATTGTCTAATTCTATATAATAAAAACCAGAAGGAGTGATGTTGAATTCAGATTTAATGAAATTTGAAAATATAGAGTCGATGAATGGTTCAACTTCCTGAGTCAGTTCAACTTCAATCTCTTCCTCAGTGGTAAGTACCACTTGGATTAGACTCTCTGAGGATCGGGGCAGGTAGTCTGGATCCTCCATCTTAACCTTAAATTCCATCACATAGGTGGTTTCTACTTCGAGTGGTGCTGAGTCTTCTTCTTTTTATTGTACAGGGATATTAGGTTGTTCCTCACAATTAATCAAGAATTCATCCAATTTTGTTGAACTCCCACTTGTATCTCAGTATGAACAATTTCCTTTTTTACCACGTCGGGTTCTTGATCCTGTTCAGGGTTTCGTTTCTCCATTAATGCACGAACATTGTGAAATTCTCTTTCAGCTTTTCTCGTCATTAGTTCAATTCTTTCTCTAAGAAATTTCACCCGAGTCCTTATAAAATATTATTCTTCTTGTTGTTGTTGATGCACCGGGGAGTAATTTATCCTTTCAAAATAATCTGAACTTGAATCCAGAATGAACATTTTTTAGTTTAATAAACAAATTGAAATCTACCTAAGATGTGAAAATAGAAAAAATAAAAAATCTAATGATTGGCTCCCTCCCAACTGTGTCAGTTTTGACGTATGAATGTTTTTGGGCATGGAGAAAAACAATTATATTTCTCTAAGTACAACGATGTGGCTGATCAGGGTCACCTCTCTTGCGTATCCCTTCAGTTTGGATCACTTAGTTTATTCTAATTCACCTAAACTATATCACTTTGTTGTTTTGTTTTCAAATGAGAGCAATAACGATATTTTTCGTGTTTTTGATATGAAAAATCTAAACTATCTTTCAATGAAAACAAAATGAGTTGATGAAGAAAGATCTTGGTTTTGGGGTTCAGTCTTGGATTCAATCATTAGTTTCCTTTATGTGTTTGATTTTAGTTTGATAATCCAAACATGAAATCTCATCTTAGAATCAATATTCTTTTCCAAAATTTAAATAATTAGTGTTTCATTTCATTGTGGACTGTCACCCAATCCGGGACATTAACCTCACCAATTAATTCTACTCAAATATACCACAAACATAATATAAACTTTAATGAAAATTCATGAATACCTTGACCTCCCCCCGTGCCAAGTCTCGAGGTTAGCCTCTCATTTCTGAGAGTATAGGATCGCAATGGTGGATGGATGAGAGAGAGAGAGGAGATAGGTAAATGAGAATAAATAATATATACTGGTTGATAAAATTATAATACTAATATTATTAATTAATAATAATATTATTATAATTAAGACAATATTTTTTGAAAACAGAGAGGGAGAAAATAAAATAGAATTAAAATAAAAATTCGATAATAATAATAAAAACAATAAAAACAATAATAATAATAATAATAATATCAGTTATAATGATAATAATACTTACTATAAAAATTAGAAAATTAAGAAAAATATTTGTGGGATGGATGGAGAAACATGAATGCATGGATTAATAAAACTGAAATTTGATTTATAATTGAAATTAAACAAAAAAAATAAAAAATAAAAAAATAAAATATGAAATGAGGGGGGAATAGAGGAGAAGCAGTGGCCCGTGCCCCAGTGGGATCCCTCCTTGGCTTTGGGTGTTGAGCAGATGATTTGAGAAGGAGGCGAGAGCCTCCTTTTATAGGTAGATTTCTATACCCCGGTCATTTCAACATTGTTGGGCCATTAAATTTCTGATTCACACGTGGATGCATTCATCAATGTTTCTCATAAATGTGTTGGTCATTCACCATCCATATGATAGTGCATTTCAACCCTGGATGAATGAGTTAGAAATTGCTCATTGAAGGCTTATGTTTGTAGACAAAGCTTCCAGGAAGGTTCCTCTAAAAGTATATTGTTCAAAGGCAGCCTTAATGACATCAAAACTCTATCAAATTTGTTATAGATCCGGAACTATCTATTTTAGTGCTATCCCAGTTGGAAACACATCATTTTTATATGTGTAGGCCGATTTTTGGTTATGTTACAGTAGTGGGGTCCATGATGTCTGCCCGAAAAAAATCACAAAAGTCATTGATTTTTTAATATTTTTGGATGAACGAATCAGCACCTGGTCCAGAAGAAAAAGTTGAAGGAAATAAATTACAAGTTTTAGCAAATTAATATTCAATAAATTTGGAATTATATTTAAAAATTAATGACCAAAATACCCTTGTGGTAACAATATGTCCAAAATCCAGAATTATGCACTTTTCAACAATTTGGCTAATTTTCATTTTAAAATTCAAGGTACCCATTATATTAATAAATCATGTGAATACATGGGTTTTATAATTTACAATTAGTAGAAAATACTCATTATTTGATAAAAAATATGCACATAAATTTTCACTTTCAAATACCCACACACTTAAACCATGTTAGTCCTCAAGCATAAAATCTCAACATTGTAATCAGAGAACTCCAATGTTACAAATATTCAAATTTCAATGCAATAATATCAATAAATTTTCAATGTGAAATAAAACATTCCGAAATATTAATAAAATATCAATTTAATTTCCCATTTTCAATGTCATAAATAATTCACATATTTTACTTTTCCCCTTTGAAAAATGGTGGAACTTCTCCTTTCTATCGTTCAAGATCTTTGAATCATTTTTATTAAGCATGCCAAGTAATGATTTACCTCACATTTTATTTTCATTTTCTCTCTTGACTCATGATTCAATTAAAGTATAGTTATGTTCATATCATGAGAACGTGCTCCTTATCCATAGGCTTGTAAATGGACTACTTTCGACACTTTGTAAAGACAAAATACACATAAAATCATGAGGACATGTAATAATGGTTCAAATGACTCTAAGGCTTAAGGTTGGTAGGATTTGATGCATTAAAAATTAAGGCTCAAGGAGGAGCCTAATCACTTAAGTACAATCCATGATATCTAAATTTAAAGTGTAATGAAATTATATCCTTCAATGTAGCAACACCCACATCCAAAAACTCAAAGTAAGGTCATGATCGAATTATGCATAATGAATTATTTTTTAACCCTCTTGAATAATTTTTTATTCTGTACTTTTTTTCCATTTTTCAAAAGTTATGAATAGATCAAACCTCACATCAATCACCTACCCACGTACGATCATAAGATCATTAGTCTGGAAAATGGTGATTTTTGGTTCTCACAAATTGAGACCCATTATTCTATTTTTTTGTATCTTTTTTTCATTTTGTCATTTTTTTTATTTCAAGAGCGGAGAATAATAGAGTATAATGAATTATTTCCCAACGTTTTACAATTCACCCAATATAACCCCCACACTTCTTCTTTATAGTGTGTATCATCCTATCCACTATGATTCCTTTAACCCCCACACTTCAACTTTATATTATCATGAAAATAACAAGTGTATGGTAGGAATGGATAAAAATTACTTTGAAAAACGGATCATCCCTAAAAAATCATTCATGGTATCTATGGTTTAAAAGAAGGATTGATGTAAAGGTGGTATTTTAAGGATAAGTATCTTTTCAAAAGATACCCCAATCATTTAAAATGTGTATTTTCAAAGTCATAATTTTGAAAAGTTTCAATACATGTTTTGGTCAGTTACATGTCCTAGATCACTCAAAAAATATGCTCAAGAATAATTATGAAGTACCTGGTCTAGAAATCCTCTCATGAATGAGAAATATAACATTGGACAATCACTATTGGCATGACTAATAATAACAAATCACTTCACATAAATTATAGAAAATCAAAGCAGGAAAGATGGTAGGAAAATTTCATTTACATGAATCAATTAATTCCTTCAAATCACGAGTCATTATTTCAATATACATGCTTCATTTTAAAAATTCAATTCTTCATTCCAATCATTTAATAATATCAACATTGAAATCTAAAACATTGAATCTCATTATTCTTAAGAAACATATGTCTACGAGATAAGTTGAGTAAAACATTAATTCAAGTGGGGGCATGCAATTTTATCATTATATCTCAAAACATGTTGTGGTCTAAAATGTGGAGAGTTTAAAAGATAAAACAATAATATTGAACTCCATTTTTTCCATGAAACACGGTCCTTCCCCTTCTCAATGTCTTGGGCAGCTTTTTACCATTATGAACCTATAAAAGAATACAACTCAATTAATCTCAAGGATCATGTCATTAAATCTAAAATATATAGGGGGGAGAGGTTTTCATGGTAGTCTACTTCCTATAATATGAAATTTTAATCTAAATTCCTAGAAATAATTTAAATATAAATCTTGGTATGATCCCCCAAGTGTGCCTTGAATTTTTACTACCTCCAGAGCGCAGTACCAGCTGTTATCCAAATTCTGATAGAGGATGAAGATTCTTTGATTTGAACCACCACATGTTGCTTTTCCAATATTGTGCTTCATCCTTATGGGTGAGGAATGATTCATTGGTTGATTACACTAGATCCTACCCCTTCATATTGATGTATATCTTTCATGATGGGGTAGGATGAAGTATGGACCATCAACCTTCTTCTTGGTTTCTACTTGTAAAACATATTCTTCTCTGTCTAGTGGTTCCTTATGGTATGTTGCATCAAAAGAATAGTCATTGGGAAAGTCAGAGTGTAATTCTATTTGAGGAAAATTAAAACATGAATAATCAAGATCAAATTCATCCCCATCAAAGTAAGCAACTTTTTTCATGGTTTCCTTATGAGAATCCACTGGCATCTCCTCATGAACATCCTTCAACAAATATTTATCATATCTAGGGAGCTCTATATGTTCCTCAACAGGTGCACATCCAGGTTCTTCATCATCCTCCAAGGCATAGATTAGATTGTATGATTCTATACAATAAGAAACACAAGGAGTGATGTAGAATTCAGATTAAATGAAATTAGAAAAGATAGATTCAATGAATGGTTCAACTCCCTGAGTCAGTTCAGCTTCAATATCTGCCTTAGTGGTAAGTGCCTCTTGGATTAAACACTCTGAGATGGAGGCAGGTAGTCAGGTTCCTCCGTCTTAACTTCAAATTCCACCACTTGTGTGGTTTCTTACTTCTATGGTGGTGGCTATTCTACTTTGTATTGTATGGGGATATCCGGTTGTTCCTCACATTATCTAAGAATTCATCCAATCATTGTTGAACTCCAACTTGTTGCTCAGCAAGAAAAATCTTCATCCATTACCACCTTAGGTTCTTGATCCTGCTCAAGGTTTGGTTACTCCATTAATGAATGAACATAGTCAAATTCTCTTTCAGATTTTCTTGTTAGTTGTTTAATGATTTCTCCAAGTTCTTGTAGTAGAGACCTAAAATATTCTTGTTTTTTTGTTGTTGAAGAACCTGTGAGTATTGTATCCATGAATAATAATATTAATTTGAATACATTATGAATGAATTTTAGTTTTTTAAAAAAATTATTGAAATCTACCTAAGATGTTAAAATAGAAAAAAACAATGAACTAATGATTAGAACCTCGGAAACGGGACTAGTTGTGACGCATGACTATCACGAGGCGTGGAAAAAAACAATTATATTTTTCCCAGTGAAGACTTGTGGCTGACTATGGTTGTCTCTCTTGATGAGCCTTTCAGTTTTGTTCACTTAAATTATTCTAATTCACCTAAATTATATCTTTTTTTTGTTTTTTATTTAAATGAAAGCGATTACAATATTTTTTTTGTTTTTGATATGAAAAATCCAAATTCTATTTCAATGCAAACAAAATTATTTGATGATGAATGAACATGTTTTGGGGGTTCACTCTTGGATTCAATCATTGTTCTCTTTTTTGGGTTGGATTTTAGTTTGTTAATCCCAACATGAAATTTCATGTTGGAATACTATTATTTTCTATAATAGATATAGTTTGTGTTTCATTTCATTGGGGACCATCACCCAATCAGGGACATTCGCCTAACGAATGAATTAAACTGAAATCTACCACAAATATAAAATAAACTTTGAATAAAATTCATGAACACCTTGACCTCCCCCCGAGCCAAGTCTTGAGGTTAGCCTCTCATTTCCGAGAGTATACGATCAAAATGGTGGACGGATGGGAAGAGAGAAAGAGAGGAGAGAGAGAATGTAGAATAAATAATTTATAATGGTTTTTAAAATTATAATAGTATTATTGTTAATTAATAATAATATTATTATAATTAAGAAAATAGTTTTTGAAAATATAGAGGGAGAAAATAAAATAGCATTAAAATGAGATTTTGATAATTATAGTAATGATAATTAAAATAATATTAATAATAATAATAATAATATTATTATTATTATTAATACTAATTATAAGGATAATAATACTTACTATTAAAATAAGAAAATTAAGAAAATGATTTTTGGGATGGATGGAGAAACATGAATGCTTGGATGAATACAACTGAAATTTGAATTATAATTTAAATAAAATAAAGACAAAAATAAAATAAAAATAAAATAAAAAAATAATAAATGAGGGGTTAAGAGAGGAGAATCATCTCCCCATGCCCAGGTGGGATCCCTCCTTGGATTTGGGTGTCAAACTGATGATTGGAGAAGGAGGCGAGGGCCTCCTTTTATAGGCATATTTCTGTACCCCAAAATTTTACACGTTGTTGGACCATTAAATGACTGATTCACATTTGGAACGCTTCTTCAATGTTGTTCATAAATGTTTTTGACATTCACCCTCCACATTTCATCACATTTGGACCCTGGACGGAAGAGTGATGAATTTTTCCTTGAAGGCTTATGTTTCAGGACGAAGCTTCCAGGAAGGTTCCTTGAAATGTATGTCATTCAATGGCCGCCGTATTGACTTCAAAACTCCCCCAAATTTGTTGTATAGCTAGATCTCTCTATTCTTGTGCTATACCAGGTAGAAACACATCATTTCTATGCGTTTAGGACGATTTTTTATTCTTTTATGTTGTAGGGGTCCACGCTATCCGCCGGAAATTATCACAAAATTCATTGATTTTTTATGCCCTTTGGATGACTCAATCAGCTCGACACCCAAAGCTAAAGAGGGATCCCACCATGGAATGGGCCATTGTTTCTTCTCTCTTCCACCCAAATTTATTATTTTGATTTCATTTTAATTTTAGTTTTATTTAATTTTTAATTTAAATTGTAATTTCAATTTGGTTTAAATTAATCCATTCATTGGTGTTTCTCCATCCAGTTTTCTTCATTTATTTTTCTTTTTCTCTCTCTCACTATCTCGAGCATCCATCAAACATGCAACCAGGTAATCTCATACTCTCAGAAATGGGAGGCTAATCATGAGAATTTTCTTGGGATGAGGTCATGGTTTTCATGAATTTTATTTAAATTTTAATTATGTTTGTGGTATAATTGAGTAGCATGCTTGGGTGAAGAAAATGTCCTCGATTGGAGGACGGTCCCAAATGACATGCGACTCAAAATAATTCAATTATAGAAAATAATAGTGATTAAAACATGATATTGCATGTCTGAATTAACAAACTAAATCAAACACACGTAGGAAAATAATGATTTACTCCAAGACTAAACCCCCAAACCAAGTTATTTCTTCATTAACTCATTATATTTATATTTTTATTATAATATAAATTATCATTTTACATATGATTGTAATTAATTATCAAAAACCCAAAAAGATTTTAATTTCTTTCATTAAATAATGAAATATAAAAAAAATAGATAGATTGGGTGAATTAGAAAAATTTAGTGAACTAAATTGAGAAGGCTCCTCAAGAGAGACGACCCTGGACAGCCTCTGTGCTGCACTAGAAAAAAATATAATTATTTATTTTTCACACCCCATGAAAGTCATGCGTCATTCACACCTAGGGTCGCTAGGGTCAGAGGGTCGGGGGGGGGGGGGGGGGGGGGGTCATCAGGTCAGGGGGTCGGGGAGTCAGGGGAGTTGGGTGGGGGAGAAGGGTCATGATTGTGACAAAACAAGTTAGCGGTGGATTATTAAACCGCCTCTAAAAGAGAATAATGTTGTAGTGAATATCTTCTATGTCCATGTATATCTCATGAGATATAAATCATTATCCAATTCATTAAAGGGAGATATAGGTCACAGTAGTCACATGAAGAAAATATAAATATATATTCTAGGATAACATAAATCATTCATTATATCATAACTCATGGAATGAAATGGGTTTCATAAAAATCATTCAATCATAATATAATCCATGTATTTTCTAAAGTTGTGAGTCATCTTTAAGGTTGGAGTTTGATTCCATTTCTTATTCACAAATTCTATTCAATTATTATATGATTAATCAATCTCTTACATTAGTGATATCAAAGTTAGAACATCATCAATTTTTCCATCTGCTTTGTTGTAGCATGACCTACAAAAAACTATAAGGATGAGATCCTTGTTCTACTATTCTTTTATGGATATTTATTACATGCATTATTTGGTTTTTTAGTGTGTGGGTTCATTATTTACCATATGTATTTTTATAGGAAAACCATCTTTAGAATATTTATATTTTTTTCAACTATTATATATGAATATATTTCCCTATTTAGTAATAGTTATGTGTTTTAATTTTTTTAATATTGTGTAGTAACATTGTGATGTAAATTGATAAATGTTGGATCACATTACTGAGGAACACACATAAATATTCTATGGTTTAGTGGAGTTATTAAATGTTTCAATTTCCAATCGACCCGTTAAAGGGAGAATAATATATCCATATCCTAATAGTAAATTTAGAAGATAGTTGAAATACAGTTTATGAACATTTAATATTGATGTGATTCCCTGCTCAATATTTGTGTTGGATTTGGAATAGAGAATCGAATTTTATAGAAAAGTTGAGCACTGATGTAAATCCACGGAAATAGCTCCCAACCTCATTAAAAATGGAAAATGAATTGAATAACCTTATAAACGAACCCTTCGGCATTGCAAGACACCAATATCAACATCAAAATATATCAGAACAACCCAATGAGGGTGCTAGAAATACCAACATGGGAAGTGATGTTTTTGAGATTGTAGGACGACTAGATCAATATTGTAACATATCATTGGACCCTCCTCTTGATTCATTAGAGGAAAATGTAAGAGAAAACATCACTGAGGAATGTATGTTTAATGGTTTAGTTGA
This sequence comes from Viscum album, assembly GCA_963277665.1. Lineage (NCBI taxonomy): Eukaryota > Viridiplantae > Streptophyta > Magnoliopsida > Santalales > Viscaceae > Viscum > Viscum album. The sequence continues at coordinate 1,012,120,467 of OY728131.1, forward strand.
CAATTTAAATCAAGATTTGTATAGTGGATTTTTGAAATATTCAAAACATTCTTTTATGATAAAGTTGTACCATATAAAATTCTAATGTATAATTACAAACAACGAAATTTCTATGATATTAGAATTGATGCGTGATTATGTTTCTGAAGCAAACCACCCAGAGTCTTTTTTTATATGAACAAAGTTGTTAACAAGTTTGGTCTGAATTGTACAATAATAAATGTGTGTCCCAATGATTGTATGATTTATTAGCAAGAGGATTCAAGTAGAAAAATTGTAAACAATTTTCTTCATCTAGATTGATGTCAATAGGTGATGTTGGATGTCTAAATCAACATAATACCATGAAGAAGAATAATATAAACACACCAGTAATGGTTTTGCATTAATTTCCTTTAAATCCTGAAATTTAAAAGACTATTCATGTCATCAAAAACCACAGAACACATGAAGTTGAATTATTTATATAATAACTATGACGGGTTATTGTGGCATCCATGAGATTCAAAATTATGGAATACATTTTATTCATTACATCCAAATTTCTCAGATAATCCTATAAATGTTTGATTGGGATTTGCTGGGGATGGATTCAACCCATTTGGGACTTTAAGTACCAGTTATATCATTTGGATAGTTTTTTTGATCCCTTACAATCTACATCCGTGTATGTGTATGAAAAAAACATATTTTATCATTTCTATAAATATTCCTGGAATAACAATTCCTTGAAAAGATATTGACGTATACTTGCATCCATTATGTGAAGAATTTTAAGAGTTATGGAGCAACGATATTGAGAAATATGGTTCTTCTTCTAAAACAATGTTCAAACTGCATTTTTCACTAATGTGGACCATTAGTGACTTCCTGGGACTTGCGAAATCATCTGGTTGGAACATTAACACTGGTGTGGAGTGTTTTGTTTTTACCTTTGATTTTGATCCCAAACAGCTTCCTCATTGAAGAAAATGGTGATTCTTCTGCCATAGAATATTTCTCAATGCATCTCATAGATGTTGGCTGAATATATCAAAATTCAATGGATTCATTGATAGTAGTCCACCTTCAAATTTGATAACCGGTTCTGAAATATTGGAACAACATGGAAATGTTGAAATAGAATTTGGGAAGGTGTATCATTTTAATGACAGAGGGAAACAAGTTCAATTTGGATCATCGAGTGAAATAGGAACACAACAATAGAAGAAAAAAAGAATATTATTCAAACGTCCATATTAGGAATTTAATTTGTTGCGGCCTAATCTTGATGTGATACATATTGGGAAGAATGATTATTAAAATTTGATATTCACATTTCTTAATGAGCATGTAAAGTCGAAGGAACATATCAATTATTGGAAATACATACAATTAATGAACATAAAACATGATATGTTCCCAGATGAGAGTGAATAGTATGATCTGAATATTTTTTCAATGTAATATTGTGATAAAAATTCATTCCATTGAATTTTAAAACATTTGAATGTATTTTATGGAATTCATGTAACAATTCAAGGTGCATTGACATAAAGTATCATAGGTTACATGAATTGAAAAGTAACAATTCGCATAATTTTTAACATTAGATACTACCACTTGCATTGCGTACATTATTACGTGACAAAGTTATTGTTGTGGTACCCCAATTCATCACATTTTATAGAAAACTATGTAAGAAATATCTACATCCATTTGAGATTAACAACCCTTAGGATAGGTTTTTATTGACACTTTTTTCAAGGGAGATGATCTTTCCTTCTCCATTTTTAACTGTCATGAGGCATTTAACTATGAATTTGGTTGAACAAGCTAAATTACGAGGTCTCGTACATTATCAAGGGATGTATCAAATTGAGAGGTACTATATTTATATGTTTTTCAGTTATGTAAACAATTGTTGGCCCTTAATTAAATGCATGATTAAATTTTTTATTTTATTTCACAGATATATTGGCCATTTGGAGTCATAAATAAGAAATAAATCTCAACCTAAAGGCTCTATTGCTAAATGATATTTGGTAGAGGAGTGCCTTACCTTTTGCTCTAGATATTTGGTCGATATTGAGATAATATTTAATTAATTTGGACATCTTGACGACACATTTAATAGATCTCAAATAGATGGGAAATCAAAAAAATCATGTTATTGCACGATTAGTTTTGAGGACCTCAAGTATTACACCGATATAAATGGAATAATTAAAGGAACATAGATATTTTTTAATGAATAGTTAAAATGAAAATTTATTTATTGAAGATTTGATGATACAAAAAAAGTGTCGAATGAGAGGCCGAACACGAAATGCGAAAAATATAACGAAAGTTGTTAATAAATACCTTGTAGAATGGTTTGCACGACATGTATATTCTTAAATATTGCAATAAATATGGATAATAGGTTGACACATATATTTTTGTAACTATAATAATGATTTCTTTTTTAGATCATGAATACTAACACTTGATCAGATTTGTTAGAGGATTTTATGTTTCTTGCTCAATGTCCTCTAAAACAAGTTAGAACGTTTGACGCTTATAACGTGAATGGATTTTTATTTCATACAATTAATCGAGAAGAGGGTTTGAAAAAACACAATTGCAGTTATTTTCATATTTTGAAGTGTACTACTAGGGAAAGATAACTATTTTTATTGAATTTTAAAACCACGGGAATTTTTCGGTTGTTTTATTCAAATGAAAATGGGTTGATATTATCAGAGGTGTTAAAATAGATTCCTTAAATTTAACTTATGTGAACTTATCTCGCTTGATGGATGTTAGGTGATCTTGAACTTGATGATCTATATATTTTATCATTGAAAACGAAAATGTTATAATATGTGATTGATTTTGTGGTTTAAGTGTGGATTGTATATTCTCATGTAAAACAATGATATTTGTATGTTATGTTTGATGATGTGGAAGATTTGACCACTAACATTGAATCTCATTAAAAGATAGAAGTGCCCTTATTTTTCCATAATGATATTGAAAATATTATTTGAACAAGTATGGATGAATTGGATGAAGAAATGGAGTAGGAAAACAACATTATTTATGGGGAAAATGATCGTATGTAATGTTATGAATTCATTTAGAAACCAATTATTTCATTTTTATAGTCATTCATTCCCATTGTTATGAATAATTTGACTGTTATTACATTGAATATGTAATAATTTTTATTTTATTTCTCTACATATTTTATTCTGAAATATATGTTCTAAACATAAATTTATTTGATTAAATGATAGGAATTCCATGGAGTAAGTGTCATACTATTTCATCAAACACACCGACATATGAGGATCCATCTGTCTCCCTCCCGATGACATCCGAGCCCCCATCCTCTTTCCCCCCTACACCATCTCCCCCTGCACCATATTTTAAATCCTATATTAGCATCCCTTCCGCATCTAAGTCCCCCCCTTCAGGAGCCTTAGTAGTGCTGGAGCAGTGTGCCACTTCTATTTCTTCCTAGGGATACTAGAGGGTGACTGTCATAGGTACAAATTTTAATATGAATATATTTTTTTCACTTTTTTATACTAACTATTTGTTCATTAAATATAAAAACAATGAAACTATGGAGAAAAATATAAAAAATGAAGATGTATGGTATATGGATGGACAGAAGATCATTGTCGCATTTGATTCTTATGGGGTCCCTTAGAAGAAGTTGTTGGATTACTTGGCCAGATTCTTGGGCATCTGGCCGTGGAGCCAGTTTCCCTTCCTATATTGTATGAGGATTTAAGGAATATGGATTCATCATAGAAAAATGAAGTTTTTGATTCAAAATTAAAGGTAATTTTAAAAATTTATGGTATAATTGAATGGAATTATGTACTTAAATTATAATATTTTTAAAATGAATATCTTTCTACAGTTGTTTTTTCTACAATACAGTTTCTCATGTGCTATCACAAATGTAGACATTGAAAAATATGGGTAGGAAATGGAAATACATTAAATTGATATTGTGGATAGATGACCACAATACTTTTTTGACCTCCCATGATATGTATGACAAACTCCCCAATGGGGTACCCAAAGATCCATGGACTGTTTTTGTTGACAGACAATGCGAATAGAGCAAGATGTTATTTAAATATATATTATTGGAAAAATATCATTTTACAATTATACATTTATATGAAGAAGAAATTACATTTAATATATTACTATAAAATTACATTTTATTTATTTCATGATATTTCACGGAAGAATGCATCCAGCTGGGATAAGCAAGTCATCCCTCACACTGCGGGGTCAAAGAGTTTTTCTAGAAGCTGATCGACTCTGTTAATATTTTCATTAGTTGAAATATTTATAAGAAAATATTATCTATTTAATATATTAAATATATTATTTATCTTTTTTTAATTCAGTCATAGTGTTTAGGACATCCAACATCCCAAACAAAAGGCTGGTTAAATGTTCAAAAAAATGTTTGATGGATGTTTTTTTAATTATCCTTTCAAAAAAGTTGGGGTATGAACTCATTTTTCATTATAAAAAAATTATAAGTTGTCAGTATTTTAATATATATTCCATATAATATGACTGATATATGTTTTATAGGTAATAATTAATGATCTATGGGATGACAATCCTGTACAGTCCTACTCAGTCTCCCAGGATGACCATGTTGCTAATGTTTATGGGAAGGAGCATCCTGGTCGACTGCATGGTATGGGAATGGGACCCATTCCATATGAGGTATTTGGTAGGACATAGAGTATTAAAACCACATATAATTGATTTTTTAGTCAGTTAATACCCCGAGATACTCAGAGAAATATTGTTTCTCTATGAAACAAAATTCAGGAATATGGGACTCAGATATCTGCATCTCAAAAATTGGTGATTGATTTATATCATAAGTTGACTGGATCTTCCACTTATGGTATTTAATTTACTGGTGGTGAGTAGAAAAATCACAAAAAAATTCATATTCCTTTAGTTTGCAAATATTTTTTTGTTTTAAGATTAAATATAAATATATAACAATATTTAATATTTAATATAATGTTCTTACAGGTGGTAGCCGAAAGTAGAGATGGTGGTGGAGAGGTTGATGAATTGTGTTCATCATCGGACATTCATTAGTGATATTGTTGATATGTAGGAAAAATATTTTGACATTCGTTTCCTATATGTATTATATGTCGCACAGAGTTGTCACAGAACATTTTCATGACCTAACATTTTCGTGATTTATCATGTTTCCTTTTATGTATTATGAACTGAATATTCCAAAGGTACATGGAATTTACAATAATAAAATCTTATTAATGAAAATTTATATTTAAGAATTGTATCCTCAAAAGTCTATATAACTCTCTATGTCAATGCATCTATATATTTATGATAATGCATACTCAATTTTATCTAAGAACCCATAACCTCCTAAAAACTATACAGAACATTGATATGAACCTTGGGATCCTATTAAAAAATAATAAAGGGAAACCCGTGAAGTCTAACAATTAATTAAACAAACAAGTCTATGAGGCACCCCACATGTATCATTTTCTCGATAGGTATGAAAAGAATCGATTTTTGAAGTTGATCAATGATCACCCAAATCGCATCCTCCCCACTAGGATTTTGTGGAAAAAAATAATGAAGACCATAGAAATATCATACCACTTTCATATTAGAATGGATAAAGTTTAAAACAAAGTAGATGGTCTCTAGTGTTCCCCCTTAATTTTCAGAAAAAATCTTACACCATGAGACACAATCTACAATTGGACACCACATCCATGCCCACCAATGATTACAACACGTGTTGTGACACATCTTGGTAGCTCCAGGGTGTATGGACCAACAAGATAAATATACATTTTCCATAAACTCTTACCTAAAATAAAATTGAACAAATAACTTTTTATGGAAGAACAATGCTCTACTGCAAGACCAACGCCACTCACCCGAGGTCTCCCTCTCATAAAGAATTTTACTAAGGCATTTGAACTCGGAGTTTTTCACCTGTTATTGCTAAACCCACTCATCCAAGGATGATTTAGAATTCATCCAATCCAAAACAACATTCCACCAATTTCATCCACTCCCAATATAATCTTAGAAAATATGATCATAAGGGGAAACTCCATAAATTATTCCTTCACAACTTCTGTATGTATTTTTAGTCTCAATTCTCCGATAACCACATTCCCTATTTATAATCCACAAAACATTATAACACTTTCAACTTACTTCATTGAATTAGAATAGGAAAATCCAACAATGACACGATAGGATGAATAAATAATTTCACCTTAAGGTCTACAAGTGGAACAATTTGTTCCACAAACACATTAGAGGTCATTTGATATGATGGAATTGAAATGGACATCAGACAAGGGTGGAGATCTGTAGTAAATTTTACCCCTCTTTTTGGTGGAAAAACAGAATAATCATCCTAAAAGAATTTGGGGTATTAACACACCATAGAGGGAAGTTACAATCACAAAAAAGGTTCATTGACATCAAGAAAATTCGTGGACATCTAGAATGATATTACCCGATTATAAAGAAAGATAAGCCCCACCCTTCCTGATCTTGTATCCTACTCACACTAAAAATCATGAGTGACCCCATTGGAAGATAAAAACTAAACTGAATAAAGACAAATATACATGTGGTCCTTAATGTTAATCCTTGAATCCATTACAAGTATCAGTTAAATGATTTCGTCATCCTGAAATAAAAACGCACACACCACCGTGAAGTCATATATCATTACTTAACATGTGGGACAATTGAAACCAAGTTAGGACATCTTTTCCAAAGGTGTAGAATGATAAAATAAGAATGAAATAAGTTCTAAAATTAATTCCAACTTGTAAACTAACTTTGAAAATATAAAGGAATGATTAGCACATGTATCAACCAAATCAATAACCATAAAAGTTTATATTAATAGTGTAACTCTAACAGTAGTTATACCCTATTCAAATTCACATATCGCATACACTTCCATGAAAATAAATCTAGTATTAGCCAAATAATAATGCTCCCTTACCTATTTATTAGACCCACCACCCTTGGAATCATCTTTATGAACCATTGGACCCTTGGTGAAAGTGGGTCCTTCTTTACTACATTGGGATATCCATTCACAAAAACACTTTAGATGACAAAAATATCCATAATGAAGATTAGTATTAAGATCCTCCAGAAAATTAGGCTTTGAATGAACACACCATCCATGCTGTTATATAAAATCCTTGTTCTACCCTGATGAAGCCCCTAAAAATCCAAAATGAACCTTACCCACCTTGAATATTCATGTCTGGAAAAAAATACACCATGGGTGAAAACCCCTCCAACTAAAGCTCCACCGAAACCAGTCTTTCTAGATATATCTACCTAATTTGGAAATTATTTTTATACTACCATTATTATGGTCTGAATACACATGATAGTAATTATTTATTGAACATATAGACTGAATCTTTACTCATCCCATTTATCCTTTTGCTTCTCATTGGCTACTTGCTCTAGTGTTAGATGCACCAACTCAGTAAAATGTGGGGAATAATCCATAATGGTACACCTACCATTCTATATGGTTAGAAACTAATGATAATTTCAAAACATAATTCCTCAGGGTAAAACTATTGGTTGAATATTTTCTTGAATGATGTCCAGGAAATTTCCTCTTGAAACAAAACCTTCACGATGGAGTCCCCCCATATCCTACCCGGTCCTTCGAGCATATAAATGGAGAATCCCACATTAAATTCCTTACAAGTTATCATGAAATTATGGACAATCTCATTCTGATAAATATATTCCACCGATTCCTAGGTTTCCTTTCAACCATGGAAGATGGGTGGATTCTTCATAGTAAATTCTAATCCAGGATCCAATGGTTCTCCTGATTTCCTAACACCCACTTGACCCAGATATTGAATTGTATGAATTAGTTCTTAAACTATAGAATTATACACTAATAGATTCAGATATAGATTCTATATCAAATTTTACTCTAGCATCATTCACCATCCCTATTGGGAGAGGGAATGGGTGGAATATGATTTCTTCTCTTGACTTAACCATTACAAGCACATCCATAGGGCCCGACTTGAGTGGGAAGCTTCATGATATGTTCCTAATTATTGGATGGAAATTGTTGCAGGGTGGAGACATGTGGTCTTAATAATCATATCCCCCCATGTGTGATACTACATATCAATATAATAATTGAAAGGACCATCATACATGGAGCAGAGTCTTCCCTTGTCAGATCTAATATAGAAATTGTATAACTACTCCAATATATGAACATCTATTTGATGGTATTCCCTGTACCAAACATCACCACCTTGATGACGGTCCTTCACCACACCCCCATGTGTGCATCCCTCATAGGAAGAATCCAGCTATAAATCAGTGTGAAAATTAACACCGTAAAACTAAACATTGGAAAATTAGAAATTATTTTATAACCCCACAACATCCACTATGTCATTAATTGAATATTTATATACATTTTATCCTTCCACATTCATATACACGAGGTAATGTGTTCAACCACCCTAATATATTTTCTTATAGATCATTCTGGATGTAGTTCAACTACTTCTCTAATGGGATGTTCTTTACTCATATATTTGGTATTGGTCCCTTTCACCAAACATGGATATGGCCACAAATGATTTGGAATTTTCTCCGGGTCCTCCCACACATTCTATATAGGGGAAGAACTCATCATATATCTCATCTTGAATCAGGATCCCAACAAATTGATAAATATACCATAGGAAGAAATGGTATGAGTTATGGCTTCATTGGTACTTGTCCCTTATGAATTTATGATTAAAATGGAATGGTAACTTCATCTATGGAATGAGATTCTTCTTTTAGAAATTTTATTGTTAAATATTTAGACCACAATGTTGTATCTGTTAATATCATATTTCTTCACCCTACAAATTTTTTTATCTCTATTATGTGTTTCTAAATTGAATAATTGTGTGGATTTGAATGTTTTTATCTTATGACAATGTGGTTTTCCATGTATTCTTTTAGATGTAGGATGTATGTGCTTGTGAATATGGAACATTTTTGTTTTTAGGGCTGTAGTAATAGCACTGCAGAATCGGCTCATATTTTTTATAAATCTACATTTTGTGGTTGTTTAAACCTATGGTAAGTAAATTAATGATTTTTAGTCGCGGTATTAACCGCTATTATAATTTGGTATCTCTCTACCGATGTTGGTTAATACCACCACTAAATATAATAATTTTGTGGTGATTAATACGGCTGCAACATAGTTCTCATTTTCCATTACAATTTTTCGGTGGTTGGTTGTGGATTTAGCGGTTGTTTTCTAGAAAAACTTGTTTTTTTTTGCAGTGGTTTAAACCACCGTCAAATGTGAACTCTACGATGGTAACTAGAAGTTGCCACCAAATTGAAGAAACTATCACGTATTGTATGCCGACACACAATTTAGCAGTGATTTTTGGAAACCACCACTAGGAGGCCATTTACCTGTAGTTGGTGGACTATATTTAATAACAAACATTATCTGCTAAGATGGTCTTCCGAGGGAACCATGACTACTAATGTATTCATGTGAGTGAACCTTGACTCCCATGATGGTATGGGAAGTGAATTCATACTACTATTATAGCCATGTACGTGATTCTTAGACTACTTTGAAAATTATTCTATATGCTTATATATATGCCAAAATTCCATATCTTAAGATATTCTCTCATAGAATATGTTCTTTGATTATTTATAAACATCTAAAATTTATTTCATGTATCAAAATTATGATATTTGATATACAGGATATTATTTTCTTATGTATTATTTATTTATATATTCTTTATGATTATTTTATAATTTTTCTATCCTTTATTTATCCTTCCTGAGCATCTGAGTTCACCCATTCTTATGTTTGTTTTCCCCAGGATATGTAGAAAAGTACTAAATTTTGTTTTTTAAACATGATTATAGTTATAATCAAATATTTGGGAGAATAATCATATTTTTTATAGACCATACTTTTATGATTCCAAAACTCCAAAGCACTAAACTTATACATTCCTTAGGTATGTGTTTATGTAATGTATGAATTGTTCTGATAAGTTGATGTAATATCAATTTTTTTTAATATATGGTCGTTAAATAGATATATGGTGGTTTCAGATCACATATGATTTATGCAATGATTTGATACTTTCATCAGAATATGAAAAAATTGCTAGTTTTTTTTGAATTATAATTTTGAAAATATCATAAAGACAGTTTCATAAATTCTTACTCTTAACTTTCAGGTAGAAAAAGACATGGGGATTGAAAAAACCATGATCCATATGGTGAATAAAAAGATGAGGAACAAGGAAAATGGGTTGTAGACATATTCCATGTCTAAATCTCTAGATCCATTTTCTTCTAAGAAGAAGGAGATCTAGAGGAACACAAAAGAATATGATACAGTATGTTTTTCATTTGGCATGTCTCAACAATAAAAAGAAAATTTCACCTAGCCAAAAAATTAAGGGAAATATATTGGTGAGTTCGTTATCATGTGTTATATTTATATATCTAAAAGTAGGATATTAGATACTATAATGGTTCTCAAAATTTTATTCAAATGTAAGAAAAAAATTAGATTTCAGATGTTTTCTAGAGGCGAGGGGGATCTATGGGCATCTAATGGGGTGACACTAGATTCTATAGCTATTAGAGATTACCATCTTTCATTATCAATAGAATTTATTTTAAATCTAAATAATTTTTTTATATACCTAGTGTTAACAATAACATTATTTATGATTCATGTATATACCTGGATGGATTTTATTTTTGTTTTAAAAATAAGAGATGAATATTTTATATGGATAAATTATTTTATGGAATGGAATAGTTCATTAATAATGTTTATTTAAAAAAAGTAATAAATCCTAATATTGGAAATTGATGATTTAACAAATAGTTGTGACTCATTTAACACAGAGTTGATTCATCACCATCTTGTTTACATAAATGAGAATCATTCTCCAAATACCCATCAATATGTTTACTAAGTCTCTTTTGATAGTAAAAAAATTGAAAGATGTCACACATGTTTAAAATGGAAGATAACTAAACAACCATTCAATGTTCATGGTGAAAGGGACAAAGAGTATCTATAATTGTTAACCACTAATGTGTGTAGACCACATCAAGTAAAATATAGAGGGGGATTTTCATACTTTATTAATTTTATTAATGTCTTGAGTATTTATAGTTATATCTACATGATGAGGTACAAGTATAGATCCATTGATAAGTTCATATTATTCAATATGGATGTAGAGAATTATATTAGTATGAATTTAAAGAATATATGATTGGATTTTTGTGGTCAATATATTATCCAAGACCTTATTACATTTATAGAAAATTGTGGGATTTTTTTCTCAAAACACTCCACCTTATACACCACAATGTAATGGTATTAATAAAAATAGGATTGAACACTACTGGTCATAGTAAAGTTGATGATGAGTCCTGAAATCTTTCCATAAAATATTTTTGGATATGGATTGCACACATCATTTTACTTATTAAACCAGGTACTAACTAATGTGGAAAATGGTATTCCCTTTATGTTATAGACTGGAAAGAAATTTGTTTGTCCCATGTTTATGCATGGGGTTGTGAGGAGTATATTAAGGATACATTTTAAAATAAACTATCACACTAAGGATTGATGTTTATATTTATAGGTTATCATAAAGAAAAATGGGGAAATTATCTATACCACTCTTTGTACAAGAACGTAACAGTCACATTGTAGGTTGTTTTGATTAATATAGAGAACATCCTTAAATATTACATTGGGGTAATGATTGATTTTAGTTAATTTTTCTCTCATCATTTAGAAGAATTGGTTTATGGATAGATTCCACAAGTCCCCATTTATGAAATCATTCCTAAAGGACAAGTACAATTTTGAAACTCTAGAGGGCTACGAAAAAAAATATATGGTTTCCTAGATTTTGATGATGGTTACTCATTGTTGATTAACAATAATGATCCTATATCCTATATGGTTCTAGTAGATAGCTTATTAAATGGATGATGTCATGAAGACATGGAATATGGTGTGAATTCCATATATTAAAACCCCATTTGGGTTTTAATAATTCTTCCATTTGAGGTAATTTTCATTGGGTTTAAATTGGTATTCAAGAGAAAAATGTACATTGAAGGTAAAGTAAATACTTAAAAATCAAGGCTACTCTCGAAATAGTTTAGAAAACATCAAGGAGTTAACTATGTTAAAACATTTTCTCAAGTTACCATTTTTTAATCCATCATAATATTTCTGGTCATATCTGCTTACCATGACTATGATATTTAGAAAATAGATGTAAAACATTATTTCCATAATGGGAAACTTCAAAAGGATGTGTATATGGTAGAAATAGAATGGTTTATGACATTAACAAATCCCAACAGTTATAAATGTTGGAGATATCCTTCTAAATATTTAATCAATATTCTATGAGATGGAACATTCGATTTGATAAACCTATAAAGTAATTCAATTTCAATAAGAAAATATACAACTCATGTGTTTACATGTGGACTACTGGGAGTACAGTTGTTATCATCGAATTATATGTTGATGACATATTACTAATTAGAAATTATATACCAGTTATATAAGAGGTTCTGGTATGATTGAGAATGTGATTATCTATAGAGGATGTAGGTGAAGTAACCTACATTATAGGTATCAAGATAATACGTTATAGATCCAATAGTCTTATAGTACTAATTTAGAGTATATATACTAACTGTATACTGATTAGGTATGGTATAAAAAATCCAACATGGGATTGGTTATAGTTTCACAAAGTATAAATCTTTTCTTAAAAATGTGTCCTCAACCACAAGAGGAAAGGTAGAGAATTTATAAGATCAAATACACTTCTGAGATAGGATATATCATGAATTCCATGTTATGTAAGAGGTTTGATTTTCCATATTCATTTAACATGGTAATAATATATCATGATGATCCTAGTTAACATCATTAGACTAGTGTTAAGGATATCCTTATATATCTGAGGGGAACTAAAGATATTTTCCATGTAAATATATGAGATGTAGAGTTAGTCATAAAGGGTTATATTGAATCTACATTCTTTATAGAAAATAAATATCTAATATGGTAGTATACATGTTTTTTATCTCATCATAGGATCTATAATAAGGAAGAGTTATGTGAAATCAGTTTTCCCTGATTCTATAGATGAGTAAGATTATATTAATGCTTATAATATAGATATGGAATTAGTCAAGATTTATGTATTTGTCCAATAGCTTAATGTGGTCCCTACTAATAAATAAACTATCATAGTTTTTTATGATAACACTACAGTTGTGACTCTCCCAAAAATGTCAAGGTCACAATAAAAGAAAAAATAATATTCTTTAGAATTTTAATCTCTAGAAGTTTTTTTCTAAATGAGGTGATGTTATGGTGAGTATATTATAAAAACATAAATTTCTTTCAACCCATTAACTAAGGATTTATCTCAATAAATGTAGAAGTATCTTGTGATTGCTTATGGACGGAATGTTGTCTTCAATTGGATAAAGTGAATGTGGGGGTCTATTGGAGTTGGTTCCATAGAATTGACTTCCCCATTACTTGATTTCATGTTATAAATATTAGTAATGTTTATTATTTCATCATATTTGTTTGCTTTTATGAATGTGTTATGTGAAAATGTACTAAGAATTTGTGTCATATTGAAAATTCATATAAGTTGCCCACCATGATGAAAACCTAGAGTAACCATGATAGTGTTCTTGAATCTTATTCTATGGTCAGATGATATTACAAGATGGAATATTTATGATAAAGGATATTAAGGGTTAAATAATCAAATGATATTGAGAAACCTACTCATATTTCTCATCCTCACTATTCTCCATTATATTATATTATGATAATAGACCTATTTATAGAAAAATCACATTTCTATGGGTCAATGGATATTCCCCTATAGGGATTCTTGAATTAATCCATTAACATTAATATTATTATCAATTTATATCCTGAATCTTGTAACATTTGGTATTGATGAAAATTCTGATAAAATATGTTCACTGTGAGGTAGGATATGTTGGGTGCATCACGAGTAATATTTCATTAATGTGTTATGTGAGAAGGGATTTTTCAGAAGTTGATATATTAGTTTGTTTGATGGGAATGAAAATTCTATGATAAATAAATATCCACGGGGTTCATTGGGAGAGTTAAATTCTAAATATTCGAATATCGATACATCAAGAATATTGGATGATGTCCCCAACATGAAAGTTACTTTATTTTAGATATGATGATAAATAGACAATATTACACACTATGAATGTTTGAGAGGTTGAATGTCACTATGACATTGAAGTCATTCAGTATGGGTTCCTTAGAATGCTTTGAGATGATATACTTATATTTTAGATGATTATTTCTAATGACACTGAGAAACAGGCCTAGATGGTCACACACCAAGAGTACATGTAGTCTTAGTAAAATTATATTATTGAATTTTATAATTTATAATAAATAATATTTATTAATTATTGGTAGATATCCTTGATTTAATCCAATGTAATTAAAAATAATTAGTGAGTTAAATATTTATAATAATTTATTCTCTTGGTTTGGAGAAAAAAATATTTATTATATTTATTTAAGAATAATATAGTGATATTTATTTACTAAATAAACAAAAAAATTCAAGTATAAATAAATATTGATGAGGGAATTTGGGCTTAAAATAATGGTCTGATTATAAATGGGATAAATAATATTTATTTATAATCTTAAAGTGTTTCACATGTTAATCGATTGGTGTTATTATTATTATTGTTATTGGACATGGGTTCAACAAAGATTTGTTTAGTAAGGAAGGTGCTTGTGGGAAATTTTCCAACCCTAAACCTCTATTAATAAGTATAAAAAACAAAAAATTTCATATTTTCACTTACTGTGAACAATGTATAGAGAGAGGAACTCTCAATCCCTATAGAGATATCTAAATATATATAATGTGATCTTTACTAATCTTATATCATTCTATTTAGATAACATCAAGAGTTATTCCTCTTATGATAAAAATCAACAATGAACAACGCAAATGAACAAGATCAAACATGCAAGAACTAGGTGATTCTACAGTGATGATCTGAGATTTTATTTCATATGTGGATCATCAGTAGTGTAAATATTCACTTGGATCCTACAACACAAAGATTGTATAATGATATATAGTCATCAATTTAATAAATGAATAGAGAATTACTATTTGAGGTAATTTTATATCTACACATATTTTAATTATAAATTACTTGTGTAGAACCTCCTCTTGTGGTTTTATTTTTTTCTCTAGTCAAGTGATAATTGTTTTTATTGGAAATGATATTTTTCATGGGAGAAAATTATTATCAATAAATTAATACTAAAATAACAAGATGTATATCCCCCAAGGTGCTTCTATCGCACCGAGAACCTATAAATATTAAGTGTAAATCACAAATTTTTTCTCACAAACATATACTCGATGATATAATGGAATTAGAAATGGGTGAAGTAGATATTTTTTTGGTGGTTGTGTAAGTGTTGTCTCATTACAAATCTGAAAATGTGATATATATTTACCCAGTGGATTAATTCTATAATTAGAGAACATTTGTTTTGTTTTGTCCATAAAAGTAATTTTACTTCTATATCGGGTCTAGATAAGATGGGTTTTGTTGTCATTATCAAGAAAAAATTTAATATATATATAAGAATGAAATTTTTATGGAATTAAAAAAATCATAAATGGTTTTTATATAATATTTATATAATATTTACTATAACATTTTTATTATCATATTCATGGTTGATTATAGTCCCACCTATAATTGGAAATATCATCTTAAGAATATAAATATAAATAGATTCCATAGGGTCCATAAAGATGTATTTTTAGTACTATTCTATTTAGAATGATTTGAATAAAATGAATATTATCTATTATGAAAGATAGTTAAATCACAATTTACAAGTGAAAATTGAAAGGGGTAGTGTAATCTTGGATCTCATAAATTTTTATTTATGTGGACTAATGAGTAATCAAGAAAGTGATGGTTTTTAGTAATTTTTTATTTTACAATTGATGTTTGATGATATTATATGGTTTTTATAAAGATATAAATGTATGAAACTTTTGGAATGTAAAGTGTTTCATAATGATTTACAGAATCAACTGGAAAAAAGTATGAATATTCTTTCACTAGGTAGGGGTAGTGAATACTTGATCCAGAAATTAAACAATCATAAGAGGCATTGTGGAATTATTCAACAAGTCACTCATAATAGAGAACCGTAATGGAATAGTGTGTATAAGAAAAATAATAATACCATTTTAGTTATGGTTCAATCAATAATGATACAATGTGGCCTTCCAATTTCATTTTGGGGTTTTTCTTTGATGATTGTTGTATTCCAAATTAACTATGTTCCATCCAAGGTAGTCGAAAACCCACCATATGAGATATAAATTTGTAAATGAACCAATATTTCTATTATAATGACTTGGGGGTTTGAATCATTTGTTCAGTGTTTGGATAACAAAATACATTATGTTTGATAAGTGATTATTTGTTGGTTATAATAAGGAAAATGAGGTATATTATTTCTATAATCCAAATAATAATAATGTGTTTGAGACCTAATTTGTTATGTTCCTTAATAATGAAGTTATCATTAAATGATTATGTGGGGGGAAAGGACGAACATAAATCATTTTAAAACCAATAAATAGAAATTACATCGGATATGGAAGCTTTATTTGTCCCATAATGTGTTTTCAAATAAGAATAGAATCAAGTTATTCAATAACATCAAAATTATGGTATGATTAATTAGTCTAGTAAGATATGTATATCTTTTTTATAATATTAATGAAGTAACGTTCATACGAGATGAACCTAATACCTAACAAGATAACATTGAGAGTTTTCATTCCATGAAATGGATAAAATCAGCGGAATCTGAAATAGAATCCATGTACACAAACCATGTTTAGAACATAGTGATGAACCTGAAGGGGTAATAACCATAGGGATAATTTTGTTTTTTATGAGATATTGACTTGGATATTTTTGTGTCAACCTATAATGTATTCCTAAGGGAAAAAAGTTACAAAACATTAATTGTATTGAATATGAAGAATCCTTTTTACCAATTATGTTGATAAATACCGTTTACATATCTTTTCCCATTGAAACTCATTATGATTATGAAATATATCAAATGGATATTAGTGGTAATTTCCCTGATAATAAATTAGTCATGTATGTGTAAATGATACAACCAAAGTGATTTTAAGAACTAAATGATTATTATATGTTATGACTATTGCACCATTCTATTTATGAATTGATGAAAATATCTCATAGACAGAATATCTAGGTTGATTATGTGATCAAAGGGTTATCTTTCATTAATATCATGGTTGATTATTATGTATATAAATATATTAATATGTGTTTTTTTGTTCTTGATATCATATATAGATGATATAATTCTTATTAGAAATGATATCCTAATACTAAGTTAAGTTAATATATGTTTCGATAAATAATTATCTATGTGAAACATCTGTTAAGAACCCTATATACTGAGTGTTAAGAACTATAATGATAGATATAATTTTATTATTGTACTTATTCATAGTAGATACATTGTAAATTTTATAATGTGGTTTTTCATGGAGTACTTTTAAAAAGGTAATTTTAAATTATTACATAGTATTAATATTATGAAGAGTTATAATCCTTATAAGGAGTTATAAATAATGTAATGTTTTCTTAATGTTTCTTCAATAGGCTCTATCATTTATTCCATAATATGTACTCTACCAGATGTTGTAAATTCTCATAGGATTATTTCAATATACCAATCCAATTCTAGTGAGACTCATTGGATTGTTGTTAATATCATCATATTGTGTTTAGGAAGAACAAAGGATATGTTCTCATTATTTAGATAAATTATTGACTATTTTGTAAAGGGATAGATTTATGGAATTTACCAATATAATATATATGACATGAAATCATTATATGGTTATTGTTTTTCCTAATTGGTGTGGATATCATTTCGATTAGTTTTATACAAAAAAATGTGGCAGAACCAACATTAGAGGTAGAGTATATTAATAGGTCAGATTCCCTGAAGGATGATATTTGGATCGTAAATTTCATTCTAAACATGAGGTCGTTCATATCCTCAAAAGAGAAACCAAAATTTACTGTGGTGAAAATGGAGTCACAACTCACACAATAGAAACTCGGTCTTATCAAATGACACAACCATTTCTTCAAAAATACAATATCATAATATAGATCATTGGGAAGGGTGATATTGGGATACGTTGGGTTGATATAAAACATAATGCAATTTATACATTTATAAAAACATTATCATTGAATAATCAGGAGGATTATGTCAATTCCCTTTCTATATGTCACATAATTGATTGACGTAATGGTCATAAATGTTTCATGATTTTATAGTAAATAAAATATCTAATTATCATTCATTATTGTGTTATGAAATGTGCATTACTAGAATATTAGAATGATAATATCTCCAAAAAGTATGACATTTATTTTTCCTTAATCAAAAATCATGATGGAGTATTATGGGTTTGGATGTTATGTTAAGAGTTTCATGAGTATTAGACTCCTGTTATAATAAGTAATGATATAATTTTTGACCGACCCAATAATTTATATCCAATTAAATGTCATCAAATCATTGAAATACATTGTGGTGTGTACTTATTGTCAATATATTTACCTTATGTTGTAAATATATCCATCATGAAAAATTTTATTCAATGATATCTATACTACACAAACCATAAATAGTTATTAATCAAGGGGTAGTTGGGTATGATAGTGATCTCGGTGTCAATCAGAGCACAACCCATATATAATTTTTCCACTCGTATAAGGAAAAAAAACATATGGACCTTGATTGAATTACACTAATGAAATGTATGGTCATTCATAGCTGAGTTATATATGATTTTTTCATCTACATGGATGATGGAAATGTGATATGATGATCTTCTAGATGAATGACCTGAGATGTATTCATCAACCAGTTAAGTCTTTTTATATCATTAATAATGTATTATGTATCCTATACTATATTGATATTGTTTCATACATATTAGTCGCACGATGTCATGGGAAAATGGATTTTATATGTATGAATAAAATGTATATGCTACATATTTTGGTGGACATGTTCATTCAGACATATGAGTATGTTTGATGGAGATCCAGCCAAACCCCTTGGTAGATGGAATATCATTAAAGATTTTTTCATAGACCAATCTTTGATGAAATATATGAAATTGGGACTTTAATATTTTTTGTAATTTTACTAAATTCTGTAGTGTGACATAGTATGGTTGCAGGATAAGTTTTGAGTTTTGGAAAAAATTTGTTCTCAAAACAATTGAGTAGGATAATTCATTACCTCAATGATTTTGAATATATTCATTATAGTTTATTACGTTTTGAATTAAATCCATGAAGGGTTTTATGGAATGCGCGATTTTTTTGGATATTCAATAAATGGAATGTTATAGATTATAATATTTTTATATCAGAAATGTACGATATACATGAGATGCATATTGCACTATATAATATGTTTATATCATAAATGGTATGAGGATGCGTCTATATTACATTATCATATAATATGATTTTAATTATGATATTACATGCATGGTATGTGAGTGACATAAATTTATTATATAATGGTTTCACTTGACTATGAATAAATGGGATTTATTCATTAATTACATTGGAATTAAAATGCAACATTAAATGGATATACAACAATGGGAAGTATCTTAATTAAATTTCATGAGATAGATATGATGATAAAACAATATGAATAAATTCATTAAATGATGATATTAAAGAAAAGGGGGTATGATCACACTTATTGATTTTCATTGATTTCATGCAATGCTAGTTGAATTTGTTTTTCTAACTTAACTATTTTTTTTCTAAATAAGACTTTCAATTACTTTAATGATTTGTAACCTTAATTATACAGTCATGGATCCACTAACTGGAATAATATCATAGATATTGGAGGAAATTTGATATCTTTAAATTGATCTCCATCAATTGTGCATCAAAGAGTAATATATGGACAATTAAACAGTATATGTTTGCATGTTTTATTCATTATTTTCATATCACTTCGCATCAATTGAAGATAGATTGCATTTTTCAAATATTTTTTCCAATTACATTTTCCATGAGATGACCTTTCTAACCCCATTAAAAATAATCACAACCATTTATTACATAACCCTTTACAAAATAATGAAATAACTAATAGAGTGGACAAGTTTATTTTGAAGAAATATGAGAGTCAAAAACATGTTCAAGAGATAAATCCAACTATCAACCTGAGAGTGGGAGTACCTCTTAAGTCTATGGATCATGCAACCATTCCAACCACCACCACATCTATATCATCTTCCATGAGTAATAATAGGAATAATATTTTATGTGTTATATAATCATTAGTGTATCTCATTGATAATGTTATTACATTATGTACACAATTGAGTCTTATTTTATTAATGTTCCAAATTACTCCACTACTAACACAACCTTAAGAACTATTAACAACCCCTGATGATGCAGATTTTATGGCATAATGGTAGTATTTTTTAAATCATTTTTTTCTATGACTACCCATTCTGAATATCACACTACTCACACTTTTCCACTTAGTACTACAAAGGAAATAACACCGAACAAAGAGTATAATTATTCTCTTTAAGATGAGATAATGATGATCATACAAAATGGAAAGACACTTTTAATCATATAATATCACCTTACCACAAATTTCCATGACATTCACATGGACACCAAAGACTTGGTGGAGGAAATAATAAATTAAAAATGTACAAATAGAAAAAGGTAATTCATTCTATGGTATTTTAGTGTAATGGTTCCCCCATAATCAATCCTTCCACATTTTAACTAAAATGGGTAGAAGTTCGGGATACAATAATCATGTTATTTAAAACATTTTGTTCTCTATCATCATTCATTGTCCCTATTATCTCTATTGTTGAGTTAGAACCCCATCCATATAAATTTACACTCATTAAAGGGAGTTTCAAGAGATATTTGTCATAGGGTATCAGGATATCTATGAGATAAAAATTAAATTGTAACACTCAAACATCTTGAAGAGTTAGAGTATTGTAGATTAAGAGGATTAGATGGAGAGTATTAGGGTACACATTTATATAGGAGTTACCTTTTTTTTAATTTTCATCATGACTTGTAATTATCTTGTATTATGAGACTTATTTTAAATAATTTTCATATTTAATCAGAAATTGGAATTTTTAAAATGAAAAATATTATTTTTGGTGATGATTACATTAATGAATTTCTTGAATATATTTTACGATTTATATTGTAGAAATTGATAATATTATTGGTATTTAGAGTTAATGGATTTTAAATTTATGTTTATTGTTTTATTATAATTGAGTACATTTTTAGGATGATAAGATATAATAGTTCTCCAGAACCAAAAGCACATAAAACACATATTTATAAAAGGTTCAAGGAAAAAAATTTATATAAAATGTGAAATGATTCTTTAATCTATATTTTTGTTCCCCTTATATTAAAAAATTTCATGGTTATCATTCTTGTGCATCTATCAATTCGAATCGATCATTGGGTACTATTCTTAAATTATGTTATGGTTAGCGATTAATGAATTTTACTTGATGTTTTCTTAAAATAGTTGTTTTATGATACATGGTCTTTTTGGAATCTCATTTCATTTTATTGAAAAATTAAAAACCATGACATTAATTTCTTACATGATAGAAGTGATACTTTTTTAATAAATTATACACATTTTTTCTTAAGAACCCGTAATTTTATTTAATTAAGAAGAGAAAGTATAAAACATTAATTACCTTTTAAAAATTCATTTTTATAAAAAAAGTACTCTAGAAAATTAATATTATTGTGAAGTAAATTAAATTTTAATATATCATTAATTACATCTGTGTTATAGAAAATAATTAAAATTGAAATTATTGAAAAATTAAAAAAGAGAAATTTAGAATGAATAGAAATGATTAAATTTCCATATTATTTCCTTAAATATCAAACTATAATTTCAATAGATGCATAAAGGAGGGGAGATATATAATTTATTTTATAAAGAAAATTTGTGGTGAGTCAAATTGAAAAAGTATATTGCATGATTTTAAGGATTTCATGAGAAATTCACATTTCTGATGATTTTTTGTGTGAATTTTCTATTTTTTTATTTATAAATATTTTTAAATTTTAATTAATTAGTTAATTTATTCCAACAAAATTATGTTAATTTTTTAAAAAAATATCCAAGACACGGAAAAAATTCAAATGTGGATGAATTTGATATTCAATTTATTTATATATTTTTATGATTTTTTAAATTCTAAATGAGTATTATATTGCCTAATTATATATGATTTTGATATATGGAAAAATTGTATAGATGTTCTATAATTTTTTTTTTACAAGAAGATTGAAGAATGAAAACAAAATCATTATAGTCTTGAATAATACAATGTCATGGTTTGTTAAAAAAATAATTACAAAAATAAAAAAATAAAGGGTCAAATAGGATATTTTTTCTATATAAATATTTTATAATTCTATATGATTCAAAAAAAATTATCCCTTATATCCAAGTACTCTTCCATATGATTCTCAGAAAATGAAATAAATTTTTCCAAGATCAACCATAACTACACTAAAATGATCAATTTTTAAAATCTCTATTATATAAAAACCATGAATACGGTTATAAATAAATATATTTTTTATGTTTATCAATCTATTTATATTTATATGATGTATATATTATGATACAATAGGTTTTTTTACTCCAAGATCAACGAATATGATATTTTTTAGAAATATTAGAGATGAAAAAAATAATTAACCACATTGTGGTGGATATAATTTTGGAAGATAAAATTTTGAAGACCATTGGTCAATGTGTTGTCACTAGTGTAGATAAATATTTCAATAATTTTGAATAATAAAATATATTATTAATTTTTTCACCACGACTTGTTGATATCAGTATTGTGTAATTTTATAAGAATTTTATGGTTTGATAATTTTTAGTTTAGGATCAGTGGATTTCTCTTGGTAATTATTTTTTTAGATTTCTATAGATTCAATTACATCAATATATATTTATAGATCATTCATTATTAATTTTTTATATTATGTTACTATTTATTTAAATTTTAATAGTGCTCATTAGATTATGTATCCATTTGTTTCATGTTTTCAAACCCTGTATTTTTTTACCATTTTTTATAAAATATATGTTATTCGAAAATGGATAATTTCAAATAAGTGAGAGGATTATGAGTAGAATGATCAGTTTATAAATTTTTAATCAATATTTTAATTTGAATGATGTTTTTTTAATAATGTCATATTGAATATCACTATTGAGAATAAGTATGTATGAAGAAATGAAATTCAATATGATTGAGTGGATTGAATCATGAATGTTTTTTTATTCATATTTTTAATATATGATTTGTACATAATGCATTTAAACATATTTCAGTTAATTTGACCAGATAAATTGGAATATTTTAAGTAATATTAATTGAAATAATCTATTTGAATGTAAGTTAATGTTATAATCCTATAACTATTAATTTAATTTAATTTATTAATTTAATTATATGAATATACACATATATATGCAATATACATCCTTCAAAATTATTACTATATCATTTACATTCGTTGGAATCGTATTTAATGTGTTTAATGTTTCGTTTTTGTGTATATATCATAACTCTAAGAATGTTGCGTCAAATTAATCAATTTTTTGATGATTGAATTTGGGATTTCTATAGGTTCTCTATGAGATCGTCTTTTGAAATCTTACCATGAACCAAACCAAGTCAGCCTGGAACCGATCACCCGATCCGGTCAACGGTATGGCCCGAAGAGTGTTCTCGATCCCCACAGGCTGACAACTAGAGCTGAGCATCAAAATAAGAACCTGGTAATGATTTAGCAAGGAAATATAAAATAAATATATAGATAAATTAATAGGAAAAATAGGTAAACTGTAATAGCTGAAAATAAAATTAAGATAACAAGCTAGACATACATTCAAGTGACCCCATGAGTCACCGCCAAACATAGAACCTCACTCGCTCAAAGGGTGATCAAAGTCTTGAACCTGAAACTGAAAAGTAATGTAGACGTGGGAACTGAGATGCTCAGTAAGAAATAGAAGGGATAACAATTTCCTATTCCTTTTCCTTAAAAAAGAATCCCATTTATGCATGCTTTTAAAAAAACATATTAAAAAAACCATTGTTTTAAAAATCAAGCAACATGTTTAAATCGTTACGAAATAAATTTCTCTTCCACTACATTTCCAAAATTGAATCCATGGATGAATTAGAATTCCAAAATTAAAGGAAACCATCATTGATTAAGATATTGTTTTTTACAAATGAGATATCATGGGTGAAACACCAGAAATGAAAATTCACATCAAAAGAAACATGTCAAAAACAAGCACTATGAGCAATTAATAAATTAAACAAGCACACATGGGACCCTAGAGACCACTTTACTTAGTGAAACGTGGAATAGTAACCACACCTAACATCATTATCATATATGATCCACTAGTAGAGAACACAACCAAAACTTAGTGTTCTTTAATACATTATCAATAATTAGTTAGTATTGTCATCGTCAATTTTTCTAGAAGAACAGGATGATCCACTTTCATATCCTCTAGTGTACTGCTCATAGTCCACCAACCTAGATACTCGAGGTTACCAATGTGCTCTATTTAAATAATGGTGAGTTTTATAAATAATTAAATACATACACATATCACATTCTTTATCTAAAAACATTCTAGTTTTCACTAACGACCTCCCCCTTTAAGGGTGTTCTCTTTTTTATAAAAACACACATCATTGAAAAAAATTCTTAACTAGACACATATAACAATTATTACATTTAACATATACTTCATTTTTCAAATATAAGATGGAATACCTTACTTAAAGAGAACACTTTTCAATTTTAAAACATAATAACCCAACATTTTTAAGTTTCCAAAGTATTTTGGAAGCTAAAATAAAAACTAATGTACTATATTTTTAATGTAAACATAAAACCACAATTAAAATGAATTATTTATTTTATGAAATTCCTACCACCATTTTACCTTGCATTTACACCAAAACCCATTTTGGAAATCACTATGGATATTCTTTGGAAGAAAACATTTCATTACACTATTATAACAAATTGACTTAAAGACCACACATCTTTGGAAAAATCCATTTCACATTTAAAACGTCTATGAAATCACTTTACAATAACCAAAACCATTTATTCCAAAACACACACACCCACACACACACACATACACACATACACACACATATATATATATATATATATATGTATATCTATATATATTACATATGCATTCCAAATAAAGTAGAAGACACCCTTTCAATAAAATACCAAGAAGAAATGGAAATTCTATTTAATGGTCAAGGAAAATTGAACCTACCTCGGGATGGAACAAAATCAAACATTAGGACATTGGTGCATCCTATCTAAATGATGATGCTACCCTTCTATGAATATTCACATTCACATACTGGTAAGGACTCCTATCACCCTATGCACACATCAACATGTTCACGGACACCTATAAGGGGATCTTTACATATTTTCTCATATGAATATACTAGTCACCAGTCGAATACACATGCTTTTTCTTATATATACATCTAAACGCCTAGCCCCATACGTGTATATTTTCCGACATGGATAAACATACCTGTATATATACATATACTTACCTATGCATACGGAAGAGATTCACCCTTGACTCAGTGACTCAAAACCACTCTGAACAGTCCAACATACTACACAAAAACTACAAGGAACCATAAAACACAACAACAATGTTCAACACACCACAAAAAAATTATTAAGAACATAAAAACTCTTTAATACACATAAATACTGTTTTTAAAAGCTACCAGTGACATAAAATTTCTACCTCAGATGGTGGTGGGAAACTGAAAATACATGAAACAATCAAACGTAACTTAAAAAAATAGAGACACATACCTTACAAAACCTCCAAGTAAAAACTACAAAACAAATTAGAATGGAAGAAAAACATTCCTAAAATTGTTGGTGGGCAGACCAAATGAAATAGAACAACTTCTACTTTGGTGGTAAATTTTGTATCATGGGGAAATGGGACCTAAAAGACCTATTACAATCACTAGAAAAAAGAAAACATCTAAAAATACCCCCCATGGAACCCTAGGGTTCAGCCGATCCTAGAAGGGGTGACAGTGAAGAGAAAGTTTAACTATATAGGGAGGAAGAGAGAAGAGGAAGGATTTCCTTGGATTTTATGACTAAAACCCATCATAAACCAGGAGGAATCATTGGGCGAAGAAAAATCCAAGAGGGATGGAGGTGTGTGATTAGAGCATTGAGGGAGGAGGGGCACGCCTGCTGTAGTGTCTCAGCTAGGGGTAGCGCACTGCAAGTAGGTTCCATGGAGGGAGGCTTGTCAGTGGAGGTCAAGATCTTGCCAAGGTATTGGATAAATGGAGTAGGAGCCAAGCACACTAGGTGGGGAGGAGCTGAGCGATGCAAGAGAGGGGGGAGGAGAAGGGGAGGATTGAATTAAAAAATAGAAATAAAAAAGTAAAAAAATTGAAGAACCCAAAAAAACCTAAATGATTTAATTACAATTATAAAATTAATAATAATATTAATATTTTCCAAAAAATATTATAAAGAAAAAAATAACAGGCCATGTCTGGGCACAACAATTCTCCCAATCATCACACTTTCTGCCCCCAGAAATTCCTAAAACGCATGGCCATTCAAAGCTCTATACAAGGAAGCAATGATTCTCAAAACAAAACCCATACCAATTTAGGAAAAAACACTCACATTCCACCTATGAACTAAAACCAAAAGACCCGAACTACCAAGAAAAATAACCCATGAAATAGGACTCACATTTCCAAACACAACCATAATCTATAAAACTGCCACCCTAACATAGAAATCACTAGAGACCGCCTGATACCTCTAATTAACAGTCTCCATATGACCCGTAATCTATCCTAACCATCTACATTGATCAGGTTTTGGTGGCACATAGTAAAAGAGTTACCCTATCAAGAACACCCTAAAGGATATGTTCTTTGTGATTTTTTCGTATGTTGGACTCCCCACCATATTAAGACTCCATCTTAATACAATATTTACCAAATAAAAAAAACAAAAACCCAATTGGGGGACCTGATGTTGGTCTAACCCCATAACTTCTTATGTCACACTAGACGAGCTTCAGAGAAGATAGTTGAAAGACCCATAGTGGCTCTCCCCACTATATTAGAAACTGAGTAGTTCAATGAGACCCATCATGATCCCACCGACACTAGACGGCTCGAAACATAGGGAGAAATATCAACACAGACTAGCGTGAAACCCCAAGTCCATGGGGAATGAAAATAAAAGTGACACTCAGAAAATTCCAATCCAATCCATGATTCATAAGTTCCATAACCCACAGACATCTCCAAATGGGAATCCTCCAGAATTTGTAATTGGTCCAATGAAAGACCAATCATTTAATGATTACACTAACAAGGAACAACAATTAAAATATTATAGAAGAGGCCACCATGTCCTCAAAAACAAAGGCCCAAAACAAACTACCACGATAAAGGAAAATCCAACTTGCATATCACTAATGTTAGAGGTAAAATAATGGACTTCCATTCCACATGCACCAAGTGATTTGCCAAATTTATGATAAGATTCACTATGGGACCTAGTCTTGGAGTCCTAATATCTGGAAGTATCTACTACCCCATAGTCATGAATTTAAAACCACCAAATAATGATTAATCTTCTGGAAAGACCGCTTACAGTCTTCCCCTAGTGGCCCAAACAACCACACCATTGACAAGCCTTAAAAAGTTAATGATGAACGACTTTGACTGCCCAAATCGACCACATTGGAAACAAATGAATGTGTGGTATAAGGAATGAGAAATAAGAACTGATGAAAGACTAATTCGATGAAAACATGCCTCTAATTCACCTTCTTCACTAGATGGGTAAGCATTTATGAGCTCCTAGAAAAACAATATTTCAATTTTTCACTGCTCACTCGCTGCCCCAACTTGAATGGAGAAGGTAGAAATCACCCTTATCTAGCATGAAAAGGTCCCTTTAAACAAAACCATGACAACAATCCCTTCATAAAATCTAAAAATAGTAAATACATGAAGAAAGGCTCGACTTCCTCATGTTAAACCACACACCCTATTGAACCTCATCCACCATATATAAAACAAGAAACAATGAAAAGTAAATAACCACACCCCTCCATTGGGGGTCTGCGTAAAACCAACAAATGAAAATAACCCATCAAGAACTGTTAGAAATTTCTGGACAGAATACATTAATCAAGAAGCACCAAACCCACAATACCCAAATCACAAAACAAACCTTCACATTTAACCACAAATCATTAACCCAAACCCAAAACATCATTTCATCCTTGAAAGATCTTCTAAAAAAAGAATAAAAAACATAGGATA
Organism: Viscum album; assembly: GCA_963277665.1. Lineage (NCBI taxonomy): Eukaryota > Viridiplantae > Streptophyta > Magnoliopsida > Santalales > Viscaceae > Viscum > Viscum album. The sequence continues at coordinate 1,012,149,290 of OY728131.1, forward strand.
ATACATCACAGAACCAAACCATAACCGAATTAAATATCAATCAAAATAATACCAAATCATCATCACCAACCAACCCTAAACCCCTCTTTCAAAAATGATCATTTATAAAACCATCCAAATGATAAAAATCTATTTTTAAACCCGCATTCCCTTTTAAAATTTCTTAAACAAAAATCATCACAACACATCACTAATCAAAAAATGCTTCTAGAAGACAACATAATCCTTAAAAAAGATAAATAATAATTGGTATTCTATGAAACCACACATATATATGTTCTCGTTCCATCTTAGGAACCCATCCATGCATAACATCAACCATCCACATCCCAGTGCATTCATCCAAACATGTGGGCATCCATAGGAATAATAAATAAATAAAAATCCTTCTCATTTCTGAAACTAAAAATTTATCCCTGATTTAGAAACAACAAATAAATTTTGAATACATCCTTTATAAAACTAAACTGAAGCATCTCTAAATTTTCATTTCCATGAAACTCCCTTTTTATCTTCTACAATGACATTAAAAAACCCCCCAAATAGTCTACAGAAAATTTTTATTACCCCTTTCATAAAACATTTCAAGATTTTAAATAATTTTCTAAAACACATTCCATATTCAAAACATCTCATTAAATTTTCAAATAATACAATATTTTCATTTTAGAAATCCAATTTCAAAATATAAATCATCAAATTTGCAACTCGATAAAAACAGCCCCAAAAAATCTAAAAATCACACCAAGAACATCCGAAAACAACCAATTCACTCTATAGATAAAGATTCCAAATTCTCAAATAACCACTGTTACACCCATATTGGTCACTTAGTTTCGCAGACAATGCACCAACCAGGTGAGCATATAAGAAGTCCTTAGAGGCAATTTCATGGTCTGTACATGGCTTTATTGGTTGTGAATAGAAACCATGCACCCAACAGAATGACCACCAAATCACAAAACTAACCAGAAACAACCAAAAAAGAATATGGACCATGTAGAAAACTGAGAACCAAGAAGAGACATCATGGAAAAAAATTCTAGAAAACCTTGGAAATTCATGTTTCATTCCCAATAGTTGGTGATCAAGATCCTACCCACAATTGACCACTTGGATTCCTACAGTCTGATCTCTAAACTATCGGACATCCCCAAAGGAGATCGGATAGCCTTCTCTGATACAATGTTTTCACAAACCAGCTCAGGTCGGCCCTAATTCGGTCACCTGAGCTAGTATGTGGTAGGAGAAAAATAGCATTCCTGGTCACCATGGGCTGGAAACTAGTTCCAGGCATCAAAACAAGCAATTAAGAATGACTTATCCAATATAAATAAATGATATATAAATAGAAATAAACCAGAAAAAATAGTTAACCATTAACAGTGTAAAATAATGATAAAGATAATAAGCTAGACATACCTCCAAGTGACCCCGTGGGTCACCATCAAATATAGAAACATGTTCACTCTAAGTGATATCTAAGACTAAACCCTAAAACTGAAAAGTAATATAGCATGATCACCGAGATGCCTAATAGGAATGGAAAAGGATAACAATGCCTATTTCATTTCCTTTAAAAATAAACCCAGTCATCGTAGTCTGAAATATAGATATATTAAAATAATGTTACTCATTCTTTTTGTAATCAACTAACATGTTTAAATTATTAATAAAAATATTTACCTTCCATTAAATTTTCAAAATTAAATCCAAGAATGCATTAACATTACAAAATGAATGGAAACCATGTTTTATTAATATTTGGTTTCTACAAATGAGACATCAAGTGTGAAACAACTGAATTGAAAAATCACAAAAAAATCAACATATCAGAAACAAGAAGCATGGGGAATCTCTATAGGTTGCTAGAACACATGGGACCCTAGAGAACTCATACCTCAGTCAAACATGGAATAGTAACCACACCGAACACCATTTTTGTTCATGAGCCACTAGTAGAGAACACACATATACCATAGTGGTCTTCAATCAATCATCAATATTTAGTTAGTGTTGTCATCATCAATATTTCTAGAAGAAATTGGGACAAACCACTTTTGTATCATCTAGCGTACTAGACCTAGTCCACCCACCTAGATACATGAGGCTACTGGTGTTATCTATTTCAGTGGTTGTAAGTTTTATCAACATGTAAAGGCGCACACACATCACCTTATTAATCTAAAAACAATCCAGTTTTCGCCATCGACCTCCTCCCTTAATTATGTACCATCTTTTTCAAAAACAGACATCATCCCATAAGCCTCATAACTAGGCACATATAACAATTTTTACATTTAACATACACATAATTTTTCAAATGTGAGAAGGAAATACTTAATAGGGGTTTTACTTTTTCATAAATAATTCATGAAGTGAAAACAAGCTTAATCACTTACAGGGAACACTTTTAATTTTAGAAACATAATCACCCAACATTATTATGTTTCTTAAATAGTTTGAAAGCATAAATAACAATTAGAGTACTACATGTTTAAAACAACTATAAATCACACTTTAAATGAAGAAATACTTTTATGAAAATCAAACCTCCCTTTTATCTTGATTTCACACAAAAACCCATTTAGGAAATCACATTGGATCTTCATTGAACAAGACAAATGCCATTACACTTTTATAAAAAACTAGCTAAAAGACCACAAATCCTTAGAAATACCCATTTCTCCTTTAAAATGTATATGAAACCAATTATCAAGAACCACACCTTTTTATTCATAATCACACAGACACCGACACACTTTTAAATGAATACCAAGCAGTAATAAAAATTCTAATTAATGGTCAGGGCATAGGGAACCTACATCAATGTAGAACCAAACTAAACATTTATCACTTAGAACATTATAACTAAAAGATGATGCTCCCCTACTAATCATATGAATGTTCACATACATTCAAGGACACCTATCCTTTATGACAAAATCTTCATGTCTATGAACAAGTGCAAGGGGATCATTACATATATTCTTATATGAATATACTAGTTTCCACAAACATATGAATTAATTTTCATATATTTACGTAGGAACACCTATCCCCATAAATATATATTCAATACCATGAATTAGTAAACGTGTAACAGGGGAATCTACATATATAAATATACATACCTATACATATGAAGGTTAGTCTCCCTTGACTCGGTGACTCGAACCCACTCGGAACAATCCCACACACAACACCAAAATTAATAGAAACCATAAAAACACAATAAAAAGGTTCTCCACACCTAAAAAATTATTAAGAACACACACATGAATTAAAAATCTCAAATAATTGATGTGAAACGAACAAGCGGCATAAAATCTATACCTATGATAGTGGAGGAAAACTGAAACAACCTAGAACAATCCAAATCACTATAAAAAATGCTAGAGAAACATAAATTAAAAAACCTTCAAATAAAAACTATGGAACAAGAAGAACATAAGAAAACCTTACCTGAAATCATTGGTGGGGGGATCGATTCGAAATGAACGACTATGGCTACGACGGTGGATTTCAAATAATGGGGAAAGAGGTCCCAAAAGTCCTGTTGCAAACCCATGCAAGAAGAAAACATAAAAAAAATCCACCACGGAATCATAGGGTTCTATGGATCTTATAAGGGGTGACATAGAGGATAAAATCAAATTAAATAGTGAGGAAGAGAGAAGAAGAGGGGATTACCATGGAGTTTTTGACAAAACCCTTCAGAAACGGGAGGAATAGTTTGGCTAAGAGGTAGCTGAGACGGATAGAGGTTCATAACTAGAGATGAAAGGGAGGAAGGGCTTGCACTCTACAAGGTCTCAGCCAGGGGGTAGAGTCCCACAAGGAGGTTGCACGGAGGGAGGACATCCGGTTGAGGTCGTGCGCTAGCCAACGTAGGAACAACGGGTAGAAGGAGCCGCCTTCACTAGGAGTAGAAGGGATTCAAGATGTGATATTGGGGGGAGGGGAAGGGGAATAATGAAAGAAATAAAATATATAAAATACAAAATGAGAGGAAAAAGAAGAAAAAAATAATAATAATAATAAAATCTAAATGAAATAACAATAATAATAATAATAATAACAATATTACATCAAAAATGTTAAAAAGAAAAATAAAATACAATTTTCCAGGTCGGGGAGAGACACTTCTATAGTGATTTTTTTGTTTCTATGCTAGGAAAATTAATAATAAATTTCTAAATTTGTGAGAACTTTGGAAATAATGTCTTCACATTCAATTAGAAAAATCTCAATTGTTTTAAAACAAAACTTATGGATTGTGTTCAAATTTTTAGTTATTAAAAAATAAGTTCTATAATATCATAAATTAAAAAATATCTAATATATTTTTTATTATGGAATATTAGAGAAAAAATATTCTTTTCTTAAACAATAAAATTTAGAATGTCAAAATATGTGTTTTTTGTTTAACCATGACATGTGTTCTATATTTAAAAAAATAAAAATTTGTTCTATATTTTGAATACATGTGAACAGAAAACATAAGTGATGGTACACATATGTGGAAACATAATTGAAGATACAAAATAAAGGTATGTATATAATGTATAATTTGTGTATATGCAACGAATGAATAGTAAGATTAAAAAAATAACACATATGAACAAAAAAACATATAATAGATAACACAAAATACATGTAACAATGAAACCCTTAATCGATAACATGTTATATATGTGAAAATAAAATAAAAATCACATTTATGTTGAAATATTATATGGCACATGTAACCAAAAACCACAAGTTATGTGTAATTTATTAATTTTTTTAATAAAAAATCGGATCTATAATTTTTTTCCTGACTTTTTATTTCTTCTTAATGATAAATCTTGGATAAGCTTGATATCAGTAGTAATTTTTTTTAATTGACAGTAATTTCTTTTTATAATATCATTTAACAAATGAAGGGACACAATTAACCATGTTTTCATAATTTTTTATAATATCCTTAACATTTTTAATGTATTCTATTATTATTTTCTTGTATATATCATGTTCATTGTTATTAGAATTTTCAATAACAAATTTAATGGAAACATGTATTTTATATATTTTTAGAAGATTTCATGTTGTTCATGTCCATACCACGAGAGAAAAACTACTCACCTGATGTATTTATCATTATATTTAATAGAGTTTAAATTAAATTGTTTACAAAAAATTAGGCATAATTAATTATACATTACATGTTGTTTACCTTTTATGTAACTTTTTGATGAGTTTATGTGTGACAAGACATTTATTTTCTTTCAATGTTTTGAACAATGAATATATTTTTTTTCAAAAATGGAATATTTTATTTTCGATTTATTATGGTGACAACATTTATTTTATTTTAATTCTATTACTCTATTATTCCTAGTTCTATTCTTTTTTATTTGAATTTTTAATTTCGATTATAGTGTGAATTTAACTACAAAATTTTGTTATAAAACATGTTATTTTGAAGTATTTATTAATCGTGTCTTACATTATATCGATGATGATTGTGTTTATAAGTATAATATTTTTATATATATGAATTTGTTTCATTATATTACATCAATTTTATACATCATGCTTTTAAAAGTGCGAAAATTTGTCTTTGAAATAACTAAAAAGAAAATTACATGATAAGAACCCTTAAAATACATGGCCATTATTAGAAAAAAAAATCATTGATAAAGGATGTATTTACCAATTCAAAAACAAAAGCATTGATGAAGGGGGGATTTATGTGTGCTATAAAAGAATTGATAAATGTATCCTTTATCAGTGAAAAAACAAAAGGGCTCATAAAGGAACCCTTTATGAGATCTTTTTTAGTGTTGATAATGGTGGATTTTATCATCATTTTTTTATCACTAGAAATAGTGAAATTCATCATTGCCTTTTTATCATGGATTAAAATTAAAAAATATACTTTTTTTGAATAGCATTCACCCCCATCAGTTCTTGAACCCCGAATCTATCTATCATGAACCCCTTCATATAAACAGCCACAAAGCCCATTTTTTCAGATCATTTCCCCTACCCAACTACATGTTCATCTATATATAGACTTGGAATTGATCCTAATATCTCCCTTATGAAATTCAAACACATCTACTAGTTCCCTATGATTTCTTTATTTTATATTTTATTATATTTCTATTTATTTATATATGTTTACATAAATTTTTAATTAATATATATATATATATATAATTATTTTAAAATACATTTATAAGATATATGATTTCTTGTGTATTATTTATATATTTATATTTATTTATATATATTTTATAATAATATTCCTACACATATGTTGTAATATAATTATTAATATTTATCGGTTTATTAATACACACAAATCTCTATATATACATTATTGTTGGATTAGACCAACACCACCTTATTCTAATAATACCAATTAATGTTTATATTATTTTTAATTAATTTAATGTTTATATTAGTAAGTTATTTTCTGTATGAAAATTATAAAAATGTTCAATTATGGAACCTATCGGTGAAACGTACTGTACGTTATTACTATATGAAAATTTTGAAATAACTATAAAGGTTAGGTATCCATTTGGAACCTATCACATATTATATATCAGCTGACTGCATGAACAAACTACTTTCCATTATTCAAATGATAAAAATTATTTCATGAACTAACAGAACATTAATGTTTAACATATTGTTCATTTAAATTCACCTTACCAAATTAATAGTCCACCTATCATGATATTGATATGTAACTATCGTGTACCTGAACATGGGAATTAGGGAAGATATCGTGTTAAGTAAACTACATACCACATGAATAAGATAGGTTATCATGCCTTGGTATTTACAATGTACATAATGTAATAGATTGATCATGTCTATTACTACAGTGACTGCGTGAAGAAACAACTTACTGAATGATGTTATGAACCTACAGCAAGACCAATATAACTAACCACATGAATCGATGAACCAACCATGAAAAACTACAACAAAAAATTTTAATACCATAAAATAATGTTTTATGTGAAGAAAAAATACCATGTATAACTTAGAAGTATGGCATTTCAAATTTCCAACAGCTAGTATTTGAAGCATTTAATGAAGTGACGTTGTATTTAACATTGAATTTATTGTTCTCAAATGGATACTTTTGAAAAATTATTAGTTTACTAAAAATGTTATTGTGTGAAGGAATATGCATATTATTTTCTATTACATATAATAAAAAAGTATTTTATTTGTGTACATTTTTTATATAGAAGACACTATGACACTCCGCATTCTAGAACATGCTTTTATACTTTTTCAATCTTCTTCCCAAGAAAAATTCAAGGAATTCAGATAACTGAAGCTATTTTTAGTGTGCTACATAACATTTCAAATCATATATATCTTTATCTTTATCATTATTCATTATATTTGATATGTGTTTTACTCTATTTTTTAAAATATTTTCTTTTATAAAAAACTACATTGTACTCGATACTCTACAAAATATTTTAGTTGTATTACCCTAAATTTATCATTGAATATGTCATATGTGACCTTATATCGTTTTGATCTAATTTATAACTATCGAATCGGATCTATTCACAGATTTCATTGGGCAATATTCTATGTGAAACTCAATTCCAGATGTGGAGTAGTACATTTAACAATAAACCGCAAGGAAGTAGGTCATTTCAAAATAAAAGGGATTAAGTATTAACTTTAGACTAAACCCCTTGTTAATTTTCATGGTCTCTTTCTCGGTATTATTTCATAATATTCAAATTAAATTAATTTATATCTATATTTTTTTATCATAATTGTACTCTGATAGGTAAATCAAATTAGTATTTTAAGAATTTTGATTGATATGAGTATACATGTTTCTAATTTTAAAGTATTTTCAAATATATTTAAACTGATCCATGGTCATGGTTTATAGAACTTTTTACAATGATAAAATAATATATTTCTACTATTTCATTCAACTAGGAATCATTATTAAATTAGTGTATCTATTTTTTATTTATTTTAAATATAAATATTATAAAAAACTCAAGTCTCCCCCCATTTGAGTCGTCTACTCTAACCCACAATTATATATACATCTATATATATATTAAATAATATTTTTGTAATGTAAAAATTTCATAGATATTATTTAAAAAAAATTCATAATAACTTTTTCCTTATAATATATATTATTATTTTAAATACATTTCAAATAATATGACTTTTTATTGAATATTTTTATAGAAATTTTATACATTAAATATATATTTACATGTTTAAATATTTAAATATATGTTTATACATATTTATATACAATAATATATTTCTACATAAATTTTGTGTAATATATTTATAAATTATTTTATTTAAAATAATTACTTAAGGTGATATATTTATTAAAATACAATTTTATATGATGTATTTACACAATATTGGCACACAAACTAATATATGAACAAATTTAATCACACACATACTAAATTATATTTCACACACATACAAATAAATATTAACACACACACACATATATATTATAATGAACACATAAATAAATATATTTTATTATTGAAATATAAATATTCATATATAAAAAATACACATATAGGTATATATATTGATGCATTTGTATAAGGTAAATAAAACTCATTTTTTTTATAAAATGAATAATAAATATATATTTTCATATGGATTATGAATTTTAAAATACATTTTTATTTAAATTTGTTTAAATATTTATCTTTACAATTGATTTATTATATGTAAATATAAGAAAATGACTATATATTTGACTATAAATAAAACTAAAATATAAAAAATGAAGAAATTTCAAAACCAAAATATCTTAATGAATTTATTCCTTGGGAATAAATTTATTCTCCACTAAAAGAGTGAAATAATACTGTCTTAAATGAAGAATATAAATCATTTAATATTAAAATATTACAGTATCCCAAATAAAAAATCATGTTTGGAGGCCTTCTATGCCTTTTATAACATTAAAAAATAGTTGTTGGGGTCCCTCTAGATCAACATGGAATTGATATCTTTACCAATTTTCATTTGACATGTTATAGAGCTCAAATAGGTACCCATATCCAATGATATTGTCATTTGAAGTTCAATTCATTTTTTTAACTTATCTAAGGTCATTAATTGATTTATTGAATTTTTATGTCATTCAATTGTAATTAAATTACTATTAATAATTTATAATTAGAAAATTATTAATTAATATGATTATTTTTGATTATTTTATAATCCATTTTCACTAAATATATAAAATATTAAGTGTAAATTCATATTTAGTCTTATATAAATCATAATTAATAAAAAACATTATAACTATATAAATATGAATATATTATAATATGGTTTTAAATGATATATATGTTTTTTATTAAATATAAATTTTATCTACACTAGAATAGAATTGATAAAGGAATCATTTTATCATCAATAAAAAGATAAAAATGGCAATTTATCAATGATAAAAAATCAATGAAAAATGGGTGCATTAATCAGTGCTAAAAAATTAATAAAGGACACCCAATATCAGTGCCAAAAAAACACTTACAAAGGGGGTGATTTTATTATCTTTTTTTAGCACTGATAAAAGGTCCCATTATTGTTAGGGTAAACTAACACTTATAATGGCACCCAATTATCAATTCATTTAGAGAGCATTGATAAAGAGTAACACCGAATTTCATATGATGTGTTGTAATGTATTATTTTTATTAGGTTGTGATCTCTAAAAATTTATGTATTTTTCATTAAAACATTTTTGATTGGAAGATACCACTTTTTTTATGATTTGTATGTGTAGTCAATGGTTATTATTGGTTTTCAACGGTGGTAAACGAAACAGAAATATTTCATTAATATATATATGTTATTGAAGGTTGAAAAAAAGATGTTGATGTGAGTGAAGTATCTATGACTAATAATGAAGCGAATGTGGCTTGGATGAATGGGTAAAGAACATAATACTCAAGTCATATTATCTTAAGGATGTTCAATTGAAGACTTTGAGTTTAATAGTCTGATGATTATTGAATTTATCTTTATTTCAATGATTTATTTCAATTGTGACACATTGTTTACAATATTGAATAGATATTTGGAATATATAATCCAAAAGGAAAATAAGAATTAATTAAGAACATGTGATGAAGAATTGGAATTAATGAAGACAATGAAAAATATTTTTTATGATGGTTTGTATAGAAGTGACTTGAAATTTGGTGTGACTTATTTAGTGTATAGAGTGTACTGTATTTTTGATTGGATAATCCGTTTAGGAATCATTTACTAAAAATTTGAGGCCAACCACCTAGCTAGCCAACGGGACCCTGCAGTAACTTCATAATTCTCTAGGGTCTACCCTCATACATCCATAGTGGAAGTAGAGTAGAGCTGAAGGATGAATATTTGGTACCTACATAGTTTGGTTGGAGCATGCATCATGTGCACATAGCCTGCTAATGGGTTCCCATGGACAATAAATCTTGTGTTTCTACATGTGTGGGAAAGGTGTGTGATGTGTTCCTTGGTTCCAACCACAGTTTCACATATCTAAATAAAAATGGAATGAAATGGTTAATATTGGAATTTGATACCATTCTAATGTTTTATATTGGAGGGTGAAGATATGGTTAATGTTCCTCTAACATTAAAACATTCAAATGGAATCTAGGCCACATAATGGAAGTTATCTGTGTCATAAAATCAACCACACCATGTATAATTAAACCAATTTCTTCATCCTCCTCCCCCTGATGCTTGATGTGATGATATTTTCAAAATTTCTTCATTTTTATATCATCCACAACCATATCTGAGCTTAAGAGTATTGTATAATTGAAATCTCATGAAGACAAATACAAGTTTCCTTTCATGGAATCATCTCTTTTCATGGATATTGTTAACTAACAAAGATGAAATTTTCAAGGATTATATTATTATTTTTGAAGGCCAATAATTTATGGATAAAAGTATAATGTTATATTTTTACTCCCACATGATATTTTCAATGTAAATAGATACATAGTTCTTATATAAGAGATGATTCCATGAATATTGATGTCATGAGAGAATAATATAATTGAATAATTAAAATAAAAAATGATATTTATATGATCCATGACATGGAATAATTTTTAGATAATTGATAGGGAATAAAAACATGAGGAAACGAATTTCAAGGTAGTGAATCCTTGCCATTAAATATCAAAGAACAAATCTCTAATGTGGATATTTCCTTTTGTACTATTATTTTGAGAACTATTGTTTTTGTAAAATATAGTGAATCTTGTAGTCTATATATTACATGAATATTAACACATTTACACAAGACTATATTCTACATTAGGTAAGAGGGTTACTCAAACTTCATTCATGAATAATAATTATTCCATATTGTCATGCTCTACTTGCACCTTCACGAATGTATAATGAATTTTTTTTTGCACAATCCACTGTTAGTATAATACTATATCGCCATGTTTTTTAAAGACTTTAATTCATGTATAAAATATTATAAGAAGAAAAATAATGAATTATTGTGTTGTATGAAGAAGGATTCAAGGGTACTTCAATCATGAGGAACTATAATGGTGAAGAAGAATGTATACTTCAAGTTCATTTAATTTTTTTGCATGAGGGAAGTCGCAGTGATTTTAAATAGTTATGTGATACACTCTAAAAATGAATTTTAAATTATTATATGTAACTAAGAAGAATTCAATATTATTGAATGAATGATATACATTGATATCTTAACATGTCTTCTTGTTAATTACAACAATGAGTGAGAATATATTGAAGATAGTGCATACATGAGGTATTCATTACAAAAAATATATATGGAAAACATGAGATATAGAACATAAAATATAAAAGATTCTTACCTAATAAGTTGTATGTTTTAAATGAGAAATAATTAATTTCACATATTGTGAGACTCTAGAGCACCCTGATAGGGGATTGTTGGATAAGGGTGACAACATTTTCCTTAAATGAGATTGATCTTTTCCCCAAAATGGTAGGAACTTATTAAACTGGTAAAATGGAAGCATGAAATTATTAAGCCCTCATATTTATAAATATAAATAAAACATAATAGTTTTAATTGGTTCACCACTAAGGCATGGTGTGAGGAGAATGTGGTGATATTGTGTCTGTCATACATGAATCCACTAATAATAAATAGATATTATTGATTACAAAAAGGTCATATATGGTAATTTAATTATTGGCCTACTACCTTTACATGAATTATATATAGAGTACAATACATCCCAGATATAATTTTTTTTGACTCCCCTTGATCCCTATATAAAGTGAAATCCTTTTGAGTTTATTGACATGATGGTTTCATCAATAGATTGGGAACATAATTCCTTGATGCCAATTAACAGTAGATATTTTTAACACCAAATTCATGAATTGATTCAATTGAATGTATTGTTCTCCCAATCTAATTGTAAAAAAATGTTGTTCATGAGGATCATGGACTTGATGAAACTCAATGCCTCCATAAAATATTAAAATATCATGAAAATCACAACCATTATGAAACTCCCATTTTTAAATATCATTAATTTCAATTAATTCATAAACATTATATTTGTGAAGCGTGTAATCACAAAGAGTTTTTCATTAATGAAATAATTATATTATCATAATAACTTCATCAAATAAGAGTTATTTTCTATTCTTCAAAAATATATTGATGCCTCCTTTGTTGAGTGGATCCTACTTATAGACATTTCCACCTTCAAGATTATGGAATTGTCACTATGAAAGTTTCATGATCACCATTATTCTAGTTCAAAAATATCATTATCTTTTAGAATATTTAATAAAAATTTCCATTATTGAAGATTCTCATTATCTTGTAATATACTATCTTTCCTCTGTGAATCTCCAATTTTTCATAAAACATCATTTTTGAACCTTCATCCCTTAATGTCACCAGATGAATTTTTTAAGCTCCACATATTTGTGAAATTCCAACCTTGAATAATCCTTGGCTTTCCCATATTATAATGATTCTGTCCTAGAAATACATTTTTTGTAAAGATAATTCCTTCCCCAATATTTTGAGATTCCAAAATTTTTCAAATATTGGGAAATGATACCACATTAATCATTAAAGCCACATACAATATAACATCACATAGATTACAAAATATTTTATCAACCATGTGTAGATTTACAAAAAACACAAAATAAAATCTATTTCCAACAGTGAAAATCTTGGTTAAAAAAATAAGACATTATTTCATGAATATAAATTGAAAATTTAACACTAACACACCATTACATATTATTTTGTTTTATATATCACACAAATAACAATTCAGTACCCAATATATATTCAATTGATTATTGATTAGGTCAAGGAATAATTCAATAATATCTAGTCAACTATACATTCATATAATTTAATTGAAGAATAAGTAATTATGCTGACGTTTAAAAGAACATTAATTTTTTTAATAATAACAAAAGATGTTTGTAATTATAGAATGGATAATGAGATCCAGTGTAGTATGTTTTTCAATGAAGAAGAACGAAATAATAAAAAGAAGTTATTGTAGGTTACAATTTTCTACTATGTGTAAGAATAATGAGAGTTTCTTACTTACTGGTTTTCGTGTCACAATGTGAAGAAGAAGTTTGTGAAATAATAAAGTAACTTTGTTACATCCATTATAATTATCAACTAGAGAAATAAATTATTATTGTTACAAAGTACATTAAAAATAATTTAAAGATGGTATTTATAGGCCGTATAAGGATCCATCCGGGAGATATAATGTTTTCATTGTCAACTTACTATAGTGTGAAATATGTTTATGGTTCTTACCTAGATTTTTTAACCATTTATAAAGGATTATTTCATAGTGGTTTGTCGTATTGGGTTATTTTAAAAACATGTCAAGGACTAGATACTCTTTTGGAATAATGAACCTTATAAAAATATTGTGTTATATCATTTACTACATTCATATACATTTAGCTGAGAAACAAAAATTGATTAATAGAATAAAGATCCTAATAGGTCTAATAGGTAAATGGGATAAAATTTACAATAGGTCAAAAAAATTATCAACAATGATTCATCAATGTCCCCCTCACATTGTTGAGTATATTCTAATATGGTCTTCTAAATTGGTATCAGATCCAAGGTTCAACTATGTTAGATTATCTACATTAAAGTTATTATCTATTAAATATTTGAGTTTTTTTATTATGTTAACAATGAAGTACAATTTAATTGATGATTGAAATATATCTATGTAGAATAATATTTCTACTAATACTATAATCAACATGGATAGAAAGGGAAAATAATGATGAAGAAGAGAGCCCTCTTATCTAAATAATAAGAATTATTAGTTCTCCATGAAATGTATACAATGAAGACATTTTTTACATGAAATGTACAGAGAATATGGATCAAGTTCCCACGAAGTATAATGATAATATTCCTATGTAAAGTTACAATGTTTTATGTGAATTTTTTTTTATAAAATATCATCATGAAAAAGATAGTTGCATAAATGCTCAGGATGAACGATCTAAAACATCTCAATATATATCATTTTATGGATTTAGAGCTATTATACATTGTATTCCCATAGAAATAGTCTCTCTTATTTGTGGAGTGTTATAAAGTATACAAGAAAAAATCACCCATCTTGAAGTAGAAGTGGATAACATGGAGAAAGATTTACAATAACAAATTCTAGACTGTTTAATGCTCTCTATATAGGTGTAATCCTTTCAAAAAATAATGAAGGATGTCAAAATAAATTCTTAATAATGGATAAAATATGTTGATGTGAACGATATATTCAAGAAGTATATGGAATAAATGATTCATGAAATTAAATAATATGTTAAAAGTAGCATTGATGTTAAGGAGTTATAATTAAAAGAATATTCCAAGAAGATCATGGGAATTGAATCTTTATTACAAAAAAAATGATTATCTACATGAAGAGGATTTTGAATGACTAAATAAGTAATGTGAAGAAAATATGATTATGATTTATGATCAGAAAATCATCCACAATATGATAAGTCTATAAATGGAAGAAAAGTTGGCCAGTCTTGAGAATACATATGTCGTGTCCATAAATAATAAGAAGGTCGTTTTTATTCCACTTAATGCTCATTGGAGGATTAAAGGGTTAAAATACCTCAAACATCTGATAATAATATCATTAATTCATTCAATAATCTATCTCAATCAGCGATAAAGAACAAGTAACATACAAACTATCCTGTAAAATTGTTCATAAATTTGTTGTCAGAAGTTGTGTGGGCGTGAATCAAAAATGTGAAAATGTATAGATAAAGAAATAATAGTAAAATTATATCACCAAGAATATGGTGGCTAAAAAAATGTTGAGGTTATTGGTTCCTCATGAAGAGCCCAACAAGCTATTAGGATGTCCCAAAAATGTCTTATGTAAGAATTAAAAAGATCAAGGATTCATGGGTCGATGTTGGTGCTACAACTGATTTATGCAATGTTAATTAGATTGTTTATATAATCCCTTAAATCAAAAATCGTAAAAGAATCCCATTCCTTAGGGGATAAAACCAATAAAAAATATTCAAGATTCCCATGTTAAGACAAATTAATATACTACAAACATATTTTAAAAACATTATATTAAATGTGATGTATAAAATGGTATTGGTCACCATACATTTATACGATTACCTCAACATATATAAAAAGCTAATGAGAAAAGAAGACCAAAAAATGTGGGACTGAAATAAGAAGTATTCTTATGAAGAATATATTTTTTTGTAGTAAAATGGTTATACTAATATGAAAAGTAATAATATCTTGTATACTAAATCAAAGAAGTGTAATTAAAATGTTTCATCTAAAAATAGTAATAAGAATGATGTAAATCATAACAAACCATGTGTAAAAAACATAATGAAAATATTACTAATGATTTTTTACAAGTAAGGATAGAATCTTTAGAGATATTTCTTGAAATGGAAATGATGAAATAAATGGTTGGTCGAAAAGGAAAAAATATTATACAAGATGAAAAAGTACTTGATAGGTTATTTAGAAAAGATAAATCATATGTTAAATAAGTTTTGTGTGAGAGATATGATAAATATGGACATTATGTAGAAGTTTATTTAACTATTCTTATAGAATAAAAATCCTTCCTTGAGAGGTGTATTAATGTACCATCCATAAATCTTATTAAGAAGAAAAATTATCCACACAAATTAGTTGAGATTGTGGATATATCTATTTTAACGTCCCGACCCCAGCTACCTGGAGTCGGTTCATTACTTCGTAACATTGGCATGATCTCAAAAGATCAAGTCTCGAAATACCGATTAGTTTAGTATCCTTGGAAACACTAGATACATTCATAAATGTTACATTACATCATAAAGTGAAAATCTGCAATAACAAAGTCTCCATAGTCCACACTCATGTCCTCTTCTGACTATCCCTGCAGGTCATTCATAAAATACTTCTTCACATCCTGGAAAATATTAAAACATTGAAAGGGGTGAGCTCAGATGCTCAGTAAGGATAACAATATTGCGGAAGCTTTCATAAATAAACATTAACATTTAAGGCAATGTATAACTAAAACAAAAGCCTTTTAAACATGACCTTCAACATAATATGGAAAAAGAAAAATGAGATAATTCCATTTACATATTCACATGGATATTCTACTGGTCGAATAATCACATTCAATATCAATAACCACATTCATAATGATGTAATGCATAATTCCAGAATATCATAACCACATAGCCAAGGTCTCATGCCAAGACCACAAATAATATTTTTTTCAAGGCCTCATGCCAAGACACTAGTTTGTCTCATGAGACCTGCCGATGCATCAAGGAGCTAAAACGGGCTCCACCCTCCACTTATTAAGTCCAATGAATTCCTCATATGAATAGGTTTAAACATATCATAAACCATAACATAATCATATCACATAAAACATGCATAAAGGAAACATAACATTTCCACATTTCTATCACAAGATATCAATAAAAAACATTGATATAATAAAAACACTTTCAAAACCATTTTCAATACCAAAATAAAAGAAAAGTAAAACATGGTATTTATTTTTATTTTAAAAAATGCTATAGCTTGTAGAGGAAGACGAAACTCAAATAATGGTCACGGTGGCGGAGAAGTCGTTGTCGCCGCATACGTACGAAAAAAACATCCCCTTTTTTTGTTTAGTAAACGGTTCGTATAAAAATATTCCTTTTGAATAAACGTAAAAGTCAAAGGGGTTTATACACCGTATAAAAGAAAGTTGTGTATAAAACCAAATATGCCTCAATGAAAGGAGATTGAGACGAAGTCCTTAAAAAGAACATTTTTAAAATAAAATAGATCTATTATGTGTATTCACTATAGGTACACATAAATAAAGTAAAAATACAAAATAAGACATAATAATATCATGACATAATTTGAAAGTAGGAGATTAACCCAAAGAATGGAAGTTAGGTTAAGAAATTCCCTTACCTCGTGTCTGACTTGACTCGACCGCTCTTTAACCTCCGGAATAATATACTAGAGTTAATTTATAATTTCATATGAACCTTTTTCAAGTTTTTTATTCCTTTTATATCACTTATTACCATGTTATTAACATTATGTAATTATTTAAGTTAATGACGGTCGTTTTGTCGTTCTTAGGTACTTGAGTCAAAAATAAATTTCTTATAATTACACTTTGTTCATGTGGTGAAATATCCATTATATCCATAATTTTATTCATGTTTTAGATATCATATATATCATATATATTCATTATATGCGTTCATTCATAATATTACGTAACATTTAGAGGTAAGAAATGAAATGCACCGTTCATGGAGACCGTAAGTCGTACGTACGCATGAACGCTACTTTCATTTCTATTTCATATTTAATGGAATTAAATCATAATTATATAAAGGTATAATATATTTCCAGTATAATATAATATATAATATCATTTACTCCATCCTTTATACATCCCACATATGGAATTAACGATTCACATCACTTTGAGGGGGCGGTAGTCCGCACTTCCTAAAATGAAATTATCGCATTTACCCATTATGGAAATCATAAAGTATGACATAAATGAGAAATAAATAAGAATAATGAAAACATAAACATATTATATATCATATATAAATATATTGACATCTTAATGGCCACCTTTGAAGGTGTTATATGAGTGTTGAACAATCATCATTTCGTGAGGCAGAAATTCGCCATCCACAGAAACAGTATGTTCATTAACCATTAGATGTAGGTGTGTGTAAGTGTAGCTCTAATCCTTCTTATAACAACATCATAGTATATTGAGGATACTGTTTTTGTTACAAAAGAAATTAATAAACAGAGTTTATGGGGTTGGAGAAGAAAAATAACACAAAATAACATAAGAGAAGACATTACCTTAAAATCGGGTAACTCTTTTGATTTGAGCAAAAGGCTTCCATTGGAAGAATTATTCCCAATTTGAGGCTTCTAGGAGTAAGGGAGGGAAGTTGGGATAGTATTTGGGCAGAGGTTGGCCGAGCCATATGGCTTGAACTGTGAATGTGGTGGTAGAGGTGGGGGCCTTTTAAAAGTGGAAAGGAGGGGCACTCTTGGAAAGTAAAGAAAAGTCACTTTATTGTAAAATGAGTTTCGGATTTTAGAGGTCCAAAACTTATATAATTCGAGGATAAGGTGATAAGGGTTCGAAATATACTCATACAATAGGTTTTTGATAAGTGTAAGCCTTGGATTTTACATTATCTTTTCATTTTACTTAAATCGTTAATTAATGAGGTAATTGCTGCATCATCATGGTGTCATAAATAATTTAATTTATTTAATGTCTAAAAATTATTAAAAAAACTATGATATAGAAAATATTTTTAGCTTTCCAATGACTATTTATAGTAAAAAATATGGCTTGTATAACCCCATATAAAAATTTTTTTAGTAAAACATCTCATGTTTGTGTCATTTTTTACTTTAACATTAAATAAAAGGTATTTATGACATTTTCCAACTAAAGTGGTTCCATGGGGTCCCCAAGATGACCCATGGATTTTCTTGGTCGGTCATGGAACATCCAATGATGGTAGGACATGTTTCAAGCTCATCTGATATTATTAAAACATTAGTTTTACCTTAAACTACACTAATTACCTCTAATAGCGATTAAGAACTTAAAAGTTATTATTCACCAAAAAATTATTTTAATCTCATTTAACCACATTTTACATCTTAATGACAACCATGTATGTCGTATTTTTTGAAATTCAAAACACAGAAGTGGTAAAATTTCATTTAAACGAAAAATCAGTTTTTATAAAAACCACTTAGTGGTTTCACTATTCATCAAAAATTGAAGTTTTTCAGAAAAATCCCAAAAATTCACCTTACGCTATATTTTATAATCTGATTTCAAAAATGATTTCTATTTTACAGAATTCCAAACATATAAGTTGCATTAATTAATTCTATAATTAATTCCCGCTGTCACAACAAATAGCGTGTTTTTAAGAAACAATTTATATCAAAATATTGACCATTGTTCATGCCCAATTTCAAAGTTAAATTAATTCTAATGACCACCATTGGATAAAATGGTAAAAATATATTCTAATTTTACTTTAAAACCACTAAATAGTATAATTTATCACAATAAATTATTTTGATTAAAAAAGTTGTTTTAAGTATTTTTCACTATTCATAAAAAAATTCGAAGTTCTTAGAAAGTTACAAAAAAATTCAACATAGGATAATTTTGATATTACGAATACAAAAATGAAGTCCATTTTGAAATATAAAATATCTATAAATTTAAAAAGTGGTTATTACTATTCATAATGGCTACTTTGATTAGTTGCGGTGTGTTAGAACTCGAAGTTGCTTATAATGCAAGCTAATGCATTATTGAATGAGAAGCGTATCATGGAAGCTCGGGGTGTTACATTCTCCCCTCCTTCAATAAATTGCGTCATCACAATTTGGAATTTTTCTTTGAAAACAAAAGGTTGAAAATTGAAAATACCTGTGTGGAAAACCCACATCAGAAATAAGGTTAATAAATATATAACATTAAAAGAAACCAAGATAAGTACAAAGGTCACCCGAGATAGCCCATTCTAGGATTCTTAGAAAATATGGATATGGAGGAGAAACAAACCATCAAGGTCTGATGGAGAGTTATAGAAAACAGGATTAGGAGAATGTTTAACTACAAGAAAATCACAAACTTATGATTGGTTAAATGATCATTGATTCCCCAGTAGGAAAAGTTAACCGACAACATTTTTGTTTTGAGTTAACTTTTATAAAGTTGAGGAATTTATTTAGGAGATTTACTAAGAACGTAAGGGAATATACATACATGTCATGTAGACTTTCATTCATTAATAATTTTTTACCACAACCCCATCTTTCACTCTAAAATATAATACAACTCAAAAATATTCTATTTATCCTAATTGTATAAGGTTCCAAATATTAACACATACCATTTAGATTAGTAAAACTATTTTGTAATAACCAGGGAATTCATGTAGGCTAGTAGTAGGTAATAATGACCTGTCACACTATGGTTGTGGGTTCCATTCCTGCAGCTTTGTCCGACGCGACGGGTTATGCCCCACCCTACAGGTTGTTCTTTTCCAAAAACTATAATATTCCTAAAATAATCTTCATAAATGTTTTAACCTTAAACAATACTATCCAATGTTATGAAAAATACCTCTGTCCAGACTTTTTCTAAAAGGTCTTTAAATTCCAAAATCAAGTATAACATCAGATTCCCCAAACAAAGTAAAGTTTATCTTATTGTCACATACTAAAAATATGATTACCTTCATCATATCAAATCCTTAATGAAATCAACAAGTACTGCTGTACAATAACATTATCCTTATGACCAGAATATAATCCTTGAGTCCAAAAGCACCAATACATTAATTATTACGCTTCAACTATAGTAACAACATAAGATTGTCCTTGAACCCTTGGCCTTTTCCGAGGTAAGTTTCCCTGACGCTTAGGACATTCATTTGCATAATGCCCCATTTCCCTACAATTGTAGCATTCAACATTGATAGCATCTTTCTTTCCCTTTCAATCACGCGCCTGGTGACCATTTTCCCCACATTTATAACAAACTCCCATTCCTTTCAGGCAAGTACCAGGGTGATTCTTCCCACAATTATCGCATAATGGAAAATCCTTCATTCCCTTTTTCCCTTTATCTGTCTCTTGTTCAACCGTTCTCTTCTTCTCTTGCTTTACATTTTTTTCATAAGACTTAGAGAATTCTTTTTCTGTCTTGATAGAACACGAGACAAAATCTTCATATGACGAGAAGGTTTGTGAGACTAATGCTCGACGGATAAATGGTTTTAACACATCAAAGAAACGGTCAATATTACTTCTTGGGTTACGTATATAATCTCTAGCATGCCTCGCTAACCTTGTAAAGTTGGCCTCATACTTTGCGACATTCTCATCTTCCTGTTGTCTCAGACTCAAAAATTGTCTTTCCATATCTGCTCGATGGTCACGAGGATAGTATTTTTCTAGGAAAAGCTCTTTGAACTCCCTCCATTCCATATTCGATAAGTCATCATCTTCCTTTGTGTTTTGAATCAGCGACCACCACTGATCGGCATCTCCAGTGAGGCGGTAAACTGCCATGACAACCTTCTCCCTTTTACTACTCCCCATGGCATGGAATATTTTCTCTATGGAGTTTATCCATTGCTCAGCTACTAATGGATTTGTACCCCCATTAAATGTTGGCGGTAGTTGCCTCATGAAGCGGTCTAACATTGATCCTCCACGTTTTGGATCAGGGTGATCCATACGAGTAAGGTTATTATTCATAACATGAGTGAGTTGTCCCAGTACGGTAACAAGTTGATCAGCACCAGTTGTATCTCCAGATCCACAATAATTTTCTTGAGCAGGAGGGAAATCCCTACACGGATTGCGTGCATTGATACGGTTTCCATTCCTTCCACTAAGCGCCATTTCTATACAATTGAATAAACTAGATTAGATTATGAATCAAAATACATAAATCCATACTTATAAAATACTTAACATAAATTGAACTATTTATGGATATAATCCATAATTATAAAAAGGTTTTCTTTGATGAAGTATATACTCATAACCATTCATA
This sequence comes from Viscum album, assembly GCA_963277665.1. Taxonomy (NCBI): domain Eukaryota; kingdom Viridiplantae; phylum Streptophyta; class Magnoliopsida; order Santalales; family Viscaceae; genus Viscum; species Viscum album. The sequence continues at coordinate 1,012,171,525 of OY728131.1, forward strand.
GTGGTTTGTACATAAAACGAGAATTATCCTAAACATATCCCCGGGGATTGTCGTAACCAAGAGTGCAGCAAGGCCCATTGTCGTGCACCAGTTCCCGTTCGAGTCTAGCTCAACGCGGTGTTTTCAGGTTTTACCTCTAGTTACATCTGTGCCAGAGCCGCCTCTACTGGCTCGTATCCAGACAGGGATGTATTGCTTGGAAAACTCACAAAATCTCTACAATAAAAAAATTCTATGAAGTTCTTATATACTAATCCTCAAAGTCTATCTTTGGGCTATGTGCTCTAATCAGAGTTTATCTAAATCTAGCTTCCAAGGATAGTACTAAACTACCTCTGATACCAACTGTAACGCCCCGACCCCAGCTACCCTGAGTCTGTGCATTACTTTGTAACATTGGCATGATAACAAAAGATCAAGTCTCGAAAGACCGATTAGTTTAGTAACCTTGGAAACACTAGATACATTCATAAATGTTACATTACATCATAAAGTGAAAATCTACAATAACAAATTCTTCATAGTCCACACTCATATCCTCTTCAGACTATCCCTGCATGTCATTCATAAAATACTTCTTCACATCCTGGAAAATATTAAAACATTTAAAGGGGTGAGCTCAGATGCTCAGTAAGGATAACAATATTGCGGAAGCTTTCATAAATAAAGATTAACATTTAAGGCAATGTATAACTAAAACAAAAGCCTTTTAAACATGAACTTCAACATAATATGGCAAAAGTAAAATGACATAATGCCATTTACTTATTCACATGGATATTCTACTGGTGGAATAATCACATGAAATATCAATAACCACTTTCTTAATGATTGAATGCATAATGCCATACTATCATAACCACGTAGCAAAGGCCTCGTTCCAAGACCACAAATAAGATTTTTGTCAAGGCCTCGTGCTAAGACACTAGTTTGTTTCATGAGACCTGCCGATGCATCGAGGAGCTATAGCGGGCTCCACCCATCACTTATTAAGTCCAATGCATTCCTCATATGAATAGGTTTAAACATATCATAAACCATAACATAATCGTATCACATAAAACATGCATAAAAGAAACATAACATTTCCACATTTCAATCACAAGATATCAATAGAACACATTGATATAATAAAAACACTTTCAAAACCATTTTCAATACAAAAATAAAAGAAAAGTAAAACATGGTATTTATTTTTCTTTTAAAAAATGGTATGGCTTGTAGAGGAAGCCAAAACTCAAATAATGGTCACGACGGTGGAGAAGTCGTTGTCGCCGCATACCTACGACAAAAACATCCCCTTTTTTCATTTAGTAAACGCTTCGTATAAAAATATTCCTTTTGAATAAACGTAAATGTCAAAGGGGTTTATACACCGTATAAAAGAAAGTTGTGTATAAAACCAAATATGCCTCAATGAAAGGAGATTGAGACGAAGTCCTTAAAAAGAACATTTTTAAAATAAAATAGATCTATTATGTGTATTCACTATAGGTACACATAAATAAAGTAAAAATACAAAATAATACATAATAATATCATGACATAATTTGAAAGTATGAGATTAACCCAAAGAATGGAAGTTGGGCTAAGAAATTTCCTTACCTCGTGTCTGACTTGACTCGACCGCTCATTAAACTCCTAAATAATAAACTAGAGTTAATTTATAATTTCTTAAGAACCCTTTTCACTTTTTTTATTCCTTTTATATAAATTATTACCATGTTATGAACATTATGTAATTATTTAAGTTAATAACGGTCGTTTTGTCGATCTTAGGTACTTGAGTCAAAAATAAACATCTTATAATTACACTTTGTTCATGTGGTGAAATAGCCATTATATCCAGAATTATATTCATGTTTTAGATATCATATATATAATATATATCCATTATATACATTCATTCATAATATTATGTAACATTTAGAGGTAATAAATGAAATGCACCATTCATGGAGACGGTAAGTCGTACGTACGCATGAACGCTACTTTCATTTCTATTTCGTATTTAATGGAATGAAATCATAATTATATAAAGGTAAAATATAGTAACAGTATAATATCATATATAATATCATTTAATCCATCCTTTATACATCCCACATGTGGCATTAACGATTCACATCACTTTGAAGGGGCGGTAGTCCGCACTTCCTAAAATGAAATTATCACGTTCACCTATAATGGAAATCATAAAGTATGCCAGAAATGAGAAATACATAAGCATAATGAAAACATAAACATATTATATATCATATATAAATATAGTGACATCTTAATGTCTACCATTGAAGGTGTTATATGAGTGTTGAACAATCATCGTTTTGTGAGGCAGAAATTCGCCATCCACAGGAACAGTATGTTCTTTAACCATTAGATGTAGGTGTGTGTAAGTTTCACTCGAATCCTTCTTATAACAACATCCTAATATATTGAGGATACTTTTTTTGTTACAAAAGAATTGAATAAAAAGATTTTATGGGGTTGGAGATGAAAAATAAAACAAAATAACATAAGAGAAGACATTACCTTAAAATCAGGTAACTCTTTTGATTTGAGAAAAAGGCTTCCTTTGGAAGAATTCATCCCAAGGTGAGGCTTCTAGGAGTAAGGGAGGGAAGTTGGGAGAGTATTTGGGCAGAGTTTTGCTGATACAAATGGCTTGAAAGTGTGAATGAGGTGGTAGAGGTGGGGGCCTTTTATAAGTGGAGAGGAGGGGCACCCTTGGAAAGTAAAGAAAAGTCACTTTATTATAAAATGGGTTTCGGATTTTAGAGGTCCCACACTTATATAATTCGAGGCTAAGGTGATAAGGGTTCTAAATATACTCATCCAATATGTTTTTGACAAGTTTATGCCTTGGATTTTACATTATATTTTCATTTTATTTAAATCGTTAATTAATGAGGTAATCGCTGCATCATCATGGTGTCATAAATAATTTAATTTATTTAATGTCTAAAAATTATAAAAAAAATACTATGATGTAGGAAATAATTTTATATTTCCAATGACTATTTATAGTCAAAAATATGACGTGTATAACCCAATGTAAAAATTGTTTTAGTAAAACATATCATGTTTGTGTCATTTTTTACTTTAACATTAAATAAAAGGTATTTATGTCATTTTCCAACTAAAGTGGCTCCATGGGGTCCCCAAGTTGTCCTATGGATTTTCTTGGTCGTCCATGGCTCATCCAATGAGGTTAGGACATGTGTCAAGCTCATCTCATATTATTAAAACATTATTTTTACCTTAAACTACACTAATTACCTTTAATCACGATTAAGAACCTAAAAGTTACTATTCACCACAAAATTATTTTAATCCCATTGAACCACATTTTACTTCTTAATGACAACCATGTATGTCAGATTTTTTGAAATCCAAAACACCGAAGTGGTAAAATTTCATTTAAATGAAAAATCAGTTTTTATAAAAACTTCTTAGTGGTTTCACTATTCATCAAAAATTGATGTTTTTCAGAAAAATCCCAAAAAATCACCCTAAGATATATTTGATATTCCGATTTCAAAAATGATGTCTATTTTACAAAATTCCAAAAAAATAAGTTGCATTAATTAATACTATAATTAATTCATGTTGTCACAACAAATAGCGTGTTTTTAAGAAACGGTTTATATCAAAAGATTGACAATTGTTCATGCCCAATTTCGAAGTTAAATTAATTCTAATGACTACCATTGGATAAAATGGTAAAAATATATTCTAATTTTACTTTAAAACCACTAAATAGTATAATTTATCATAATAAATTATTTTTATTAAAAAATTTGTTTTAAGTATTTTTCACTATTCAAAAAAATTGGAAGTTCTCAGAAAGTTGCAAAAAAATTCAACATAGGATAATTTCGATATTAAGAATAAAAAAATGAAGTCCATTTTAAAATATAAAATTTCTATAAATTTAAAAAGTTGTTATTACTATTCATAACGTCTACTTTGATTAGTTGCGGTGTGTTAGAACTCAAAGTTGCGTATAATGCATGCTATTGCATTATTCAATGAGAAGGATATCATGGAAGTTCGGGGTGTTACATCTATACTACCCCAATATATATTAGATCATGAGTTCATACATGAAACCACAAAATCCTGAGGAAATAGAGAAACATGGTTAAAAAAACTGTCACAACCTTATAGTTCACATTAATAATCAAATAATATAAAACTTATTAAAATTATTATTGTTTATTTTATTTGTTCTTATAATATAGTGAATTGATGGTGAAGAAAGTGCTCAAGGGAGAACCTAAGAGGTATTGAGTGCTGTCAATTGTTGATAGAAAAGCTGAAAAAGTTATCATCATTGAATAATTACTCAACTAGTATTTAAATAAAATTATGGGAGATAATAATCTACGATGAAGTTGAATATTATGATATCATATCCAAGACAATAGACATAAATAATATAACATATTTGTTTGATAATATAGTATTTATCTTGAATAATTATTGATGAAGATCATTATTTATAATGATGAGAATGGTTTTAAATCTGGAAAATCAAATTTTGAAAGTATATTTTGGTTTATTCTCAAAATTATAACATAATAAAATTAATTCCAGAATATATTATCCTTTATTAATATGTTGAGGTGTTTTCCCCATGAGGGGAATATATATTAAGAAATAAAATGTTGTTACTAGAATCTTTATTTCTATTAGTGTGAAATCTAATCATTGGTGAAATTAATTGATGATCATGTCATTTGAATTGGTAAGATTTTATTTATCATTAATCCATAGATAAAAATAATAACAAATATAAAAAATAGGGGGGGGGGTAATTTATTTATTCAATGGGATAATAAATGTAGGGGTATAGAAGTTTTGAAAGGCTTCTTACCGTTCTTGTTGCATTTAAATTTTATAATCTATTTTTTGAAGTGAGTGTAGGAGTTTCAAGATGATTTTGACTATAAAAGTTATAGATCACATTTAAGTATCTTCATCATATAATAATTTGAACGAATAATTAAGATAATTATATGAGTTATCATTTCATGTGGTATCATAATCAGTTGGTAATGGATAGGTTTGTTTTCAAAATCATATTCTAGTGTTTTTTTACGTCAACCACAGATCAAGTATAATTACAGCAACATGATGGATGAAACATTTCTGAAGTATTAAATGATACCCTTTTCTAATAGAATTTATTTATTTATGTAAGTGGTAGAAAAAGAGAAATGAATATTTTGAAAATTAATTGGGATAGAATCAAATATTGTCATATACATTTATAAATAAATTTTAAGTTGTTGTAAACAAATAAAATTGGGGTTATTAAAGAGACCAATTTATGTATGAATTGTATTGATTTCAACAGTTTTTTTGGTTTTAAATAGTGGTCAATTAAATATAGACAATTCTTTGATATCTATATGTTGAAGAAGATAAAATCAATGAAGTTATTAGTATTGAAGTATCCAAGATTACTAATAATGTGAATGTAACATATATGAATGGATGAAAATATCGGTACACAATTATTATTAGCTTAAGATTTTTCTTTTGAATACATTTAGTTTATAAGTTTTATATTTTTTGTAATGATATTTATGTCAAAGGAATGTGTCAATGGAGACAAATTGTTTAAAAAAAATAAGGGAACATTAGAAGTGATATTCTAGAAGGAAAAGAATAATTAATGAAGATCATGCAAAGAAGAAAAGGATTCAATGAAGGCCATGAAAAATTTATTTTTCATGATGGTTTGTGGAGAAGTTTATTGGAATTTGGTATGACTTATACAACATGTTACAATTACATTTCTTGATTAGATATGTCTTTTAGTTTTCCTTTACTAAAAAATTATGTCATACCACCTAGCTAACAAAGAGAACCCCACATCCAGTACTTATTTGGGAAGGTTCTAACCTCAACCAACCATATTTGTGGAAGAGAAGATCTAAAGGATTCATAGATGGTTCCATCATTGGTAGGTTAAATCATGCATCATGTGAACATAACACACACAAGGGTTTCCATGGATTATGGAATTGTGTGGCACGACATGTGTGGGAGAGGTGTGTGATGTTTTTCCTGTTGCTTACATTGGTTTCAGGGAGTGAACCTCTGGTGGAATGAAATTGTTTATATGGGAGATAAATACCACACTGATGTTCAATGATGGATTGGGTTAACACTATTATTATTCCTCTATTAGTAAAACCTATAGACTGAATCTCGACCTCTTCATAGAATTAATATAGATCTTCCAATATCTCCTACCATGCCTATTTATACAAACATTTTCATCTTCATACTTATAATGATTAACGAGATTATATTATCTATAGTTTTTACTTCCGAGAGCATTCCCAAATTGATTTGAGCTCAATACCATTATATGATATAAATTTCAAGAAAAATTATACAATATTCCATTAATGTTATCATTTTAATGAAAAAATTAAGTTAAAAAATGAAGTTATCACTATCGATGATGAAATGGGTTTTTAGAATGTGGATATTTCAGGTCAAAAATATTAGTTTTTTAATAATTGTTTTTAAAATATTTTTAAAAATATCATTGGGTTAAAAATATTAGTAAAATTATTCCCCAAAGGTAGCATCTTCGATGCCCCATTTGGACATCGATTTTATGGAGACAACGACGATGTCTCCTTCCCTGTAAAAACCAAGAAAATAATTTTCTTTTTAAATTTATATATATATATATATATATATATAACAAAACAAAAAAATAAAAAAATAAAAAAAAATTCAGCACAATTTATCTGCTATTTAAAATCCAACACAACTGCCATTACATGATTCTGGATTCTGATAGAAGCTCTCACCCAGGGCTTTCTTTTATAAGAGCATTTACCCTAGAAATCATTCTACATTTCCAATTTGAGATTCTAGTTCTCCCTTTCCTGCATAGAACATTCTATATTTTCGATGTGGGATTCTATTTCAAGTATGTTTCATTGAAAGACAATGAAAGATAAACTATAATACGAATATAAATGAATATTAAAATATTGATTAATAATAAAAAAAATATTTGAAAATAAATATAATTTCCTAAAAAATGTGGATGAAAAATAATTTATAAGGTTTTAAAGACACCTACTTGGAATATTAAATTTTTTCAAATAATTGACTTTGAATGCCTATAAAATATAAATTATATGAACAACATAAATAAAACATAAAACTTGGATTAAATATATAAACAATAGTTTAAAATAAAATGATTTCATAAAAAACCTAGATGGAAAGTAATTTTTATGTTTTCCAAGACACCTACTTGAAACATAAAAATGATTCAAGTACGTGACTTTGAATGTCTATAAAATATATACTATATGACAAACATAAATGAAACATAAAAAATTTATTAAATATATAAAAAATAGTAGAAAATAATAATGATATCATAAAAAATTTTGATAAAAAATAATTTATAAGATTTCAAAGACACATACATGAAACTAAAAAATGCTTCAAGTATGCACCTTAAAAAGCCTGTAAAATTTAAACTATAAGACAAATTTAAATTAAGAATAAAACAAGGATTAAACATATACTAAATTATTCAATTAGTTAATTCGTATTATTGATAATTAATTATATAATAAATAATTAGTTATTTAGTAATTATTAATAATTAATTAGTTAATAATTAATTAGTTAATTTGTAATATAATTATTAAGTATATAAGAGTGAATTAGTTAATTAGTAATATAATTATAAATTATATATATTCCTTATAATTAGTAACAAGTAATTATTAAAAATTATTATGTGATAATTAATTAATTAATTGTTAATATAATTATTAATTAGTTAATAGTTATTTAGTTAATTAGAAATATAATTATAAATTATAAGTATTCTTTATAATTTTTAATTTTTAATTATAAAAAATAATTATAAAATAATTAATTAGTTTATTCATAATATGATTATTCATTATAATTATTCACTAAAATTATTAATTCTTAATTTTTAATTATTAATTATTAATTATTAATTGTTAATATAATTAATAATTTTATAATTATTAATATTATAATAATTACATAATTAATTAGTAATTATTAATAATTAGTTATGAAATAATTAATTGGTTAATTAGTAAAATAAATATTCGTTATTTAATAATTAATATGCTAATTATTAATATAATTATTAATTATATAATAATCAGTTAGTTAGTTATTAATATAAATAATAATTATATAATTAATAATTAATTAATCAGTAATTATTAATAATTAATTACATAATAATTAAATAGTTAATTAGTAATAAAATTATTAATTATATAATAGTTAATTAGTTAAGCTTTTGAGAAAGATAGATCTGAGTGAATTTTTATAATTTTTTAATTAGTAATATAATTGTATATTATAATTACTCATTATAATTATTATTTATTATTTATTAAAAATTATTATAAAAAATTAATTATCTATTTAATAATATAATTATAAATCATATAATAGTTAATTATATCATTAGTAATATAATTTTAAATTATAATTTTTTAATATAATTATTAAATTGTAATTATTTAAAATTATTACGTAATAATGAATTAATTAATTAGTAATACAATTATTCATTATAATTAGTAATTATAAGTTAGTAATTAATAATTAAAAATTAACTAATAAAATAATTTATTATATGGTTAATCTATATTTTATGTTTCATTTATATTGGCCTTATAATTTATCTTTCATAGGCATTCAAAGGAACATACCTGAAACATTTTTATGTTTCAAGTTGGTGTCTTTGAATTCATATAAACTATTTTTCATCAACAGTTTTTAATAAATTATTTTTATTTTCCTCTATTTTTTATATTATTACTCCATATTTTATGTTTCATTTATTTTGGCCTTATAGTTTATATTTTGCAGACATTCAATGTCACGTACTTGAAACATTCATATGTTTTAAGTTGGTGTCTCTGAAAAAATATAAATTATTCTCCATAAACATTTTTATTAAATTATTCGTATTTTCAACAATTTGTTATATGTTAAATCCATGTTTTATGTTTCATTTTTTAGGATTATAGTTTATATTTTATAGGATTTCCAAGTCACGTACTTGAAATATTTTTATGTTTCAAGTAAATATCTTTGAATCCTTGTAAATTATTTTCAATCAACATCTTTTATGAAATTATTTTTGTTTTTAACTATTCATTACATGTTTAATCCATGTTTTAAGTTTCATTTATATTGGTCTTATACTTTATATTTTATATTTATTCAATGTTAAATACTTGAAATTGAATCTCGCATTGGAAGTGTAGAATGTTCTTCGTTGGAAAGGGAGAAACGGAATCCCACATTGATAATGCAAGAACAATTTCTAGGGTACGTCCTCTTATAAAAGGGATCCATGGGTGAGACCTTCTGTCCGAATCCAAATTGTTGTATTGATAGTACTGCTGTATTTTAAACTGCAGATAAAATCTACTAAAATTTATATTTATGTTAAAAAAATTATATATATATAACAAAAAAATATAAATAATTTTTTTAAAGAAAAATATATTTTTTTCGTTTTAGTGGAAATGTGGCATCTCTGATGCCCCCTTGGGGGAATGTTTTGTTAAAAAAAATTAACCTACCATTTTTTTAAAAAAAAATTAAAAAACATAATAAAAAACTCTTAAAAATATCATTTTATTATTATACCATGCACTAGAGATTCTCACCAAGAGGAGAAATGTGGATCTTGTATAAGAGAAGGGGTTATGAATTAAATCATCATGGGAGTTCAAATTATTTGAAATTTGAAAAAAATTTATTTTTTTAGTTTGGTAATGAAAACAAATTATTAAATATTTGTCCTAGTATAAAATAAAATGAATAAAGAAGTGAAAGGCTGTGAGGAAGTTCTTATAAATATCCAAGCACCAATTTGAGATAAGGATGCATCCATTCATGTTATTATTTGAGAACTCCATTTTTTCTTAATACAATGCATCTTAGACTACATACTTTTTGAAAAGAGTCATATAGTTTTGGGATCCTCTATTTATGGGATTTATGGGACTTCTATGAACACCTTGAGTGAAGAATAAGTATTCTGTTATGTCATGCACTACTTGTGCCTTCACAGATGCATGATGATAAAAACATTCCATGCACGAGTGTTAGAATAACAATATCTCCTTGAGTTCCATGAAGACTATGTTCTTCTTATAAAACATTATGCAAATAAGATACATCATGGACTATTGTGTTTCATGAACAAGGATGTTAGGGTACAACAATATTGAGGCATTTTAAAGGTGAAGAAGCATGTAGACAGTGATCTCCATGCATTTATGTTGCGTGAAATAAGTGGATGTTTTTTGAATTAGCCATGTGATACACTTTTTTGAAGGAATATGGGGTTATGCTACATATAGAAAGACAATGAAATATGCATGCATGAGTGAAATACATTAAGACCTTACCAAGTATTCCCATAAAACCCAATAAGGAGTAATAATATTTTGAAGGAAGTGAAGGCATGATTTATGAATTGCATAAAATACATATACACATTGTGTGATATAACACAAAAAATATTAATGATTTGTTCTTCATATGTGCTAGGGTTTACAAGAATTCATGTCACATATGATAGGATTGGATCAAGATATATTGAGAATCTGAAAAATCTAAAAAATTACATTTTATTGTGTGTCGATTATCGTAAGATGTAGTGGGTGACTAATTTATATTCAATTTATTATCATTTGGGTTGAAGAAGAATTGTGACATATACAGTTTAATACACTTTCATATCATTCTGATTGAAAAAGAAGTAACTGTGATGATGTTGAGTTGAAAATTAAGTATTTCAATAATCATGAAGAAGGATTGTGATTCTAGAAAGAATGAAAGAGACATATAGTGAAATGTATCTTTCATGGAAAAAGTTAGTAAGAAGTAGAAAAAAAAGTATGTATAACATTCAATTATATTTCAAGAAGACGAAGAAAAGATTCATGTATATTGTGGTGAAAGTAATAAAGTCAATAAAATTAGAAGATCAATATAGCATTGTGATATCCATTGACAGAATCTACATGCATAAGTCTCTATTGGTTTTATAAAATACCTTAACAAGAATGTGTATTCTATATTTAGAAGCACTATAATGATCTAGTCAAGAGTTATAAAACAAGTACTGTTAATTTACTATAGTTAGACACAAGTGAATGGTAATTCCTAGCTAGGTGTAACAACGTTTAATGGATTATTTTTGAATGGTTTGGTGGTATTTTATTATATTAAAACTATTTTAAAGACTAGATACACTTATTGTGAAGTGAACATTGTAAAAATATCATATTCCAGCTTCACCTTCTTTCTTATAGTTTAATTAATTAATGAATAGACAATAAGAAAAAATGATATTGACATGTCTATGAGGTAAAATGGATAATAGAAATAATTTGTGGAAAGGCCTCCATCATTGAATCTCCCCACATAGGGTTGATTATATCCCAATGTTGTCCTTTCACGATGCATTTTAATTACTTTTTTTATAAAAACATAATAAATAACCCATGTTTTGTTTTATTAGTTTTTTTTCATTTTAATTTAAGTAATTTTTTTATTAATATGTTTTATCCCATATGTTATTTGTTATCTTGAAATTAAATTTATTGTTTAAAATTATATTATCTCCTATCACAAAAAACATAGTTACAATACAAGAAATTGAGTAATTTGTGATGGGGCACTTGCGATGGGGTCCTATCACAAATGCCTCCCCATAAAAAATCGCATCAAATAAAGTGTATTTTTCCATGGTCTCTTGCAAATTTTTTCCATGAGTTTTTTTAAAAAATTCGATGGTCCCATCCCAAAAATATAATAAAATTAAAATTAATACAATATAATAAAATTACATCACTAATAATAATAAACTAATTCCAATAAATAAATATTAAAAAATAAAAAAATAAATAAATATTATATAAATAATATTAAGATAATAATATTATTATTATTAATAAAATAAAATTAATAAAATTAATTATAAAATTTTAAAATTGTAAAAATTATAAAATTAGAAAACCCACAATTTTCTAAAAAATATAAAAAATATAATATAAAAAAGAAAATTAATAATAAACTAATAAAAATAATAAGAAAATTAATTAAATAATAATGTAATAAAATAAATAATAATAAAATAAATAATAACATAATAAAAACCCAATATTGACAACAATATAAAAAACTAACTATAAAGAAATGTTAGTATATAATGTAACAAAAAAATAAAATCATATGTTTTATCAAAAAAATTAAACACAACACTGAGGGGGGAAGGAACTTCTAGAGCAGCTAGAGGAGATGGTGTAATGAACTCTCTCCCTAAACTATGAGTCAGATACCACATATACTTCATTGTATGCTTGTGCTTCTATTGGTACCATCGACACATCTGCTCTGAATGTTGCTACTATTGATGAAGATCTTCCTACTCTCTACACATACTCTCAATAATATCATCATGAGATCACAACTACTTCTGATACTGTATAGTAGATAATGTGGAATCTCCATGAGCTCTACACGAGATGCACATTGACATAACATCAGTACCATAATAAATAACAAGCGTTAATCGAGACCTAATACCAACAACTTTTCCTTTCGTGAAGCCATATTTGGTCACATCCTTCCTTATTGCCACATCAAATCGTACTACATGGATATGATCATCGATATCGGCCTGACTCTTTTTCAGTGTCTGAGATTTAGTGACCTCATATGAATAATTCAATTAATGTTTAAAATTTAAATATTTAAAATATCATTTTTTTGGATAATTTTATAACACAAAATGAAATTATATTGATCATAATATGACGTTGGTTCTCACCTATAATCTCTCCTATCACATGAGCATTGTATATAATTTTATAAAATGTCTAACTCCGTGATATCATTTCATTTCACTACCTATATGAATATAAAATAAAAATTTAACATTTAATGTTATATAAATAAATTTTAAAATAATATTTATGATATGTTCCATATGTGTACTAAATGCACAACTATCATCATGATGTTTCACCTCTGGTCCACCACGGTTTTATCGACCTACTGATGTTCTCCTCTGAAAACAACCACTCATCAAATATGAAAATAAACCATACCAGACATGAGATGAAATATAATCTTCTTTGAGTGTGTAGCAAGACACATCATACTTTGTGACTCATTATTTCCTCATTTTCCCCTCCTCAAATTATGAAAAAACTGATAGCAACAATCACACATACAACTATCCCAGGCCTTCCAGATAGATTCACACATGCTCTCATAGATTTGATACCAGAAACCATACTAAAAATTAATAATATAAATTTATTAATTACATAAATTAGAAATAAATATTACTTATTTACGTACCATCTAATGATCAAGAATGCAGTGATGGGAATTTATGGGAATATGATATCATGTTGTCCATATTCTAGAACATTAATTTTTCAATATGAAAATACTCTATCTAATACCAATATGCAAAAATCCGTGATAAAAATGAACAAATAATCTATAATTCTAAAATAAATAGATTAATGATAATTAATGATAACTAAATAATATATTTAAGTAATCATACCTCTGTATATGTGGATTGAAGCTAAGATGTGGATGTCACTTAGGGATAGGGTCGATAATCATTAATCTCACAAGGCCATGACCCCTCTTAGTCATTGCTACACTTCTTGAATACTAAGGATCATGTGATCTAATATCCCGCTCGTCACTAGGAATATCAACACCATCCAACTCACAAAATAGATGCAAGTCCATTTGAAACCCAAAATGATTGATGTTATTAAATAGTTGAAAACAAATATTATATATAGATATATATAATATAGGATTATATCCAGCACTTAACTATCAATCTTATTCTCTATCCTCACCCTTTTATATGACGATGTAAATAGCTTCATATTCCTCCATGGTATGATTGATTTCTAAAGGAGTTTCTATTCCATCATCTCTTGTCATTTCAAATTCATTAATTATATAAATAACATCATCATCACCATCGAACCTTAACAGGGGGTTGTCGTCCTCAATATTTGTGTCTCTTCATAGAAAATATAGATTTAGAGTAGTCTCTAGAAAAATTTCAATTCCTGGAACTTTATCCAAACCACATTCATATTGAATAAATGTATTTTATCTAGATTTCATTTCTTTTATGCTCCATCAATCACCCAACTCTCTTGATGTTTCATTGTAATTTGTATAATAAAATTTACGTGCCTGATGAGGCAATTAAAATTGTTCATTTATTGGATGAATGCTTTTATATTTAATATCAATGTTTTAATGCCGCAGATGAATAGACAATCCTTTACTAGTATCCAACCACTGAAATTTAAACATCATTATGTCATTATATCCTAGATAACACACTTCAATAATTTCATCTAACATGTCTTAAATGTCAACATCTATTTCTCTATGATGAAATCCTCTCATGAAAATTCAACTATTCATTTTTTATTCCCCATATTCGTGTGTTTGAAATAAAAAAACTATTCACCAAATATTCATTATAGGATTTAACCATTTTTGATGGTTGGTTACTCAATGCACATAATCAATTATCAATTTTATCATTATGTAGAGATACCAAAAAAATTAAAAACAATTATCAACATAACAAGTAATAAATTTATTTTATATGTAAAACCATAATTGTGATATGTTTCCCAAATTTTAAAATAGTTGTGAGAATTATTTTTTTTGACGTTATTCAAGAAAATATGAAGTAATTTGTTGAATTTGTTTCATCATATTTTTATAATATAAACTATAATTATAATAATATTAATTATTTTTATTATATTTTATATAAAAGGTGATAAGAGAACTTGTAGCACAAATGGTGTCATATCTTCACAGTAGAGTTGAACATATGTATGAGATATGTGATGTTAATCATATGAAATCCATCAAAATTTTATATTGTCTCATATCCACATCATATGTTCTGACACCATTACTCCACAATAAATTCAACTAATCAATCAATGGATTCAAATAAACATCAATATTATTTTTTCAAATTTCACAGAATTAATAAGGTCGGAATGATATATGGGTCCTTCATTAACATCAAAGGAGTTAAATTTTATGGAGTGATAAAGGCAGGAGAACAAGAATATTGATAACTATAAGAACCAAATCGATAGAAACCATTTGTAAAAATACCCAATCGCACATTTCAGGATTTTGAAGAAAAAAAGATGTACTTGTTCAACATTTTTTTATAAGTCACCATCTGAGGGATTATTTAGGCTTTTACCGGTTGAAATATTGGTTTTGTTACATGACATCAATGACATAGTGTTCCAAGACATAAATAAACATTACAATCTAGGTGTGAGTAGAAAATAAATCAACTATTTTATAAGAATCCATCCCGACTTCGCTAGCCAACCCCCCTTATAACTCAATTTTCCACATTTAGGACACCAATACAGTGACTCATTTTCACAAAAATATAAGATTAGATTATTTAAACATGCATGAATATTCTGATAACCAAGACCCAGATTACGAACCCGACTTCTTCTCTCATATAAATGTATAGGAAACATATTTCATCCTGGTAATAGTGCTGTAACCAATGTGAATATCTGATCAAAACAGGTATTTGACATTCCATCATCTTATTTAATATCTATAAATTTTTCAACTGCTTAAAATTTTCTTATCTTGTAACTTGGATATAAGGCATCCTTAGTAGACCTCAATAACTCATAAAATTTAGATGGTTGTAACTTATGAGTAAAATAAATATCATCTAATGTTTCAGTTTTTTAAATAGATGAACCTAACACTTCAATTACTAAATTTGAAAACGGCGATGGATCTAGAACCAAATTATTTGTATCTTATCTGGAACTGAGTCACCAAGTTGATTCCAAAAAATTTCATCAATTTGAAAACCAAAACATAATAGATGACCCCCAATATTATCAAATGTGTCAAAAGCCCTAAAACCACATTTTTTACATGGAAACTTAATTTTACCTTTTAAAACATATTATGGTTTTGATTACACAAATGATAAGAATGTTTCAACACCCCCAATATATATAGGATTTATTCGAGAACCATTTGGATTCACGTGTTGATTTATCAATGCGTGATAATCTAATAATGACTATGGTAGACTTCCATCTTCCATATTTTGCTAAAAAAATATAAAATAATTAATTTCGTTTGACTAGGTTTATATAATGGAAACCCTATCCAAAAAGGGAAAACAAATTTCCTAATTATTCAAATTTTACGCTATTTACTACTATTTATATCTATTTAATGCTATTTACCACTATTTATGCATATTTATTCCTATTTATTTCTATATATTCATATTTAGACATATTTATTCCTATTTATTCCTATTTATTAAAAAATATTACTAATTATTCTGATTAATTCTTAATTATTACTAATTATTCCTATTTATTTGTAGTTATTGCAAATTATTACTAATTATTACTGATTATTACTTATTATTATTATTTAACAATTATTATTAATATTTATTTTCTATTATTACTATTTATTAAATATTATTGATATTTGTTATTATTTATTATTAATTATTACTATTTATTACTTTTTAGTACTTATTAATGATAATTAGTACTTAATATTACTAATTATTAACAATTATTACTATTTATTACAATTTAATACTAATTCTTTCTAATTATAACTATCTAGTCATATTTATTACTAGTTATTACTAGTTATTCATATTTATTACTAATTGTTACTAATTATTCATATTAATTACTAATTATTATTTATTATTCATAATTTTGACTAAATATTACTAATTACTCATATGTGCTCATATTGGTTCCAATTTATTGATAATTATTACTGATTATTTCTAATTATTACTAATTATCACTAACTATTCATAAATATCACTAATTTTTTATAATTATTCTTATTTTTTACTAATTATTACTAATTATTCATATTTATAACTAGTTATTTCTAATTATTTATATTTATTACTAATTATTACTAATAATTCATATTTATTTAATATATTAAAAAAATTCATATTTATTGCCAATTATTAATATTTATTCTTATTTATTATTATTTATTGGTAAATACTCATATCTGTTATGGTTTATTTCTTTTTTATTACTAATTATTTTAATTTTTTACAAATTATTACTAATTAGTGCTAATTAGTACTATTTAGTAGTAATTATTAATAATTATGAGTGGTCGTTACAAATTATTACAAATTATGAAAAATTATATCCAATTGTTTAGTATTATTCATATTTATTACTAATTATGATTTATTTATTTTTACAACTATTTACTACAATTTACAAATAATTACTATTAATTACTACTAATTATTACTAATTAGTACCAATTACTACTAATTAATACTATTTACTACTAATTATTAATATTTAGTACTGATTATTACTATTTACTACTAATTATTTCTATTTAGTACTCTTTATTACTATTTACAACTATTTATTAAATTTTACCACTAGTTTTCACTATTTACTTCTATATATTACTATTTACAACTAATTACCAATATTTGCTACTTCTTATTGCCAATTATTACTAATTATTAACTATTATTACTAATTAATCATATTTATTCTTAATTATTAATAATTAGTCCTATTTATTTCTAATTATTACAAATTTGCCTTATTTATTAATATTTATTACTAATTATTCCTATCTATTCATATTTCACTCTAATTAGTCAGATTCATATATATTTATTAATAATTATCCCTATTTATTACAAATTATTTTTTACGTATAACAAAATATTGCTAATTAATCATTTTGATTAATATTTAGTCTCCATTATTACTATTCATTACTAATCATTCCTATCTATTCATATTTATTACTATTTATTCTTATTTATCAATATTTATTATTATTTATTATTATTTATTAATAATTATTACCATTTATTACTAATTATTCTTATTTATTACATTTTATTACTAATCATCACTAATTAATATTAATTAATAGTAATTATTAATATGTTGCATTAATTATTACAATTTATTAGTATTTATTACGATTGAAATGACATATTATTGAAAAATAGATAATGAAAAATAATTAATTCAAATTCTAATTTAATTAAATTGTCTCTAATAAACAATAATTATAACTAATATAAAAAAAATGAAATAACTAAAAAATAAAGAAATATATAAATACCTTAAAACGAAATCTTTTGTATGACGTGAGGGTTGAAAATCGCTCAGATGTGAAATTTTATACTATGCAAATATTTCATAAAGAATAACGAGAGTTTAGAGAGATAGAGTAGTTGAGAGAGGTGTGGAATGAAAAAATGATTAGGGTATATATAGGTTCTTTAACATCTCGTTTCCTTGAGTAGGTATGTTTTCACTTTTCCTAAGTTCTTTTATAGTTTTAAACTCTTTTTATGTGTTTTATTCTGGGATTACAGGAGTGTTTAGAACAGGTACACACCATGTATCCGGAGTACATGTCGTGTACTTGGTGTTGGTTGCATGTCATGAATTTGGATATCACACTGTGAATTTGGTGATCATTCTATGACATGGTACACGCTGCGTACTTGAGGTAGACATCGTGTATGGGTTAAATAGATGATTTTTTAACCCAAAGTGATGAGTTTTTCTGTGTAACTTTTCAAGCATGGACTACACATTGTGACCAAGGGGTACCCGTCGTGGCCAGACCCATCCCTAGGTTAAATTCACACATTTAGAAATATCGCTTGTCTATTACTTCCATTTCTCTTGGATCTCAAACTAGATATCTCCCTATGAGATTTTCAGGGGTGTCTCACATTCCAAAATGATCCGATGAGCTCCGGGTAATCGTTTCTTCTTAGGGGTGTCTATCTGGGTGATTGTTCACTCCAATTTTCCCTTGTGATTGAACCTGATAGCACCATATCATTGTGTTATCAGTTCCACTGATCCAAGATATATGTTTCACGTCATCGTTTTCTAGATATATTGTGAGATTTCATTCTAGTGGAATTTTTTCTTAGTTGGTTGTGTTGCGGTGGGGTTCCTTCTTTGTGTTATGTGGTTTTCCACTCTTTCATTGACCATTTTTGTTTATGTTTGAATCAATCTTATCATGGATTAAATTTGAGGGTTTCAGTTGGTGTTGTTGGGTTTCATTCTAGGTTTTGGATTCCATTGCGGGTGTCTGCAACCCAAACTATGTGTTAGGCAGTTCCATCTCTAACCTATGATATTGAACCTTCTTGTTTTTCTTTTGATATTACTTTATAAATTTATTTATGAAATTGGAATGATTTTTTTGTGTGTGGAAAAAGGTTTTGAATGAAAAATGTGTTTTCCCATGATTTTGATACATGGATTAGAAATGATTTTGAATTGATTTCCAGATATTTAAATGGGTTTTTGAAAAAGAGATCATGATTTACCTAAGGTACATATGTAGAAGGTTATGCTTGAGACCATTATCTATTGATTTTTGATCATCAAAGAAGTTTGTCTTGTGGCATTCCTCTCTTTCATAGGGGACCGATATTGACATTTTGGGTGGTTTACTCATGGTGTATTCATATGCTTCATAGGCCAATTGTTCTTGGATCAGTTTTGTGAAGATAATTATTTTGGTATGAGTAGTATACATCCTAGAACTGTAGTATTTCATGGTGTTGTGATACCTGTGCATCTGGTTTATACTTATTTGCTTTTTTAGTTTTCTTTGATATTCATGTTTATGCTTTTGAAAAAATGTTAAGGAAAATATGCTTTGAAATGGATATACCTTCTTCTGTTTAGAAATATGGAAAAGGGAAATGTATAAAATGTTTTTTTGGAAAACTAATTTTCTCCTTATCATGCCATGTTTTTAGTTTTAAATGACAATACAAGAATTGTTATATAAATACATGCTTTAGTGATCCTGGGTGGGATCATACTGATCCTTTTAGCTCAGACCCTAGACACTACATTAGTGTTGTGTAGACCATTGTTTATCTTATAGTTCAAGGAAAGACATGGCAAAATAGTGAGGTAGTGAGGTTCATGTCAGCTAGGATCTGTAACTGACCGTGATATAGTTAGAGTTTGTCCATGCCTTCATTGGAGTAGTTGGTGGGTTTGAGTCCCTTGAAATCAGACATGTCTTTTAGAGTTTTTAGCTACTATTATAGTTGTTTTGGTTCTGCTATTTTCTTAATGATATGGAATATATATTTTGTTATTATTCCATTGATCCTTTCCTTTCTGGTATATGTATTCCATTTGGTTGTTCAATTTGGATGAAATAGTTCCCTCGGTTTTTTCGTTTGTTACCCGAGGTGTTTTCACCAGCCAGTGGGGATCGGTAATGCCCTTTGGGTATATAACAGATTGGTTTGGGTGCTGGGTTTGAGGGTAACCTGGGTGGGTTCGTTATAGTAACGACCCCCTCCCCACAGGGTGTACCACTCTTGTGCTGAAAATGTGAGAATGTAGATAGTGACTCCCCGAGTCCCTCCTCTAGTAGGCATCGGGTTGGCGACTAGCATTGAGCATATAATGAACACACGAATGGGAGGTATTAACCTCTAAGAGAACACATGCAGAAGAGGGAGATAAAACATACACCAAAAAACTTCAACATATACTACAATATAAATGAAACCCCAATTACACATGTGTAATGTCATGAAAAACTACTATAACTGGAATAAAAAACTACAAGTACCAATCAAAAGTAAAAAAATAGTTGTGACAATGAAGCCCAAACAACTTCTGTAACCCCAAGCTAGTAGTAACCAGCCTGATCTCCCACTGGCTCTAGGTGAACTGAAAAATAGTTTATATATACGTAGGGTGAGTATAACAGTATACTCTGTAGGATCTTACCCGAACCCTCTTGTGAAAAAGTAAATAAAGCATGATGAAGTGCAGTGGACAACAAGTGAAAGTAATTTTTCACCAAAAACATGTATACTATGTTCCCAGCCTCTCCACGGATACTCTCACCAAGTATCACATATAAGAGAATATATTATAATAAAGAATATCAAGGGTACAACACTACCACTTCCCCACTGGGTTTCCACTTTCCCCAATGTCGCACGTCCTGAGAATCACTCTCTAGAAATGCAGGCCCAATGATACTTGGGTGAGCACTACCACATGAACCATGTGCAACACAATCCTTTCCCATGGACACCTTGGTGAATAACCTTACCTTACACAAAAAGAAAAGTAACCAGGTAGTTTCCAGGAGCCTCTACAACCCGTATAATGAGTTTCATATGATGGGTATTATTTCTCATGCCATTATAGCCTATATGTCGAGTAAGGATCCTCAAGACGTCAAAATATATACACAATAGACCTATAGTTGTCCATATGTTACTATATCTAAATATATGTGTGTGAATAACCACAATACATTACCTCCCTCTACACACATATATGGGGAAAACTAACAGTTTTGGTTACTGCTAAAAGTAATTACCAAGAGAAGAGAGCATGGCCAATGGGGGAAGTTATCCATCCAACCTCCCACTAAGATATTGGAAAAAACACCCATAGGGCGCAGAATCCCTGTTGTGTCAATCTCCTTAACTGAGAGAGTGGGGTAGCGTATAGAAACAAAAATAGTTCAAAACATACTATAGATCAAAACCACACTGTAGGAAAAAACTAGTGTTAGAAAAAACTTCATCTAACGTATCTCAGACTCCCTACCACCACTGATAAGACTAGATATCCTATATGCGCACAACCTTTTAAAGAGATTTATTACATCACTTAATTCCCTTTTAATTAGTTTCACTTTATGATAATTAATTCATTAATAATTAATTAAACTTTATCCATTGCACACTATATTTCATTATCATCGCACCAATGTTTCATTCCCTCTAGGAATAACCAAACCATGTCCACCGCATCTTATAAATATTACCTCAGCATTGCATCCTAGCAAGCTCTAACCCCATTGGTTAACATTATTTAATTGATCATTTATTAAAAGAATTTTTTTACGTTATCATATTTTCATGCATTCTAGAAAAAACATTATATCCTAACAAAGAAAAGGGGATCAACAAGGTGAGTATATGAACTACCCATCAAGTCTTTTCCACATATAAGAAAATCATAACCAATCATCCCTATGGAAGCTAAACAGGGAAAGCATGTGGCATACCCCATGCATCATCACCAACTTCAGAAGGAGGGTATGAAAGACCAGATGCCTTGAGGTGTGGGAAAATTAAAGCAGATAAACAACCCATAAGATTTAGCAAATATCCTACATACACATCCAACATGTTTCATCATCTCGGGTGCCCTCCTCGAAACTGTCTCTCATAAACCAATGCATATTTCCATTCTAGGTGTCAAATGATACCACAACCGTTGGGACTCCCAACCCCCATATATCACAACAGCCATCCCGACTCATTTAACAACACGAGCAGTAGTAAATAGTCATCATATACGCTTTGATCTTGTCCCATAAAAAGGAATCTAGCCTTCATACATAATGTGAACTCATGGTTCCCAAGAACAAGACACTCATCCTAAAAAAGAAGAAGTTAATTCAGAACCCTACCAGGACATATAATTTTTCAAAAAATATCTTCTTTATTTCATATTGAATTAAACAATTAATTTTTAATGGGATCAATCTATGGAAAACCTAATCATAAAGCTGTCACATCTATCACAAATTCATTAAACATGCTTAATGCATCAATTTTATAATCCTCAAATTACAAAAAAAACGAGATTCATTTACATGGATCATTATCTTTAGCTATTAAACTATAAATTACTTCCTAATTTACATTCATTACCAATTTCATCAAGATCAACATGATAATAAGAAAGTCATAAATATCACACTGTCAAGAATATCACGAGGCAAACTATTATCACGCTGCAATGAAACAACATTCGATCAGACCAATTATTTTAATCTAGTTCAAGTAATTAATTAGGTGAACTCCATTATGATCTAAATGGGTAAATCTTGAAAAATCAATGATTGAGCGTAAATAATTAGAGAAATAGTGAATCCTCTACCTCAAAATGTTTTGTATGTTCTTCATCTGAGAACAGATCAAAGCAATGGATCATGATTATCTTCGCTTCAAAAACTCCATCCACCTGTGAATGTTGCAGAACAACCATATAAACAAAAACCAAAAGAAACTCCCATGGAACCATGGAGATCAAATGACATATCATGTAATGGGGAAACGAGATATGACAAATTGAAGAAATCCAAATAAGGTAGGTTGGTCTTAAATCGTGTTGAAGACAATAAAAGAAGGAAGCGAGGAACCGTTCTCGGACTACAGAATCCCAAAATGTTGAAGAGGGAGGCATCTAGGACATTTGGGGTTGAGAGGGGTTGTGTTCAAGACAAAGGGTTTGAGAAACCCCAGCATCTGGGTGTATTTAAAACACCCAATGGCGTGGAAGTACATAACATGTACATCCTCGTCACATCATGTCCCACCTCTAGGTGAATTTCGCCGAAAAATGAACCACCTAGGAGATTTGTATTATTTTTATGAATCCTGAATGGTACACTTTCTGTAATCCTTATTCCCATCAAGTAGCCATCATGTTTCAAGCTTCTCATGAAAAAAGTCCTCTTGAATTCCTTTAATCCTTCGTCGAGCACCTCAGTCATCAAAACTTTTAAATGGTTCATCAACGCAAATCTGGTACCTTACCTCAGATACCTCTCAAAAATATATCATCCTTAAGAATCTAAAACCAACCAAGAGTGGAAAAAAGAAATCATTTTTTTCGAACAAACACCCCACAAGAAACCTCTCAAGGCTCTCACCACCACAGAAGCTCAATCACATCAAAATAATAATGTGGCACCTCAAAACAACCAAAACCACATCCTAAACTCCCCCACGGGTAGATACCTCTCAAAGAGAGAAATCCATAACAAGAAACAAATGAAATCCATCTCATAGATAGGATATATCTACATCCACAAAATGTACATCTTTAAAAGGAAAGAGTTAAACAACAAACAACTCGGGTACTGAGAACGTATCTATGACTCACATTCACATGTACTCTCATCCACGCTACTATACCGCCAAAAGAAATGAACAAAGGGTATATAATTCCCACACAATACAATCTATTTGCAGTCATGTATCTCTACAAGCCACTCCTCGAAGGCCTCATCATTGTTAACATCGATCTCACCCCAATTGATTATGTGATAGACTTAATGAAGATAAAGATAAAGCTGTGACATGTGAAAAAAATTGTGTATCTGACTCATCTTGGTGGGATGTTATACTCAGTACGCCATGGCTGAAACACAAGCCAACACCTCAAAAGGCCCAACAAACCAGGGAGAAAACTTACTTGCCCAACCAAACAGTCACTGCCCATGATAGGGAGTCACATTCAGAAACATGTGATCCCCAACCTCAAACACCAAAGGTATCCTCATTTGATCATCATATGATTTCATAGGATCATGTTCTGACCTCATCCTCTCATGAATCATCTGAACCATATCTATCTTTTTATTTACTATTTCTGGTCCATGAATTATTTACTCTCTGTCCTATGTCTATCACAATGAAGAATGGAATGGTCGGACATATAAGGATTCAAATGGTGACATACATATGGTGGATTGAACAAATAAATTGTAATTGATCTCCACTAACTGTAACTGCCTCATCCATAATCCTACAAAATCTAGGACACAAGAGCTCACCATGTCTTCAAGAGTTTGGATGTTCTTCTCTATATGACTGTCTGTCTACTGATGAAATGAAGTGCTAAAAAATTACCACGAACTGAAGTCATAATGGATACCTCTTCACACCACAATGGTAAGCGATGATCTCCCTCAAAAATGATCATCAGTGGGACTCCATAGAGTCTCAACACCTTTTCCATATATGTCCTCGACAAAACCTCCACTAACCTCAGCTCCTTGATTTCTATAAAGGGGAATGATTTCATTAAACGATACACTACAACCCATATAGAAACATGGACTCCATAAGCTCAAGGTAAACCAATAAAAAACTCCATTTATATGTCCTTTAACTTCAATTGAGGAACATTTAACTGAAGGAGCTAACCACTAGAAATAGGGTGCTCAGCCTTAACCTTCCGGTAGACTAAAAACATTGTGGCACAAACTCCGCAACTTCACATTTCAACCTAGGCCACCAAAGCTGACTCTTTTAGGCTTGGTACATCTTTGTAACTTTAGGATGAACCTCTAAATGAGAACTATGTAACCCTATGAGTATCATCTCATGCATCTCCAAAGAAATTAAAATAATTCCCTAATACAACACTCAGTGTTGTTCGTCCTCATACCAACCATCAGGGGCCTCGCAAGAAATAACTCGGTCTCTGCAGACCTCAACCTTTAGATCCCAAAACATGGAATCTTCCAACTTTTGCACTAGATATGAATACATTTTGATCCAAAAAAGACACCCTCTTCCCGAAACTTCTCCCTTAAGGAGATGTAATGCTGAATGATCTCCCATCACTGTCCAAGAATCACTAGATTCATGCACTGCATCACTATTGGAATTCATGCTCAGTGCATCTATTACAAAATTCCCCTCACCATGTGTATATGATATTTTGAAGTTGTAGTCACGTAAGAACTACATCCACTGAAGATACTTGTAGTTCATGTAATGCTGTGAGAAAACATACCTCAGACTTTTATGATCGGTGAAAAAAAACAGTGTACTCGCCAATGAGGTAATGTCTCCAAATCATCAGTGTAAACACCACTTCCACTAACTCAAGATCACTGGTAGAATAGTTATATTCATGGGGAAACAACTATCAAGACCCATATGAATCAAATGACATCTTCTACATTAGAACACAACCTGACCCTAGATGAAAATCATTACAAATAACAACAATATGAACTCCCTCTGCAGGAATAAAATGAAATAGAGCACTTAACAACATGTCCATAACATAATCAAAATCTTCCTGACACTCATCAGTCCACCCGAACACCTGATCCTTCTTTGTCAATGTTGTCAGAGAAGTATCATCCAAAGAGAAATCATCAATGAACCTCTTGAAGTAGCCTTCGAGACTAAGTAAAATTCACACCTTTATCACAGTCACGGGGGCTTCCAAAGAAACAACCACTTCTATCTTCGACGAATCCATAGATACTCTTTTCTAGGATACGACATACCCCAAGAAACTAGATTCTTGAGCCCAAAACTCACACTTTTATGACTTCCCAAAACAATTCTGTTTAAAAATAACTAGAAAAATTGTGTGTACATGCAATACACGATCCTCCTCCAACGCAAAGTACCCAAGGGTTTCTTCAATGAAAACCACTGTGAATATAACACCCCAGGTAAATAAAGAATACGACATTTTCATATTTATCCATATTTGGGAATAAAATATTAATATGACTTTATAGGGGATGCTATGCTCGATGGCGTACCCAACACGCAACAACGAGTTTTTTGGGAATATTACGTTGCACTCTAATAATAAAATAATATTATTTTAAATGGTAGTTAACATGTAGCAGTTGTATTGGAGGTAATGGATATAAATAAATAAAATATGATTATATATTTTTTTAAATGTTTTTACATTTATCCAATAAAAGATAAAGGCTTAAAATACAGAAAAAATTCAATTTTTGGCATATATGACCTAGTTTTCACTATTGGTTCACTTATCTCCTTTTGTTGGCGAATCATCATTAAATATAGTTTTGTTCACTCTTATAAATTATATTGGACCAAATAAAACTCTTCTTTAGAATTGGGACATCAAAATTTACTTTGTGCAAATTTTTTGGTATCTTTTTGATAAAGTTCATTTTTTTAATGAATAGTATAAAATGTTGTATTTTAAATTAAAAACCTCTTTTTAATATAATTTATTTATATTATTAGATTATATTTTGAATTGGTCTTAATGTGTAATCTGAATATATTTTTACCATTTAATCCAATGGTGGTATTTGGAATAAATTTCACTTTGAAATTAGACTAAAACTGGTGCCAATCTTTTGATACTTATTGTTTTATAAAAACACGCTATTTGCTCTGACAGTAGGAATTAATTATTACATTAATTAATGTGACTTATATGTTTTGAATTTTGTAAAATAGACATCATTTTTTAATTCGGAATATCAAATATATCTTAGGGTGATGTTTTGGTAATTTTCTGAAAAACTTCAATTTTTGATGGATAATGAAACCACTAAGTGGTAATCAAGCAAACTGATTTTTCAATTAAATGAAAGTTTACCACAATGTGTATTGAATTTTGAAAATCCGACATACATGGTTGTCATTAGTATGTAAAATGTGGTTCAATGGGATGAAAATAATTTTTTTTTGCGAATAGTAACTTTTTTTCATTAATCGCGATTAGAGGTAATTAGTGTAATTTAAGGTAAAAATGATATTATAAAAATATGAAAACACCATGACACTTGTCCTACCCCTATTGGATGAGTCATGGCCGACCCATACAACCCATGGGACGATTTAGGGGACCCTATGGAGCCTCTTGGGTGAGATAATGACTTTAATGCCTTTTTTTAAATAAAGGTGAAAATTACACTAACATAATTTTTTTTACTAAAACAATTTTTAGAAGGGTTTATCCTAATCATATTTTTGTCTATAAACACTATTTGGAAATCTAAAAATATTTCATACATCATAGTATTTTTTTTATAATTTTTATACTTTAAATAAATTAAATTATTTATGACATCATGATGATGCAGCGATGACCTCATTATTTAACGATTTAAATAAAATGTAATGATAATGTAATATCTAAACCCTACACATGTCCAAAACCTATTCTATGGGAATATTTCGAAGCCTTATAATATTATCTTCGAATTATATCAATGTGGGACCTTAGAAATTCGAAACACTTTTGAAAATAAAATAATAGTTTCATGATTTCTAAAAGTTCCCCTCCTCTCCTCTTATAAAAGGCCCCCACCTCTACCTCATTTCACACACTCCTCAAGCCTTTGGATCGTCCATACCCTGACCATTTACTCTCTGTACATCCCTCTCCTCATTTTATAGGATTCCCTTTGGGCATAATCCTTTCAAAGGAAGCTTTTAGGCTCAAATCAAAAGGGGTTACACTTTTAAAGGTAATTCATTCACTCATGTTCATTTGTTTTATTTTGCTTCTACAACCCACTAAACTCTTTTTATTTACTTCTTTTGTAACAACACAAGTATCTTCAATATACTAGAATGTTTTTATAATATTTATTCGAGCTACACTCTCACACAACTACATAAAATGTTTAAAGAACATACGGTTTCCGTGGATGGTGAAATTCTGCATCCCGAAATGATGATTGTTCAATACTCATTTAACACCTTCAAAGGTGGACATTATGATGTCACTATTTTTATATATGATATATAATATGTTTATTCTTTCCTTAAGCTTCTGTATTTTTCATTTATGGCATACCATTATTGTTTCCATTATGGGTAAACATGATATCTTCATTTTAGGAAGTGCGGACTACCGCCCCCTAAAAGTGATTTGATTCTTTAATACCATATGTGGTATGTGTAAAGGATAAATTTAATGATATTATATATGTTAATATACTGGAATTATAATATACTCTTATATAATTAAGATTCCATTCCAGAAAATACGAAATAGAAATGGAAGTAGCGTTCATGCGTACGTACGGCTTACCGTCTCCATGAACGGTGCATTTCATTTCTTACATCTAAATGTGATGTAATATTATAAATACATGTATATGATGAATATATATGATATATAGGTTATCCAAATCATTAATATCATTCTGGATATAACGAATCTTTGACCAAATTAACAACATGTAAGTGTAAGAAGTCTATTTTTGACTTAAGAACCAAATACCGACAAAATGAACATTATTAACTTAAATGATTACATGATGTTTATAACATGGTATAAAAGGAATAATGAAATTTAAAAAGGTTCTTAAGCTAGCAGATATTAACTCAAGTTTATTATTCAGGACGTTAAAAAACGATCGAGTCAAGTCGGACCCGAGGTAAGGGATCCTACTCCTCTCTTTCTTTTTAAGTATGCTCTTTTATGTCATTCCGTTTAAAGATCATATTTCTTGTTATTGGGATGTTATTTTATATTACTCTTACTGTAATTTTTATTGGTCATATGATGAGAGTCTCTATTCTCTCTCATCAATCCATTTTGGAAGTTTTATGTGGCGCCGTTAGGCTGCCGAGTTTTCGTATGGGATTTTTCATCTCACTTTTATTCCCGTGAGATTTATGCTACATTTGCCACAATTTCATTTGAGTGGTGTATGTACTGCCCATTATTATACTCTTTGTGTAATATAATTTCGTTTATGAGTATTTACATCAATTATCTATTGTCCTTCTTTCATGGGGTGTATGTTATGAAAGATACCCAAGTCGGTAGGGGAACCTTTCACCCTCCTCTTTTTTAAAAGACTTATTTTGTTGGGTCTTTTAAATTACATATTGTTATGTTGGGATATGTTATCATATACCCTTATTGATTTAAATTTTATGTCCATGTGATGAGATACATTTTTTATCTCTCATCAACTCATTTTGATGTGACACCGTTAGGCTGTCAAGGGAACTTCTTAACCCAATTTCGATTTCTTTGGGTTCAACATGTAGTTATTGAATATGTCATCCATTGAATATATGTGAATGACCTTTGATTATTTTACACTTAATATCCACTTATATTTGGTGTATTCATTTGTCACACATAATTATGTAATTGATTTATCCTTAAACCAAGGATACCTTCTTTGTAAGGGACTTCGTCTCAATCTCCTTTCATTGAGGCATATTTCGTTTTATACACAACTTTCTCATATACGGTGTATAAACCCCTTTGACTTTTACTTTTATACAAAAGGAATCTTTTTCTACGAAGCATTTTACTAAATGACAAAAAAGAATGTTTTTTTACGTACGCGGTGACAACGACCCTTTCCGCCGTCGCGAGTATTATTTGGTCTTTGGCTTCCTCAACAAGCCGTAATGTTTTTAAAATAAAATAAATACCATATACTCTTTTATTTATTTTGGTAATGAAAATGGTTTTGATAAAGGATTCTATTATGTCAATATATTTATGATATATTGTGATTCAAATGTATAAATGTTATCAATCCTTTATATTGGTTTTATGTTTTATGCTTTTATATTGGTACTTCGACATTTTAACGGGTGGTTATGTTATAAACCATAGGAAGGGTGGTGTCATGAATACCAGGACGGGTGGTTACGTTATAACCTCCAATGCATTGGGTATGGAAGTCGGCCGTATGGCTATTCCATTAAGTATGTATGGAAATTGTCTGTATGGCTATTCCATTAAGTAATATGTGTGGAAGTCGACCGTATGGTTATTCCACTTAAGTATGTTTATGTCCCAAGTTACCTTTAAATATGTTATGTGTTCTTTATGTGGGTTTTATGGTAATCCTTTCGTTACAAAAAGGTAAGTAATGATACTTTATTCCGTGAAGAGTTTTTACTACTTCATGAAGGTGAAGGTATTACTTTGATAGCGTATACATGGTTTACTTGATGTTTGAAAAACTAACAGTTTTCATTCTTATGTATACATGTACTCATGTTTCCTTTCCATATTTTTATATCCCTTACTGAGCTTTTTATGCTCATCCCATGTTTTTGAAATGTTTTTCACAGGTCAAGGGAAGGGTAAATGATGTGATGATAGTGTCAAGGATGTGTCAAGAAAGAATCCATGTTTTATTTAAAATTTGTTTCCGTTGATGGGAAGAATGAATACTGTCTTTTATGTAACCACTTTGTTTAAATGTAGAATGTAATGCAAGTTTCATGATCTAATTCTCTAAAACTCTAATCCTGAAAAGATCCTCAATGTGTAATCTTGTAATAACTCAAGATTATGTAATGTTTAAGGCTGGGGCCTTATAGTTGGTATCAAAGGTCGGTTTAGAAAACATTAGAGGTTAGGGTAATCTTTAAGCATAAGTGTCATTACCATAATGGTTATTATTTCAGAAAGAGTCCTAATTTTAGATAAAGTGAATGAGTAAGTATATCTTAGTGTTTACCTTCCTCATTAGTACATGATGGTTTTTTTGATATACTCACACTGACCTTTTTGGTTTTAGTAAATGGATGGATCTAGCAGGCACCAATGTAACAGTGGATGTGAAGGAAACTTTGACAGTTTTTTGAGCAAGCAACTGAATGATATGGGAGCTGCAATGAGAAATCTTGTGATTATCCTCAACTAACAATCTAGAGTCATGATTGACCACCTAAACCTTGTAAATTTCTCTAAGGCATCATATATGCGAGAAAAAAATCCCTACGGAAGTACAGGTAATAATCATAAAGGTAAGTGTGTTCAAAAACCTATGTGTCAAGGATGTGGAAAGAAACACCTAGGAAAATGTTTCAAGGGACAGGAAGATGCTATAGATGTGGAAATGAAAGTCATAAAGAAAAAATATGCCATGGAAAAAGGAATAATCCATTTAACTCGAGGAAAGGGAAAGATGTTCTTTCTGAGGGATCAATTGAATGTTTTAAATGTGGGGTGCATGGGCATTATGCAAACACATGTCCTATGAAGAAGTTTCGTGAATGGGGTCACCAAGAGCGTACAAATGTTCGTTTACCAATACCTAATTCCATTCCGATTGAGGATGAAGAATCTGACAATGACTAATCAAAGGTATGTATTATTTCATGACTATTGTTTTCCTATTTTAGAATCTTAGGATATGATTCATGATTTTGTTTGTAGGAAATAGGTATTTCGGAATAAGTTGGAAAGGAATGGTTAATGGATCGTGAAGAATGTTGAATGAGTAAGATGTCAACATATAAGGGCTTCAATAGTTATGGTGAAATTCTTAAGAGTATTATGTCTCTTTTGATGATGGGGTTACATTAGGAGACTTTTCATATTATGTGTAACCCTGATGTTTAATATAAGAAAATTTTATTCAAGTAATAGTTATCTTTTCTTTTGTGGACATAGTTATAAAGAACCATTTGGGTTTATATGTTCCTTACTTTTGAGGTAATTATGGGTTATTATATGATATGATGGAAAATGAAAGACATGAGATAAACTTGAGGTTAAAATATGTTATGATCATTTTTGATGATTTTATATCTTTTTGGGGAATGATTTAAGAATTATGTAGTTTTGGAAAAAGGACAACACGCAGACCGTGTGGCAACCCGTCGCGTCGGACAATGCTGCGGGAATCGAACCCACAACCAATGTGCGACTGGTATTTATCGCCTACCACTAGACTATGTGAAGTCCCTGGTTAGTTTGACTGATTCTTTTTAGTTATATGATTTTATGAATTAAGAGTAAGTTGATTTTGGGATATTTATGAAAATGATTAACCTATCATGGAGGATATGTGATTAGGTTAATTACTTTTCAATACGAGACTTTAGGAGCAACTAATGTTGTTTGGAGATAAATGTTACGATTTAACTTGGAAGACAATGTGACTAAATCCTTCAAATATTTGGGTTTCAATCTTATATTGGTTTACATTGAAGAATTTTATGGGCAAATTGTTTAACGGATGGTCCTCGTTGAACTTTGGGATTTGTTGGACAAATTTTGGAGATTAAGTATAGATTTTCTTTTTAAAGGGTTATCCTTTTTTGGATTATCTGACCTTATACTAACCTTTTTGGTTTTGGTTTTGGTAAAAGCCTAAAGACATGGGAAGTATATAGTTCTCTTTGGTGGATTAGGTGATTCTCTAGAAGTTGATTACAGTACTCTTAATGCGAAAAAGTCTCCCTAAAACTCGTCTTTTGGGAAAAAAAATATGAGTTTGATTAAGGAATCTAGTAAAAGTTGAAAGTCAACATGATAAGTGATTATGTTTACTTATGAATAAATTCCTCCATAAAAAGTAACTTAAAAAAAATTGTCTATTATCTTTTCCTACTGGGGAATCGAATACCATTTAACCCATCACAAGTTTGTTATGTTCTCATGGTTAACTTTCTCCTAGACATGTTTACTATCACTCTCCCTCAAGAACATGACCCTTTGCTTTTTAATCCATGTCCATGTTTTTATACATATGGGTTAACTCGGATGACATTTTCACTTCTCTCCCATTATTTTAAAGTGATTGTTTTACCGACTCTTGTTACGATGTGGGACTTTCAAGAATGTTTCCAAGCTCAATTTTAAAAATTGCGAGGACGCAATTCCCAAAAGGGGGGAAGGATGTAACACCCCAGGTAAATAAAGAATATGAAATTTTCATATTTATCCATATTTGTGAATAAAATATTAATATGAATTTAAAGGGGATGCTATGCTCGATGGCGTACCCAACACGCAACAACGAGTTTCTTCAGAATCTTACGTTGCACTCTAATAATAAAATAATATTACTTTAAATGGTAGTTAACATGTAGTCATTGTACTGGCGGGAATGGATATAAATAACTAAAATATGATTATATATGTTTTTAAATGTTTTTACATTTATCCAATAAAAGATAAAGGCTTAAAATACAGAAAGAATTCAATTTTTGGCGTATATGACCTAGTTTTCACTAATGGTTCACTTATCTCCTTTTGATGGCGAACCGTCATTAAATATAGTTTTTTTTTCACTCTTATACATTCTATTGGACCAAATAAAACTCTTCTTGAGAATCGGGACATCAAAATTTACTTTGTGAAAATTTTTGGTATCTTTCTGATAAAGTTCATTTTTTAATGAATAGTGTAAAATGTTGTATTTTAAATTCAAAACCTCTTTTTAATCTAATTTATTTATATGATTAGATTATCTTTTTAATTGTTCTTAATGTGTAATCTGAATATATTTTTACCATTTAATCCAATGGTGGTCATTGGAATCAATTTCACTTTGAAATTAGACTTAAACTGGTGCCAATCTTTTGATACTTATTGTTTTATAAAAACACGCTATTTGCTCTGACAGCGGGAATTTATTATT
Source organism: Viscum album (assembly GCA_963277665.1). Lineage (NCBI taxonomy): Eukaryota > Viridiplantae > Streptophyta > Magnoliopsida > Santalales > Viscaceae > Viscum > Viscum album. The sequence goes on from OY728131.1 coordinate 1,012,205,689, forward strand.
AAATTAATTAAAGTGACTTAAATGTTTTGAATTTTGTAAAATAGACATCATTTTTGAATTCAGAATATCAAATATAGCTTAGGGTGATTTTTTGGTAATTTTCTGAAAAACTCCAATTTTTGATGAATAGTGAAACCACTAAGTGGTAATCAAGCAAACTGATTTTTAAGTTAAATGAAAGTTTACCACAAATGTTTATTGAATTTTGAAAATCCAACATACATGGTTGTCATTAGTATGTAAAATTTGGTTCAATGGGATGGAAATAATTTTTGGAGAATAGTAACTTTTTTTCATTAATCGCGATTAGAGGTAATTAGTGTAATTTAAGGTAAAATGATATTATAAAAATATGAAAACACCATGAAACTAGTACTACCCCTATTGGATGAGTCATGGCCGACCACGACAACCCATGGGTCGATTTAAGGGACCCTGTGGAGCCTCTTGGGTGAGATAATGACTTTAATGCATTTTTTTAAATAAAGGTGAAAATGACACTAACATAATTTGTTTTACTAGAAAATTTTTAGAATGTGTTATACTAATCATATTTTTGTCTATAAATACTATTTGGAAAGATAAAAAGATTTCCTACATCATAGTATTTTTTTATAATTTTTAGACTTTAAATAAATTAAATTATTTATGACATCATGATGATGCAGTGATGACCTCATTATTTAACGATTTAAATAAAATGGAAAGATAATGTAATATATAAAACCTACACCTGTCCAAAACCTATTGGATGGGAATATTTCGAAGCCTTGTAATCTTATCTTCGAATTATATCAATGTGGGACCTTATAAATTCGAAACACTTTTGAAAATAATGTAATAGTTTCGGGATTTCCAAAAGTGCCCCTCCTCTCCTCTTATAAAAGGCCCCCACCTCTACCTCATTTCACACACTCCTAAAGCCTTTGGCTCGGCCATATCCTGCCCATTTACTCTCTCCACATCCCTATCCTCATCCTAGAGGATTCCATTTGGGCATAATCCTTTCAAAGGAAGCCTTTAGGCTCAAATCAAAAGAAGTTACACTTTTAAAGGTAATTCATTCTCTTATGTTCATTTGTTTTATTTTTCTTCTCCAACCCCCTAAAATCTTTTTATTTATTTATTTTGTAACAAAACCAGTATATTAAATATACTAGGATGTTGTTATAAGATTTATTCGAGCTACACTCTCACACAACTACATCAAATGGTTAAAGAACATACGGTTTCCGTGGATGGCGAAATTCTGCCTCCCGAAACGATGATTGTTCAATACTCATTTAACACATTCAAAGGTGGCCATTATGATGTAAATATTTTTATATATGGTATATAATATGTTTATTCTTTTTTTAAGCTTCTTTATTATTCATTTATGGCATACCATTATTGTTTCCATTATGGGTAAACACGATATCTTCATTTTAGGAAGTGCGGACTACCGCCCCTTGAAAGTGATTTGATTCGTTAATACCATATGTGGGATGTGTAAAGGATAAAGTTAATGATATTATATATGTTAATATAATGTAATTATAATATACTCTTATATCATTATTATTCCATTCCAGAAAATATGAAATAGAAATGGAAGTAGTGTTCATGCGTACGTGCGGCTTACCGTCTCCATGAACGGTGCATTTCATTTCTTACCTCTAAATGTGATATAATATTATAAATACATGTATACGATTAATATATATGATATATATGTTATCCAAATCATTAATATCATTCTGGATATAATGAACCTTTGACCAAATTAACAACATTTAAGTGTAAGAAGTCTTTTTTTGACTTAAGAACCAAATACCGACAAAATGAATATTATTAACTTAAATGATTACATGATGTTCATAACATGGTATAAAAGGAATAATGAACTTGAAAAAGGTTCTTAAGCAAGCAGAGATTAAATCATGTTTATTATTCAGGACGTTAAAGAACGATCGAGTCAAGTCGGACCCGAGGTAAGGGATCCTACTCCTCTATTTCTTTTTAAGTATGCTCTTTTATGACATTCCTTTTAAATATCATCTTTCTTGTTATTAGGATGTTATTTTTTATTACTCTTACTGTAATTTTTATTTTTCATATGATGAGAGACCCTATTCTCTCTCATCAATCCATTTTGGAAGTTTTATGTGGCGCCGTTAGGCTGCCGAGTTTTCGTAAGGGATTTTTCATCTCACTTTTATTCCTGTGAGATTTATGCTACATTTTCCACAATTTCCTTTGAGTGGTGTATGTACTGCCCATTATTCTACAATTTGTGTAATATAATTTCTTTTATGAGTATTTACATTAATGATCTATTGTCCTTCTTTCATGGAGTGTATGTTTTGAAAGATACCCAAGTCGGTAAGGGAACCTTTCACCCTCCTCTTTTTTAAAAGACTTCTTTTGTTGGGTCTTTTAATTTACATATTGTTATGTTGGGATATGTTCTCATATATCCTTATTGATGTAAGTTTTATGTCCAAGTGATGAGATACACTTTTTATCTCTCATCAAATCATTTTGATGTGACGATGTTAGGCTGTCAAGGGAACTTCTTAACCCAATTTCGATTTCTTTGGGTTCAACATGTAGTTATTGAATATGTCATCCTTTGAATATGTGTGAATGACCTTTGATTATTTTACACTTAATATCCACTTATATTTGGTGTATTCGTTTGTCACACATAATTATGTAATTGATTTATCCTCAAACCAAGGATACCGTCTTTGTAATGGACTTCTTCTCAATCTCCTTTCATTGAGCCATATTTCGTTTTATACACAACATTCTTTTATACGGTGTATAATCCCCTTTGACTTTTACATTTATACAAAAGTAATCTTTTTCTACGAAGCGTTTTACTAAACAATAAAAAAGAATGTTTTTTTACGTACGCGGTGACAACGACCTTTTCCGCCGCCGCGAGTATTATTTGGTCTTTGGCTTCCTCAACAAGCCGTAATGTTTTTAAAATAAAATAAATATCATATACTCTTTTATGTATTTTGGTATTGAAAATGGTTTTGATAAAGGATTCTATTATGTCAATATATTTATGATATATTGTGATTGAAATGTGGAAATGTTATCATTCATTTATATTGGTTTTATGTTTTATGTTTTTATATTGGTACTTGGACATTTTAACGGGTGGTTATGTTATAAACCATATGACCGGTGGTGCCGTGAATACTAGGACGGGTGGTTACATTATAACCTCCAATGCATTGGGTATGGAATTCGTCCATAGGGCTATTCCATTAAGTATGTATGGAAATTGGCCGTATGGCTATTCCATTAAGTAATATGTGTGGAAGTCGACCGTATGGTTATTCCACTTAAGTATGTTTATGTCCCAAGTTACCTTTATATATGTTATGTGTTCTTTATGTGGGTTTTATGGTAATCCTTTGGTTACAAAAAGGTAAGTAATGATACTTTATTCCGTGAATAGTTTTTAATGTTTCATGAAGGTGAAGGTATTACTTTGATAGCGTATACATGGTTTACTTGATGTTTTAAAAACTAACAGTTTTCCTTCTTATGTATACATGTACTCATGTTCCTTTCCATATTTTTATATCCCTTACTGAGATTTGTATGCTCATCCCAAGTTTTTGAAATTTTTTTCACAGGTCAAGGGAAGGGTACATGATGTGATTATAGTGTCAAGGATGTGTCAAGAAAGAATCCATGTTTTATTTTAAATATGTTTCCGTTGATGGGAAGAATGAATACTGTATTTTATGTAACCACTTTGTTTAAATGTAGAATGTAATGCAAGTTTCATGATCTAATTCTCTAAAACTCTAAACCTGAAAAGATCCTCAATGTGTAATCTTGTAATAACTCAAGATTAAGTAAGGTTTAAGGCTGGGGCCTTATAGTTGGTATCAAAGGTCGGTTTAGATAACTTTAGAGGTTAGGGTATTATTTAAGCATAAGTGACATTAACATAATGGTTATGATTTCAGAAATAGTCCTAGTTTTAGATAAAGTGAATGAGTAAGTATATATTAGTGTTTACCTTCCTCATTAGTACATGATGGTTTTTTTGATATACTCACACTGACCTTTTTGGTTTTAGTAAATGGCTGGATCTAGCAGGCACCAAAGTAACAGTGGATGTGAAGGAAACTGTGACAGGTTTTTGAGCAAGCAACTGAATGATATTGGAGCTTCAATGAGAACTCTTGTGATTATCCTAAAACAACTATCTGGAGTCATTATTGACCACCTAAACCTTGGCAATTTCTCTAAGGCATCATATATGAGAGAAACAAATCCCTATGGAAGTACAGGTAATAATCATAAAGGAATGTGTGTTCAAAAACCTATGTGTCAAAGATGTGGAAAGAAACTCCTAGGAAAATGTTTCAAAGGGACATGAATATGCTATAGATGTGGAAATGAAGGTCATAAAGCAAGAACCTTCCATGGAAAACGGAAGCATCCAGTTGACCTGAGGAAAGGGAAAGAAGTTCTTTCTGAGGGATCAATTGAATGTTTTAAATGTGGTGTGCATGGTCATTATGCAAACACATGTCCTATGAAGAAGTTTTGTGAATGGGGTCACCAAGAGCGTACAAATGTTCGTTTACCAATACCTAATTCCATTCCGATTGAGGATGAAGAAACTGACAATGACCAATCAGAGGTATGTATTATTTCATGACTATTGTTTTCCTATTTTAGAATCTTAGGATATGATTCATGATTTTGTTTGTAGGAAAGAGGTATTTCAGAATATGTTGGAAAGGAATGGTTAATGGATCATGAAGAATGATTAATGAGTAAGATGTCAACATATAAGGGCTTCAAGAGTTATGGTGAAATTCTTAAGAGTATTAAGTCTATTTTGATGATGGGGTTACATTATGAGACTTTTCATATTATGTGTAACCATGATGTTTAATATAGGAAAATTTTATTCAAGGAATAGTTATCTTTTCTTTTGTGGACATAGTTATAAATAACCATTTGGGTTTATATGTTCCTTACTTTTGAGGTAATTATGGGTTATTATATGATATGCTGGAAAATGAAAGACATGAGATAAACTTGAGGTTAAAATATGTTATGATCATTTTTGATGATTTTACCTCTTTTTGGGGAATGATTTAAGAATTATTTAGTTTTGGAAAAAGGACAAAACGCAGACCGTGTGACAACCCGTCGCGTCGGACAAAGCTGCGGGAATCGAACCCCCAACCAAAGTGTGACAGGTATTTATCGCCTACCACTGGACTACGTGAAGTCCCTGGTTAGTTTGACTGATTCTTTATAGTTATATGATTTTATGAATTAATAGTAAGTTGATTTTGGGATATTTATGAAAATTATTAACCTATCATGGAGGATATGTGATTAGGTTAATTACTTTTCAATACGAGTCTTTTGGAGCAACTAATGTTGTTTGGAGATAAATGATACGATTTAACTTGGAAGTCTATGTGACTAAATCCTTCAAATATTTGGGTTTCGATCTTATATTGGATTACATTGAAGAATTTTATGGGAAAATTGTTTATCATATGGTCCTCGTTGAACTTTGGGTTTTGTTGGACAAATTTTGGAGATTAAGTATAGATTTTCTTTTTAAAGGGTTATCATTTTCTGGATTATCTGACCTTGTACTAACCTTTTTGGTTTTGGTTTTGGTAAAAGCCTAAAGACATGGGAAGAATATAGTTCTTTATGGTGGATTAGGTGATTCTGTAGAAGTTGATTATAGTACTCTTAATGCGAACAAGTCTCCCTAAAAACTCGACTTTTGGAAAAAAAAATAGGAGTTTGATTAAGGAATCTAGTAAAAGTTGAAAGTCAACATGATAAGTGATTATGTTTCCTTATGAATAAATTCCTCAATAAAAAGTAACTTAAAACAAAAATTTTGTCTATTAACTTTTCCTACTGGGGAATCGAATACCGTTTAACCCATCACAAGTTTGTGATTTTCTCATGGCTAACTTTCTCCTAGACATGTTTACTATCACTCTCCCTCAAGAACATGAACCTTTGCTTTTTCATCCATGTCCATGTTTTTATACATATGGGTTAACTCGAATGACATTTTCACTTCTCTCCCAATCTTTTAAAGTGATTGTTTTACCGACTCTTGTTCTGATGTGGGACTTTCAAGGATGTTTCCAAGCTCAATTTTAAAAATTGCGAGGATGCAATTCCCAAAAGGGGAGAAGGATGTAACACCCCAAGTAAATAAAGAATATGACATTTTCATATTTATCCATATTTGTGAATACAATATTAATATGACTTTAAAGGGGATGCTATGCTCGATGGCGTACCCAACACGCAACAACGAGTTTCTTGGAAATCTTATGTTGCACTCTAATAATAAAATAATATTATTATAAATGGTAGTTAACATGTAGCTGTTGTATTGGCGGGAATGGATAGAATTAACTAAAATATGATTATATATGTTTTTAAATGTTTTTACATTTATCCAATAAAAGATAAAGGGTTAAAATACAGAAAGAATTCAATTTTTGGCGTATATGACCTAGTTTTCACTAACGGTTCACTTATCTCCTTTTGATGGCGAACTGTCATTAAATATAGTTTTGTTCACTATTATACATTATATTGGACCAAATAAAACTATTCTTGAGAATCGGGACATCAAAATTTACTTTGTGAAAATTTTTAGTATCTTTCTGATAAAGTTCATTTTTTTAATGAATAGTGTAAAATGTTGTATTTTAAATTCAAAACCTCTTTTTAATCTAATTTATTTATATGATTAGATTATCTTTTGAATTGGTCTTAATGTGTAATCTGAATATATTTTTACCATTTAATCCAATGGTGGTCATTGGAATAAATTTCACTTTGAAATTAGACTTAAACGGGTGCCAATCTTTTGATACTTATTGTTTTATAAAAACACGCTATTTGCTCTGAAAGCGGGAATTAATGATTAAATTAATTAACATGACTTATATGTTTTGAATTTTTTAAAATATACATCATTTTTGAATTCGGAATATCAAATATAGCTTAGGGTGAATTTTTGGTAATTTTCTGAAAAACTCCAATTTTTGATGAATAGTGAAACCACTAAGTGGTAATCAAGCAAACTGATTTTTTAGTTAAATGAAAGTTTACCACTAATGTGTATTTAATTTTGAAAATCAGACATACATGTTTGTCATTAGTATGTAAAATGTGTTTCAATGGGATGAAAATAATTTTTTGGTGAATAGTAAGTTTTTTCATTAATTGCGATTAGAGGTAATTAGTGTAATTTATGGTAAAAATGATATTATAAAAATATGAAAACACCATGAAACTTGTACGACCCCTATTGTATGAGTCATGGCCGACCACGACAACCCATGGGTCGATTTAGGGGACCCTATGGAGCCTCTTGGGTGAGTTAATGACTTTAATGCCTTTTTTTAAATAAAGGTGAAAATGACACTAACATAAATTGTTTTACTAAAACAATTTTTAGAAGGGGTTATAATAATAATATTTTTGTCTATAAATACTATTTGGAAAGATAAAAAGATTTCCTACATAATTGTATTTTTTTTATAATTTTTATACTTTAAATAAATTAAATTATTTATGACATCATGATGATGCAGCGATGACCCCATTATTTAACGATTTAAATAAAATGGAAAGATAATGTAATATCTAAAACCTACACATGTCCAAAACCTATTGGATGGGAATATTTCGAATAATTATCATCTTATATTCGAATTATATCAATGTGGGTCCTTAGAAATTCGAAACACTTTTGAAAATAAAATAATAGTTTCATGATTTCCAAAAGTGCCCCTCCTCTCCTCTTATAAATGGCCCCCACCTCTACCTCATTTCACACACTCATAAAGCCTTTGGCTCGGCCATACACTGCCCATTTACTCTCTCCACATCCCTCTACTAATCCTAGAGGATTCCCTTTGGGCAGAATCCTTTCAAATGAAGCCTTTAGGCTCAAATCAAAAGGAGTTACACTTTTAAAGGTAATTCATTCTCTCATGTTATTTTGTTTTATTTTCCTCCTCCAACCCCCTAAACTATTTTTATTTACTTATTTTGTAACAACACCAGTATATTCAATATACTATGATGTTTTTATAAGATTTATTCGAGCTACACTCTAACACAACTACATAAAATGGTTAAAAAACATACGGTTTCTATGGATGGAGAAATTCTGCCTCCCGAAACGATGATTGTTCAATACTCATTTAACACCTTCAAAGGTGGCCATTATGATGTCACTATTTTTATATATGATATATTATATGTTTATTCTTTCCTTAAGCTTCTATATTTTTCATTTATGGAATACCATTATTGTTCCCATTATGGGTAAACACGATATCTTCGTTTTAGGAAGTGCGGACTACCCTCCACTGAAAGTGATTTGATTCGTTAATAACATATGTGGGATGTTTAAAGGATAAAGTTAATGATATTATATATGTTAATATACTGGAATTATAATATACTCTTATATCATTATGATTCCATTCCAGAAAATCCGAAATAGAAATGGAAGTTATGTTCATGCGTACGTACGACTTACCGTCTCCATGAACGGTGCATTTCATTTCTTATCTCTAAATGTGATGTAATATTATAAATACATGTATATGATGAATATATATGATATATATGTTATCCAAATCATTAATACCATTCTGTATATAACAAACCTTTGACCAAATTAACAACATGTAACTGTAAGAAGTCTATTTTTGACTTAAGAACCAAATACTGAAAAAATGAGCATTATTATCTTAAATGATTACATGATGTTCATAACATGGTATAAAAAGAATAATGAACTTGAAAAAGGTTCATAAGCACGAAGAGATTAACTCACGTTTATTATTCAGGACGTTAAAGAACGATCGAGTCATTTCGGACCCGAGGTAAGGGATCCTACTCCTCTCTTTCTTTTTAAGTATGCTCTTTTATGTCATTCCTTTTAAAGATCATCTTTCTTATTATTGGGATGTTCTTTTATATTACTCTTACTGTAATTTTTATTTTTCATATGTTGAGAGACCCTATTCTCTCTCATCAATCCATTTTGGAAGTTTTATGTGGCGCCGTTAGGCTTCTGAGTTTTCGTAAGGGATTTTTCATCTCACTTTTATTCACGTGAAATTTATGCTACATTTGCCACAATTTCCTTTGAGTGGTGTATGTACTGCCCATTATTCTACTCTTTGTGTAATATAATTTCGTTTATTAGTATTTACATAAATTATCTATTGTCCTTCTTTCATGGGGTGTATGTTTTGAAAGATACCCAAGTCGGTAAGGGAACCTTTCACCCTCCTCTTTTTTAAAAGACTTCTTTTGTTGGGTCATTTAATTTACATATTGTTATGTTGGGATATGATATCATATATCCTTATTGATGTAAATTTTATGTCCATGTGATGAGATACACTTTTTATCTCTCATCAACTCATTTTTATGTGACGCTGTTAGGCTGTAAAGGGAACTTCTTAACCCAATTTCGATTTCTTTGGGTTCAACATGTAGTTATTGAATATGTCATCCTTTGAATATGTGTGAATGACCATTGATTATTTTACACTTAATATCCACTTATATTTGGTGTATTCGTTTGTCACACATAATTATGTAATTGATTTATCCTTAATCCAAGGATATCGTCTTTGTAAGGGACTTCGTCTCAATCTCCTTTCATTGAGGAATATTTCATTTTATACACAACTTTCTTTTATAAGGTGTATAAACCCCTTTGACTTTTACTTTTATACAAAAGGAATCTTTTTCTACGAAGCGTTTTACTAAACGATAAAAAGGAATGTTTTTTTACGTACGCGGTGACAACGACCTTTTCCGCCGCCGCGAGTATTATTTGGTCTTTGGCTTCCTCAACAAGCCATAATGTTTTTAAAATAAAATAAATACCATATACTCTTTTATGTATTTTGGTATTGAAAATGGTTTTGATAAAGGATTCTATTATGTCAATATATTTATGATATATTGTGATTGAAATATGGAAATGTTATCATTCCTTTATATTGGTTTTATGTTTTATGATTTTATATTGGTACTTAGACATTTTAACGGGTGGTTACGTTATAAACCATATGACGGGTGGTGTCGTGAATACCAGGATGGGTGGTTACGTTATAATCTCCAATGCATTGGGTATGGAAGTCGTCTGTATGGCTATTCCATTAAGTATGTATGGAAATTGGCCATATGGGTATTCCATTAAGTAATATGTGAGGAAGTACACCGTATGGTCATTCCACTAAAGTATGTTTATGTACCAAGTTACCATTATATATGTTATGTGTTCTTTATGTGGGTTTTATGGTAATCCTTTGGTTACAAAAAGGTAATTAATGATACTTTATTCCGTGAAGAGTTTTTACTACTTCATGAAGGTGAAGGTATTACTTTGATAGAGTATACATGGTTTAATTGATGTTTGAAAAACTAACAGTTTTCATTCTTATGTATACATGTACTCATGATTCCTTTCCATATTTTTATATACCTTATTGAGCTTTTTATGCTCATCCCATGTTTTTGAAATGTTTTTCACAGGTCAAGGGAAGGGTACATGATGTGATGATAGTGTCAAGGATGTGTCAAGAAAGAAACCATGTTTTATTTTAAATATGTTTACGTTGATGGGAAGAATGAAAACTATCTTTTATGTAACCACTTTGTTTAAATGTAAAATGTAATGCAAGTTTCATGATCTGATTTTCTAAAACTCTAAACCTGAAAAGATCCTCAATGTGTAATATTGTAATAACTCAAGATTAATTAAGGTTTAAGGCTGGGGCCTTATAGTGAACATATCATAAAACACATGGATCACAGTGTTCATCAATAACATGAACACAATTGGATCATTTTTTACACTGAACGGCATTATAATGAACATGTAATTCCCATGAGGACAAGTCTTTGGAATATCCTCATCCTTCACACACATATGATGATACCATGAACTCAAGTATATCTTCGAGAACCCACATTCACCCTTTAGTTGAACGAATAAATCATTAATCTGTAGAAGTGGATATAGATTATTCAGTTTCTCTTTTTTAGGCGAAAATAATCTATGCACAACAAAAATCGTCTTTCTTCCTTATTCACAAAAAAAACTAGTGCACCTCATGGTGAAACACTGAGCTGAATAAAACCCCTCTGTAACAGACTATTGAGAAATATACAAAACTCTTGTAACTCATATGGTTCCTTCCTATATATATTCTTAGTGAAAGGATACACTCTTACATGTAGCTTGATCCCAAACATGATCTTCCGTCAAAGGGTAATGCTACAACCTCTTCTGGAAAGTCATCAGGGTACTCTTTTATGACCCTAGGAAACACCAACTGCTGAACCTCCAAAGATCTCATCATCATCTAAACCATCAAGGATGATAAGGATGAGAAATGCCTCTGACCCATCTCGGGGTCTCTCTCACCAACAAACACCGCACGATCTCCACTGGCATCGATGAACTCCACCTACATCCGGAAGAAATCAATGATATCCTACACCGAATACAACTAATCCATGCTAAGGATGAAATCTTTAGGTTGTATCAATAAACATATTAAATCTCCCCAAGTTCAAAGATTCCCCAGCACTATCTCACAGTCTCTACATACTCCAAACAAGTCAACTCGATCTCTAACTAGTGTAGTCAAAGCAATGGGCATTGGAAGCCTCTCCACATCATGTCGCAAAGCATTGAAAAGAATAAGGGATATGAATGAGTGTGTCACTCCTGAATAAAAAAGAAATACACTAAATTGTAAATCAATCCAAGGGTACATCAAATGAATTCTGGCTCACCTGGTGTTAGTAATGAAAAAGCATGAAGCTAACCAAGACCTCTTATACGGACACTCTTTCCCTGATGATGACCTTTACCATGGCTGAACACTGATGTCTGAGGATGGGGAGGGCCCTGGGGTTATCCTCTACCTTTCCCAGCTACTCTATGTTGATCCAATGCTTGTGTAACTTGCTGCTATTGCCTCAGATGGAACTGTCTCACAAGAGAAACCTAGAGGAGATCACCTAGTGTACACTGACTAATTTGAATGGTCGGGCACTCTCACTATTGATGAACTCATTCTCAAAAACGAAAAAAAGTTCCTGATCCCTTGGCATTGGCATGAGCGCTACTACCCCAGGAGAAACAAGATGATGAGGGCTAGGACTTACCCCCATCTAAATGAAAACTATTTTCCCCGGAAAAATATGTACCCTAAACGATAGATCTCCTTCTTGAAGATTCATTATGACCCACCTATCATAATTATCTTGTTCTAGACATTGTTCTCTGGACTACATCTTTCATTTCCAACACCTCAAGATATGTATTTAGCATAAATGGGGTGACATGGAGGTGGATTTCTGGATGCCAATCCCTCTCTAAATGCCTCACCCATGACTCCTCATCTATAAATAGGTATAAATCATATCATAAGAGGTTCCTGAAATGGATTCCAAACTCGTGCACACTAGACCTCCCCTATCGAAGTGTAAGTAGCTTTAGGAGACTAGATGCCTTCATGGTCGAAGAATGAAACTCATATATGAACTTGTCACAGAACTCCTCCCATGAGATCACTGAATCCTCGTGATCCTTGAGGAACAAGAACCACCTTTTACTCATTTACCCACACATAATCCTGACAACCAAGGACACCCAGTTCTCCTTCTAATCAGAAATCGAACTGAAGGCTATCTCAACCTCCTATAACCAGTCATCTATGACTACATCTGAAACAGAGGCCCCGTACTTCTGTAGACACTGGCACTAAAACTCTTAGTGTTTCCTCTTATAAGTGTCATTATCATCAACATCTATCCTATAAAAATCATTTGGAACAACTTAAAGGACATATTCTATGAAATCCTAATGAGGACATCGACCTGCATCCAAACCATCAAACTAAAAAATAGTTAGAGATACTAACCCTGGATTATGAAATACTTGACATTAAATAATTATTTAATTTTATTCATTTTTGGTTTACCAATATCAAGGTCTAACCAGTCAAGCACAGACCCAATGATGAATGATACGTGATACTTTCCTAGGTCTCTACCCAGCAACCAGTATCCCCTCATTTGGTAGCCACTGTAAATGTAAAGGTCCAAGAATAAAATCAATGTGGTCCCTAAAAAACAATGTCTCTAGCAGTCTCCATTGTTTGCATCACTTGGTAAACTTAACTGACATTGTTTCCCTACAAACCTAGTAATCATAACCTATTCCTAACACCAAACTCTTTCATATACGTCAACATGACCTTTGATTCCACATTGTCATGACCCCCACCCCCCCCCCCCCATACAGAAGGTGTATCCTAATTGGTCGAAAATGTGAGAAGGGACATAGTGACACCCCGAGTCTCACCTCTAATAGGCCACATGATAGCAACTAGAACAAAGGGTATAGTAAACACACAAATGGGAGGCATTAACCTCTAGGAGAATACATGCAATAGAGAGATATAAGACTAGCACCAACCGAATCTAACTCATACTGCAATATAAAATAGGTCCCATGTACACATGTGTAATTTCATGAATAACTACTACATTTGGAAGGGAAAACTCAAAGTACCAAAAGAAATTAAAAAAACAGTGACCACAAATCCTAAAAAACTCCTTCAGCCCCAATTTAGTAGTAAACAACCTGATCTCCAGCCTGCTCCAGGTGACCTAAAAATTGTTTATATATATGTAGGGTGAGTATAAAATTATACTCAGTAGAATCCTCCCCAGAGTCACTTGTGAAAATGTAAAGAAATCAAGCTAATGCATGATGAACAATAAGTGAAACCCACTCTTCACCTAAATAGGTATACTAAGTTTATAGCCTCCCCATGTCTACTCTCATTAGTTATCACATACAATATTATATTATACAATAAAGAATATCAACGGTACTCTACCACCACTTCAACACAGGTTTTCTGTTTTTCCCCATTGTCGCATGCTCTAAGAATCTCTCTCCAAAAGGCCGTCCTGATGACACGTGGAAGAGCACTACCACATGAACCTCATGAATCACAAAGCTTGCCCGCAGACACCTAGGAAAAGCACCACCTATTCCACACACCAAAAGTAACCTGGTTGTTTTTCAGAAGCCACCAAAGCCCATATAATGTGTATTTTATATCAGTTATTATTCCTCGATCCATTAAATCTAATACACTGAGTAAGGATCGTCAAGTCATCACATCATATAGACGTTACACCTATAGGAGTCCATAATAAACTATATTCAGAATATATTTGTATGAATTACCCCAATTCATTACATCCCTCTACACACATGTTGGAGAAAAATTAACCATTGTCCCAACTAGAACATTTAACTACCATGAGAAGATATCAGGGCCAAAGTGGGATGTCAGCCATCCACCCTCCCAATGTGATTTTGGGGATAACATACCCTAGGGCTTAGAATCCTAGGGTTGTCAGTCCCCATAAAGGATAGGGTGGGGTTGCGTATAGAAACAAAAAAACAGAATATACTACTGCTCAAAACAACACTATGGGAAGAACCTAGTCTTAGAAATAAGTTCAACTATCATCTCTCAGACTCCCGACCACCACTACTAAAACTAGATATCCTATAATAAAACAGCCATATAAAGAGATTTATTATATTATTTCATTACATGTTTATCAGTTTCACATTACATTAAGTAATTATTTAATCCTTAATTGACTATTACCAATTCCACATTATATTTCACTAGAATCACACCAATGTTTCCTGCCCTATTGGCATAACCAAACCCAGTCCATGGCTTCTCAGAAATTTTACCTCAGCATTGGATCCTCGCAAGCTCCAACCCCACTGGTTAAGATCATTTATTCAATCATTTATTAACAACCTTATTACATTCCCATATTAGCAAGTATTCTAGAAAAATGTTCTAAGCTACCAAACACAAGGCGTTCAAGACAGTGAGTAGATTAACTACCCATCGAGTCTTCTCCACCTATAGTAAGAGCATAGATCCATCCTCTTCGAGAAGCTAAACCAGGAGGGCACATGGAATACCACCTGCGTCTTCGCCCCTTTGGGAAAGAGTGTGTGAAAGACCAGCTGCTTTGTTACGTGGGAAAATAAAAATAGATAAACAATCAATAAGATTTTGATAACATCCAACATTCACATCCAACATATTTTATCATCTATAGTGTCCTCCCTAACACCCTCATGCATGAACTGATGCATCTCACCACCCTTGGTGTCAACTGTTACCTAAACCAATGCACCTCACTTATCCCACATATCTCCAAAACCATCTTGGATCACATCACAACACAATAATCTTGAAATAAACATCATATCAACTTGGATCTTATACCATAAACAACAAATAAAACCTTCTTACATAATTAGAACTCATGGATCCAATGAACAAGGCACCTGACCCTACAAGTAAGAGGGTAACTCAAAACCCTACATGGAATTATCTTTAATCAAACAACTAGTTCTTTAATCCTTATTGAATTAACATGTTCATTATTATTAGGTTCCTACTATGGGAAATATATACAACATGCTATCATAGCTATCAATAATTAATTAAACATGCTTACTACATCAATTTGATTATCATCAAATTACAACATCAGCAACCAGATTAATTTCCATGCATATTTATCTTTTCCATTTAATTATCAATTAATTCTGGCTTTATGTTCTTCACCAATTTCATCAAGAACTACATGTTAACAAGAAAACAATATATATCACACTGTCTAGAAAATGAAAATTCAAACTACAATCACGCTAAAAAGAAACAACATGTGATTAAAAAAATTCTTTTAATTCGGTTCTTGTATTTAATTAGGTCAATTATATTGCGATCTAAAGGGATAAATCATGATAACTCTATAGTTGAACATAAAAAATTAAAGAAGCATGAAATTATATCCCAAAAAATGATTTCAACGTTCTTATCTTGAGAACAAATCAATGAAATTTATCATGATCATCTTCTCCGCAACAACTGCATCCAACCGAGGATTTCACAACAAAACGACATTAACAAATAAAAAAAACTCTATTAGAACCATGGAGATAAAATTCCATAACATAGAAATGAGAAAAAGAAGAATATAGATTAAATAAAACCAAAGAACAAAGGTTGATCTAACCTTGGATTGAAGACGGATCAATGAAGGATGTGGGGAACCGTTTTAGAACGAAATAATCCCCAAACATTGATGAGGAATGAATCCAGGTCATCTGGGGCCGAGAGGGGAGGTTCTCAATCAACCAGTTTTGAAAAACCTGATTAGATGTATGTCTATTAAAGACCCAATAGTGGGGAAGTACACGACATGTACCTCCTCTTCATGTCATGTATCGCCTAGATGAGACTTATGCCGAAAAACACGTCTCCTTAGCGCATCGTTTCATTTTTATGAAACTGAAAGGTGCACAACGTGTACCCCTTGGTCACGTCATATAGCCCCCTATTTCTGGATTCTCATGACAGAACTACTTCATACAACCTCAGAGCCTTCTCCAAGAACGTCGGTCTTAGAAAATGTGAAAAGGGTCAATCCATGAGGATCTGGTCCCTTACATGATATATTATTTTTGATACGGTTATTTGTGATAGATTTACCATCACAAATATAACTATTTGTGATGAGACCCATCATTAATTATAACCCCCAATTAATTAGTGTTCGAGGTTAAATAATTATTTACAATGGGATCCATCAAAAATACCTACCTACTGATATAGCATTTGTGATGAGAGTTATATCTCATCACAAATGCAAAACCCCCTATTAATTAAGGGGTGGTAGTTAAAAAGGTATTTTTGACGAGTCCCCCCGCAAATAATAAAAACTACCAATGGGTACTTACGACGGGTCCCATCACAAATATTAAAAAAATTTGAAGGGTGTTTGTATTGGGTCCTATTGAAAATTCTAAAAACCTCATAAGGGTATTTTCGATAAGTATAACCAACCGTCTCAAATACCCTTCTAGTGGTTTTGGGTGCAACACACAACAAACTATTTACAATGGGAAAATGACCATTTCCTAAATGATGGGGTTTTCCATAGTTATAGTGTTATTGTTTTTTTATATAATTTCTTTATGTATTTTTAAATTTTTAATAAAAAATTTCATGTTTATTTAGACTATAAAATTTAAATTAAATTTAATTATAATTTTTATTAAATAATATTTTGGAAAATGATTTTATTTTGTAGTTTTTTGAATAATATTTGATAGAAATTTATATTTATTTTATATAATGGATGATTT
Source organism: Viscum album (assembly GCA_963277665.1). NCBI lineage: Eukaryota > Viridiplantae > Streptophyta > Magnoliopsida > Santalales > Viscaceae > Viscum > Viscum album. The sequence goes on from OY728131.1 coordinate 1,012,223,030, forward strand.
TTCAAACTGAATTCAGTTTATATTAAAATGCAAGACCACATGAATTTTATTCATCAATTTCATATTAAATAACATCCAATGATTGATTTATTGGGAAGTAATCCATTTTCAAAATAATTTAAACAATCTCATACTATAAACTAACAATATATTTGATCAAATGTTATTTTGTTTATGGAGGTCTTGTGATATATTTAGTAGATTGAACTATATCCATTTTTAATAAATTAATAAGTGAAATAATATAAATATATCATTTTATTTTAAAATGAAATATATATATATATATAATAAAAAATAACTTGAATTCAAAAAACTTTTTATCATTAAGAATAATGTTTTTCATTTGTTGAAATTTAAAGATCGCCCCTAATATTTTACCCTTCTATATTTAGTTATGAGATTTTTTTTGGGTATTTTTTAGTTTCATATATTAATAATATGTTGTTGAATATGGATATATATATATATATATATTTCAGGTGTACCCAAAATATTTTACATATCTCTCTTTAATTATGAAATTTGTTGTGTGTAATTTTTATTTTCATATTATAAGAACCCAATATTTAAATACAATGTTCATCGAAAATTGTTTACCCATTTAACAATAATTATGAGATTTGTTCTATTTGTTTTTATTTTCAGATTTGGTGGACAAGAAGTGTAATATAAATATATATATACACCCATATATATTTAATTTCAAATAATAATTCATGCCTGAAACTAAATTGGGGATGTCATTACAAAGAGAATTTCATGTTGAAATAAATATTCCATTTTAAATATATAATTTATTTGAAAATGTACAATAAAGTAAGATTTAACAATAATTTATAAAAACCTTCAATTAGAAATTAAAAAAGTGAATCTTTTGTATCTTATGATGTAGATAACTTATTTATATTTTTTTGAATTATAATTGGAAATATTATTTGATTTCTACAAACAATGTAAGATACCCACATAAAGAAAAAAATAAACAAGTCCATGATCAGTGTAAGTTGGTTAAGGAGATTAGCTTCAACATATTAATTGATAAAAAATTATCTCAACTAAAAATGATATCAATCGATGATTTTGATTGAATAGTCACAAAAAATAGGTCGGTTTCAAAATGCAAAGTTACGTGATAATGAAAAAAATCATAGAAAAATAAATAATAGAGATAACATTTATGAAAAAATGATAAATCCAATATTAGAAATAATAAAATAATTTAACTTGTAACAAATAAAATACGGAAAAAATTAAATGGAATTAATAATGATGGGATAAATTCAGTGTAATTGGATGAAATATATTCATATAAACCTCATATATGTTCATCAGATTTCATTATAGTGGTAAATCAATAATTTTTTACGTTATATATAACCATGATCATAAAAAATAATCATCATAAGAAGGATTAAAATAATTCATTTAATTTTTTTTTCAATTGATAATACATAATAATAGTTTCGGTTATCAATACTAAATTGAACAAAAAAAATTAATTTTACTATATCCATTCACAACAGAAAAACATGGGGATACAGATGGTTAACCAAAAAACTGTAGGTATAGGGAATCCCTATACCCATGATTTTTGTAATCCATGGAAATAGATTTCAGAGAAAAAAAAATTCACAAGATGCGATTATACCCACTATTCTCAAAAAAATCAATTGTCTTCATCACCCATATGCCCACATTTTTTGTAAATCGTGGGAATTGGTTCCATGGGAAAAACTAGCGGGAAACACTTATACCCACAGGTTTCTAAAAACCATGGGTATAGTTCACCATTATACCAATTATTTTTAAAATTAATGGGAATAGGTTTCATGGGGAAGAATCACAGGATTGAACAATACTCATAGTTCTCCAAAAAACATGTGTATAGGCCACACATATACCCACCGTTTTTGTAAGCCCTAGAAATAGGTTGTATGTTAAGAAAAAATTTTACAAGAAGGCCATGAGAATACCTATAACAAAAGTTTGTCCAAAATGTGAGGGTACATTGGCCAATTATTTTCTCATAATAATAATAATAATAATTAATGTAATTTAAATAAATGTATATTGATATTCTTTTGAATATAAGAACAAAAAACATGTTGTAGGATAGAGGTAATGTCATTAGATAAACAAAATGTGGTTATAGGTTGGCCTATTATATTCGTGAATAATAATAAAAACATTAATATAAATAATTCTATATATATAATATAAAACCCAATTATTTTATGGTATGTATCTTTTAAAATTAATTTTATTAATTAGATTGTTTATGTTTCACAGAACACAGATCATAACTGAACAGTAATGTACTGTCATATAGTAAAATGTCTTCTGGAATATTCATGTGGTAATTTGAATAGTAACCACACCTATGAAGTTATAAATATAATTTAGACATCATATAAATGTAAATATTATATAATTATATCATATATTATGATTTTTTTTAAATATGATAAATTGATTGAATGTATTTTTGTTAAATATAAATGTCTGATTAAAAATTATAATTAATATAATAATTTAAGTGAATAAATGTTTTCATAAAATTGATTCAATAATTAATTTTTTTTTCTAGTGATTATAAGATAATTTTATGAGACCTTAATTAATTTCCCAATGTGTCACAAAATATGTTATAATTTTAAAATCTGTGTTTTTTAAGAAATGGTGACTTTAATTGAAATTTTAATTTCTAATATTTAGAAAAAATTCCAAAAATATAGTTTAATTTTGAATTTTGCACAATGAGAAATAGATAGTGTGAATTTATTATAATTTTATGAAGTAGTTGAATTTTTGGTGAATAGTGAAATACGATAATTTATTGTATTTAATAAATACAAGTATCATTGAGTCATGGATGATGTAAGGATGATGCCAGACCATAATAATGAACTATACTTCTCCCTTTAATTTATTTGGTAATGGGAATCATCACTATTTATTGTCTTAATCCAAAATACTAACCGAATGTATTAAAAAATAGTCCTCTAATCCAACTATAAATACCACCCATCACCACCTATTCTCATCACATCTCAAAAGCCTTTAATTTTGTCCAATTTCTTCCCAATAATCTTATCAAATCTATTACCCATGAAAAAAGAGCCTTTTTTCTCAATGAAATACCAATGACAATTCCCTTAAGGAGGTTCTCAAGAAGAAGAATTCAATAGGTAACACCTTTAATCATTCCCTAACATTTTCATTTATCTTATTTTCCTTCCTTATCCTTAACTAGCCTCCCATATCAAAAAAATAATGATAGATATAGTATCTTATATATACTATAATGTTATTATGTTAATGGAAATCCATCATCAGACAATTTTTCCTCTCAATTTTATTCTAATAATGAAAATATCATCTTTGATCTATCGATTTACCTCCATCGTTGATGATGTGTTTTCATTTTACATTAATAGCTTCCAGGATGGTAATAAAAACATTATAATGGTTAAAAATGATTATAATATTTTTATTACACATTTTTTAATGTTCTTGATCAATATATATACATAATATTTATTAACAAGACAAATAAGTTTCTGATAATCATAAATTCACCAAAATAGACTAATGTTCATCGTTAATATTGTATCTAATGAATCATCCTCATATACGAAAAAAGTAATATATAAGACCATTTAATTTTCCTGAAGTCTATTAATAACATTTAATTTCAATTATATAGAATTATTACTATTTAACATGATCTTTCTTTAAATTATAGTGGTGGACCAATCATGAAAACCAAGGAAACAAACACTCCCAAATGGTGAAGTTTTATATTATACCTCACCAAAAGGATATAATTGAAATCCATATAATTATAATAAAATAGATACTTATAAGAAAGTTTCATAATTAATTAATTAATTAATTAATTTGATTATCCAGGACCATAAGATAAAGTGAAGAACAGTTTCCAGCATATGGAAAGAGATTCTCCCCAAACCTACATTTTTCATTCGAGTTACACATTCTATATATTTACCCCAATGAAATTATTATTTAATTGTATATAAATATTATAAATTATATTTCTATGTTCTATACTCATTTATTCAGACCATTTCACCTTTGTTTTATGGATAAATACCTATTTTATAAGGATACCTTTTCAATTTCTTTTAATAAGCAAGCCCAATTAAAGTGAATTTCACCAATTTCTTACTCATCTTCAAGTACCAACTATAAAATGAATTAGTCTATGAATATTTTTATAAAATCACCCATTTTATCACGAAAAAATATATTTGTTCCTTCATTGTTTTATACAAACAATTTTTTATCATTTCTATTTAAATTCTCTTTAATAATTTCCCACAAACTACACTAAAGAGTTTCACATCTAAAAGTTATTAAATACACCTCTTTCATGGTATCACATTAGTTGGAAAAAATTTAAATTTGTCTATTACTCTTTTCCATTTTGAAAGTCCATGTATTGTTTAAATCTATTCATTCATGGACACCATTTTGATATTCCATTTTATTATGCCTTATTTTCCACTTTTTCCTACTGTGTGGTTTTTTGTATCTGTCTTATTCTATTGTGATCAACATTCATTGTATATTTAATTCTATATCCAAATTTATTTTATCATGGATATAATTATTCCCTTAACTTTGTATCACTTTTACCCACAATGTTTTCTTTGTATGTTCTTTCAATTGAGGAAAATTAATGAATATATATACTATTCTCAATATGGATATATTGATAAGTCATAGTGTACAATAAATTTATCATTGAATGAAGAATTATTTGGACCTTCATTGATGGATGGGGTCCTATTATTTACATCCCATTGATGTATCGAGATGTCTTATGAGACAAATCATTTTGTTACATACCCTTTTTGTTTGTTTTCATATCGAATAAGATGGATTTTTACCCATAGAGATTAACCAACTTTATGGAATAATGGTTCAGGTTCAATATTAACAACTTCCTACAAATAAGAATATTCCTAATTTAGTATTAAGTTATTATGATCTATGATGTTTTCAATATGAAATAATATATGGATGATTTTTTATTCTCAGAGTACATATGGAATGTTTTTTCGATATTATTAATCTTTTTATAATGGTTATGCCTTATTAATGATGCGTTACTTATTATAGTTTCATATAAACCTCACTGAGAATTTGAGATCACCATTTTATTGGTTTTACTCCCCTAGTTTATGAAGATGAAATCATTGAATAAGAGAAAATAATTACATTATTTTAAGTTGTTATGTTCAATGTTTATTTCCTGATGTAATAAGGTAACCATGTTTGTATCTAGTTATTTATGACTACTTAAAATATCTATCATTTATGATTTGAACTCATGTATATGTTCCATTATAATAAAATATCCATCGACTATGGGTTACTGGGGATATTGTTTTAATAGATTGTAACAAAGAATGTTTAGTAGAAGCCCTAGGAACTAGATGTTATGAAAACCTGAGATTTATAATAATTCCTTATAGTGAATTTTTGGCTCAATACTCATGATGATAATGAGATAACATGGAGTGTTCCATTATTTAATAATGGAGACTAATAGAAGAATGAGAATAAATTCCCATGGTCAGTGTATGGATATCCCCATTGATCAAGTAAACATAGTTATTGTTGGAGATGAGTAGATCATGTCAATATTACGGAAACTTAATCAAGTTATGATGAATAATCATACTACTCCTATTTTGGATCATTACATGCATCAGAAGTCCATATCTTTTATTGGTTCTAATTATCTGGTGGTACCTGAGAAGTGTATCATGTCCCTTTAAAGGATATTTATGGCATTAGGATGGAAATAAAATGAAAATGTAGTACTAGAATTATATTTTCTCAAGGGATATGTTGATCAATGGTGTTCATTGATCCAAACTATTATAGAGGATGATTGAAAAGAAGACATGGTTTGGATAACATATAAAGAACCATTCAGAAAAATAATTACCTTATGAGAAATGAAATGAAATAATGATCAAATTCTTTATTTTAATGAAAAGAGAAGAAGATAGTGTTTTGTAGTATGATGCTACCTTCACAAGACTATCCAAGTATGTTATAAATTAAATACGTGATTCATAAGAAAATATAGATCATTTTATGGAAGTTGATAAGCCATGTCTATGAAGGGCAGTGACATGTCAAACTTTTTCATCATATTATGAGATAGTATTACATTCCACCATAATGGAGTAGGATTTTATAGATAATATATGTTCAAGGGTTATAAAGAGAATAAAAGTTCTTTTGATAACCCTTTATAAGGTAAAGCATAGAATAAGAAAGGAATGAAGTATTTTAGATTATGTCTAAATTGTGGAAAGAATCATCCTGGTAAATGATTTAAAGGGATAGTAGATTACTATAAGTGTGGAGAAAATGTTCCTTGGGATATTTATTAAAAGGAAAATAAACCAATAAATTATGTTCAATGCATCAACTGTAATGAAATGGGTCATTATTCAAATCAACGTCCCAAGAGACATGTGAATCTGCCACAAAAGAGGATATACAGACATGTCCTAGATTACACAATCACAATAGATGAGGTAGAAGTACCCAATGGCATGAGATAAAGAAGATTAAACTTATTTTCAAATTTAGAAAAATCTTTATTTTATTCTGGATCATCAAACTATTTTATATCTATCCAATTTTCCCTAAAAATTAGACATTTACCTTTTGATTTAACAAGGGATTTATCAGTCAAAACATATAGGTGTTGTCTCATTATAACAAAAATGTGTTAGTCTGCCCCATTAATGGCTAATAATCATTCTATATTTATTGGCCTCATCATCATACCCATGGATGAATATGATATTATCCATAGTATGAAATTTCTTTCAAAATATTATGTGAACATTTATTGCAAGAAGAATGAAATTATGATCTAAGAGTAAGATGTATAGATCCTTACCATTAGAGTAGAAACATCATCATTGGATTATTATCTCAATCTACCCCCTATAAGTCCACTAAATGAAACTTATGGGTCGAAAGGGGAAACCCCATCTAGGGATGGGGAATGTAATCTTCGATTTGAGGATGTACCAATTGTGAAAGAATGAATTTATATATTATAGAGGAATTACATTGGAACCCACATAGCATGAAATTGAATTTACCATTGATTAAATCATGGAACAAAGATAAATTAAAAATAATCCCCATATAGTATACACTATGAAAATAGTGGAGTTGAATAAAAAATAAGAGGTTTTGAGTAATAATGGATTTAAAATACCATGTGTTTCTCTATTGGGATCCCTAGTACTCTTTGTGAAGAAAAAAGTTTGATCCATGAGGCTACACATTGGCTATAGTGTAATAAATTCTATTAAAATAAATAACACATACATTATACCACACATTGATGATTTATTCGATCAAAATCAAAGTGATCAATTTTTTTAAAAGATTTACCTTCATTCTAGAAATCATCAATTTATTGTAAAGAAGGAAAATATTTCAAATAAAACATTTTGAATCATGTATAAACAATATATATTTATAGTAATACCTTTGAACTGACTAATGCACCCTCTATTTTTATTGATCTATTAAAAACAGTATTCAAGGAATATCTTTAGGATTTTATCATTGTATTTATTGATGATATACTGGTGTACTCAAAATGATATAGAAATAATGATAACCACTTTCATATTTTTCTGATGACTCTTTAAATAAAATTGATTTATGGGAAGTTTATCACGCGTGTATTTTTGGTTCAAAACATTTATTTTCAAGGACATATTGTCTCTATAGATTTAATATTATTGGATCATGCAAAGATAAAGGCAATCCTAGAATTGACTATACCAATGAAGATAACCGATTAATGTAGTATCATATGTTTGGTAGGTCACTATCGCAGTTTCATTCAGATTTTTCTCGATTGGATAACTTGTTAACCAAGATCGCATGTAATGTGGTTAAGTTCGTATGTCAAAAAAACATGTAGAGTGTTTTTGATAAATTTAAGAGATGATTGGGAAATGCTCCAATTTTAACTCCTCCATCCGGAAATGATGGGTTTGTGATAAATAGTAATGCATCGATGAATGGATGTGGTTGTGTATTTATTAAAAATGATAAAGTTAATGAAATAAATCAAAAAAGATTAAGACACATGAAAAAAATTATCCAACACATGATCTTGAGTTTACAACCATAATCATTTCTATAAATATCTGGAGACACTATATCTATGGTGAAATGTGTTATGTATATATATAGATAACAATATTTTTAAGTACAACTTTACACAAAATGAACTCAACATGAGGAAAATGTGATGGCTCAAGTTACTCAAAGATTGTGATTTCCCAATACACTACCACCCATTAAAAGAAAATAATGTAGTAGATACATTAATTAGGAAAGATCATGCAATTATAACCCAAAGAGGATTGATAAAGATATCATGTTCATGGATTAAGTAAACATCAATATGAGAATTGATAATGACGAGGAAACATCACTCTTTTTCAAATAATTGTAAAACTATATTTACTGGAGAGTCTAAAATGATCTCAATATAATGATGATTATTTTCAGAAGAATATTAAATTAGTTAAAGATGGTAGATTGACATGCTTCTTGTATGAGGCTAGTGTTCTGAAATTTGGAATGAGGCTATGTGTTTCATCAATACTTGAGATAAAAGGGAACTATTATATATTTATCATAGCTAAAATTTCACAATACAACTTTTTAGTACATAGGTGTATTGAGATCTAAAGTAAAATATTTTCCGGGATAATATGAAGTGGTTATTTTTGGAATATGTGTCAAGGTGCCAAATTGTTTTATATGTAAAGGCTATGAGACAACATCCTAGAGGATTCATGAAACCTATACCATTTTATATGAAAAAGTGAGAAACAATTACGATGGATTTTATTATAAGGATTACATGTAAACATAGATAGAATGATGAAACCCTTGAAAGACTCTATATTGATGAAGTTATAAGACATTATGTTGAACCTCTATCGATTGTGTCTAACTGAGATCACCATTTTATATAAAAATCTTAAAGAGTATTTAGAATGCCCTGGATACTGATATTCACCTAACTAATTATTAACTCCCATAAATTTATGGAAAATATGAATGGACTATTCAAACATTGTAATACATTTTGAGATCATGCTAACATGACTTTTCTGATATGTGGGTTCAATATTTAACTTTTTTTAATTTTCCTATAATAATAGTTTCCATTATAATATTCATATGACGCCATATAACTCATTATATGAAAATATTTGTCAAACTCAAACTTTTTGGGATAAAGTTGGAGAGAGAAATCTTATAGGCCCAGAACATATTGAAGGAACAATGAAAAAGCTAAATACTATTCAGGATGATATTAAATTAGCTCAATGTAATGTTGGGATATCATGTTTTACAAAAAGTATCTCCATGGATGGGTGGGTGTCTTATGGTTCTATATGTTAGTGAATCTTATCGCTAGGTACATCATACCATTTGAAATTCATGAAATAATTGGATTTGTATCTTAATGATTAGAAAACCCCCCTTTTATAGGTAATGGTCAAGATGTGATCTACGTATAATTATTAAATATGTATATTACAGACCTTACTTATGTACTCACCTATGAAGAAATAAAACTGGAACCTAATTTGTCTTACTATGAATAACATGTCATGATTATTGATATAAGAGATAATGTATTTGGAAATCAGATGAATCTACTTATAATGGTTCTTGGGAGGAACTATAAAATGGAATAAGCATCATGGGATGTAGAGTATTATATGAAGAAGAACCACCTTCATATGTTGAGAAGGAAATAATAATGAAAATTTTGTGAATGGTATTTCTAAATGGGGGAAGAATATAAAACAATAATATTTTATGGTATGTATAATAATAAATAAATTCAATTCATTCAATATCTTATGTTTTACAAAACATAGTGCTTAAATGAATAGTAATTTACTATAAAATTGTAACCAAACCATTAGAATATTAATGAAACAGTTAAGAATATTAATGTGACTATTATAATAGTAACCACACCTATGAATTTATAATTAATACATTGGGAATTTATGAGTGAAAATATGATATAATAATATCATAGATTAAGTACCTAATTTTTCTGAAAAGGGTAAATTATTTATTGTAATTCATTGTGGAATTGAAATGTTTATTAACAAAATTATAATCAATATAATAATTTGAGAGAAAATTTATTTTAATAAAGTATATTCATGAATTAATATTTTTTGTCTTAATATTATAAGGTAATTTTGTGATCCCTATATTAATATCTCAATGTGTCATAAAATCAGTAATAAATTTAAATTCGAGTATTTCAAATAAATGGTAATTTTTTAAAAAAATTGTCATACTTATAAAATTATTTTCAAAAAATGGATTTCATTTTCTAATTAAACACATTGAAAAAAAAATTAGGGGGAATATTTTGTAATAATATGAAATTGTTGAATTGTTGATGAATAGTGAAATACATTAAATTATGGTATTTAAAAAATACATGAATTATTATGATGTGGATGATTTATGGATTGTGTAAGCCCAAAATAAAAAATATATACTTCCCTCTTCACTTTTCTTTTCATCATGAGAATCGTCACCATTCATATTATAAATCGAATTTATTAGGAAAATTAATAAAATAATCAAAAAACACACCTCTCATCCCACTATAAATATCTCCCCTCACCAACTCTTCTCCTCACATATAAAAGGCCTTGAAGCTTGTCCACATTCTACACAATTATCTTCCCAGGTCTCCCCCCCCCCCCACGTCCAAGATCCATTGATATCAACAAAATAAAAAACCCAAGTACCTTTGGAGGTTCTCAAGGAGAAGAATTAAATAGGTTAAACCATTAATCCATCCCTTTCATTTTCTTTTCATTTCATATCCTTACCTCACCTCATCTATCTAACAAATGAATTATTACTCTAATATAGTATATATAGTATAATTTTATTATTTTAATGTAAAATACGTCATTAAATCCTCTCTCCTATCCCTTTTATTCTAAAATTGAAAATACCATCTCTCATGTGTCGATTTACTGCCATCATGGATGAGATGTTTTCGTCTTCCATAAATTTCATCAAAGATGCTCAAAAAAAAATATAATGCTTCAAAATGATTTTAATAAATGTATTATAACTTATTTAATGTTCTATAAATAGTTTATAAACATAATATTAATTAATAAATCCAAACTATTTTGTGATAATCTAAAATTCATTGAAATAAACTAGCATTCATCATTAATATTTTTTCAAATGAATTGTAACGGCCCAACCCCAGTTACCCAGAGTCGATGCATTATTACATAACATTGGCATGATCATAAGGAATTCATGTCTCGAAGGACCGATCAGTTTAGTATTATTGGAAACAACATTCATACATATGTTCAACTTTACAATTTGGAAAGAAATACAAGACAAATATATTTCATTAGAAACATCCAAGCCTCCTAGATTATGCCTGCTGGTCACTCATAACTAACTTCTTCATATCCTTGTAACATGAATCATAAGAAAGGGGTGAGCTCAAATGCTCAGTAAGGGTAAGTAATGTAGCGGAAAATGACATAAATATTAAGCATGGTAAATAATTGAAACCACATGCATTTACCAATAATAAATACGAATACTTTTATGGCATGAATATGAGCTAAGTAGATAATGTAATAATAAAACATAAAAATGGGTATTCTATAAGTTGAATGACCACATTAACCTTCAAAATTATTTCCATAATGAGGGAATGTATAATGTTGGACATTCTGAAACATTAGGTCAAGGCCTCATCCAAGACGTCTAAAAATAGTTAAGGCCTCGACAAAAACCATAGATCTAATTGGGAAAGGGCCTCAGCCAATTCCATGTCTAGTTGTCTCATGAGAAATACCGATGCATCGTGGAGATATAGCGGGCTCCATCCGTAACTTACAATGTCCAATACATTCCTCATATGAAAATGTTTAAACACAACATAAAAATTCACATTAGAACTAGCATATGAAATGTCTATACTTTAACAATAAACCATGAATGGTATAAAAATTGAACATCCACAGTAAAACATATAATAACTCATTCAATACAATATGGAATATTGTATTATAATAAATCAACCTCAATCAAAAATAATATCCAATAAATGAGGCTGACATAGTTGAAAATGATGAGTAAAACTTTCTGAGAGAAATATCCTTTTTGGAGAATCATTTAAAACTCACACATTTTTAAAGTAAGTAATTTGAAAGAGGTTCTTGAATCAAAGTGTCCCATACCACTTTGAAACTTTTGAAAAGAATTATCATTTCAAAACATTCATGTCCATATTAATAAATCCTAAAAATAATTTTGTAAACATGGACATTAATTAAAAAGATTTAGAAAGATAAATATTTAAAACATTTATAATTCTGATCCTGATAATGAGTACCTTTAAAAATCCTAAAAATATTCATTTTGAAATAATGTTTATGAAAAATTGACATGGATGATAAAAATTTCCAACTAAATACTTACGCATAAACAATCTCGGATAATAATGAGAGTGAGGAATTAACCCTTACCAATTTGGTAACTTAAAGAACATACGCCCCATGAAAGAATTATCATACAATGAATATTTAAATACACATAAATTACGGTGCATTACGCAAATAATACAATTATGGTCAGTACATACACCACACAAAAGGTAATAGGGGCAATATGGCATGAATCTCACAGGAATAAGGAGTTAGATGAAACCCCCTAACGTTGTACTTTTCCTTGGTTGAGGGTAGGTTAAACTTATGTATAATGGTGAAATAATTGTTACTAAATTATAAGTGAATCATATACATTAATATTATATCATATATGATCTTTTAACATTGCTCTGTTAATAATATCTTAGTATTATCGTTGTTTTAGGTGTTAACTTACTCGTTTTTTTATAATTTCTATTACATAAGTCATGTTTGTTATGGATAGGTTGTATCTTATTCATATACATAATGATATAAAGTCCTAAAACATTATTTGTAATCATAAAATGAAAATAATACATGAATGGATATGATGGGGAATGAATCTCATTGCATTCGTGGAGATGGTAGTCTGTACGTACGCACGAGCGACAACATCACTCTTTTGATATTAAAATAATATATAATAGGATCTTATATCATATATAAAGAATAATTATCATTTTATATTTATTATTTACATCGCTTACATATCATTATAATACCCATCCAAATAATAATGTTTTTGAATAACAATTACACCACGACGTGGAGACGATAAGCCATATGTACGCACGTATGGTGTCATGTCATTCAAAGGATGGATAGAATACTGAATATGGTTGTCCCATATTTATAATAACATCACAGTATATATAAGATACTGGAGTTATTATTTTAGAATGGGAATAACAAATAATGAAGAAGTAGAAGAGAAAGGGAACTGGAAAAGGGGTGGTGAAAACATTACCTCTTCTTCAGGTTGTTTCATTTGATTTGATCAAAAGGGCTCCCTAGATTGACTTTCTGATCAAACTAAGGCCTCTAGGTTGAATTGAGGGAAGTTGATAGAGTATTTGGTCAGGGTTTGGCCGAACCATAAGGCTTTGATGATGTGAATAATTGGTTAGAAGTTGTGTATTTTTATAAGGGGGAGGAGGGGCTCTTTAGAAAAAACGTAAAGTATTTATTTATAATAAATTCATATTCGATTTCTAATGCATCCAAAGTAGATTATTCGAAGTATAAGGTTGGTATGATTCTAAATATTTTTATCCAATTTATTTTAGACAGGTTTGGGTCATTATATTAACCTTATCTTTTAGTTTTAACTCTTAGTTAATTAGATTGACATTTTTCATGTCACTTTGTATTTTTATATAATATAGTTAATAAACTTAGTATATACATCCAAGCGACCCCCAAGTGGTACATTAATGATACACCTATCATGATATAAGTCCTTTGGCATATCCTAATATTTTTAGGAATAGAATATCAATTAATACTATTTTTAAAAAAAAACTCTTTTCTGTCATTTTTGACAATATTTAATAATGTATTTTTGTTAAAGTCTTAACAAAATTATTATTTATAAAAAAATTAATTTAATCAATTCTAACATTTCCTATTGATAAATAAAATTCTTTTATGGCATCAAAACTTTCAAATTTTATTTATTTTAACATTTATAATACTAATTATTTGATTCTTGCATTAATAAGGAAAACACTGCATCATTATTGTGTCATAAATAAAATTAATTATTAAATGTCTAAAAATTATAAATACAGTTCCATCATGTTGGAAATATTTTTATATTTCTAATTGATATTTATATTCGAAAATATAACATATATAACCCTATGTACATATTTTTTTAAATGATATATGCTTATTTCATTTTTGTATTTACTTTAACTTAATTAATATAAAGTGTCTCTATCACAGACAAGTGGATCCATGGGGTCCCAAAAGAGACCCAAATCTGCCCATGGTCGGTCATGTATCAACCAATAGGGTTATGATTGTTTTAGGGTAATTTATTATTATTATTATTATATTATTTGTTTACCCTTATTTACCAGTTTTACCCTCTAACTATGGTAAATAAAGTATTTACCGAAGTAATTATTCAAAATGACTAAAAATAAAAGATACCTATTTGCACAATTTAGACCTCCTGATTCTAAATATGTAAACCATTTTTCTAAAATCATAACACAGAAGTGGCAGAAATTAATTCCAGCTGTCAAAACAAAAAGCGTGTTTTTAGGAAATAAGAACTATCAAAAGATGGACAGTTGTTTATGTCGGTTTAAATGTGAAATTATGTCCAATGACCAAAATTGTATTAAATGGTAAAAATATATTTTTAATATAATTTAAAACCACTCAAATTCATAATTTATCACTATTAATTATTTCCATTAATAATGTTGTTTTTAATTAAAATTTAGTAATTTTCATTATTCTTCAAAATATATAAGTTTTCAGAAAAATACCAAAATTCAACCCAAGGATAATTTTGATATTCCAAATCCAAAAATGAATTCCATTTTGAAAGATAAAATTTATAATATTTCAAAAAGTTGTTATTACTATTCATAACGGCTAGTTTGATTGGTCACGGTGTGTTAGAATCTCAAAGTGGCGTACAATGCAAGCTATTTCATTATTCAAAGTGAAATGTACCATGGAATCATGGGGCGTTACAATCTCCCCTCCTTCAATAAATTTCATCCTCACAATTTGAGAATGTTCTTCAAAAATAAAAATTTGAAAACAGAAAATACCTTTGTGGAAAACCCATTTCGAAAATAGGGTTAACAAAAATATAACTTTAAAAGAAAGAAAGAGAAGTACAAAGGTCACCTGAGATAGACCATACTAGGATTCCATGAAAACATGGATATGGAGGAGAAAAAAACCATCATGGTCTGATGGAGAGTTGTAGAAAACAGGATTAGGAGAAAGTTATCTACAAGAAAATGACAAACTTGTGATTGGTTAAACGGTTTTTGATTCCACATTAGGAAAAGTTAACAGACAACTTTTTTGTTTTATGTTACCTTTCATAATGTTGAGAAATTTATTTATGATATTTACTAAGAACATAAGGAAATATACTTATTTTTCATGTAGACATTCATTTTTTAATAAATTTATTCCACAAACCCATCTTTCACTACAAAATGTAATAGAACTCAAAAATATTCTATTTATCCTAAACATATCTGGTTCAAAAAATAAATTTATAATTAATATATCATAACTTTAAAAAAACTACATTATACACTCCAGGGACTTTATGTAGTCTAGTGGTATGCAATAAATCCCAATTGCACTATGTTTGTGGGTTCGATTCTCACAGCTTTGTCCAACGTGACGGGTTGTCACACGGTCTGTGTGTTTCCCTTTTTATAAATATCCAAAAATTACTTTAACAATAGTATCCAATGAAAAATATAATCCATTCCATCCTTTATACATTTCCAGAATACTTCTGTAAACCCTCAGCCCAAAATTTAGAGGAAAGGTAGATTCTTTTTTCCCCGTAATTTCATAGGAATACCTTCATCATGTATTCTTTTAAAACACTGAAACATACTGAATTACCATAAACCTTATTGATTAAATTCATGATCCCTCATTCCTTATAGAATACTGGATAATATTCATCCATCCAAAAATGTTGTATACTCCAAAAATGATGGAATATAAAAATCTTTAATCAGTTTCAAGACAGTCAAGAATATTCAATATAATTTACCCAAATCAACCATATCTTATTCCAAAATCAGTACCTCAATATTAGGACCATATTAATGTTTATCTTTCCACCAACCATGTAATTTAAAAAAAATTTAACTTGTTATTGAGTCACATTTTTTAGTACCATAAAATATCAAATCCTCAATGAAATGTTATTTCAGTACAATCCTTATTTATTTCTAGTACACCATTGATACAACACATCAACAAAATAATTCCAAAATAACAACATAAGAACACTAGTCATTCCTCTTCATCTATGGTAGTATCATTACTTTATTTTAATCCAATAGCATCATTTTCAGTATAGTATGATGACTATGACTTGGTTCGTGTAGTGTCCAAACTCCTTACAGATGAAGCATGGTAAATTTGAAACCTTTTTCTTACCCTTGCAGTCACGTAGTTGGTGTCCTTTTTCTCCACACATATAACAAAATCCCATTTCCTTAAGGAAAGTTCCATGGTGTTTCATTCCACAGTTATCACAGATGGTAAAATTCTTCTTTTCCCTCTTCCCTTTATCAATATTTCTCTCTTCCATCCTTTTCTTCTCTTTCTTCCCTTCAAAGCCATAGGACTCGAATAATTCTTTACTTATCTTATTAACAGAAGATACGATTTCTTCATATGTTGACAATACATAGGAGACTATTTTCCTTCTAAATGATGGCTTAATACTGTGAATGATATGATCCTTCTTACTCTTCAGATCATACGTATTGTTGGATTTCACATTCCTTCTACTGGGCGCCATTTCTATACAATAGCATAAACTATGTCATTTTATGAATTGCAATGAATAACACCAAACTTGTAAAAAAACCTAACGTAAATTGAACAATTTATGGATATAATCCATAATCATAAAAATGTTTTCATTGAGTATGTATATACTCATAAGCCCTTCATAGTGGTTTGTAAAGAAAATGAGAATTATCCTAAGCATATCCCCTAGGATTGTCGTAACCAAGAGTGCAGCAAGGCCCGTTGTCTTGCACCAATTCCCATTCGAGTCTAGCTCAAAGCGATGTTTTTAGGTTTTACCCCTATGAACATCTAGGCTAGATCCACCTCTACATACTCGTATCTAGACAAGGATGTATTGCTCAGAAAACTCACAAAATCTCTAGAATATAAAAATTTTAGGATGTTCTTCTATACAATTCCTCAAATTCCATCTTAGGTTTATGTGCTCTAATCATAGTTTCTCTTAATCTAGGTTTCATGGTTTGTACTAAACTTCCTATGATACCAAATGTAATGCCCCGACCCCAGTTACCCAGAGTCGATGCATTATTACATAACATTGGCATGATTATAAGGAAATCATGTCTCGAAATACCGATTAGTTTAGTATTATTGGAAACAAGATTCATATATAAGTTCAACTTTACAACTTTAAAGGAAATAATACACAAATATATTTCATTAGAATCATCCAAGCCTCCAAAATTATGCCTTCTGGTCACTCATAACTAAATTCTTCATATCCTGGGAAAATGAAACATACGAAAGGGATGAGATCAAACACTCAGTAAGGGTAAGTAATATAGTATAAAATGAAATAAATATTAAGCATGGTAAATAATTGAAACCACATGCATTTACCAATAATAAATATGAATACATTAATGGAAATAATATGAGCTGAGTAAATAATGGCAAAATAAAACATAATCATGGGTATTCTACAAGTCGAATGTCCACATGAACCATGAATATTATTTCCATAATGAGGGAATGTATAATGTCAGTCATTATGAAACAATTTTTCAAGGCCTCAGAAAACACATCTAAAAATAATTAAGGCCTCGTCTAATACCATAAATCAAATTGGGAAAGGGACGTGGCCAATTACATGTCTAGTAGTCTCATGAGACCTACCGATGCGTCGAGGAGCTATATCGGGCTCCACCTGTCACTTACTATATCCAATACATTCCTCATATGAAAAGGTTGAAACATAACATAAACATTCGTATTAGTACTAGCATACAAAATGTCAATAATTTAACCATAAACAATGAATGGTATAAAAATTTATCATCCACAGTCAATCATATCATAACTCATTCAATACAATATGGAATATTTTATTATAATAAATCAACCTCAATAAAAAATAATACCCAGTAAAGGATGCTGACATAGTAGAAAATGATGAGTACAACTTTATGAGAGAAATACCCTTTTCGTAAAATCATTTAAAAGTCACACATTTATAAAAGAAGTAATTTGAAAGATGTTTTTGAATCAAAGTTTCCCATACAACTTTGAAACTTTTTAAAATAATTATCATTTCAAAACATTCATGTCCATATAAATAAATCCATAAAATAATTTTGAAAACATGGACATTAATTAAAAATATTTAGAAAGATAAATCTCTAAAACAATTAAAATTATGATCTTGGTAAAGAGTACCTTTAGAAAATCCTTAAAATATTCATTTTGAAATAATTTTTATGAAAAATGGACATGGTTTATAAAAATGTCCGAGTAAATACTTACACATAAACAATCTCGGATAATAATGAGATTGAGGAATTAACCCTTACCAATTTGGTAACTTACTAAACATACACACCATGAAAGAAGTATCATAAAATTAATATGTAAATACACATAAATTAATGTTCATTACATAATGAATACAATTATGGGCAGTACATACACCACAAAAAAGGTAATAGTGGCAATATGGCATGAATCTCAAGGGAATGAGGAGTGAGTTGAAAACCCCTTACCTTGTAATTTTATTTGGTTTAGGGTAGGTTATCCTCCTATATAATGGTGAAATAATTGTTAATAAATTATAAAAGAATCATATATATTAATATGATATCATATATGATCTTTTAACATTGCTTTGTTAATAATATCATAGTATTATCGTCGTTTTGGGTGTTAACTTAATCGTTTTCTTTTATATGTTTTGTTACATAAGCCGTGTTTGTTATGGATTGGTTGTATCATATTCATATCCAGAATTATATCAGGTCCTTCAAAAATATTCAATCATCAAATGATAATTATACTTTAATGGATACGATGGTGAATGAATGTCATCGCGTTCGTGTAGACGGTAGTCCGTACGTACGCACGAGCAAAAATATCACTCTTTTGATATTAAAATAATATATAATTTGATATTATATCATATATACAAATTAATTATAATGTTATATTTATTATTTACATCAACTACATATCATTATCATACCCATCCAAAAAATAATGTTTTTGAATAACAATTACACCACGACGTGGAGACGGTAAGCCGTATGTACGCACGTATAGTGACATGTCATTCAAAGGATGTATATAATACTGAATATGGTTATACAATATTTATAATAAAATCAAAGTATATATATGATACTGGATTTATTATTATATGAAGTAAATAAAAATGAATGAAGAAGTTGAAAAGATAAGGAACTTGAAAAAAGGGTTGTGAAAACATTACCTCTTCTTCAGGTTCTTCCTTTTGATTTGATCAAAAGGGCTCCATATATGGGAATTCTGACAAACTAAGGCCTCTAGTATCAACTTAGGGAAGTCTATAGAGTATTTGGGCAGGGTTTGGCCAATCCAAAAGGCTTTTAAGGTTTGAATAATTTTTTATAAGTTGTGTCCTTTTATAAGGGGGAGGGGGGCTCTTTAGGAAAAACATAATGTTTTAATTTATAATAAATTCATATTAGTTTTATAATGGTTAAAAATTAAATTATTCAAAGTATAATATGGATTTGGTTCTAAATCATTTCATCCATTAGATTTTAGACAGGTTTTGGTCAATATATTAAGCTTATATTTTAGTTTTAACTCTTAGTTAATTAGATTGACATTTATCATGTCACTTTGTATTTTTATAATATATAGTTAATAAACATACTATATACATCCAAGAGACCCTCAAGTGGTCCATTAATGATACACCTATCATTATATAAGTCCATTGGAGGATCCTTATATTTTTAAAAATATAATAACTATTAATAATATAATATTGTTTTAAAAAACTCCATTTTGTTAATTTTGACACTATTTAATAATTGATTTTTTTTAAAGTCATAAAAAAATTATTAATTCTAGAAAAATTGATTTAATAAATAATAAAATGTCATATTAGTCAATAAAATTATTTTATGGAATCAAAAATTTAAATTTTTATTTATTTTATCATTTATAATACCAATTATTTGATTCTTGAATTAATATGCAAAACACTGAATCGTTATTGTGTCATAAATAAATTTAATAATTAAATTTCTAAAAATTATAAATAAAATACCATTATGTATGAAATCATTTTATCTTTATAATTAATATTTATAGTCTAAAATATAACATATATAACCATATGTACAAATTTTTTCTAAAGGATATATGCTTATGTCATTTTTGTATTTACTTTAACTTAATAAATATAAAGTGTCCCTATCACCTGCAAGTGGATCCATGGGGTCCCAAAATCGACCCAAAGATTCCCATGGTCTATCATGTATCAAAAAATAGGGTTATGACACGTTTTAGGGTAATATATTATTATTATTATATTATTTGTTTACCCTTGTTTACCGGATTTACCCTTTAACCATGGTAAATAGAATATTTACCGAAGTAATTATTCAAAATGCCTAAAAAAAGGTAACTATTTACACAATTTGGACCTCTTGATTCTAAATATGGAATTAGTTTTTTGAAATTCAGAACACAGAAGTTGCAGAAATTAAATTAAAATTAATTCCCGCTGTCAAAACAAAAAGCGTGTTTTTAAGAAATAATACCTATCAAAAGATTGGCACATGTTTATGTCCGGTTTAAATGTGAAATTATGTCCAATGACCAAAATTTTATTAAATGGTAATAATATATTTTAAATATACTTTAAAACCACACAAATTAATAATTTATCACTATTAATTATTTTGATTAAAAAAGTTGTTTTTAATAAAAATTTAGTAATTTTTACTATTCATCAAAATATGAATGTTTTCAGAAAAATCCCAAAATTTCACCCTAGGCTAATTTTTATATTCCGAATCCAAAAACAAAGTCGATTTTGAATGATAAAATTTAAAAAATATCAAAAAGTGGGTATTACTGTTCATAACGGCTAGTTTGATTGGTCAAAGTGTGTTTGAATCTCAAAGTTTCATAAAATGAAAGCTATTGAATTCTTTAAAGGGAAATGTACCGTGAAAGTATGGGGTGTTACATAAATCAAAATAATTTATTAAAAATATATATAATAGTCCATTTAATATTTCACAATTCCATTATTAATATTTTATTTCAATTCTGGATTATTATTCCCATTTTAAAATATCTTCCATACTTGTATTCAGGTGAACAAATCATAATGACCTTGGAAACAAATGCTCCCGAACGATTAAATTGTATCTTATAACTCATGAATATGGCCATAAATGAACATATTAAATTTATACTAACTCAAATACATATATTAAATGTACTTAATTAATTAATTAATTAATTAATTTTATTATCTTTGACATTACGATCAAGTGAAGAATAGTTTCATACATATGTAAGAGATTCTCCCCAACCCACAATTTTTCATTTGGGCTACACTTTCTCTCTCATTACCCCGTTGTAATTTTTCTTTTTTTTTCTTTTTTAAATGTTCTCAAATTATATATCTAGATTAGTTCACCATTATTTTATGGTTTAATACATGTTTTATAAGGGTCCCTTTTCAATTCCTCTTAATAAGCAAGTCCGATTTAACTGAACTAGTGAATTTATTACCCATTTTCATGTTCCATTCATAATAAAATTTAAGCTACTAATATAATTATAATATATCTCATATTGTCCTGAAAAACTATTTTTGTTCATTTTTGGTAGTATACCAATAGTTATTCCATTTTTTGTTTTAATGGACCTTTAATAATTTTTCTAAAACCTCACTAAAGAGATTAATTTATATTGTTTCATAAATAAAGTATACATTTTCTCATCATATAGACTTAATTTATAATAATCTATGCATATTTTCTATTATTAATTTCAATTTATGGTTTAAATTTATTCTATCATGGACACCATTATGATATTCCCTTTGGTAATGCCTTATTAACAACTTATTCCTAGTGTGTGGTGTATGTATACTTCCCTTTTATTTGTGAATCATCATTCATTCAAGATTTCATTAAATAACCAAATTTATTATACCATGGATATTATTATTTGCTTATCCATGTACAACTTTTGCACATTGTTTATTCATTGATTGTTGTCTTTATTGGGGACATACTGATGAATTTTTATCCACCACCCAATACAAATATTTTGAGGAGTCTTATTATTTATGAAATAAGTATATTTATGAATAATTTTCGTAAATTATAATGACGGTTGGGCCCCAGTTATTGATATAATGTTGATACATAGACAAGTCTCATGAGAAAAAATAGGTAGCAACAAACCCTTTGTGTTTGTTTCTAATCAGAATCTGATGGGGCTTACCAATAGGATTAAAACATAATAATGATATAATGGTTTATGTAACAGAAAAATGACATCCAATAACTAATAATTTTCTTCATTCAGTATTCATTTATTATATTCCATGAGGTTTTCACTTTGAAAAAATTTATGGATTCCTTTTCATTCTTACTATATTGATGTCTTGGGTTATTTAGATTATTTACCATTCCATAATTTCTATTACATATTTACATATCTATTATTATTATCATTTTATATAACCCTTTTTGTGTGTCTAAGATCAACCTTTTATTTTTTCCTTCTCCGTGTTGTGGAGGTAAAATCATTAAATAAGGAAAAAGATACTGTTTATTTTATTTTATTATGTTCTATTTTTAATTACTAATGTAATAAGGGAACCATTTACGTATCTAGTTCTTCATAACTACTAGAATTATCATTCCATTGTGACATGATCACTTGTATATATTCCGTTGTAATAAAATAACCACATACATCGGAATACTAGGATCGTTGTTGTTATATATACATATACATATATTTATATTTATATATATATATATTGAAAATAAGTTCAAAAAAGTGATGTAAGATATTAGAAAAGTAATTAGAGTGTGGGTAGAAGTGCTGGGGTCAAATCCTAGTGGATAGTTTTTTTTAATAATGACCTATACCCAAAGTTTCAACTAGGTGTATAGGTCTATACCCATAGTTTGGTCAAATCATAGGTATAGGTATTTCCATTAAAATTTCCAACACCAATTGTTTGAGAACCATGGGTATCGGTGGAATATACCCATGATTTTGAAGATGCACCAATAGGATTGAACAATGGTTATATGTAATGATTCTAGTAGTGGTCAATCAACTTGTTATTACAAATAACATGATAATCAGTGATAACATTTATTATTATTAAATTAAAATAACTGATAAAGGATCCATTTATTAGTGCTAAAAATGAACTGATAAAATGGAAACCTTTGTGAACGCTTTTTTGGTGCTAATATAGATGCCCTTTTATCAGTTATTTCCCAGTGATGATAAAATATCCACTTTAAATAGTGTTTAATAAGAATTAATAAAGGGGACAATGAATAATATAATATAATATATATATATATTTAAATAAGATTAATATTACAATAAGTGTATATTTGTAAATACTATATATAAATTTGATTTAAATAACTTATAAAAAAATTATTATCCATCATATTTTCCTAATTATATATATATATATATTAAATAATCAAATTAATATACATAAATACAAATGGTTAGTAGTATATTTATAAATATTAATTATATAATGTAGATATAATTAATATATATGTGATATTGTAATATTATTTTTATAAAATTATATATATATATAAATATATAAATTAATATATATTTTTACAATTATTATTCAGACTTGAATTTTTATATTTTTATTCATTTTAAATAATTTGAAATATATGTACATGTATTTATATGTATGTGCATACAAGTGTGTGTATTCAGATTTATGTGTACATCAGTATGTGTGTGTATGTATGTGTTGTATGAGAATATATGTGTTGTGTTGTGTGTGTGTGATTATATAGCGTATGTGTATGTTTATGTTTGTATGTGTATATATGTATTTTTTTGGACACATGAATGTCCATATTCATGTTCATATATACATTTACGTGTGTGTGTGTGGGTGTACATTCTTGTGAATGTATGTGTTTGAATGTGTACATATGTGTATGGAATGCGTATATGTGTATGTATATGTATGTATGTCTATGAATTGTGTATTTGTGTATGTATGTGTACGTATGTTTATGTGGAATTTTTATTCATATATAGTATGTGTATTTATGAATATTTATGTAATAACATTGTTTGTTCATTATAAAACTATGTAATATTATAATGAATATTTTCATAGTTTGGCATAAAGTCAGCATATAATTCTGGGTGTCATGAAGCCTCAATAATGATTTAATAAAAATATTAAATATATTATATCACAGACACTCACATTGATTTTCTAAAATAATTGAATATATCCTGAATTTTCTTTCAAATGAGAAATTTGGGACTTACATTAAATTCGAGATGCCATTTTTTCATATGTGTGACATGATTTTTGTGCACATTAAGTGTTTTGTTTAAAAAAATCGTGGTGGGAATAATAAACCAATTATTTATTTATTTACTTATTTATTTTCCGGGTGGGTCATAATTTATCCTCTATTTAAACCTGGTTATTTCCAAATCCTACTATTATCCATAAATAAATATATGTTTGGGAGGGTACTTGAGTATAACTTTTGCGGTGACAATCAGATCATGGATCGATCGTTAGTTTGGAATAGATATTGTCTTCATCAACATAGTTCTAGACTATTACAAAAAAATGATACATGATTCATTATTCATCAATTATGATTCATATATTGATGTAGGTTTTTTTATGTAATAATCCCCATTTTTGATTATTTTATATCGAATGAGAATCAATTAATTTAGAGAATTAATTCGCTGATCAACTTTTTATTTGCAGTTTGTGATTGTTCTTCCTGATATATATTAGTAATTACTATTTTTGATTATTCACTATTTTTCTACAATAATCACTTTCTCTAGCAATGGATCAAAGGAAAACCCAAAAAATGAATAACATCCATTTGATCACATGTGTGTTTCATGATTTTTCTCCTCTCATTCTTCGGTTGTTCATCATCAATGTTCTGTTTGACCATTATTTCAACTATACCAAGAAACTGATCATTATCGATTATATCGTTAGTGAAAATGATCATTTTTCTAGATTATATTCACGATCAAAGGCATGACCATGGTGTGATGGTGGAGATAGAAGATAATATTATATATTTGGAGTTTTCATCCACTATTTGCGGTTGTAGTGGTGTAGTACAACAAGAGGCAATTAACGAGTGGATGAGTGACCTAAATAATCCCACTGATAATGGATTAGGTCTATTCGATATCATGTCTAATATTTAAAGTGAATTCCATGGTGAAATCTTATGTATATGTGGTGTGGACGAAGACACATAAGAGTTTCTAACATTCTATGAGAAACTGACATTCACAATGTGCAGTTCAGAAGAACGCAATTCACGTAGATCCCTTCCATGATGACAAGGGTTTACATGAAGAGAAATTATCACATTTACCATAACCTTTCACATGTATTATTATATTTTATTAGTGACCCGGTGTCTACCTTAAGGGTACACAGGCATGAACATGACTAGTGTGCACTAACATGACCAGTATACATTGGTACGACCACTGTACATGGGAATTTTCAGAGTAATCAATCCAGGATCAGAGGACATGGACACGAGCATGGACTCAGGCTTTTTTTTATTATTCGTAGCCTGTATTGTTTCTATATACACATTTTTTAACCCTTCAATGGAAGGTCAAGACCCATGTTATCTTTAGTCTCGATGTGTTTTAGTAGGGTGAAATTCCTTGGTCCATCTCTAAGTTGGAATAATGAGGCACCCCAATTTTATATTAGGATGAATGATCCCCTCTAAGAGTTAGTTTTTGAAATTCTCTGGTATCCCTCATTGTTGTCCAAGATGTGGTAATCTTTCATTTCCCCATGGTTGGGGCAGTTATCCCATCACTAAATTCCAGTATGTGTGATCTCCATCCATGAGGGAATACATTGGGTAGGGATATTTATCCATTATATTCCTTAGGTGTAATCCCTTATCTTTGTATCAACATCTTTTGACATAAAATATATACATTCTCATTGAAAGGCCATGCAATCAGGACCTATCATATGATCACCTTCAGTGTTAGTAAGACCCTGGGAGTGTGTTTTATTGGACAAGAGTTATGTTGGAGTGTCAAGAAAAATCCTATGGTAGAAGTGTGCTTGTGACCATACATTGAAACTGAGGGTCTATAATTGACCATATCTAGGTAGTCGCTATCATTTCTTATGATCTGACTCTATATGATTCTTTCAATTTTTGTGATTTCAGGAGGTCTTAAGGAATATGTTATAATCACCTTTGAATGGGTTCTACATGAATGTTTAATGTCTATGGAAAACAATAGATCCTTTGATGGAGTCCTTGGAGGACCAAGACCAGGAAAAGAATTGTTATTCTAGATAGAACATAGTCAGTTTCACATGTTTTATCTTGATATCGCTTCCATTCTCACTAGCAGGATGGTCTCTCTTATAGTTTTTAGTGGGCTTATATTTGTCCATTTTTCCTTTTCAATACATTAGTTCAACTCTAATGTGTGATTAATTTTATGAATTCATATTTGGTATCATCTATAACTTTCATTATTGATTAAATTAACATTTGGAGATGTGTGTGTGTATATATGAACCTTAGGCTTAGGCCTCTATTGTGTGAGATAGGCCTACTTGGTGCAGGTCTCCCACCATTTCCTAATTGGAGGCAAGCTTTAGGGGTCACACTTTTCATTATAATCACTAGGTGTGGACATGTAATTCTATAGGTAGTGGAATATTATAACTCATAGTCTTCTTGAATACTTATAGGTTTAATCAATGTACTCTCTACTTTAGTTGTAATATTTGATAGGCATATTCTCTATCCACTCATTTTTTACAACAACCCTTGTTTGAGACCTATATAATCTACTGGATCCTTTGGCTCAACCCTAGCATTTGTAGACATATAATGGGGGATATTTAACAATAAAACACTTCTTCCAATAGTGTGACCTGGTCCTTGGGGGAGTTATTTAATTATTAGTGTTTTTTGTAGCCATGATAATCCATTATTATTTTATTCTATGTGTGGTTTGGCTCTCTATGGTTCCTGAAAAAAGTGACTGTATTAGGTGGGGGATATTATACACTCAAGTTGATGGGTTGAGGTTTTACTTCATCAAAGGGAAGGAAACCTATGTATAGTAGTGTAGGATATATATAGAATAATAAAACTAATTACTCATCAATTTATAGTATCACCCATGGAGAAGTAGATATTATGAGCTTTTAATTTCATTCTATAGTGGTGGACTATGAGGACATCTTCCCCATGGATGTGTCCGATTTTCCTCCCCACGAAGAGATCAACTTTTTCATAGACCTACACCCAAGTAGTAGGTTAATATATGTTCCATTATATTGGATTCCTCCATTAAAATTTGTGATCTAAAGGTGTAGTTGGAGGATTTATATAGGAAAGGCTTTGTCAAACCCAATGTGTCCACTAGGCATTCCCCTATGTTGTTCTCCAAGAACAAAGATGAGTGCATGAGGTTATAGGTGGATTATTATATCCTAAATTAGGTGACCATAAAGAATAACTATCAATTTATAAGAATCAATGGAATCTTCGACTAAATGAAATGGGTGAGGAGGTTCTTAATGACTGTACTTAAGTCAGGATATCACCCTCTTTGTGTCCAATAGTATGATATACCAAAGAAGACATTTTTATATATCTATGAGAACTATGTGTACCTTGTGATTTACTTCACCATGATGAATTCCCCAATAGTTTTCATGTGCCAAATGAATTAGTTCTTTAAGCCCTTCTTGGACTAATTTATGGTAGTATTCATTGATGACATCCTTTTGTACTAAGTATTAGAGTAGAAAAATGCAAGAAATTTGAGGATAGTTCTTGATATAGTATGGGAGAAGTTTAATTATATAAATCTCTCAAATTCAAAGTTCTAGATTCAATCTGTCTACTCCATGAGACATGTTATCTCAAAAGAGGGTGTACATATGGGGCCTGTAATGGTTGAAGAAGTGCTAGCATGGGATCCACCCAAGAGTGTGACAAAGATTTAGTGATTAATTTGGATATCAGACTCTTGTTTTATATTCATGACTAATTTATCTATAATTTCATCACCCATGACTAATTTGACCTGAAAGGGGTGTCCTCTTGATTGAATAGATAATTAGAAATAATCATTTTTAGGTATTCCTAGAGAGATTGATGGCTGCCCCATATTTAGACTTCTGGATGTGGGTGTTGAATATGTGGTATTTTGTGAGGAATATAAAATTGGTCTTGGAGGTGTTATGATGTAGATTTAGGAAGTGATTACATATTGGTCCTAGAAACTATGACCCCATGAACATAACCTCATGACCAACGATATGGAGTAGGATGTAGTGTAATTTTTCAAAAATATATAGTAAAACCACCTTGTGTTATATGGATTTATCATCTATTCTATCCACAAGAGTCTTAGGTGTGTATTTTCTCAAAAATACATTACAATAAGAATGATATGACAGAAATAGTTCTGTAAGATTATGAATTTGTGATAATTTTCACTCATAAAACAGGGAACATGCAAGAAAATGATCATAGTAGGATATCTTGTTCATAATTGTTGAGATCGACTTCAAATTAGTTATCCTTGATTTATTTATCCTTATCTGATGAATATTCCACATCATACATTCATTTGATGGTTATTAACCCTTCGTTTATTCATGTTGTTTAGGATATTGAACATGGAGATTTAAATTATGAGGTTTTGAATGTTCAGAAATCCATTTGATGTTCTCTTGATATATTTTATGATGGTGGAGATAACATCATCCATTTATGGTAATGGATGAGGGTACCTGTGTTGTTACGAGAGGATGTACTGAGGGAGTTTCATACCTTACCATAATAGTACTTTGTTGAGTGGAAAATATATACCAGGACCTTAGTCATCTATTCTGATTGTCAGGAATGAAGAGGTTCATATCTGAGTTTTCTTCTAGATGCATCACTTACCTATATGTAAAGGCTGAGAACCATGTTATTTTTGGTATGTCTGAACCCCACGAGGTTTCAATGTGGAAGTCAGATAAAATTTCCATCGACTTTTTTGAATGGATTTACATGTTTAGATGGAGGTCATGATGCCATATGGTTGATCGTAGACGAAATCACCATATCGACTCACTTCCAATCCATCGAAGGTCATAGTTTAGGGAATATATCGGAATTCCTTTACGTTCAGGATGTTGTATTTTGTAATCTATAACCCACTATTTTTAATTTTATTACATGTATATTATAATATTTGAATATTAGAAAAACATATTATTATATATTGATCATTGTTCTATGAGACACTAATGTAATAATTTCTTAATGTATTGATCAAATAAATAATGTAAGGAAATTCCACACAATTAAAAGAACGTAAAAATTCTATGATGATATTCCTATATATAGTTCTGTGGTCAGATAACATACTATAATGGGGGACATATTGTGTTGACAATTAGGTGTGAGTACTACTAAGCTGATGAGAATCCTCTTGAAGTTCACACTTGTGAATATCCATGGTGGGAGATTGTGGGAATAGACTTACAAGTAGTAATTTCTTATGTTTATGTGCCATCAGATATTTCTATTTGATATTATGTGTAACTATTATTAGACATTATGATTATTATTAATTAATGGTATAACTCATACACATAGATGTATTTCATAAACAATGATGATAATATTTTGTGGTGACATTAGATATTTTTGGAGTTTCATTAGAGTTGTGTCATTAATTAATAAGTCAAGGACGGATTTGTATCTACCATATTTATGGAATTGATATCTTGACCCTTTGATTGTAATGGAACCATCACAATAAATTCCATTACCATGGTCTAAGAACATGTTTAAATTAGATATTAAAAGAGAGATATATCATGAATATTGGTTGATGACAAATATGTGTAACCTATATGATAAGATATTGTGACACATGAGTTATATTAAAATTTGAGAATTCATATGTGGCCATTGATTTTGTGACATTAATTTCATTGTCTGGCATTCATTTACCCATTTCTAGATAGTAATGTTGGACTTTAAGAAATCCCTCTAAATTCCAATGATAATGAATCCAAAAGGGTCACGCACTAAGTATACCGATTGATCTTGATTTAATTTGTATTTGAATTTAATTAAATAAAAATTGTTATTCTAAAGAGCGATGAATAATTTTATTGATGTTCTATTGATAAAAATATTTAATAAATATATAATTCATAGCTTGTGGATAAAATATTTATTCCAGAATAAAATATTTATTCACATATTTAATAAATTAAAAGGAGTTGAAGTAGTCAAATATCATGTCCATTGATCTATATTAGTGTACAAGATAGTAAAATAATATTTATTATTGTCCTAGTTATATCCCAACATAAAGTAATAATAAAATTATATTTATAATATGGAATGGGGTTTGATACATATTATTATATTATATATGGATTGGTTTAAAATTAAATAATATTTTAACCTGAACCCTAGCTCTATAAATATATTGTTTTTTCTATTTTTTATGGTTAATAGAAAAATCAAGAATTTAGAATTATTTTACACAATATACTTCTCTCTAAAAATTTTTCTTCTCTCCCCTAATCAAGAATTAGAAGAACTCCATCACACATGAAGGATATTAAGTGACAAATATGAATAACACGTGATGATTTTTTTGCTTCACTGCCACTCAGTGTTCCATCAGTGGTTGTTTGGAGATCAAATGAGAAAATGTGTATCATCATTAATGGAATTGTGAACATGGATCCTTAAAGCTCAATGAAGGTAATCTAACAAGAGTTTCATACTATCAACATCTCTATCTAATAAAGTTCATCAGATCAAGTACTCATTCTATAGATATAAAACAATTTTTTATAAATTTAACATGCAAAGATCTTCTCCTGTTTCAATGTTCTATTATGTTAATATTTTGTGGAAAACATCCATTTATAATATAATTTACTTCATTGGAAATATGAAAATGAACCATCAAATAAAAGAAAGGTTTATTTAACTCACTAAGGAGCTTCAGTTGTGCCTAGAACCATCAAGTGGTTTCAAAGTGATCATGTTTTAAATTTTTAATTATTTGTTAAATTATTGATAAATTATTCCCAATTGTGGATAAATATTTAATTTCCATAATATTCATTTTCAATCAAATTTAAATTACCATGCTTTGGATATAATAACCATCATTATACAATGATTCATTTTTGGAATGGACTAAGAAAAGATGACGAAATACTGGAGATTCCATTAGGATGTGCCAACAATTTCACACAGTAAGATTTGGATACATAATGTGTGGATGGAGTACATGTCATTCACCCTTGTGAATTTCACATGGCCATGTCGTAATATGTATGACCTGATAAGAAGTTACTATAACTACGGAATTTATTTCCCCGTATGTGTAAAATGGGATAACCTAGAAAACTACTTGTCAACATACATAGCATGTACCTGGCATACATGTCGTGTAGTCAACACAGTATAGTAGAAAATTTATTGAAAAATGTGTGGAAAAAAATAGTAAAATCCAACGTAATACTAATACCATGGAGTATTAATTAAATACATGAAATGTATCTCTTTACATAGTGTGTAGTTAATTAATTCCAACATATAATGTATATACTGAGCTATTCGATGACTCATGAAGACACATGACTTGTAGAAGACATAGCATGTTGCCAGAGTATACATCGTGTGGCACCATGTCCTAAGAAAATGTTGAGTCTTATAGAATGTTGTTCACATTCAAATATGGCATGATATATAACATGTTGCTGGAATGTATATATTTTTTAGTCAAGCTCATGTATAAGATGAACACTAAAGTCTTTATCCAGGGTACACGAAAATTGTGGTTCAAAGTGTTTAGTGGGTTAGTACAAGTTGTGCAGTCCCCTGATAAAGGATAGAATAAAATTACTTTAAATTACTTATTACAACATTAAACCTTATTAAAATTATTGGCACATTATTTTATAGCAATTTACTAAATATTTACATCATAAAAAGTGGTCAATTAATTTATTATAATTATTTATAATTATTGGTTTTTCTATAAATGTCCCAATGATTAAATTATGGTGAATATATATAAGATAAGTAATAATTTCATTAATAAAAAAGGTAATAAAATAATAAATTAATTAATTATTGCATTAATGTTTATATTAATAATAAATAATGAATAAAAATGAATAATATCTGATTTACTTTTTTTTATCTTTTTCATGTATGTTACTGATAATGAACTTGAACAATACAAATCTACATGACTAAATTATTTATCACAATTTATAGAATTTTTTTTCAATTATAAATTACTTAATTGATTATGTTGTTTTGTGATTCATCCCTCTATCATTTATTATATTGGTCATTCACCTCAAAGGATTTTTTTGTAATTAACCTTTAAAAATCATTTTTCCATCAACTATACATGTTTTGTAAATAAATGTAATGATTAGAGTATCCCAATGTTCATGGAGGTAGTTCAATATGGAAGAAAGATGATACAGACCCATGTCATACACCAATGGATAGGTAGAATTTTGTAACTCATCCCATGACTAACCCAAGGAGTTTTATCCTAGGTTATATGTTAATTTATTATCTACTCAATAAATCAACCATTATACAGCTGATGATCAGGTTGTTTTTTTATTTATATCTTATGCATTTATTATTTTATGGACTTAATAATGAGATTATGTAAATAAATGAATTAGTTGGAAAATAATTTTTTTAAATCAATAGATTATGAAAAAATGGTTTATGAGACATGGATAATCCCTAATGTAAATTCCACTTAATATAAAATATACGCGTGAACGATAAAATTAGAAATATTTATGAATAATTAAAACAAAACCCCTCAAGTAAATTTTATCTTATTTGGTATTCCATTATCTTAATAAAGATGAACCCATATTTAATATCTCAGTTCATCCTATATTGTGGGAACATTTTAATTACCGGGATATCTTAAAAAAGATATTGGGTGGACCTAACCAAATCTATATGGGGGTAATGGTCTATGGTTGTTCTATGAAAATTTGGAGGATTGATTTGATGAAATCCCAATTATGATTTCTAGATTTTGGAGTCTACTCAATAGATTAGAGAGCTAAAAGCCCATAACTGGAAACACTGCCTACCAAAATACAATCCTGTAATTTTCATGGACAATGTTTGGATTATAAGAAGATAAATATGGAACCATTCCACTATAATTTATACTCTGACATGACATTCAAAGATAAATGGTGGGAGACTTTGAGAATTTATAAAATAGTGAGGGATTTAATTAAAATAAATTTATCAAGTCTCACATAAATTGTAATAATAATAAGTACTAATAAATTTATATTTTATAATTTTATAAAAATAGAACATTCATCATTCATAATATCCATGTGATCAATATTATAGACATATCATATCCTCACTGGAAGTAACTTCTATGAATGGTTCATACACCAACCGTTTTTCTTGTATCATGAATATAAATCTTACATGATTGAATCATAATTACCTGATCATCATTTAAGGAGTTCATTAATGAAGAATTCTATATTTATGATAAAAAATTGTGATATTTGGTCGACATTCAATGTTTAATTCTATCATCCATTTCATGTGAACTCATGATGTCTCATGGAAACATGGATGCTTATAGCATGTTCGAGCTTCTTTGTGGTCTATATTATGAGATTTCTAGACAAGAATAGTTTGAGATATCCAAATTAATCTTTCAGAGTAATATTGGAGAGGGTATGCCACTGAGGCCTCACATAGTCAAACTCAATGGACACTTTGGTCACCTAATGTTTCTAGTGTTCAAAAAACCTGATGAATTGCACATTCATCCCATACACAAATCAATCCCTTCATATATTCTTCATATTGGTTGTTAATTTGAATATGAACAATATTTAGAAGTCTCTCCTAAATCCATTCACTATTCATTTCGAAAGTGATAAATAGATGAATCGTGAAAATCAATGTTAATTATTGTGAATAAATGGAAATGAATTTGGAAGAGATTCAATACCTCAGTTTTTTTCAGCCATACATGTAGATATATTCTAAGGGGAAATCAAGGGAGTTGGATGATGTTTATTTCACATTGGGAAAGAAGGGAAACTAGAAGAAAAAATGCACCCAGTAAAAGAATAAAGGGGAAGCTTCAAGTGAATTTATTATTTAGATAAATTAACCCATTTCTTAATAATTTCTTTTAGAAATATATTTTGGAAATAATATATGTAATAAAATATGGGGAAAAAGAATATTAAAAAAGATTTAATGATGGGAGGTAGGTCTATAAGCATCCAACAGAGATAAACATACTATTTTGGCTATTGGGGAGTACCATCTCATGTTGCTGATGAGAATGATCATCATTTTTAAATATGGTTATTATGTGACATATATTACAAAAAATATTATTTTTTATCACTACATGATGTAGATGGATTTAATTATTTGTTCTAGAATAAATTTTCTTTTTTTGTAAAGACAACATTTTTCATGGTAAGTATGAATTTAGTATTGGTTTTTATATGTTGTATTACAATATCTATTCAATAGAAATCCATAATGAAACTAGTTCACATGAATCCTACTACTCCCAATTATGGAATCATTCTATATGTCAAGTAAATGAAAATAGGTTGACTAAATTTTACCAAGATGGTTGTTTAGATTACATTAAACTAAAATCACTTTGTATATGTCATGCATGTTTACAATTCAAAATGACCATAGTCCCATTCAGTGGAAAAGGTGAAATAACCACAAATATTCATCATTTATTACATAAAAATTTCTGTATACAATTTCTATTTGATGCAAGGGGTGGGTACACATACTTTATAACTTTTGTTAAAGATTTATATCGATATGGATATGTATAGTCAATAAGGTATAATTTAGATTCTGTTTTATTATTTAATGAATTTATGAATGATGTTGAAATCCATCAGGGTAATACGATTAAGAAACTTCACTCAGTCATATGTTAAAATTATATGAATCAAGTCTTTAGTTTATTATTTATTGATGTTGGGATTCTATGTAAAATTAATCCGACATATACACCTTAGTATAATAGTTTAATTGAATGGAAGAACCACACATTTTTAGACATGGTATGCTCAATTATGATTTATGAGATTATTCCATTGTCCTTTTAGAGATTCACAATACAAACATTATATATAATTAAATGAGATCCAACTAAAGAAGAAGATTATATTCTATACCAATTTAAACATGTAATGAAACTTTTGTTGTCATAATTATTGGGGTGGGGACATAAAGCATTTGTTAAGGACCCTTCAGGTAACAAACATACACATTGAGGAAAAAAATATATCTTCATATGATATCCCATGGAAAAATAGATACTAAGTAGACAACCCTTCAGATAAAATGGTTGAGGTTGATTGGCATACCACAATCCTTAATAAGGATTATATCCCTATAAGAGACAATGGGAGAGATATAAAATCTTGTGAAGTCCAATTTGAAGATACAAAAGAGTTGGGATAAGAACAAATCCCAAAAACCTCCATGGATGAAAATTTTGTAGAGAAATATGTACCACATAGGATTATAAGTTTGGTTAGATAAAAATAAAGATATAGTTTTCTAGTCACCAATGATGGTGACTAATTATTAGTTTATAATAATTATCTTGTATCCTATAATGATGTATTATATTTCAAAGATGCTTCCTTGTGTCAAGACGCTATGAATTCTGAAATGGATTCCACGTACCAAAACCACGGTGGGATTTTGGTAGATCCGCTAGTGGATGTAAGACCCATTAGATGTAAATGGGTATTCAAAAATAAAATAGATATGGATTGATATGTTAGTACATATAAGGTATGAATGGTTGATAAAGGGTTAAAAAATGTCATGTAATAATAAATGATGATTTATTTTCACTTATTACAATGTAGAAATCCATCAAAATTCTATATGACATTACATATATACCTGAAAATAAATTTTGGAAAATAGATTTCAAAACAACCTACCTTAATGAAATACATTAGGAATATGTCTACATGAGACAACTCGAAGGGATTGTGACTAAAAATGATACTAAGAATGTCTACACATCGAAAATATTTATTTATAGATTAATGAAAAAACCCATGTTATGTAACATTTATTTTGATGAATCTATAATGAAATTCATTTTCATAAAGAACGAATTCATTCCTTGTGTCTATAATAGGTTTAGTGGGTGTGAATTCATTTTCACAATAGTAAATGTCGATGCCATATTAATTATTGGGTATGAAATACTAGTCTTACTAGATCATAAGGATTGGTTGAATAAATGATTCTCTATAAATGACATAAGAAACATAGCATATATTTTTGGGATTAATATACATCAGGATAGATCTAGGATGTTGCTCAGCCTATGTCAAGTTAAATATATTGACATGATACTAAGGATATTTAGTATGGAACAATTCAATAGGGTATTGTTTCTAATGTCACATGGAATACATATTGTGAGGAAAATGTGTCTTCATTTACATGAGGAATGATATATGATGGTAAGGATATCATACACATCTATGATCAGGTCGGTCTTGTATGTTATGCTACATACTAGGCTAGATGTAATCTATTCCTTGAACACAGTAAGAAGATACAGTGATGAACCTAGTGATCACCAATTGATGGATGTTAAGACAACCCTTAAGTATATGAGGCATACTAGGTATATATTTCTAGTCATTAGAGGAGATGATGACCTATTAATCATAGGATATTTGTACTATAATTACCAAAATGACCAAGATGATATTAAAGTTCAAATAGGATACATCTTCACTCTGAATAGAGGTTCTGTGATCTGTAGGTTCTCAAATAAAGATGTGATCATAGAATATATATTATATTCCCAATATATTATGGGTTAGGTGTAGATAAAAGAGAAATATGATTTCACTATTTCATCCAAATATTGATGTGTTACTTAGCTGTACATACCGTGACACATTATACTAGGTTAATACTATAGTGGAGGACCATGCAAAGGATCCAAGATCTTGTCAGAGGATGAAGTGCATACTTCAGATGCATTATCCATTTAGGGATTCTTCTTCTGAGTTGATGTAACAGTGAAAATAATATCCATGGAAGAAAATCTATAAAGCCCCATGATTGAATCCTTGACTCAACAGAAACAATATTATCATGTGAGGTTTATAAGGATGAAATTTATAGGATGTTGTATATAGTCCATGTGGGAGTCTCTTGAAGTCGGTGTTGTGGAAACAATTGTTTAAAATTTAATTACATGTGTATTATAATATTTAAATATTAATAAAACAATATATTATATACTTTCCTTAGTTCAATATGACTTTAATATAATAATGTCTTAGAGTATCTATTGGATTGATATAGTCATAACGGTTCCCCACTATGATGAGAACCCTGATATGCTATGAGTATATTGTTAAATATAGTTCTATTAAAAGATAACATACTATAATGGGACACATGGAAAATTTAATTTCTTGTGTGAGTACATGTAAGATGATGATACTTCTTCTCATGAAGTTCACTATAACATCCCAACATTATATACCACTAAATCGGTTCCCATACTGGTGGGTAACATGGCCTCAAGCACATCTCTCCATATGCCAGTGGCTTCTGACTAGCAGTGAGGGTCATAAGAGGTGATGGTGGGGAGATTATACACCCTTACCAGATATTCACAATTGAATTGTCATTGAATAGTCATGAGACAGTGTAAGAAGTTAATAACTAAATAAAATGTAGTGGAAGACAGATTATTATATAAACGATAAAATGTAGAAATCATCAATTTTTACAATAAATGAAAATATCACATGATATAGATATATATTTTAATGCTATAAACAGTGAAAAATTATTTTAAAAGCAATAAAAAATAAGGAAAAGACAAAAAAAATCCCATGAAGGATCTCCATGAAAATCCCAAGAACTACCTCAGTCCTTTGTTCCTAACTCCCAAGTACATGAAATATAGATAAAACTATAAGTCCAATAACTGAAATTATTTCTCGAGTAACAAGGGTATTAGAGAAGGGTGTGAGAAATAAATAATAGTAGGTCATTACCCACAGTGTATAGCCCAATCGTGAAAAAAATATAAATTAAATAGTGTGTAGAAATTCATAAATAACGTAAGAAGTCCAGTATAACTAAATACCCATGTAACTTCTTCAGCCCTCAACTAGTTTCCAAACATATAGATATTTTATTAAATTATTATTATGTGTTTATGAATAAGTAACATGTTAGAAATATCGAACGTTTCATGATGTTAGAATGAAACCATAATTGATAATTAATATGAATTGGTTCCATGGTATTAAAAAAGGAATCTTATACCTTAGGGGTCTCTAATTCAGTAGAATAATAGTATAGAAAAGGTTAAGAGTGTAATAAAATGATCATAGTCCAAGGAATTCTAAATAAGATTCCATCTCAATCTGAGGCGATCAGGGAAGATATAATTAGGCTAAGCAGTAATTGGACACCAAGGGATTTAACCCTAGAATATACATATCAATGCTGGATCAAGGAGTTTATCCAAGAAATAGTATTATAGTATATGATGTCTCTTATTGTATCATATGAGGAATGAATGGATAGTTATGGACCGGGTTCCA
Source organism: Viscum album (assembly GCA_963277665.1). Taxonomy (NCBI): domain Eukaryota; kingdom Viridiplantae; phylum Streptophyta; class Magnoliopsida; order Santalales; family Viscaceae; genus Viscum; species Viscum album. The sequence continues at coordinate 1,012,262,402 of OY728131.1, forward strand.
GTTGGGTTTTATCTAAGGAAATATATATCCTTAATTCAGAATGGGGTTCCCGAGTGCTCAAGGAATCCCTCTTAGTAATCCAAAGAGAAATCAATTCAGGACACTCTTCTTTGATAAGGATGTAATATATAATTTCAATTGGATGAATTCTTTCATTTAATTAGTATGACAACTCCATGTAACAAGAAGCCCTTCATTTGATCTATTTAATGTGTATTCCATAATCAAGTCCCATTCCGCTATCTTCCATTAATGTTGTAAGGGGTGATATGCACATGTAAACAATTATTCATTTAGGAACCAGAGCCAATCCATGGAATTACAACATGAGAATCCTTATATCACCCATTTTATAATTATAATAAACAACTGAGTGTGTCAATGGAATTCTTACTAGGGAATCCATGTATCTCCCAAGATATATTATCATTCAATACATTTGAAATTATTTAATAAATTCATTTGAAGGTTCATTTTAATGCATGAACTATTTCTTTTAATTTACCTCATTCAATATAAAAAAATTATTTCAATTGTATTTATAGGGGTATATTGGTCAATTGGGAGGTTTCATTGGAAACTTTAATCATCTACACATTTAATTACAATCTAAAAACTGGGATAAGTACTTAGATGGTGACATGGATCATTAATAATTTTAAAAGGGAAACTCTATGTTTCTAATACCATTACGTTCCATGTTTGTAATATTCCATAAATAAAACACAACATTGACTAATTTAAAAAATAGAAGGTCAATAAGGTAGGACACATCAAAGTTTATGACTATATTTTTATCTTGAAGGTAGAACACCTCGGTTAGATGGGTTTTATTATAAAACACGACTTTTTCTCAAATGAATCATTTATCATAATTAAGAAGTTCGTTCCAAAATATCAGTTCAACTATTCAAGAGGAATTAATTAATCAACTAATGCATTCATAAAAATAAAAGGGAAATGTTAATTACCCAACCTCAAGAGATGGAGAAACAACTTCTTTATAATTATAGAATTCATCCACTCGCACACACATAATGTAGATACACGCAGCTTGATGTACATGAACATTAAATTAATTTTGCGGAATACTTAATACATAACAAAAACAGACACACAAGGACCGTAATAGTTTAGTGTCTTTGGAAACATGGAACACAATCTTCTAATCGTGGTGAATGATCTTCAACATCTCCCACAAAAATATTCCACTTTTTTTCTTACCTGAAACCTTTATTTATATCCTGGGGAAAAGAAAACATAAAAAGGGTGATCTCAAATGCTCAGTAAGGGTATGCATGGATAAAATAAAACATACCATATACATTTGAACTTAAAAACATGAACATATTGTTTAAACATCAAAAGCTTGAGCAATGACATAAAAAATGGAAGTACGTATGACATAGATCATAAAGAAACATTAAGAATTATAAAATATCATGGAAATGATACATGTAATTGTGGTAACCATTAAGCACATGATATGATTCCATATTATCCACGACATTGCTACCAAGACCATCTTAGTGGACAAAGTCCCTTTCTGAATCGAGTTCACTCCTCGATCCAGACCTGTATTGCTGAACTAGTTTAACTTGTCATTCCAGCCATGTCTATCTCATGAGATATTAATCTTTACCCAATGCATTGGAGGGAGATATAGGTCCCACCCATCTCATAATGAAATCATTCTTACTTGTGCCGCAAAATAAACATAAAACATTCTTCATAACCCAAAGAATAAAATGGGTTTCATAAACGTCATTCCATCATAACATAATCCATATAAAACAAATGGATATCATTTCATCATAAGAAAAGTGAAACCATGTAAATCATAGAGACATTATACTTGAAACATATACATATTAAATAATGTCATCTTAGATTAGTAATGGTTTTTATAAAACACTTGAAATGAATTCTTGAGGAAAATATCATTTCTTCTTCAAAATCATTCTCTTTTTACAAAATGTCATGCAATTATAAAAGAAAAGGATTTTGTTGAAAATAGTCATGAAATATTTTGGTGGATGGTTCATAAAAATAAGGCTTTATAAAACTGTAAAAATCCATTTGTGCCGTATAAGTTTAAAAAACATTCTTCTCGTACTTTTACTAGAAGAGTAAAAAAGTAACTCGTAACGTAAACAAAATAATGATTCCTTACATACCATGTGGTAAAAGTAAAAATGGGTAAAAATGACATTAAACATACATAAAAAAACTTTTATGAAACATGGACATGGATGATAACAATAACCCCAATAAATACTTACATATAAGAAATCTCGGATAAAAAATGAGATTTGAAAAATTATCCCTTACCTTATGTCCAATATGCTTCGTAGGTATCTGAACCTCCTGTATAATGATTTAAATAATTTCATTGACTTATTACAGAATCATATTCATTGTTATGATATCATATATGGTTCACTTATTACATTATATTACCCATTCTTTTGTAAATTCCATGTTAAAGAGCGTTTTGGGTAAAATCATTTCATTTGTCGTCCGTGTTTTGACTTGTAATTATTCATATAATCACTTAGATCATGATTACATAATTACAGAATATAAAACATGATTTATAGGTAATATATATTCAGAATATACATATATATAATAGATCGATAAATGGAAAGAAATACACCGTTCATGGAGACGGTGGGCCGTACATACGCATGATCGCTGTTTTCGTTTCCTTATTGAGTTGAATAGAATTAAGTAGATGACATACATATATATATATATATATATAAATCCAGTAGCTTTATAATGTCATATATTTCATTATTATTGCTTATATATACTTTATAATCATTCTTAAATGGATAACATGGAGAATGAATCTCATCGCGTCGTGGAGACGGTAGTCCGTATGTACGCACGAGCGATGATATCGTTCCCATAATTATTTAATTGAATTGAAGAGGATGAAACAATATATCAGAATCATAATGATTTTATAATAACTATGTATAGTTATTCTTTACACCATTATACCCATCCAAGTAAGGTGGTGTTGGAAAAATAGATTACACCACGGCGTGGAGACGGTATTCCGTATGTACGCACGTGCAGTGATTTCGTTTTCTGTAGAATGGATAGATGGTGAAATAGGGTTGTTTCATAATTATAATAAAATATCAGTATATGAGCAATACTGATGTTTTTACTTCATAATGAAACAACTAACGAAGAAGAAGTTGAAGAATAAATAAGCTTGATATAATCGGTAGAAGAGATTACCTCTTCTACGACGCACCTCCTTTAAACTTCTTCTTAGAGCACTAGGGTTGGTCTTTTGAGAAGACCAGTACCTCAATAAGGTTTCTAGGGAAGTGTGGAAGATAATTTTTCAGTGTTTGTCCATGCATGAAGGCTCAATGTGGTGTGAGAAAGAGAGGGAGGAGGTGCCCTTTTATAAGGGAGGAGAGGGGCACCTTTGGAAATCTTAAAAATATTAATTTATAATAAATCTAAACCCACTTAAAAACGTCCAAATATGACTCATATTCGAATATAAAATGAGATAGGGTTGTAATATCATCAAACAATAAAATTTAGACATGTTAAAAAATTATTATAAACATTATCAACTTGATTCATCCTTACTTAATCAATTTAATTTTATTTGTGGTGATAACATTATAAATTTTAAATTATAACAAACAATTACTTATTTGTTGTGAATTGTCCATAATTGGATACTTTAAAACATTTTAGACCATATAAATTTAAATTTATAATTTTTTAATATTTTTGTGATTTTTAAGCAATTTTATAATATGTTATTTTTATAAAATAAAAATAGTGTCAATTTTGACACTATTCATTAATTTGAATTTAAATAAAATATATACAGAATATATGTTCGAACTAAAAGCTTTAATATATTCATAAAAGGTCATATATATCTATTAAATTAGTGGAGCACATTAAATATTTCATATAATATTTATTTTAATATTTTTAAAACCATTTATTTGGTTTATCTCTTAATAAAATAATTACTACAACATTTTTGTATAATTATTTAATATACATATTTGTTACATAAAAATTAAAAATAAAATCATATGATGAAGATAAATCTATTACCTTTCACAATAATAATTTTAATCGAATTTATCATCTTAATATCGCAATATTTAAATTGTTTAATTATGAAGGTGACAACTTTGGAATCATTTAAAATAAAATAATATAAGTGTCATAATCACTTTTATAAGACTCCAAACGGTTATTTATTATGTCATTAGATGATTATGGAATAGATATACACTAAAAATAAGTTTTGGTTTGGTTTTTGGGCCTTTTAATGGGTATTATTATTTCAATAAAAACTATATTACTGATTTTTCACTTAATAAATAATTTTTGCATCATTAATGTTTAACCTTTAATGATAATTATTTAAACACTAAATAAATCTAAATAAATTATCATGATGTAGATACGTTTATTAGCTTTCTGGAGACTATTCATGTTCGAAGTTTTATTATGTTTATAACTAATGTAATATTATTATACTTATAAGATTTAAGAGAGTGACATGTTGTCACTTTCTTTGGTTTTAATAATAATTAAATTATTTTCATAGTCAAAAGACCCTAAAATGAATCTAATCTGACCCTTAGGTGATATCGGCCGACTTTTAGTCATACAATTGAATTTTGTCATGTGTTAGGGAAATTTTATAATGTTATATTCACCATTAATTTCCCGATTTACCTTTAACTAAGGTAAATAAAATTTACCGTAGTCACTATTCATAGTTCCCAAAAATAAAAAATAGCCTATTAACAAATTTTAGACCTACTGATTACAAATATGGAATCAATTTTTTCAAATTCAATACACAGAAGTTGCAGAAATTAAATTAATATTAATCCTGTTTTCGAATGAAAACGAGTTTTTGTTTAAAACATTGCAAAAGATTGAATTGATTTAACCTACGAATTAATTTTCAAATCAATGGTAATGACATACATTATAATAAATAGTAAAAATATTTTCTATTTATACTTTAAAACCATTCAATATTATAATTTAACCACATATGTTATTACGATGAAAAAAGTTGTTTTTAATTAAAATATAACGTGTTTTTACTATTCATTAAATTATGAAAGTTATCAGAATAATATGAAAAATTTATCCAAGGTAAAATTTTATATCCTGATTCTAAAGAATAATTTTATTTTGTAAAATTGAACTTATAAACATGTAAAATACTAGATTTAATGTGGGTGTGCCATAAAAAGGCGGCAAAACTGCATTTTTTGAAAAATACTTATTTTACCCGAATTTTTTTTTGTTCTTATAACATGTTCTAGAAAATGTGTAAGATGAATAATAATGTTATAAAATTCAAAATTTATTTAATACTATTCATAACAGCTAGTTCATAATAATATTATAATAATATATCTTTGTTTAGTAAAACTCGGTATTGCGTACAACACACGCTATCGAGGAAGGTCGTGATTGCGTGTAATGCAAGCCAAGTCAGGGTAGCGTGTAGTGCACGACTCCTTTGTTGCTGCGTATAACAAAATACATTGAATATATATATATATACTCAATGTTTCATAGAATAAATACTGTCAAACAAACATGAAATTGTGTGTAACACGATCCAGGATTAGTGTTGCGTATATTGCAAGCTAATACGGTGTTACATATAGCGCAAGATAATCTTCGTGTATCGTACAATAGAAGATATGAAAGAAACTACAAAAAATATATCTTATAAAATCTCGGGTTATTACATTCTACCCCCCTTAAAATGAATTTCACCCTCGAAATTTGTCGGGGTTATAAATGGTTTTCTACATGAAAGTTTCTTTAATTGAAACCCACATCGTAAAAAGGAATACCAAAACTTATCTTTATAAACTATAGTATGAAACGTAATAGTTACCCAAATAAACTAATGACTGGGTTTCCACATAGGATAACATAGGTGAAAATATGGATATGGAAGAAAAATCTAACCATCAAGTTCTAAAGGAGAGTGGTAGAGAACATGGCTATGAAAAAGCCAACAATCACAAAGCCATAGATTTTTGATGATCTAAGGTACCATCTGGTTCATCGGATATAAGGTCACTAAAACTACATTTTTGGTTTTCATGATCATTTCCCTAAAGTTGATAAATTAAAAGAAATACTTACATGATTTTGGTACAATCTGATTTTTGTTCGTGAATTGAAAAATTTCCACTTCATCCCTTAATGAAATAAATTTGAATTTGTTATTCGTGATGTGTTAGAAGATCATGTGATTGAATGATGGGTCATTCCATCTATTTCAAAAAAAAAGGTTGGAAAAAGTTATAAGTCCATCATATGGTTAGATTAATCGTATATGGTTCCAAAAATGAACTTATACTTCATATATCATATCACTTAATAAAATAAAACTAGTTTCTACTAACAAGGGACTTCTTGTAGGTTAGTGGTAGGCGATAAAGGTCAGTCGCACTTAGGTTGTGGGTTCGATTCCCACAGCCTTGTCTGACACGATGGGCTGTCTCCAGTCTTGCTTGTTGTCCTTTTTCTAAAACTACATTACTATAACATCCCATGAATAATATCGAAAAAAGTTCTATCCTTAAACAATACTAACTTATTTCCAACATAATCCATTCCAATCTTTCGGCTTATCTAAAATACTTCGGTCCAAGCTCATAGTATAAAGAAATGATTACTTGAAATGTCACATAACAATCACGTTAATTCCATCATTTATCACCCATATATCATAAGATATATCTTGTTGGTCAAATTAAAAACCTGTTAATACCTTAATCATGTATTCTCTTGAAAAATGAATACCCATTTAACCTTAGTGAAAACATGAATGCTATCAAAAGTTAACTCTTTCCACATACCAATATCACAATATTTCTATATAATCAAACCATAATATCACTTAGTCCTTAAATCAGTCATGAGCTCATGAATACAATCAAACATCTCATTATCTTCTTATCCCTTCATTATGCGCATATAATCTACATTCCAAAAATTTTGGAATAACCTTCGATGGTTACCAGTACCATTCAACATATACTTTCATATACTTTAGAAAAAACAATAGTGTAACAATCCTTAGATGATTCTTTATTCCATAGTACCATACATTATTCTTTATAAACATACAATCATTCCACTAACTTCTTAAACCACTAGCTGAGCATCATCTTTTATTTCATCTCATATTTCATATGTAGTCTCTTCATAATCATCCACATAAATACTACCTGTATGACCATGCTAATTCTCTTCATGAGATTTTCCCTTAGGGCATTGGTTTTCATAATTCCCATACATTCCACATTTAAAACATCTAATCATTGTTGATTTCATTTCAACACCATTATCTTTGTCTATGGTGTTAACTGAACCTTTTACATTGCAATTACTGGCTTTTTGTCCTTCTTTTCCACACCCAAATCATCTTCCATTTCCTTTGAAACTATCTCCCTGATGCCTCTTCCCACATGATTTACATGAGGGAAATTGAACTTTCTTTCCTCTATGATCATCATGAAACTCCATCTTTTAATTATTATATGAGTCGGGAAACTTACCAAAGTTGATATTATTGTTCATATTATGAGATTTCTGATTAGTCATAATAATTATGTTTGGACTTCCAAATCCCATTTCATTTGGTTTCTCATGAATAATATCATTCAATTGTCCGTCGTATCCTCCATTATCGTGAATCTTCATGTTTACAGCCATTTTCTAAAACAAAAAAAGAATAGTGTGAGAGGAAAAAATCATGCTAGGGAAGAAAACATAGTAAAGGGGAAGTAACCTCAATATCTATTATCATAGGTTAAATTCTATGATCATTACCGTAGTTCTAGGACTATATCCTATACGTATACTTATCCTTAGGGATATCCCTAGACAAAACGTAGAAATATCTCTAGGGATCTCACTAACGTTTTCTCATCATAGTTTCCAAAGGTTGACTAAACCTTTCCTCTGATTCCAAATGTAGAGACCCGTAGCTTGACGTACATGAACATTACATTACTTTTACGGAATACTTAATACACAACAAAAACAGACACACAAGGATAGTAATAGTTTAGTGTCTTTGTAAACATGGAACATAATCTTATAATCATGGTGAAAGATCTTCAACATCTCCCATAAAGATCTTCCCCTTTTTTTCTTACCTAAAACCTTTCTTTATATCCAGGGGAAAAGAAAACATAAAAAGGATGAGATCAAATTCTCAGTAAGGGTAAGCATGGATAAAATAAAACACGCCATATACATTTGAACTTAAAAACATGAACATAATGTTTAAACATCAAAAGATTGAGCAATGACATAAATCATGGAAGTGCGTATGGCATAGATCATAAAGAAAAATTAATAATGATAAAATAGAATAGGAATAAAACATGTAATTTTGGCAACAATTAGGCACATGATATGATTTCCATATTAGCCAAGGCATTGCTGCCAAGACTATATTAGTGGAAAAAGTCACTTTCTGAATCGAGTTCACTCCTCGTTCTAGTCCTGTATTACTGAACCGGTATAACTTGTCGTTCCAGCCATGTCTATCTCATGAGATATAAATCTTTACCCAATGCATTGTAGGGATATATAGGTCCCACCCATCTCATAATGAAATCATTCTTACTTGTGCCACAAAATAAACTTAAAACATTCATCATAACCCAAAGAATAAAATGGGTTTCATAAACATCATTCCATCATTACATAATCCATATAAAACAAATGGATACCATTTCATCATAATAAAATTGAAACCATGTAAATTATAGAGACATTATACTTGAAACATATACATATGAAATAATGTCATCTTAGATGGAAAATGGTTTTGATAAAACACTTGAAATGAATTCTTGAGGAAAATATCCTTTCTTCTTCAAAATAATTCCCATTTTACAAAATGTCATGAAATTTTAATAGAAAAAGACTTTGTTGAAAATAGTCATGAAATATTTTGGAGGAGGCTTTATAAAACCATAAAAATCAATTCGTGTCGTATATGTTAAAAAAACATTATTCTCGTACTTTTACCGGAAAAGTCAAAAAGTACCTCATAACGTAAACAAAATAAATATTCCTTACATACCATGTAGTAAAAGTAAAAATGGGTAAAAATGACATTAAACATACATAAAAACACTTTTATAAATCATGGACATGGATGATAACAATAACCCCAGTAAATACTTATGTATAAGCAATCTGAGATAAAAAAAATGAGATTTGCAAAATTATCCCTTACCTTATGTCAGATATGCATTGTATGTATCCGAACCTCCTGCATAATGATTTAAATAATGTCATTGACTTATTACAGAATCATATTCATTGTTATGATATCATATATGGTTCACTTATGACTTTATATTACCTGTTCTTTTGTAAATTCAATGTTAAAGAGTGTTTTGTGTAAAATCCTTTCATTTGTCGTCTGTGTTTTGACTTGTAGTTATTCATATGATTACATAGATCATGATTAATTAATTACAGAATATAAAAAATGATTTATATATAATATATATTCAGAATATACATATATATAATAGATCGATAAATGGATAGAAATACACCGTTCATGGAGACGGTAGGCCGTACGTACACATGAACGCTGTTTTCGTTTCCTTATTGAGTTGAATGGAATTAAGTAGATGACATAAATATATATATATATATATACATTAGATTTATGATGTCATATATTTCATTATTATTGCTTATATATTCTTTATAATCATTCTTAAATGGTTAACATGGAGAATGAATCTCATTGCGTCGTGGAGACGGTAGTCCGTACGTACGCACGAGCGATGATATCATTCCCATAATTACTGAATTGAATTGGAGAGGATGAAACAATATATAAGAATCATAATGATTTTATAATAACTATGTATAGTTATTCTTTACACCATTATACCCATCCAAGTAAGGTGGTGTTGAAAAAACAGATTACAGCACGGCGTGGAGACGGTATTCCGTACGTACGCACACGCGGTGATTTCGTTTTCCATAGGATGGATAGATGGTGAAATAGGGTTGTTTCATATTTATTATAAAATATAAGTATATGAGAGATAATGATGTTATTACTTCATAATAAAACAACTAATTAAGAATAAGTTGAAGAAGAAATATGCTGGAAATAATCAGTAGAAGTGATTACCTCTTCTTCGACGCACCTCCTTTAAACTTCTTCTTAGGGCACTAGGGTTGGTCTTTTGAGAAGACTAGTAACTCTATAATGTTTCTATGAAAGTGGGGAAGAGAATTTTTCAGGGTTTTTCCTAGCTTGAATGCTCAAATTTGTGTGAGGAAGAGAGGGAGGAGGTGGCCTTTTATAAGGGAGGAGAGGGGCACCTTTGGAAATCTTAAAAATATTAATTTATAATAAATTTAACCCCACTTAAAAACCTCCAAAAATGACTCATATTCGAATATAAGATGACATAGGGTTGTAATATCATCAAACAATAAAATTTAGACATGTTAGGAAATTATTTTAAATATTATAAACTTGATTTATCTTTACTTAATAAATATAATTTTATTTGTGGTAATAACATTCTAAATTTTAAATTATAATAAAAAATTACTTATTTGTTGTCAATTGTCAATAATTGGATACTTTATAATATTTTAGACCATATAAATTTAAATTTATAATTTTTAAATATTTTTGTGATTTTTAAACAATTTTATAATATGTTATTTATATAAAATAACAATAGTGTCAATTTGGACACTATTCATTTATTTGAATTTAAATAAAATATATACAGAATATATGTTCTAATAAAAAGCTTTAATAGATTTATAAAAGGTCATTGGTATCTAGAAAATTAGTGCAGAAAATTAAATAGTTAATATAATATTTATTTTATTATTTTTAAAACCATTTATTTGGTTTATCTCTTAATAAAATAATTACTACAACATTTTTGTATAATTATTTAATATACTTATTTGTTGCATAAAAAATCCTATGATGAAGATAAATCTATTACCTTTCACAATAATAATTTTACTCGAATTTATCATCTTAAAATCCCAATATTTAAATTGTTAAATTATGAAGGCGACAACATTGGCATCATTTAAAATAAAATAATATAAGTGTCATAATCACATTTATAAGACTCCGAATGGTTATATATTAGGTCAATAGATTCTTATGGTATATATATACACTAAAAATAAGTTTTGTTCAGGTTTGTGGGCCTTTTAATCGGTATTATTATTTCAATAAAAATTATATTACCGATTTTTCACTTAATAAATAATTGATGCATCATTAATGTTTCACCATTAATGATAATTATTTAATCCCTAAAAAAATATAAATAAATTATAATGATTTAGATAATATTATTAGATTTCTGGAGACTATTCATGTTCTATGTCTTATGATGTTTATAACTAAATTAAAATTATTATACTTATAAAATTTAAGAGAGTGACATGTTGTTACTTTCATTGGTTTTAAAAATAATTAAATTATTTTCATGGTAAAAAGTCAATAAAATGAATCTAATCCGACCCTTAGGTGATATCGTTCGACATTTAGTCATACAAGAGAATTTTGGCTTGTGTTATGGTAATTTTATAATATTATATTCACCCTTAATTACCTGATTTACCTTTAACTATGGTAAATAAAATTTACCCTAGATTCTATTCATAATTCCCAAAAATAAGAAGTAGCCTATTAACATAATTTGGACTCACTGATTCCAAATATGGAATCCATTTTTTTAAATTCAATACATAGAAGTTTCAGAAATTAAATTTAAATTAATCTCGTTGTCGAATGAAAACGTGTTTTTGTTTAAAACATTGCAAAAGATTGAATTGATTTAACCTACGAATTCAATGTAAAATCAATGCTAATGACATAAATTATATTAAATGGTAAAAATATATTCTATTTATACTTTAAAACCATTTAATTTTCTAATTTAACCACATAAGTTATTATGATGAAAAAAGTTGTTTTTAATTAAAATATAGCGTGTTTTTACTATTCATTAAAATATGAAAGTTATCAGAATAATATGAAACATTTATCCAAGGTAAAATTTTATATCCTAATACCAAAGAATAATTTTATTTTGTAAAATTGAACTTATAAAAATGTCAATAACTATATTTAAAGTGGGTGCCCCATCAAAAGGCGGAAAAACTGCATTTTTTGAAAAATACTTATTTTACCCGAAAATTTTATTTTGTTCTTATACCATGTTCTAGAAAATGTGTAAGATGAATAATAAGGTTATAAATTTCAAATTTTAGTTAATAATATTCATAACGGATAGTTCATAATAATATTATAATAATATATCGTTGTTTAGTAAAACTCGGTATTGCGTACAACACACGCTATCGAGGAAGGTCGTGATTGCGTGTAATGCAAGCCAAGTCAGGGTTGCGTGTAGTGCACGACTCCTTTTTTGCTGTGAATAAAAAAATACATTTCATATATATATATACTAAATGTTTTGTAGAATAACTACTATCAAACAAACATGAAATTGTGTGTAACACGATCTAGGATTAGTGTTGTGTATACTGCAAGCTAATACGGTGTTGCGTATAGCGCAAGATAATCATGTTGTATCGTACAACAAAAGATATGAAAGAAATTAAAAAGGATTTATCTTATAAAACCTCGGGTTATTACACATAACATCCTATATACATACACCTACATACATACTTACATACATATATATATATATATATATATATATATATATATATATATATATATATTAACCCAATACATGTTTTCCCTATTCCCTGAGGGAATCCACTAATGGAAGATACATACATATATATATATATATATACATATTTATACCTATGTATGTGCATGTGAGCCCTCTAAATTTATTATAATTCCCTGTATCAATTTACAAGCCTCCCAAACACAAAACGACCACAATTTAGAGGGTGATAAACAATGAAGTGACTTTAAAACATATCCCAAAATGATGTTGATGGACCAAAATTATCCAAACCACTAATCCTTCAATGGTGGTGCCAGAGCTCACATGAACATGACCCGAGAGGCCATTCTGACAGCCTATCAAACGAATAAACAATGCAACTAAAAGGTAACCATTTCATATGGTTCTGTCGAAATTTTCAGGATAATGGGTATATCAACACATGGCTGGAAATTGGGAGGATAAGGGAGATTTCACCATACCATGAATATTTGAACAATAAATATGAGGATATAATGGAAGGAAGACGATTCGGGTGGAGGGAAGAATGGGTTCAAGAATGCGATTGAGGGGACCCCCTAGGGATTCATTGTGAGTGAGTGAGGAAGGGAGAGTGAGGGTTTGTTATATTTTCAATTTTTTAAATTTAATTTAATTTCAATAACTAATTTAAAACATATACACACACTACATTATTTACTCCACATGATTTGGAAAATTGTGCGCAAACCATGTGGCACACGCTATATAAGAAACACTACATTCATGGTTACTCCGACATGGTTATCCTAACAGTGCATAGTGTGTGCGATGAAAATTGAAAATTTATTACCTAAAAACAATAACTGTGTGTCCTAGGTGCATGGATTGGAAAACTGTGTGCAACCCATGTTGCATTATCTATCCACCAGAAAAAAAAAGTTTCATGATTACATACAATGGGCCGCACCGTTTTAGACAAACCATGTCTCCCCTAAAGGACCTTAAAACCTTTATTTCCCAGCTTGGTGCTCCAAAAACACATCAAGCCACCCTAGTAACTCCTCAATACTTTAACCAATCCCAAAAACATCACTTTTAGAGGATTCTATTCTCATAATTCTATTCTAATGTTCGGTTTAAAATTTTGTATGTCTCATAAGAGAAAAAGTTCAAAAACTGTCTCATATTTGAATGGTTAAAAAGAAACCGACTCTAAAATGTCCCCACCATAAAACGTTGTAGACCTGAGAATACTACGAAATCAAAGAAAAAAAATCACCCTTCCTTTGATGGTGAAGAGGTACCATTCCAAAGGATTCATTGTGTTTCTATTTCCCAAAACACCTCTAATCAATTGTTATACATTCTTCACTTAGACCTTTAAAAACCATGACTATTCTCATGGTCAAACCAAAAAACGAAAATTGATCTTCTACATGACCGTTTAGATAAATAAATGATCACATTATCATCTCGACAAAAATCAGTCCTATGGTTCTCCCCACCAGAGGTCGTAACGTTCAAAAGTGCCAATTCCAAGCCATTATACCTCTACTATCGGAATTTCTATAAAAATCATTCCCCTAAGCCTCCTTATCATGTTCCAAGAATTTAATCATTAAATAGAACATTTTAATCCAAATCAAACTTTTAGAAACTCATCTTGAATGATTTTTAAGAAGACACTACCGAACATAAAACCACACATTCCTTCACCTAGAAACGTGCTCTAAAATGGCTCTTTACAACAGTAAAAATTGAATTTAAAGAAAAAAATATGAGTCAAGCCACATTTATGACATACCTCAAACATTAATAGAATAGGTGGATGGTGAAATAAAAGAAATAGATGGTGTCTGTGATTCTGAAAAAAGAATTCCTATTTGGGAGCACAAGAATCACTCAGGGCTTATCAAGCATTGATAAGAACCACATTTTAGTGTGCATCGTTGATAAAGATCACCCAATAAGTTCGACATATTTTAATGTTTTTCTGTGGAATCAGATCGATTCTCTCTTAGTGCATCTTGGATGACAAGAATATAGGGGATTATCATATCTTTAAATGGTAACTGTAAGAGGATTGAAACAGTTTCCTATCAAACACACCAAACTACTGGATGGAAAAACAGTCAAACCACAACTGGTTTACATTAGGGAAGAAGATCGTCTTCACCAGCTTACGCAAAAACATCAAACTGAATGCATTCCATTACTACCCAAGGAATTATTTTGTCACTATTTATTTAACCACTTATGTCCTCCCAACTAATGGTGTTTTCATGAGGTTGCATACACATTAAACCATTTCTAATTTGTGTTGTCGAGCAAGCACTATCATAATACCACACCTGAACGTATCAAATAAATTCAGGAAAAACCCATCCAATTACCAATGATCGACATAGTTTCTGATCCTTCTACATGGAATGAATCATTTACAAAGATAAATAGGACACCCCCACCTAAACCGTTCCCTAAGTATAAAAGGATAGAACACTAGTTGTTCATAAGAACTCTGGTCCAAAAACACCTTAAACGAACGCCTAACGCTCCCCTGATCCACACTCACATATGTCAAAGAATACTAGGAAAGAAATACAAAGATGACTAGCATGTCAAAACTCCCTAGTATTTATAATATCCATCCCATGAATTGGGAATAATTTGATTCCTTATCACAAAGTTCTCTCTACTTAGAGATGACCCGATCCAATACTCAACACCACAAGAGATTTATTTCTGAATCTCATTTCCTCAAACAACCATTATTATGGATAAATTCATATCCAATTGTCCATTAATAATATTAATAATGGGTTCAATTACTTACAATGAAACCAATTATGCTTGAGGCATGTATTACTAGATAAAAATGAGCATTACCAGATGCTCATGCCCAAAAAAGGCCAACAAACACAAAGATCACCCATCTAAATAGTGATGTCACTAGAAATAATGAGTCCAGTGTGGGACAACAGTACCTGAATGGACCCAAATGATAGAAATATCATCGTACAAAAAAGGAACTATAACACTAAGTGATTTAACCACCATGGGATAACAACTTATGAGAAACAACCATCGACCCAAGAATTTGTTCATGCAGAAAAAATGTCATAGGCTCAAGATCATAACATTAAATCCATTACTAGGGATAGGAATGCCTGTGTAAGACTATCACAATTCTATTCCAAGGAAACTCAAAAGATAAAAACAACATTCCCAAAAAGGGGGTTTTTAAATAGTTGTAACCACTCCAAGTTTGATTTCAAATCCCTATATATTTAATCACATTTAATCTTTAATCATAAAAATATTTAATATGTACATCATGTACCAATTTTCAAAACAAATTAAAGTGTACATGAGTTTATCCAATACCCCAAGGGAAACAGGAATGCTTTATATAACCTCCCTCTGATTCATTGAACAGTTATTAAAATCCTTTCATATATTAGGAAACATCAAAAACAATTTTTTTAAATTATAGTGACCTATGAGGGTCCTAATTAGCCTACCTGAGTTCCCTAGAAACCAAGAAAATAACAGTTTCTCGCATATTAATGTTTTCAATCACCCAAATGTGTTATTACACAAGACTATTCTCCAACTAACACACTTAGGTCCCGTTTTATATTTAAGCATTTCACCAATTCATTTCTGGTTAAAACTAAATAGCTATCACATTTATAATTATTCAAACATAACATTGTCTTTACATTAATTATGGGTTTCTATTTACCAATCCAATAAGTGACCATACACTCCATAATTTGAAAATTGGATTCCATTTATCGAAACAAACAACATTTCAGATTTTAGCAAGCTCATATACAATGGTCCAGTTATATGGGTGGCCATCTACCAATCGATAAAGTGCACATACACATAACAGGTGGCGTTTGGATCCTAATAAATTTCATCCAACAAATTTATCCCATTAACTCAATTACATCAAAACAATATAGTCTTGTCATTTTAAGATGATAACACAAGGTAGACATGCTACATGCACAAAATCCAGGATTATTAACACCTAAGCGTGTTGTAGAAACAGGCATGTTAATAAACATAACAACATGGGATAGCATTCAAGGAACTCAATAATATCAGCATTCAACCTATTAATGCAGTTACATGGCTTGGAATTTTAATTGAATATGAATCCCTATGTGTTTATTATGATGCATTTATTGTTACATCTTAACCTTAATGGTCCAAGGGTAAAATAACATAAACAAAAATTTGCAAAAGCATCATATGTAATGCCCTGACCCCAGTTACCTAGATTTGGTTCCTTATTACATAACATTGGAATGATCACAAGAAAGATCAAATCTCGAAAGACCGATAGGTTTAGTAGCCTTGGAAACACTAGATATATTCAATATCTTACATTAAATCATAAAGTGAAAAACTACTACAACAACATATTGTCTCTATATTCCACACTCATATCACCACATAATATCCCTGCAGGTCATTCATAATTTACTTCTTCACTTCCTGGGAAAATAAAACATAGAAAAGGGGTGAGCTCAAATGCCCAGTAAGGATAACAATATAGCAGAAACTTTCATAAATAATAATAAACATTTAAGGCAATGTATAACTAAAACAAAAGACTTTTTAATCTTGAACTTCAACATAGTATGGAAAAAGTAAAATGAAATAATTCCACTTACCTATTCACATGGATATTCTACTAATCGAATAATCGCATGCAATATCAATAACCACTTTCATAATGATGGCATGCATAATGCCAGACTATCATAACCACATAGTCAAAGGCCTCGTGCCAAGACTAAAAATAAGATATTGTCAAGGCCTTGTGCCAAGAAACTAGTTTGTCTCATGAGACCTACCGATGCATCAAGGAGCTATATCGGGCTCCACCCTTCACATATTAAGTACAATGCATTCCCATATGAAAAGGATTAAACATAACATAAACATTCGTATTAAAACTAGCATAGGAAATGTCAATAATTTCACCATAAACTATGAACGGTATAAAAATAGCACATCCATAGTCAAACAAATCACAAAACCTTCAATACAATATAGAAGTTTTGTATCATAATATATCAACTTCAAATAAGCGTAAAATCCATCAAAGGATATTGACATAGATGAAATCAAAACTCTTTTTAGAGAAATATCTCTTTCTCTTTTAAATTCATTTAAGTGTATTATATTTATGAAATAAAACATTTTCTTTGAAAATATTCTTATAATCTTGTAAGGTAAGCTTCGACGATTTTATACCCGTGGAAAATAGCCGCACCCGCCATATAAGTTAAAAAAACATTCTTACCTTAATTTTGTCGAAAAGGTTAAAAAGAACATTGTTTGGAAAATGACAGAAAGATGCCTTTATAAACCTTTTATAAAAAGTCAAACAAGGGTATAAATGACTTTAACCCATATTCTAGTAAATAGTAAAAATGTTTTGAAATTCCTTTTTAAGAAACATGGATGTGGATGATAAAGAGATGCCAGTAGATTATTACGTATAAACAACCTCGGATAATGAAGAGATTGTGAAATAAACCATACCTTGTACTTTTCCTTGGTTGGTGTAGGTTAACCTCCGGTATAATAGTGAAATAATTGTTATTAAATTATACACGAATCATATAAATTCATATGATATCATATATGATCTTTTAACATTGGTTTGTTAATAATATCTTAGTATTATCGTCGTTTCGGGTGTTAACTTACTCGTTTTCTATTATATTTTTTGTTACATAAGCCTTGTTTGTCATGGATAGGATGTATATTATTCATATACAGAATGATATCAAGTCTTTAAACATTATTTTTAAATCATCAAATGATAATTATATTTGAATGTATACGATGGAGAATGAATCTCATCGTGTTCGTGAAGACGGTAGTCCGTACGTACGCGCGAGCGACAATATCATTCTTTTGATATTAAAATAATATATAAATGGATGGTAAATCATATATACAGAATCATTAACATGTTATATTTATTATTTACATGAGTTACACATCATTATTATACCCATCCAAATAAGAATATATTGAATAACAATTACACCACGACGTGGAGACAGTAAGTCGTACGTACGCACGTATGGTGACATGTTATTCAAATGGTGGTTAGAATACTGAATATGGTTTTACCATATTTATAATAACATCACAGTATATATATGATACTGGAGTTATTATTTTATAATGTTAATAACATAGGAAGAAGAAGTGGAAGAAGAACGGAATTTGGAAAAGGGTGGTGAAATCGTTACCTCTTCTTCAGGTTCCTCCTTTTGATTTGATCAAAACGGCTCCATAGGTTGGCTTTCTGATCAAACTAAGGCCTCTAGGTTGTAGTGAGGGAAGTTGGGAGAGTATTTGGGCAGAGTGTGGCCGAACCAAATGTCTTTTAAGAAGTGAAGAAATGAGAAGGAGGAGTTCCCTTTTATAAGAGGGGTGAGGGGAACCTTTGGAAAAGCTAGAAATCCTAATTTATAATAAATTCATATTCAGTTTCTAATGGCTCAAAAGTTGATTATTTAAATTTTAAGGTGAGTATAGGTCGAAAACCCTTCAACCAATAGAATTTATACATGTTTGGGTTACTATATTAACCTTATATTTAAGTATTAACTCTTTGTTAATTAGTTTGACATTTACCATGTCACTTTTTATTTTTATATTATATAGTTAACAAACATACTATATACATCCAAGAGACCCCCAAGTGGTCCATTAATGATACACCTATCATGATTTAAGCATCTTGGACGAACTTTGAATTTTTAGGAATTTAAGATCAATTAATAATATAATATTTGTTTTAAAAACTCTTTTATATCAATTTTGACACTATTAAATAGTTGATTTTTGTGAAAGCCATAACAGAATGATTACTTAGAAAAATGTTAATTAAATCAATCCTAAAATTTCATATTATCCTAGAAAATTATTTTAATTAATTAAAAGTCTCAAATTATATTTATTTGGGTATTTATAATTTCAATTATTTTAAATATTCACTATTATAGAAATTACTGCATCATCATTGTGTCATAAATAAATTAAATTATGTAATATTTATAAATTATAAATAAAATATAATTATGTATTAAATCTTATTATATTTCTAATTAATATTTATAGTCGAAAATCCAACATATATAACCCTACGTAAAAATTGTTTTTCTAAAAGATATATGCTTCTCTCATTTTTGTATTCATTTTAACTTAATTAAAATAAAGTGTCCCTATCACCTACAAGTGGCTCCATCGGGTCCCAAAATCGACCCAAATATTCCTATGGTCGAACATGTGTCAACACATAATGCTAGGACACATTTTAGGGTAATTTAGTATTATTATAATATTATTTTTTAACCCTTATTTACCGGATTTACATTTAACCATGGTACATAAAATATTTACCGAAGTAATTATTCAAAATGTCTAAAAATAAAAATTACCTATTTACACAATTTGAAAATCCTGATTCCAAATATGGAATCCATTTTTCCAAATTCAAAACACATAAGTGACAGAAATTAATTTATAATTAATTCCCGTTGTTAAAACAAAAAGCGTGTTTTTAAGAGATAATAACTATCAAAAGATTGACACTTGTTTATGTCCGGTTTAATTGTAAAATTATGTCCAATGACCAACATTATATTAAATGGTGAAAATATATTCTAAATATACTTTAAACCAACTCAAATTCATAATTTATCACTATTAATTATTTTGATTAAAAAAGTTGTTTTTAATTAAAATTTAGTAATTTTCACTATTCATCAAAATATTAATGTTATCCAAAAAGTACCAAAATTTCTCCTTAGCCTAAATTCGATATTCCGAATCCAAAAATGAAGTCCATTTTATAAAATAAAATATATATAATTTCAAAAAGTAGGTATTACTATTCATAACGGCTAGTTTGATTGGTTATGGTGTGTTAGAACTCCGTGTTGCATACAACACACGCTATCACATTATTCAAAAAGAAGCGTATTGTAGAAGCATGGGGTGTTACATTCTCCCCTCCTTCAAATAATTTCGTCCTAGAAATTTCTAGAATATTATTACATGAAAAGACTCGGGTGGTTCTTCATCATAAGTTCTTCAGGTTCCCACGTTGCCGCTTCCATTTTATGGTTTCTCCACAAAACTTTTTCTAGACGCGTCATCCTGTTTCTCAGTACTTGTTCTCTCGTATCAAGAATCCTGATGGGATCTTCACAATAAGACAGATTGGTTTCCAGTTCTAACTCCTCATAGGTGAGTACATGCGTTGGGTCAGGCGTGTATTTCCTCAACATAGATACGTGGAACACATCGTGAACTTTGGAGATACTTTGCGGCATTGCCAATCGGTAAGCTACAGCCCCAATTCGTTCTTGAATTTCGAAAAGTCCGATGTACCTGGAACTCAATTTACCTTTCTTACCAAAACGTATGACTCCCTTCCATGGAGATACCTTCAGGAAAACATGATCACCGACTTGAAATTCCAAATCCTTCCTTCGATTATCGGCATAGCTCTTTTGCCTACGTTGAGCTGCTTTGATGTGATTTTGGATTACCTTCACCTTTTCCATCGTTTCCTCCACTAGTTCTGGGCCTACATGTTTTCACTCACCAGCATCATTCCAACAGGTTGGTGTGCGACATCTCTTTCCGTATAACGCTTCATATGGTGCCATCTGAATACTAAAATGGAAGCTATTGTTATAAGAAAATTCTACCAAAGGTATATATTGATCCCACATACCCTTAAAGTCAAGTTAGCAGGATCTCAACATGTCTTCTAAGGTTTGAATAGCTCATTCTGATCATCCATCTGTCTGATGGTGGTAGGCAGTGCTCAAATGAAGTTCAGTATCTAGGGATTTATGAAGACTCTTCCAGAATCATGAAGTAAAATGGGGATCACGATCAAAAACAATCGATAGGGGTACTCCATGAAGTCTCACAACTTCATTAATATATAGTTTTGCTAGACATTCCAGTGGTAGATCTTCTCTTATAGAAAGAAAATGATCTGACTTAGTAAGACGATCAACAATAACCCATATTGCATCATTCCTTCTAGGAGTCTTTGGTAGCCCCATGACAAATTCCATCGTAATATTGTCCCATTTCCACTCTGGTATGGCAAGAGGTTTCATGAATGCTCCAGGGTGTTTCCTTCCAGTATTCACTTGTTGATAAACCATACATCTTAACACAAAATTAGCAATCTCCCTCTTCATACTGTCCCAAAAAAAATGTTCCTTCAAATCTTTATACATTTTGGTGCTCCCAGGGTGTATAGAGAAATTGGAACTATGAGCATCATCCAACAATTCCCTTTTTATATCAGGTATATCGGGAACACAAAGCCTCTTCCTAAATTTCAAAATTTTCATTTTCATACACACAATCTCTCAATCTCCCATCATTCACAGCTTTAATCTTTTTTTGAAATTATCCATCATTAGTCTAAGAACTCTTCATCCTTTCTAGTAAAGATGGTCTGGCAACCATTTGAAAAAGCATTGATGTTTCACCTTCCCTGGTTATTCCCATGTCCATCTTCACTACATCTTTGAAAATTGGATCCCTTTCCATCCTCATCATGTTCAAAACTCTATGGTCTTTTCTTCTCAAAGCATCTTCTACCTTATTTGCTTTCCCGGGGTGGTAGTGTATCATACAATCATAATCCTTGTGTAATTCAATCCATATCCTTTGCCTCATGTTGAGTTCTTTTTGTGAGAAAATATACTTCATTCTCTTGTGATCAGTATAAATCTCACATTTTTCACCATATAGGTAGTGCCTCCATATCATCAAAACAAAGATCACAGCTGCTAACTTGAGATCATGAGTAGGATAGTTTTGTTCATGAATTATCAACTGTCGTGATGCATAGGCAATAACCCTATCATTCTGCATAAGAACACAACCATGTCTTTTTTTTATGTATCACTATAAATAATGAACACATCATTCTATGATGGTAGATTCAATATAGGAGCATTGACTAATCATCTCTTCAGCTCTTCGAAACATTCTTCACACACTTTTTTCCAAACAAATTTAACCCATTTATGTGTGAGCTTTGTTAATGGGTTAGCCAATCGAGCAAAATTTTGGACGAAATGTCGATAATAACCTACCAAACTAATAAAACTACGTACCTCAATTATACTCGTAGGTGCTGGCCATTCTTGGATTGCCTTGTTCTTAGAAGGATCAACAGAGATTCCATCTTTAGAGACAATATGTCCAAGAAAAGAATTCTCCTGAAGCCAGAATTAACACTTGCTAAACTTCCCATATAATTAATGTCTTCTCTGAGACTTCAAGATAATGCACAAGTGATTTTCATGATCTTTGTAGCTTTTTGAGTATACTAAGATATCATCAATAAATACCACCACAAATTCATCGAGATATTCCTTGAAAACTCTATTCACCAGATCCATGAATACAGAGGGTGCATTAGTAAATCCAAAAGGCATTACTGTAAACCCATAATGCCCGTACCTAGTTCGAAATGCTGTCTTCGGAATGTCTGCCTTCTTCACACACATCTGATGGTATCCAGATCGAAGGTCAATGTTTGAAAAGTATTGATCTCCATGCAGTTGGTCAAATAAATCATCAATGTGAGGTAGGGGATACTTGTTCTTTATCGTTATAGCATTGATCTCCCTGTAGTCAATATATAATCTCATGGATCCATCTTTATTTTTAACAAAAAGAACAGGGGCTCCCCATGGAGAAACACTAAGGCGGATAAATCCCTTATCACTCAATTCTTATAGTTGTTTCTTTAGTTCAACTAATTATACAGTGGCCATTCTATAATGGGTCTTCGATATAGGCCTTGATCCAGGAATTAAATCAATGGAAAACTTAACTTCTCGTTCTGGAGGTTGTCCAGGTAAATCTTCCAGAAATACATCTACAAATTCATTCACAATAGTTACATCCTCTATTTTAACATTTCTTTCCTCACCCATAGTTATTTCATTCTCATCCTCCCCAATAATTGAATTTAGTTGAGCTACTGGGGGTGGATCTAGATCAGAATTAGGTGGTGATGATTCTTCTCTAAAGATAAGGTGTTCTTTATCATCATCATCAAGAATCGTAACGTCTTTCTTCTTACAATAAATATTCACATCATAGTCTGAAAGCCAGTCCATACCGAGGATTATATCAAACTCAATCATAGATATGACGATGAGATCAGCAGATAAAGAACATTTATGTGCTCTAATGGGGACTGATTCACAAAACTCTGTTGCAATGATACTTCCCTTAGGAGTTTTAACTGACAACGTCCTTTTTAAATCAAATTGGAAATATCTAATTTTCTTAGAAAACTGGGAAGATATGAAACAATGCGATGATCCAGAATCAAATAATGCATTTGCTATACTTGAGGAAAACATTAAATTACCTGCCACCACGTCTTTCGGAGCTTCTACCTCAGCCGTAGTGATAGCAGAAGCTTGGCCTTGATCCCTTGGCCTTTTCTGAGGTAATTTATCCTGACGCTTAGGACATTCATTTTCATAATACCCCATTTCCCTGTAATTGTAGCACTGAACATTGGTAGCTTCCTTCTTCCCCTTGCAATCACGAGCTTGGTGGCCTTTTTCACCACACATGTAACAAACTCTTGTTCCCTTCAAGCAAGTACCGGGGTGTTTCTTACCACATTTACCACAGGATGCATATTCAACCTTTCCGTTATTCCCCTTATTTCCATTACTAGATTGATCAGCAGGTCTCTTTTTCTCTTTCTATGCTTTAAAGTAATAAGACATAGACAATTCCTTTTCAGTCTTGATATCACATGAGACAATGTCTTCATACGATGAAAAGCATTGGGAGACTAATGCTCGACGGAGAAATGGTTTTAACCCATCAAAGAAACGATCAATCTTACTTATTGGGTTACATATATAATCTCCATCATACCGTGCTAACCTTGTAAAGTTAGCCTCATACTTTGCGACATTCTCATCCTCCTTCTGTCTCAGACTCAGAAATTGCCTTTCCATATCTGCTTGATGGTCATGAGGAAAGTATTTTTCTAAAAGCAGATCTTTGAACACCCTCCATTCCATATTTGGTACTTCATCATCTGCCTTCGTGTTTTGAATCAATGACCATCATTGATCAGCCTCTCCAGTGAGGCGGTAAACTGCCATGATAACTTTTTCCCTTTCACTACTCCCCAAAGCCTGAAATATTTTCTCTAGGGAATTTATCCATTACTCAGCTAATAAGGGATTTGTACTCCCATTGAACGTTGGTGGTTGTTGCCTCATGAATCGTTCTAACATTTATCCTCCACGCTGCGGATCAGGGTGCTCCATACGGGTAAGGATATTATTCATAACCTTAGTGAGTTGTCCCAGTATGGTGATTAGCTGATCGGCACCAGTTGCATCCCCAGCTCCACTATAATTATCTTGAGCAGGAGGGCAATCCCTACATGGAGTGTGTGCATTGATACGGTTTCCATTTCTTCCACTAGGTGCCATTTCTAAACAATGGCATAAACTAGATCAGTTTATGAATCAAAATACATAATCCCATACTTATAAAACACTTAACATAAATTTAACTATTTATAGATATAATCCATAATCATAAGAATGTTTTCTTTGAGGAAGTATATACTCATAAACCCTTCATAATGATTTGTAAAGAAAATGAGAGTTATCCTACGCATATCCCCCGGGAGTGTTGTAACCAAGAGTGCAACAAGGCCCATTGTCGTGCACCAGTTCTTGTTCAAGTCTAGCTCAAATCGGTGTTTTCGGGTTTTACCCCTAGGTACATCTGTGCCAGAGCCGCCTATACCTGCTCGTATCCAGATAGGGATGTATTTCTCGGAAAACACACAAAATCTCT
Organism: Viscum album; assembly: GCA_963277665.1. Taxonomy (NCBI): domain Eukaryota; kingdom Viridiplantae; phylum Streptophyta; class Magnoliopsida; order Santalales; family Viscaceae; genus Viscum; species Viscum album. The sequence continues at coordinate 1,012,288,108 of OY728131.1, forward strand.
ACAATACCAAAATTCTAGGAAGTTCTTCTATACTAATCCTCAAAGTTCATCTTAGGTCCACGTGCTCTACTCAGAGTTTATCTAAATCTAGCTTCCATGTTTTGTAATAAACCTCTCTCTGATACCAACTGTAACGCCCCGACCCCAGTTACCTAAAGCCAGTGCATTATTACATAACATTGGCATGATCATAAGAAAGATCAAATCTTGAAAGACCGATTGGTTTAGTAGCCTTGGAAACACTATATATATTCATAAGTCTTACATTACATCATAAAGTGAAAAACTACTACAACAACATATTGTCTCCATATTCCACACTAATATCCCCACATAATATCCCTACAGGTCATTCATAATTTACTTCTTCACTTCCTCGGAAAAATAAAACATAGAAAAGGGGTGAGTTCAAATGCCCAGTAAGGATAACAATATAGCGGAAACTTTCATAAAAAAGAATAAACATTTAAGGCAATGTATAACTAAAAAAAGCCATTTTAAACTTGAACTTCAACATAGTATGGGAAAAGTAAAATGAAATAATTCCATTAACATATTCACATGGATATTCTACTAATCGAATAACCACATGCAATATCAATAACCACTTTTATAATGATGGAATGCATAATGCCAGACTATCATAACCACATAGCCAAAGGCCTCATGCCAAGACTAAAAATAATATTTTTTAAGGACTTGTGCCAAGACACTAGTTTGTCTCATGAGACCTACCTATGCATCGAGGAGATATAGCGGGCTCCACCCGTCACATATTAAGACCAATGCATTCCCATATGAAAATCTTTAAACATAACATAAACATTCATATTAAAACTAGCATACGAAATGTCAATACTTTCACCATTAACTATGAATGATATAAAAATAGAACATCCACAGTCAAACATATCACAAGAACTTCAATAAAATATAGATGTTTTTTATCATAATAAATCAACTTCAAATAAGCATAAAATCCATCAAATGATGTTGACATAGATGAAATCAAAACTCTTTTTAGAGAAATATCTCTTTCTATATTGAATTCATTTAAGAGTCTTATATTTATGAAATAAAAAAGTTTCTTTGAAAATATTCTTATAAGCTTGTATGGGAAGCTTCGGCGATTTTATAATGGCAGAAAATAGCCTCCCCACCGTATAAGTTAAAAATACATTTTTACCTTAATTTTGTCAAAAAGGTTAAAAAGCACCTTGTTTGGAAAACGACGGAAAGATTCCTTTATAAACCAATTATAAAAATTCAAACAAAGGTATAAATGACTTTAACCCATATTCGAGTAAATAGTAAAAATGTTTTGAAATTCATTTTTAAGAAACATGGATGTGGATGATAAAGAGATCCCAGTTGATTATTATGTATAAACAACCTCGGATAATGAAGAGATTGTGAAATAACCCTTACCTTGTACTTTTCCATGGTTGGGTAGGTTAACCTCTTGTATAATAGTGAAATAATTTTTATTAAATTATACAAGAATCATATAAATTCATATGATATCTTATATGATATTTTAACATTGCTTTGTTAATAATATCTTAGTATTATCGTTGTTTAAGATGTAAACTTACTCGTTTTATTTTATATGTTTTGTTACATAAGACATGTTTGTCAGGGATAAGTTGTATATTATTCACATACAGAATGATATCAAGTCCTTAAACATTATTTTTAAATCATCAAATGATAATTATACTTGAATGGATACGATGGTGAATGAATCTCATCGCATTCGTGGAGACGGTAGTCCGTACGTACGCACGAGAGAGAATATCATTCTTTTGATATTAAAATAATATATAAATGGATGGTGTATCATATATACAGAATCATTAACATGTTATATTTATTATTTACATGAGTTACACATCATTATTATACCCATCCAAATAATAATATATTGAATAACAATTACACCACAAAGTGGAGATGGTAAGCCGTACGTACGCACGTAGGGTGACATGTTATTCAAAGGGTGGATAGACTACTAAATATGGTTGTACCATATTTATAATAACATTACATTATATATATGACACTGGTGTTATTATTTTGTAATGGTAATAAAAAAGGAAGAAGAAGTGGAAGAAGAAAGGAATTTGGAAAAGGGTGGTGAAATCATTATCTCTTCTTCGGATTCTTCCTTTTGATTTGATCAAAAGGGCTCCTTAGGTTGGCTTTCTGATTAAACTAAGGCCTCTAAGTTGTAGTGAGGGAAGTTGGGAGAGTATTTGGGCAGAATTTGGGCGAACCAAAAGGCTTTGATGGTGTGATGAAATGAGAAGGAGGAGTTCCCTTTTATAAGAGGGGTGAGGGGCACCTTTGGAAAAACTAGAAATATTAATTTATAATAAATTAATATTCGGTTTCTAATGGCTCAAAAGTTGATTATTTAAATTTTAATGTGGGGATAGGTCGAAAATCATTAAACCAAAAGAATTTAGACAGGTTTGGGTTTCTATATTAACCTTATCTTTAAGTATTAACTCTTAGTTAATTAGTTTGACATTTACCATGTCACTTTGTATTTTTATATTATATAGTTAATAAACAAACTATATGCATCCAAGAGACCCCCAAGTGGTCCATTAATGATAAAAATATCATGATATAAGTCTCTTGGCCGATCCTTATATATTTATGAATTTAATATCAATTAATAATATAATATCTGTTTTAAAAACTCTTTTATGTAAATTTTGACACTATTCAATAGTTGATTTTTTTGAAACTCTTAAGAGACTGATTACTTCGAAAAAAGTTAATTAAATCAATCCTAATATGTCATATTATCCTATAAAATTATTTTAATTAATTAAAGGTCTGAAATTTTATTTATTTGGGTATTTATAATATCAATTATTTTAAATTTTCAATATTATGATAATTACTGCATCATCATTGTGTCATAAATAAATTAAATTATGTAATCTGTAATAATTATTAATAAAATATCATTATGTAGGAAATATTTTTATCTTTCCAATGAATATTTATTGTCTAAAATCCAAGATATATAACCCTATGTAAATATTGTTTTTCAAAAGGATATATGCTTGTGTCATTTTTGTATTCATTTTAACTTAATTAAAATAAACTGTCCCTATCACCTACAAGTGGCTCTATGGGGTCCCAAAATCGACCCAAAGATGGATATGGTAGATCTTGTATCAACCAATAAGGCTAGGTCACGTTTTAGGGTAATTTAGTATTATTATAATATTATTTTGTAACTTTTCTTTACCGGATTTACCCTTAACCATGGTAAATAAAATATTTACCGAAGTAATTATTTAAAATGTCTAAAAATAAAAGTTACCTATTTACACAATTTGAACATCCTGATTCCAAATATGGAATCCATTTCTCTAAATTCAAAACACAGAAGTGGCAGAAATTAATTTAAAATTAATTCCCGTTGTTAAAACAAAAAGCGTGTTTTTAAGAGATAATGACTATCAAATGATTGACACTTGTTTATGTCCGGTTTAATTGTAAAATTAAGTCCAATGAACAACATTATATTAAATGGTAAAAATATATTCTAAATATAATTTAAAACCACTAAAATTCATAATTTATCACTATTAATTATTTTGATTAAAAAAGCTGTTTTTAATTAAAATTTAGTAATTTTCTCTATTCATCAAAATATTAATGTTATCCAAAAAGTACCAAAATTTCACCTTAGGCTAAATTAAATATTCCGAATCCAAAAATGAAGTCCATTTTAAAATATATAATATATATAATTTCAAAATGTAGGTATTACTATTCATAACGGCTAGTTTGATTGGTTATGGTGTGTTAGAACTCGGTGTTGTGTACAACACACGCTATCACATTATTCAAAGAGAAGCGTACCGTGGAAACTTGGGGTGTTACATCCTAAATTACACCAATCACTCGAGGGGAAATCTTATCAACTGTAATATCAAAAAACATGAACATCATTTATCATCCCCGGACACATGGTCATTTCCCATATGTGGTGTGATCGGTCCAAAGAATTATTATTAACCAACTAATAGCACATTCTTATTATCATATCTACCAACCAAAAAACAAAAAAAGGAAAAAACCTCCCCTCATACCACTTTCTAACATCCCTACCTGGCTTAACACTAAAATGGTAGTCGGACATGTGGGTCACATGGCCTCAAGAACATCTCCCCATATCTCAGAGGCTACCGATGAGCAGTAAGGGTTTCAGGAGTAGATATTGGGAAACTATACCCTCTTATTATATATTCACAATGGTAATATCATAGAATAATCAATAAATAAAATAACTAGTAAAAAGTGAATAACAAAGCAGAAGAAGAAATATTCTTATATAAAAGAACAAAAGTGGTTGATTCCAATCATACCATGGATTAATACCTAACATGATATTGATATGTATTTGAAGTCCATAATTATTAAAACAATATTTTGAAAACAAAAATAAAAAATAAGAAAAAGATAACAAAGAACCATGAGTGATCTCTATGAGCATCCATAGCTCTAGCTAGGTCCTTGGCTCAAAACTCTCTGGAATAAGAAATATATCCTACAGCCTAGATCCTAAGAAAATAAAGTCAAATCTTGTACCAAGGGTAGATTAGATGGGTCTGAGATACAAATATCAGTAAGATAGCACCCATATTTTCTATCTCAATACTGACAGTGTAATATAAATTAAATTTTGTGTAGGTATGCATACATTAAGTAAGTAGTATGATGTAACTAAAAACCTAAATACCTACTTTAACCACTACTAATGTCTAAACATACAAAAAGTGTACTACATGATTATTTAAGGTTTATGAATAAGTCGCATGTCAAAAATATAGATGGTTCCAAGATGTAACAAGGAAACCATAATTCATAATAAATAAGAAGTGGTTTCATGGTATTCACTAAGGCAGACAAGACCTACTGGGATGTTTAATAAGTTGTAAATTGCTATAGCTTATGGTAAGAGTGTAATCCAAATGTCATAGTCCAAGGCACTCTATAATAAGATGCATATTCAATCCAAGGTGATTATCCAATGAAAAATTGGGCTATGTCGCGACTCGACCTTATGGGCGTTAAACATGACACCGACTTGTTAATGAGTGTTCTAAGGAGTGTATCCATGTAATCATAGTATACAACATGATAGATCCTACAATTTCATACAAGGAATTCCATGATAGAAAAGGATTAGGTTACAGGTAGGTTTCAACCAAGGAAATCCACATACTTGAATCATAATGGGGTTATTGAGTGCTCAAGGTAGTCTCCTATGGAATCCAACATGAGATCGAGTTAGGACACTATTATTTGTTAATGAATTCATTAATAATTTTATTTGGTTCAATTTATTCCCTTCATTACTGTGACAAGGCCAAGTAGAATGCAACCCTTTTATTTAATCCATTTAATTCATATTCCATAATCAAGACACATTCTGCTACATTCCATTAACGTGGTAAGGAGTTCTACACACATGTAACAAATTATTCATTTATTAACCAGAGTCCATCCTAGTAATTCCAACATAGAAATCAATGAATCACCTGTGGTATAATTCTAATAAACTATTTAGTTCATCTATAGAATTTTTACATGAGAATCCATGCATCACCCAAGGTATATTATCATTCAATACATTTGAAGGAATTTAATAAATTCATTTGATGGTAATTTATCATGTATTAAACATTTCATTAAATTAAACTCATTCAATTTACCAAACATGACTATATTATTTATAAGGCTCCATCTGACAATTAGGAGGTGAAAATGGAAAATCAAATCACCACACTATTTATTCTAATAAAAAACTAAGACAAACACTTAGATAATGACTTGGTTCATTAATTGTTTAAAATGGGAAAATATTTCATTCTAAGGAAATTAGGGTCCATGCCCGAAACCTGCAATAATACAATCATAAAATGGAGGAATAAAGACAAAATTTGGGAAATAAGGCAGAAAACATCAATGGTTATCACTACATTTTTAGTTTCAAGGTAAAAAATTGATGATACACAGATAAATATATATATATATATATATATATTTGTGTGTGTGTGTGTCTCTATATATATATATATATATATATTCACAACTATGTATGTTCTTGAACACCCTAAAAAATTGATCATAACTCTCTACATCAATTTCAAGGACTCCCAGACACAAAAAGACCATAATTTAGAGAGTGAGAAACAAAGAAGTGGGGTTAACACTTACCCCAAAATGATGTCAATAGATCGAAGCTACCGGAACAATATAAGCTTCTATGTTAGTTGGTGGAACTCCCCCGAACATGACCGGATAGGTCATTCACACATCCATTCGAATGAAGAACCAATTAAAAAAAGTTAACCCATACTTATGGTTTAGATGAAATTCATGGTACAATGGGGAGATTTAACCAAGGTTGGGAATTCAGAGGATAAGGGATGTAGGAGAATACCATGAACATTTAGATAAATAATAAGGTGAAACAGTGGAAGGAAGAAGATCTGGGAGGGAGTCTAGAATGGGTTCGAGGTCTCGATGAAGGGGAACCCCCCCTCTGCCATGGGGTGCATCCCACATGAGAGAGGAAGAGAGGGTGAGGGTTTTTTTGGTTTTTATTTTTATTTTCAATTTTATTTAATTTAAAAAGTTTTGTTAAAACACACACACACTACACGATTTAAACCAAACAGTTTGGAAAACCATGCATAAACCATGCGACACCACATATCAAAGAAAATATCCTCGCATGGTTAGTCCCACATGGTTAGCATAACTTTGTCTAGACAGTGCAATGAATAGTGTCGAGGTACCACCTAAAAACATAAAATATGAGGTATAGAAGAACGGTTTGGAAATCCATTCATATCCCATGCGATAGTCACTATCCTCCAGAAAAGAAGTCACATGGTTACCTGTTATGGGCTGCATGGTGTCAGAAAAATCGTGCACCCTCTACATGCCCCAAACAACTTTATTTTCCTGGTCCGATTCTATCAAAAACCATCGAGCCACCTAGAAAACTCCATAGGCCTTTAATGAATCACAAAAAAACAATTGGGAAGGATCCAACACCTATAATTATGTTTAGAGGTTAATTTTTAAATTCATCGCATCCAGTAAATGAAAAAGTGCAAAAACCATTTCATTTTAGTCTAATTTAAAAACAGAATACTCTAAATTCACACATGGTAATATCTATGATGGGAGATTTTGATAATTTGACCACCTGTAATAGTTCCAAAAAATAATGCATCATCAGATATTCCTTTCATCGAGTGTGTGTAATAGTCTATTGACATTATAATTATTATTAATGCATGTTATGACTTGCAAAGTTAGATGTATTTCATAAACTAGGATGGTTAATGTTTGCAGTGAATGTCAATATTTTTGGAATATCATGAGTGATGGGTTATTAATTATTAATTCAAAGGTGTATTTGTAGCTTCCATTTTTATGAATGTTTACATCTTAACTATTTTAATGGAATTGAACCATGTCATTAAATTTTGTGTCCATGGTGTAAGGACGAGTTTATGTCAGATAACCAAATAATTACATTGGAAAAATATACATAAATGACACGTATGTGTGACATAATTGATATGATATCGTGATAAAGGGATTATATTAAATATAAACATTTTTATGTGGATTTTGACATTGTGACATTATTTTCTTTCTCTAAGTACCATTCTAATGTTGGTAAAAGGTAATTATTGACACTATGAAACCACAGATAATAAAAACGATAAATAATCCTAGATAGAAAAAATCTAATTGTATCTATTGTTCTGTATTAGATTCTTTTTGAAATTAATTATTATATGAAATATTATTTTTAAGACTGGGGAATAATTTTATTCATGTTATATCAGTCACAAATGTTTATTTCATATTTAATAAATAATTATTCTATAATTTGTGGATAAAATATGTTTTGTGAATAAAATATTTATTCTTAAATTCAATAAATTACATTGATTTAAATATGAATAAGATAATTTCCAATGAAAAATATTAATTTACAAGCCTGTAAAATAATATTTGTCTATGTGAAAGATATCAGACACCATAAAATAATAATAATAAAGATATTGTTATAAAAATTTGGGTTTGAGAAATATTATTATATTATATAAGGTTTTCTTCTATAATTACATAATATTTTAACCTATACCCTTGCTCTTTATATTTATGGTTATTCCTATTATGTTCGATTAATTGAAAAATTGATAATTGAGTATAGTTTCACACAATAGACTTATCTCCCATTTTTTTATTCTCTCCTCTTCTTGGGAATCATAATAAATCATTCAGGAATGAAGGATCTTGAGCGATCTAGACAAACATCACAATATTATCAATCCTCCATGATAGCAATTGAATTTCAATCAGTGATTGTTTAGGGATAACTAGATCACTAATGAATCAACACTAGAGATATTATACACCTATTTCCAATAAGAACAATGAAGGTAATATGAAAATAGCTTCAGATGGTCAATATCTTCATCAAATAAAGTTACATAAATAATAAATTTCTTTTTCATATCTAATATAATTGAATTATAAATTTAACATGTAAAGATATTATTTAGGTTATAGGTTCTATTATGTCAGTATTCAGTTTAAAATGTTCAATATTCATGGATTTTACATCATTCATAAATTGGAAATGACCTATCGACATAAAAAATCTTTTAGTTTATTTCACCCTCTATGGTGATTTCACTATGCTCAGAACATTCCTTATAGATAACCAACATCAATGATTTCACCATATTATCATCTCATTTTGTGATGATCGTTTCACATCATGGTAATGGAGGGTATTATAGGAGGCCTCTGGAACTCGATTGTGGTTGAAAATGACGTTTCACCCCCAGATTGACATCCATACAGAGGGAACCATATAATTTCTAGATGAAATTCATTGGGTTTTCAAGTTAGACGTTGGACATAGATGAGAGTATCACCAATCCATAATAAATTTTACATATAAGAATAGTTAACACTCCACCATCATTGTGGTACCATCCAAATCATTATATGGGAGAAACTACCGGTGACTACTGTGCTAGAATAATAATAGGTAGTAATTAATAATGGACCCAAAGTTGGTGTTAATGACAATATGGATGGATTAGATCATTTAGTAGAGGATGATGACTTCCCAAAGATTTCAAAATTCATGTATAAATTAATGAAACTGGCATTTGGAGTTTACTATGGGAGGCAATATTTTCTTGATGGTCTCACCATGATGAAGATTATTGATGTTGGGATCGGGTGACAAGTTTTCATTAAGATTCACATTCCCTTTATGTATATTGTGTATGGTTGGATAGGTGGTATACAACTTAACCATACTTCCATAGTTAGACCAGGTACACAATGTCATCCATGTGTTGTAGCTTTGGAGATATGTTCATAGAACATCACATTTTTTATACTAGGAAAATTTGATCACTGAGGATGGATAAACCATCATAGAGTACCTGGTAGATATTAAATATCAACATGACAAGATCCTTCTTGTATGAGATATTCTTTTATTGTGTATACAATGGAATTATAGTAATCCTCATGAGAGAACATGGGAGTGGGAGAACCAGAAACAAGATAGGTACGCTTATATTTTTGAATAGGTTGTTTCTTTTTAGGATAAAAATCACTATGGTTGGAGAATTTAATGATATAGTTTTTCCCTTGTTATATTTTAACGTACATTTTTATAGTTAGGTGTGGAGTCAGCATGGGATTTCAAGGCCCATGAATCATTAGAGTTTATATAATAAAAATATTATATATATTATATCATGAATGCTCAATTTTTCTAAATTAATCGAATATCATTTGAATTGTATTCAAAATTTGATGTATAAGTCTTTAAATAATTCTAGAATGCGAGTTTTACCCTATGAATTTTAGAACATTTGTGTTCATCGTGTGCTTTTAAAAGAAATTTTCAGCGGAATAAAAAAATTAATTAATTAATAGATTATTTATGGATATGAATTAATTAATACTATATTTAAACAATGGTATGGCCATATACTAGGGTTATTCATATAACCCTAGATATTTGAGAGGGTCTTGGAGGAGAGATGTTGTGGAAATAATGGGGTCAGGGAATAATTATCTGTTTTCCATGGAGATTTCCTTCGTCAATAATGTTTTTAGATCTCACCAATGACAACAATACATGATTCATTATTTTCTAATAAGCATCCAATCCTTAGGTAATATGTTTTTCTGGATTCTTCCTACATTTTTTATTTTCATATATCAAACATGAATTAATTCCTCTAAAAATTTAATTCATGGATCGACTATTGATTTATGGATGGTGGTAATTCTTCTCAAGATAAGAATTGATAATGATTTTTAGATTCTTCACCATTCTTATTTGATCATTGTTTTCCCTATCTATATATAATGGAAAACCCAAATAATAACCAACGTTAATTTTTTCACATTTTTGATTCATTCTTTTTCTCCCCTTATTCTTCAGGCATTCATTGTCAATGTTTCTTTTTTCTGTGGTTCGACTATACCCAAGAACTGATCATTTCCAAATTATATTTGGAATAACTACAAATTTTCATAGGTTAACATTTGGCATCAAAGGCATGAACATGGTGTGATGGTGAATTTAAAATATTAGTGACCAAATTGGGTGTTTTCATTTGTGTTTTTGTGTTACAACGGTGCAGTTCAATGAGAGGTGATTCCATAGATAATGAGTGGTTGAAATATAGACCTCAGGGATGGATCATTCATGGTAACCCATAGATACATGATATATGGTAGGTTCCATAGTGTAATCAGAGGTAGTGGTATCACAAGTAAATACACATGAGAGTTTCCTACTTTCAATGAAAAACCAACATACATGATGTGTACTTTGCAAGAACATATGCCAGATGGATCCCCTTATAAAAAAATTAGGGGTTATGTTCTGAGAAATATATAACACTATATGTGACCTTTCACACACCTTGTGACCTTTAATCGATGGTCTGGAATGTACCCCCAAGGCACACATGCACGAACACCACCATTGGCTATGAACATAACTAGTGTACACATGAATGGCTACTGTACACAACTTGACTAGGGTACAAGAGAATGTGCCATAGGAAATAAGAATATACACAAACTCAGGAATGTATAAACTATCTAGGACACACCATTTATTCTTTATACATGTCATGTACTCCTTCTCTGGCTAGTTGAAGCCACTATTCTCTCCAGTATAAAATTTTTTAGGGTACATTCCCTTCGTTTATCCTCATTAGAGTACAATGATGCATCTCACCATGAAATAGGATGATAGATCCCCTATACATGTTAGTACTAGTTAGAATCATGTATTCCACCATCTAAAAAGGGGGTGTGATCCACTTTCGTTCTCCCCTAGATTGGGTCAGGTATCCCCTTACTGACTTCTAGGTCACGAGATCTGCATCCTAGTGAAGTACTCTCTGAATGGCTAGGTATCACCCATGTCCCCTATATGTCATTCGATGTCTATTTATTATCATATTCTGAGATCCAATGTTTACATTTCCATAGAAAGGATTGATGATAATTACCTCTCAGATGAGCACCATTAGTGTCATTAAGACCCAAGGAGTGAGTTTTCTCAAACAAGTGTTACCTTGTAGGATCAATTAGAATCCTATAATGATAGCGTGGTTGTAATCTTACATTGACACATGGTCTCTATCATTGGGATTATCTTGGGGGATTAATATCATTTCTAATAAGTTGACTCCCTCTAATAATTTTCATTTGGTGATTTTGGGGTGTCATACTGGGTGTGTTATACAATCACTTGAATGGGATGTTCCCATATGTTTCTCACATTATTTTGATGATAGACCATTCAAAAGAGTCCTAGGAGTGATAGGAGTGGGTGGAGAATATTTATTCTAGATAGACTACATTTGGTTCGAAGTGTTTAATATTGAAAATAGTCTCTTTCTCCTATTCAAGTTAGACTCCATTATGTTTTTGTTAGGCTTGTATTCAACCATTTTTTCTATTCCATACTTGTGTAATACATTGATGTTTGATTAGTTGTGTGCATGCAAATTTTGTATCATCTATTTAATTATTTTCACATTTTATTGGAACCAAATGATATGTGTGTGTACAGGTACCTTAGGCTAAAGCCTCCATTGTGTGATATATTCATACTTGATGCTAGCCACTAGGCCCATGTTGAATGGAGATAGTATTGGGGTGTCACACTCACCTTATCACCATCCAACTATGCCCTATATGGTCAGGTCGTGATAATGTCATTATATGTATCTACATGCATGTTCATGTAATTATATGAATTCATATGTGTTCATATGTGTGTACTTGTATGTAAATTTATATGAATGTGTGTGTGTGATAATGTGTTTGTAAATGTGTATGTGAATATATGTTCATGTATGTGTATGTGTCTTATTATATCTATAGGTGTTGGTGCATATATGTATACATGTATGTCTATTTGTATATATGTCTGTTTGTGTGTATTTGTAGGAGTATGTGTATGTGCATGTGCATGCGTGTGTGTGTGTGTGTGTGTCTGCATATTTGTTATGTATGCGTATATGTGTATTTATATGTATGTTTACATGTATGTCTATGTGTATGTATGCGTGTATGTGTATGTATATTTATGTTGTATGTGTATGAATGTGCATGGACATGTATGTAATTGTATGTAGGTGTATGTGTATATATACATGTATTTGTATTTGTATTAATAAGTATGTGTATGAGTATGTGTATGTTTATGTTTATGTGCATGTTTATGTGTATGTGCACATATATGATTATGCGTATATGTATATCTATATGTATATATGTGTACATGTATTTCTGTTCATTTTTATGTGTGTTTGTTTATGTTAGTTTTTTCTTTAATGTTATTTATTAAATTTTATTATTTCTATATTTTTATTATTTTCCGTAACTTATTCATTTTTATATTATTTAATTTGTATACATATTCATTTTACATATTTTTTAATACATTCAATTTTGTTAAATATTTATATGTCTTTAAATATTTATACATTTAATCAAATGATAATATTTTAAAATATTATTTATAAAAAAAAGGTTAATAAATAATTTTTTTTTCATTTGTAATATTTATTTGTAATTTTTTAATTTTTTAAAATATATACATATTTAATTACTTTATTTTACTATTTATGATGTGTTTTGTAATTTATATGATTCACATATAATATTTTTTATTTACTAAGTCTTAATATTTTTAATACTTTGATACCTATATAATTGGTTTTAATAAATGTATTTTTATTTTAATATTTTTGTAAAGTCAAGGTAATTCATTTTAAATAATTTTATAATCAATTAATATTATTTATATCGTACTTTTTATTCAATTTCATGCATTTTTATGTCATGTAAATAAAATTAAAAATTATTTTAATTTAAATATTTTATTAATTTATTCAATTTTATTTATATATTTTTAATATTCTATCATTTAATATTATTTTTTAATTTTTAATGTTTATCAATTTTTAATACTTTTAGAATGTTAACAATTCATATGATTATAATTTGATGAATTTTATTTATTAGGTTGTAATATTTTAGTTTTATTTTTTTGAATTATATATAAATTATTGAAATGAATTTTTCAATATTTTTTTTAATTTAAATTGTCAATACATTTCCTTTTCTAATAATTTTTTTATTTATTTAAATTTATTTATCAATTTAATCATTATTCATCATTTTGGTTTGTGTTAATAGTTTCTTTAATTAATTTTATGAATACATTTTCAAATAGTTATTCAATCCATTTTATTTTTTTTATTCATTTTTAATATTCTTTCATTTAATATTATTTATTCATTTTTAATATTTGTTAACATATATTTTTGGAATTTGGTCATTAATTAATATTCATTTGTACATATTTATTTAATATATTTCGGTATTATGAATATAATTATAATTTTTATGATTAATTTTTATTCATTTTTTCTAATGATTTATTATATCTAATATGTTTGAAATATATATATATATATATTTAAATTCGTTTTTTGTTATTTAAAATTTAAATAATTAATAAGATTCATTTTTTTGAAATTCTGTTATTTATATAAATACTTTTATTTATTCATTCATATTTATTCATTTTTATGTGTTTGTAATTTATGTAATTAATGTTATCAATTCACTTATTTTTAATACTTTTTTAATTTATTCAAATTTAGGTATTCATTTTTATTATTCACTCTTTTAATATTATTTTTCAATTTTGAACATTTTTTAATGTTATTCTTTTTTTAAATAAATATAAATATTTATTATATTATTATTTTTTAAAATCATTATTATTTTTTTAATTTATATCATTAAATTATTTAAATTCATTTTTAATAATTTTGTATTTTAAATAGTTAGAATAATTCATATTTATTATTTTTATTATTTTTATATTTAATATTATTTATTTATTCTTTTTTATTCTTTTTTCTACATTTAATCAACACTATGTTAAGCATTGATATATACCACTTACATCAGCACTCATAAATGTGAGGATTTATTAGCAATAAAAAGGTGTGGAAAAAGTGATATTTCTCAGTGCTTATGTTTTTAGCCAGGATTAAAGCACAGATTTATCATCTCTTTTTGTAAGCATTGATGAAACCCTTCCCTTTAATTATAAAATAACCCTATACTATAATATCTTACTCATACCACACTCAATCTCAAATGGAATCAATGGTCCACTATAGTCAAAGCCAATTGTTTTTGAAATATCGGACCTTAGAATTGAAGTTATCAACTCATGAACATGTTTTTAAGGAATCTTAGTTGATCTATCTTTTGTTTGGAATTGTTTTATTTGAATTCATCTAGCCTTAAATCTCATGTGTTCCTTGAAAATGAGATTAAATATAACATAATTGATGGGGGTATGTTTAATATGTTGCGAGTTGACCATAAATCACAGAAATCACACACGAGTATAGATTCCCAATTTTATTCATCCAAAATCCATGAAATTCCCAGTAAATCATATGTATCTAAACATTACACATGTAAATCATTTATAATAACATTTTTAATTGTAGTCTTAAATAAAAACTAAGACTAAAATTAATAATACAATATAAATCATAAATCTAATCCATTGAACAATTTCACACCAAAACATTCTAAATCACAAAAATTGTGATAAAATAATGAAAATATTAAAAAAATATTTGGAATTAAAATCAAGAAAAAATTCATAAATTTCTCATCGTATCACTACCCCACAATAACTCCATTATACTTATAAGAAATATATACACTTAAACCAAACTCAAACCATTAAAATCAATAATTGAAATGAGCAATCATTTTCCATATTATTCTTATATTTCTTATTTTATGATTTTAATTCCTCTTTCATTATGCTCAATAAATATCATTCAAGTTAATTGATTTATACATTCAAAATACCACCTAAATCATATAAAAATCAATCTTCCATACTCAAGAAGTTATGTTTCCAGTTTTTCCTCTTCTTGAGATCATGAATAGTTTTTATAATATTCATATTTACCTACATCTCCACTCAGAGAGACAAGTAGTTCTCAATCATATTATTTTTTACATGGGTTATGTAGGGTATTTAGGTAAGAGGTTTTATGTTTTAAAAAATAAAATAAAAAAAATAGTTTTTTATCTCTTAAGATTCAATGCATGAAATTACATGAAAAGATATAAAAATAACCCATTTATTTACTCCCTCAAATTCATCACTAAATAAAATATTTCCCCCCTAATATTAGTGGTAAGACGTATACCAAATTTGTAGACTCCCAAATTAAAGGATAAAAAACCTTTTTTCCGTTATAATTAATTCAATTCACCAATTTTTTTTTAATATTAGTTTTATAAGTTCATACATTTTTTAATGAAAGTTGAATCAAATTTTTGGAAATTCAAAAAAAAATTAATTAAGATGTTTCTAAAAAAAATATATGTTTTAAAACATGATTTTTTATTCTTTTAATTCCATTAATAATTAATTTTCTTTTTTATTAAATACATCTTATTCATGATTTTTAAATTTTAAATTTTGGACTATTTTTTTTTATATCATTCATTTTTATCATCCAACTCATGATCATAACTATTTTCAAATGCTTAATAAATTTTAAAATTGTTATTTCAATTATTAACAAAAATATTATTATAATTTGATAGATATAGTAAATTTCAAAATTTAAAAACCATATTCGATGAAATTACTCAATTTTGAACACTACGGAATGATGATGAAAAATAAATAATTTGTTTTTATATTTGTTTTAATAGTGAAATATTATTATAGAAACCCAAATACTTATAAATTTTTATAAATACATATATTTCTTGTGAAAATTGATTATGATGGGAAGTGAGTTATCTCCCTTAATAAACATATTAAAAAAATAACAATTTTTTATATGTGACATCATGTAATAAATAATTAGAGATAAAATACTTAAAATTCATATAATTTATGGTCATTAAATGTTCAAACATGTTTTTGATAAAATGGAAATTTAAATAAAATATTATTACTATATGTGTGTATATTTAAATAATAGAACATTTGAGATCTCTGCTCAGACCTTATATTTATTTATTTATTTTGTAAAATATCAATATTATTGAATAAAATATGATAGATATGAATAAAAAATGGACGAAAACAATAATATAAAAATATAGATAGAGTGTGGCGTGTATGAGTTCATCATGTTTATAAATGATCATGCATATGATCTTTCTCAGATCCCATTTTAGTGTTTATGTTGTTGTAATTCATTAATGATTTTTCCATATGAGTTGAAAGAACACCTGATCTCTCACAAAATATATTTATGTTATTAATGTTGGACTAAACCTGAGGAAAAAATGTATATAGATAGTGATCGGGATAACACAATTTTTTATTGATTGTGTAATATATTTATAAGTGTAAACTATGATGAACATTTTATCAATGTTATTATTACTAGTGTAAAAAATTATAATGATAATATTTCAGAAATGATAATGATTTTTAATGACGAACATCGTGATTTCCCAAAATAAATTTAGACGATAAAAAGTTCTTTAAAGACACCATTGTATGTTTTTTGTACTAAATATACAACAAGATCAGGCTTAATGAATCTGTATAATATAAAAGAAATAAACATATGGAGTGACACTGACTTTATTAATCTACATTCTCTCTAGAATGATATGCTACTAGAAGATAATGAGCTTGCTTACCCAAAATATGATTCTTGAAATGAATGTTATTTCCAATGTGTTTGATATCAACAAGAATAAATTACTCTCAAAATGACTATATATTATATCCCAAGGACATTGAATCACTTAAAGAATTCCCAAATTCTGGTGCATCTTGATAAAATAAAGATAAATCGTGGTCTTTGAATGTTTTATGGTATTTTAGGATCATTAAAAGGTTTAGGTGCCAATATAAAAGTGAGGCAACTACTTAGATATTTACATGGCATAAAAATACACGATATAATGATGGAAAAATTCATTACCCAATAGACTCTCATTAATGGAATAAAATTGAACAAGAGTATATTAAAATTTAAACCATGATATGAAATATTTAGCTTACACTATCTACATATGGATTGAAATATTTTAGTTTACACATATAAACTCATAGTACAAAGATGGTTATTTAGATAAATCATATCCTTCCATGTTGGTCTGAATGGTGAAAAAAAAATATTATACTCTCTCTATTTATATCAAGACCGAAACAACTACGAAATTATATTGATGATTATTTGGATCTAATGATCAAATATCTGAAAATTATAAATGATTCTGGTATTACATAGTGTTATTCTTACAAGAATGTGTATTTCAAGTTGTTTTCCATATTGTATGATACGATAAATTTATTTCCTTCTTATGGAAATTTTTAGGATATAGAATTAAATGAACTCAAATTTTTTCCCACTTGTAAACAAGACAAAGACTAAATTAGGTTGAAAATTTCCATAAAAACTATGTTTTTAGGATATCATAAAATATTTCCCTAATCACATAAATAACAAAATTGTATGAAATCATTCGATGAGAATTGAGAAGAAGTTACAATAATATTATCATTAATATGTGATGAAATATTTGATAAAGTAAAGGATACGACCTCCCTTTATTGAAAACCTATTCGGAAAAAATTCAAAGAATAGATTGAGAAAAATAATTTTTTTTGAATTATCGTATTGGAATTGTATTTACATCAAATATTTTCTTGACTTCATGCATGTGGGAAAAAATATGAATTTTAGTGTAATTGAAATGTTACTAAATGAAACTATAAAAAAGGATGCAATTAAGGCTTGGTTGGACAAGACTAAAAAGAGATACTAGGAGAGTTAGCATCATTGAACGTAGAAAAACAAAATTATCTTCCTCCCACATCATATACTCATTCCAGAAAAGAGATATATTAGTTTTTTAACCTCTTGAATGATATAAATTTTTCATAGGGGTTTTCATTAAATATCATTAATATCCCATCATTGACTAATTTCTTTTTAAATATATGTAAATCACATGATAATCATGTTTTTATGAAATATCTATTGAATATAGATTTAAATTTCATTTTTCTTATAAATTTTCATCATAAATTAACCAAAATTTCTTTCTCTTTTAAACCAATATGTAGTAAATTCATTTGGATATATGCTTATTTACATTATAGATTGATGTTCTCTATTTAATGGTATATGAAAATTTTTAATGGGTATTTCCAAAATAAAAGTCAACCATACGGTTGAATTGAAAGAAATTTGAAATTGAAGAATTTGTTTAGTTCTGTATTGACTACTTGTCTGGTGTGGAAATCATTAGTCTACAAAAATCTCATCTCAAAGGGTGACTTATGGGTGAGTGAATTTCAAGAACATATATTATCACAATTTCCATTATAATGTTTGAGAATTAACTCCATTATGTTTTATATAATATTTTAGATGTCGAACCATATATTGAATTCCAAAAAGTAATTCTTAGGCATTTAAATCCAATAAGTGATAAAAAAATATATTTCAAATACACATAATCAAAAGAATATAGGATTGTATCAAGACCAAAATTTTAAGGATTGAACGGAAAATATAAATTCAATTTTCATAATGAACTTTATACCTAGATAAAGTATCATGTGGGTATGTATTATCATATAAGAATTATTTATTTAATGGATAAATTTTTTATATAAAATAAAATGATGGAAATAGTACAATGAAACATAGATTAGTAATTTTTATTGGTGAAGATATTCATATATATTTTACTAAATAAAAAATCAAATAATGAAAATATTTCATACCTTGGTCTCATCAAGCAAAAATGGGAGTTCTATTATACAACATTTTAAGTGATAATTTTTAAATGCAAGTCGGTTGATAACAACTGTTAATTTTAAATCAACTAATTGAGAATCCTAAAATTCTATTTTATTAATGAAAGTTATAAGGATGGAAAAATTCACAGTTGAATCATAGGAAGTACAATTATTTTATGTCCAAGATCTTGAAAATATAATTTGGTCAATTGTTCTATTGTTGACCAAAACCACCGTAGGGTCACATTTCAATTCTAGAGAGTATGACCCATTCAATTGAACGTTCAAATATTTCACATTAGTCCCAGTATTGATGGGGTATTTTATAGAAGTGGATACCATATGAAGGTATTTGGATACTCTATAAATGGATCAAATCCCATCAACCATTAAATAAAAAATGGATTTCAATAATCAAGTTATATTTTTTTCATACTATACATTGTGTTACCTCATTGTATTATTTTATCACTAGTAAATTTACATAATACCAATTAAATATTCAAACACTTTTACATATAATAGATTCTGCATATTTCCGATGATCCTAATCCTGAGGATCTATAGGTTTTACAACATTAGGATTCTCCCAATGTTGAGAAAATAAATTTCCTCATCATACCGATGTTACCAATCCCACGGAACAAAATATTGATGATTTAGAAACTTAGGAAATTCTAAAAGGTAAATTACCCACGTCTCATAAAAAATAAGAGCACTAGAGTGACACTATGAAAAAAATTATTACGGAATGAAGTTGATGCATCAAATTTTAGGATGGATATAATGAACATGATTATACTATTAACCTCAGAAATTAAATCATCATTACATAAATTGGTTTCACAACTTGAAATCCCATATCGATTGATGTATATGAATGGAACAAAGTTTTGACTACTGTTAATGTAATAATTTAAGATAATTCATGTAATGCCCCAAGCATTCGTGATACATTTCCCTTGGAGTAATGCTATAGATTGTGTTGTACGCAACTTTTAGATTTTAACACATCACGACCAATCAAATTAGCCATTATGATTAGTAATATTCACTTTTTGAATTTTTATCAATTTTATCATTAAAAATGGACTTCATTTTTGGGTTTGGAATATAGAAATTATATTATGGTGAATTTTTTGTATTTTGATGAAAACATACAGTTTTGTATAAATAGGTAAGAATACTAAATTTTAATTTAAACAAATTTTTTATTCAAAATAATTTATAGTACTAAATATACTATTGAGTGGGTTTTAAGTATAATTGGATTATGTTTTTACCATTTAATCCAATTTTGGTCATTAGACTTAATGTAACATTTAAACTAGACATAAGCATGTGTCAATCATTTGATAGTTATTATTTATTAAAAAAAGTTTTTTGTTTTGACAACGGAAATTAATTTTAAATTATTTTCATTCACTTTTGTGTTTTGAATTTAGAAAAATTGATTCAATATTTGGAATCAGAAGGTTCAAATTGTGTAAATAGTTAACTTTTAATTTAAGATATTTGGAATATTTAATTCAGTAAATATTTTTTGTATCGTGGTCAATGTGGTAAATCTAGTAAATAAGGTTAAAAATTAATATTATAATAATATTAAATTACCCTAACACATGTCTTAACCCTATTTTCTAATACATGTCCGACTATGGGAATCCTTTTGTTAATTCTTTGACCCCATGGAGCCACTTGGAAGTGATAATGTTATTAATACTAAATAATTTAAAGTAGAGACAAACATAACAAAAACAAATAACTTTTAGTAAAATAAATTTATATGAGGTTATATAATTGATCTATTTGAATATCAGTATTAATTAGAAGTATAAAAATATTTCCTACCTCATGATATTTTATTTATAATTTTTAGACATAATATAAATATATTTATTTATGACATAATGATGATGCAGTATTTTCCTTGTTAATGAAAGAATCAATGAAATGGTATTATAGATGTTAAAATAAATATAATTTGAATGTTTTTATGTCATCCAAAAATTTTATTGGTTAATGTAAAATTTTTTCATTGATTAAATGAATTTTAATTGAAGTAATAATGTTGTTAGGAATTTTAAAAGAAATAAAATATCAAATACTATCAAAATTGAAAAAAAAGAGTGTTTAAAACAAATATTACATTATTAATTAATATTCTATTCTTAAAAATATAAGGCTCATCCAAAGGTAATATATAATATTATGAATGTCATTAATGAACCACTTGTGGTTTTTTTGGTTTTTTATAGTTTATTTTCAAACCATATAATCTAAAAATACAAAGAGACATGGTAAATGTCAAACGAAATAACTAAGAGCTATATCTAAAAGATAAAGTTAATATAGTGACACAAAACAATCTAAAACCTATTGGTTGAGTGGTTTTAGAACTATACCCACATAATCATTTAAATAATTTTTTTTCGATCCATTATAAACCTAATATTATTTTATTATAAAATAATATGTTTAACTTTTCATATGGTTCCCCTCACCTCTCTTATAAAAGAGAACATCCCATTATCTATAATTCAGACATTCAAAGCCATTTGGCTCAGGAAAACACTTCCCAAATACCCTCTAAACTATCCTCAATTCATCATAGAGTCCTTCTTTTAGTCATAATTCGAACCTATGTATCCCTTTTGATCAAATCAAAAGTATGATCGAGAAGAAGAGGTAAATATTTCATCACCTCTTTCAAGTTCCTTTCTTCGTCCACCTCCTCTTTCACTGTTGTTTCTATTATAAAATTATAACTCCAGTATCTTATATTAAATTTGATGTTATTATAAATATGGTACAACCATATTCATTATTCTATCCATCCTTTGAATGACTTGTCACCATACATGAATACGTACAGTATACCGTCTCCACGTCGTCGTATAGTTGTTATTCAATACATTATTATTTGGATGGTTATAATAATGATATTAATTGATGTAAATAATAAATATAACATGATAATGATAATGTATATAAGATATAATATTCAATTATATTATATTTTAATATCAAAATAATGAAATTGTCGCTCGTGCGTACGTACGGATTACCGTCTCCACGAACACAATGAGATTCATTCCCCATCATATCCATTCAAGAATAATTTTCATTAGATGATTAAAAATAATTTGTAAAGACTTAATATCATTCTTAATATGAATAAGATACAAAATATCCATAACAAACATTACTTACGTAATAAATCATATAAAGGAAAACAAATATTTTAACACCCGAAATGACGATAATAATAAAATATTATTAATAGAGAAATATTAGAAGATCATATATGATATCAGTTTAATTTATATGGTTCTTGAATAATTTAATAACAATTATTTTATCATTATATATGAGGTTAACCTACCCTCAACCAAATAAAAGTGCAATTTAAGGGTTAATTTCACAGTCTCTTCATTATCCGAGGTTGTTTTTATGTAATTATCTACTAGGACCTCTTTTTCATCAACATCCATGATTCATAAAAATGTATTTCAAAACATTTTAACTATTTACTAGACAATAAGGGTAAATTCATTTATACCCTTATTTGACATTATATGTTTTGAAAGGAATCTTTCTGTCTTTTTCAAAACAAGGTACTATATGACCTTTTCAACAAAATAATGGTATGAATGTTTTTTTAACTTATATGGTGGGTGTTGCGATTTTCCACCATTATAACATCGTCGAAGCTTCCCTTACATGATTATCAGAATATTTTCAAAATAAATTTTTTCATTATAATAATGTGACTTTAAATGATTTCAAAATAGAAAGAGATATTTCTCTAAAAAAGGTTTTGATTTTATCTATGTCAACATCCATTGATGGATTTTAAGTTTATTTTAACTTGATTTATTATGATACAAAACTTCCATATCGTATTGAAGGTTTTTTGATATGTTTGACTGTGGATGTGCTGTTTTTATACCATTCATTCTTTAAGGATAAAGTATATACATTTCGTATGCAAGCTTTAATACGAATGTTTATGTTATATTTCAACATTTTCATATGAGGAATGTATTGGACTTAGTAAGAGATGGGTGGAGACCACTATAGCTCCTCGATGCATCAGTAGGTCTCATGAGACAACTAGATGTGTAAATGGCGGATGCCTTTCCCAATTTAATATATGGTTTTGGCCGATTCCTTAATCATTTTTAGATGTCTTGGCCGACGCATTGACAAAATATTTTAGAATTTCTGGCATTATAAATTCCCTCAAATTGAAAATAATATTGATGGTTAATGTGGTAATTTATCTAGTAGAATACCCATGATTAGGTTTTATTAAAGCATTATTTACTCACCTCATATTCCTTCCATAAAAGTGTTCATGTTTATTATTAGTAAAGGCATGTGGTTTCAATTATTCACCATGATTAATATTTATGTTATCTTCTGTTGTATTGCTTACCCTTATTGAGCATTTGAGCTCAACCCTTTCTTATGTTTCAGTTCCCATGATATGAAGAAGTTAGTTATGAGTGACTTGTAGGAATAATCTAGGAGGCTTGGACTTTTCTATTGGAGTAAATTCATGTTGTATTTCTTTTCAAGTCATAAAGTTGAACTTATGTATGAATCTTGTCTCCAATAATACTAAACTGATCGGTCTTTTGAGACATGTTTTACTTGTGATCGTACCAATGTTATTTACTAATGCATCAACATTGGGTAACTAGGGTTGGGGCGTTATAGTTGGTATCATAGGAAGTTTAGTACAAACCTTGGAAACTAGATTTAGGAAAACTATGATTATAGAACATAGCCCTAAAATATAATTTGAGGATTAGTATAGAAGAGCTTCTTAGAATTATGGTATTGTATAGGTTTTGTGAGTTTTCCAAACAATACATCCATATTTGGATACGAGCAGATAGAGGCGACTCTGGCACATATGTACCAAGGGATAAAACCTGAAAACACCGCTTTGAGCTAGACTCGAATGGGAACTGGTGCACGACAACAGGCCTTGCTGCACTCTTGGTTACAACACTCCCAGAGGATATGCGTAGGATAATTATTATTTTATTTAAAAACCATTATAAAGAATTTATGAGTATATACTTCCTGAAAGAAATTTTTTTTATGATTATATATTATATCCATAAACTGTTCAATTTCTTTTAAGTGTTTTGCAAGTTTGGATTTATGTATTGTGATTCATAAACTAATCTAGTGTATGACATTATTTAGAAATGAAACCTAGTAGATGGAATGGAAACCATATCAATACACGCACTCAATGTAGGGATTTCCCTCCTACTCAAGATAATTATAGTGGAGCTAGTGATACAACTGGTGCTGATAAGCTTATCACAAGACTGGGACAAATCACATAGGTTATGAAAAATAGCCTTACCCGTATGGAGCACCCTGATCCACAATGCGGGTGATCAATGCTAGACCGCTTCATGAGAAAAAAACAACCATCATTCAATGGGAGTACAAATCCATTAGTAGCTAATGTATGGATAAATTATTTAGAGAAAATACTCCACGTCTTGAGGAGTAGCGAAAGGGACAAAGTTGTCATGGTAGTTTACCATCTCATTGGAGATGTTGATCAATGATGATCATTGATTCAAAACACAGTGGAAGATGATGAAGTATAAAATGTGGAATGGAGGGATTTTAATGAAATTTTCATAGAAAAATACTTTCCTCACGACCTTCGAGCGGATATGGAAGGACAATTTCTGAGTATGAGGCAAAGGAGGATGAGAATGTCGTAGAGTATGAAGATAAATTTACAAGGTTAGCGAGCCATGCTGCAGATTATATACAAACCCCAAGAAGTAAGATTGAAATTTTCTTTTATTGGTTAAAGCCATTTCTCTGTCGAGAATTAGAATCACAATCCTTATCATCATACGAAGATATTGTCTCATGTGCTATCAAGATAGAAAACGAATTCTCTAAGTCTTATGACTTTAAAGTAAAGAAAGAGAAGAAGAGATTTGTTGAACACTCTATCAAAGGAAATAAGGAAACATGGAATAAGTGAAGAATTGAATTTCCACCCTATGATAAATGTGGAAGAAAGAACCCAGGTGCCTATTTAAAAGGAAAAGGAGTATGCTACAAATGAGGACAGAAATTCCATCTTTTTGGTGATTGTAAGGGAAATAAAGACGCTACCAATGTTTAATTCTACAATTACAGGGTGATGGGACATTATGAAAATGAAATCACTAATCTTTAGGGAAAAATACCCCGAAAAAGGCCAAGGGATCAAGTCCAAGATTATGCAATCACTACTGATGAGGTTGAATCCTTAAATGACATGGTGGTGGTTAATTTAATGGTTTCCTCAAGTTTTTCCAATGCTTAATTTGATCATGGATCATCCCATTGTTTAATATCTTCCAAGTTTTATAAGAAAAATTTATATTTCCAATTTGATTTAACAAGGGAGTTGTCAGTCAAATCTCCTAATGAAAGTATCATTTCTACAATGTTTTGTGAATCAGTTACCATTAGGGCATATAAATGTTCTTTATCTGCTGATCTCATCATCATACCCATGATTGAAATTGATATAATCCTCAGTATGCATTGTCTTTCGCACCATGATGTAAAATTTTTTTGTAAGAAGATGGATGTTACTATTTTTGATGATGATGATAAAGAACACCATATCATTAGGGCAGTATCGTCACCACATAATTCTTATCTTGATCCACCCCCAGTAGTTCAACTAAATTCAATTATTTGGGAGGAAGAGAACTAAATAACTGTGGGTGAGGAAAGGAATGTTCAAATAGAGGATGTACTTATTTTACAAGAGTATGTTGATGTATTTCTGGAGGATTTATTTGGACATCCACCTGTACATGAAATTGAGTTTTCCATTGATTTAATTCCTGTTTCAAGGCCCATATTGATGACCCCTTATAGAATGGCCATTGTGGAATTAGTGTAACTAAAGAAACAACAAGATAAATTGATTAATAAGGGATTTATTCGACCCTAGTGTTTCTCCATGGGGAGCCTCTGTCCTTTTTCAGAAGAAGAGAGATGGATCTATGAGGTTGTGCATTGACTAAAGAGAGATCAATGCTATTAAAATAAAGAACAAGAATCCCCTACCTCGCATTGTTTATTTTTTCAACCAACTTCATGGAGCTCAATACTTTTCAAAGATTGACCTTCGATCTGGATATCATCAGTTATGTGTGAAGAAGGAAGACATTCCGAAAACAGCATTTCTAACTAGGAACAGGCATTACGAGTTTACTGTAATTCCTTTATGATTGACTAATGTACCCTCTGTCTTCATGGATCTAATGAATAGAGTTTTCAGTGAATATCTTGATGACTTTGTAGTTGTATTTATTGATGATATCTTTCTATACTCCAAAATCTATCAATATCAAGAATATAACTTGCACATTATTCTAAATAATTTTAGAAGACATGAATTATATGGGAAGCTGAGCAAGTGTGAATTCTGGTTTCAAGAGATTTCATTCCATGGCCATATTATCTCTATGGATGGAATATTTTTTGATCCTTATATGACAAGGGAAATCCAAGAATGGCTAGCCCCGATGATTATAACTAAGGTATGTAGTTTTATTAGTTTAGCAAGTTATTATAAATGTTTCATCCCGATTTTTTCCCGATTGGCTAACCCATTAACCAAGATCACACATAACGAGGTAAATTTTTTTAGACAAAAGACTGTGAAGAATTTTTTGAATAACTGAAGAGAATATTATTTAATGTTCCTATATTTAATCTACCATTACGGAATGATGGATTTTTTATTTACAGTGATGCATCAAAGAAAGGACATGGCTGTGTCCATATGCCAAATGATAGGTTTATTGCCTATGCATCATGACAGCTAAAAATTATTGAGAAAAAATATCCTACTCATGATCTCGATTTAGCAGTTTTAATATTTCCATTGAAGATATAGAGACATTATCTCTATGGTGAAAATGTGAGATATATAACGATCACAAAAGTTTGAAGTGTATTTTCCCATAGAAATAACTCAACATGAGGCAAAGAAGATGGCTTGAACTACTCATGGATTATGATTCCATGACACACTACCACCCAGGGAATGAAAATAAGGAGGCCGATTATTTGAGCAAAAAACGTCATCTGGTTTTGAACAAGATGAGAGTCGAAAGGGATATTATTCTCATTGATCTAGTATAGATAAATATGGTAATAACCATGGAAGGTGGATCCTCAATAGTTTTTCAAATGGTTGCCAAACCGTCTTTATTAGAAAGGATAAAAAGTTCTCATGTGGATGATGAGGAGATTCAAAAAAAGATTAAAGCTGCGAATGATGGGATATTGAGTGACTTTGTGTATGAAGATGGAATTTTGAAATTTGGGAAGAGAATTTGTGTTCCCGATATACCTGATCAAAAAAGGGAATTGTTGGATGATGCTCATAGTTACAATTTCTTTATACACCCTCGTAGAACCAAGATGTATAGGGATTTGAAGGAACATTTTTTGTGGGACAACACGAAGAGGGAGATTGCGGATTTTGGGTCAAGATGTATGGTTTTTCAACAAGTGAAAGATTGAAGGCAATGGCCTGGAGGAGTTATGAAACCCCTTCCCATACATGAGTGGAAATGGGATAATATTACGATGGTATTTTTCATGGTACTACCAAATACTCCTAGAAAGAACGATTCAATATGGGTCATTGTTGATCGTCTTACCAAATTAGTTCATTTTCATGATATAAGAGAAGATTACCACATGAACATATATAAAGACTATATATCAATGAAGTTGTGAGAGTTCATGGAGTACCCCTATCGATTGTTTCTGATCCTGATCCATGTTTTACATCAAGATTCTGGAAAATTATCTAGAATGACCTAGATACATATCATCGTTTGAGCACTGCCTACCACCCCCAAACTGATGGACCATCAGAACAGAATATTCAAATGATAGAAGACATTTTGAGATCATGTTCACTTGACTTTCAAGGTATGTGGGATCAATATCTACCTCTGGTATAATTTTCCTACAACAGTTGCATCCATTTAAGTATTCAGATGGCCCCATATTAAGCATTATTCGGAAAGATATGTCACAAACGAACCTATTGGGATGATGTTGGTGAAAGAAAACTTGTTGGACTAGAACTTTTGGAGGAAAAATTCGAAAAGGTGAAGGTAATCCAAACCCACATCAAGTCATCTCAATGTAGGCAGAAGAACTATGTCGATAACTGAAAGAAGGATTTGGAATTTCAGTGAGGAGACCATGTTTTCTTGAAGGTATCCAAATGGAAGGGTGTTATACGTTTAGGTAAGAAATAAAAATTATGTCCCAGGTACATCAGACAATTCTAAATTCTAGAACAAATTGGGGTTTTAGCTTACAGGTTGGCAATGCCGCCATGTCTCTCCAAAGTTAACGATGTGTTCCACATATCACTATTGAGAAAATACATGCATGACCCAATGCATGTACTCACCTATGAGTAATTAGAGCTGGATCATAGTCTGTCTTATTGGGAATATCCTGTCAAGGTTCTTGATACAAGAGAACAAGTGCTTAGAAATTGGATGACTCGTCTGGTAAAAGTTCTATAGAGAAACCATAAGATGGAAGAGGCAACGTGGGAACCCGAGGAACTTATGATGAAGAACCATCCACGTCTTTTTATGCAGTAATATTCTAGAAATTTTGATAAAAAATTATTTGAAGGAGGGAAGAATGTAACACCCCAAGCATCCGCGGTATGTTTTCTTTCGAATAATGCAATAGCTTATGTTGTACGCAACATCGAGATTCTAACATATCACAACCAATCAAACTAGTTGTTATGTATAGAAATACCCTTTTTTGAAATTTTATCAATTTTATCATTAAAAATGGACTTCATTTTTGGGTTCGGAATTTCTAAATTATCTTAGGGTGAATCTATGGTACTTTTCTGAAAACATTTAGTTTTTATGAATAGTGAAAAACACTAAATTTTAATTAAAAACAACTTTTTTAATCAAAATAATTTATAGTGCTAAATTATACTATTGAGTGGTTTTTAAGTATAATTAGATTAAATTTTTACCATTTTATCCAATTTTGGTCATTGGACATAATTTCATATTTAAACTGGAAATAAGCAAGTGTTAATCTTTTGATAGTTATTATTTCTTTAAAACACACTTTTTGTTTTGACAATGGAAATTTATTTTAAACTAATTTCTACCACTTCTCTGTTTTGAATTAAGAAAAAAGAATTCCATATTTGGAATCAGGAGATCCAAATTTTGTAAATAGGTAACTTTTATTTATAGACATTAGAAATATTTACATCAGAAAATATTTTATTTACTATGGTCAAAGTGGTAAATCTAGTAAATAAGGTTAAAAAATAACATTATAATAACATTAAATTACCCTAACACATATCATAACCCAATTGGATGATTCATGTCTGACCATGATTTTCCATGGGACGATTTTGGGACCCCATGGAACCACTTGAATGTGATAATGACATTATATATTAAATAATTTAAAGTAGAAACAAAATAACCAAATGAAATATTTTTTAGTAAAAAAGTTTATATGACATTATATAATTGATATATTCGACTATAAATAGTAATTATAAATCTAAAAATATTTCCTACCTCAGAATTTTTTATTTATAATTTCTGGACGTAAAATAAATATATTTATTTTTGACACATTGATGATGGAGTATTTTCCTTATTAATGAATGAATCAAATAAATGGTATTATAGATGTCAAAATAAATATAATTTGAAAGTTTTGATTCCATCCATTAATTTTCTTCGATAATGTTACATGATAGGATTCATTAAATTATTTTTCTTTTTATGTAATAATTCTGTTAGGAATTTAACAAAAAACAAAATAGCAAATAGTGTCAAAATTGACAAAAAAGAGTTTTTTTTGAAAAATATTATATTATTAATTAATATTATACTCCTAAAAATATATGTTTCATCCTAAGATCTTAAATAATATAATATATGTCATTAATGAACCATTTTAGTTTTTCATGGTAGTTTATTGTATGTTTATTCACAATATAATATAAAAATACAAAGAGACATGGTAAATATCAACCTATTTAACTAAGAGTTCAATCTAAAAGATAATGTTAATATAGTGATCCAAACTGGTCTAAAACCTATTGTTTGAGTTGTTTTAGACCCATCCCCACATTATACATTAAATAATTAATTTTTTTGCCATTAGAAATCGAAAATGATTTTATTATAAAATAATATTTCGAGCTTTTCCAAAGGTTCCCCTCACCCCTCTTAAAAAAGGACACTTCCCATTATCTCTAATTCACACATTAAAATCCATTATTCTCAGCCAAACCCTGACCAAATACTATCTCAATTGTCCTCCATTCATCATAGAGGAATTACATTAGTCATAAATCCAAACTAAGGAGCCCTTTTGATCAAATCTAAAGGAAGAACATGAAGAAGTGGTAAATATTTCATTACCTCTTTCAAGTTCTGTTCTTCTTCCAGTTCCTCTTTCTTTGTTGTTTCCATTATAAAATTATAACTATAGTATCTTCTATATACAATGATTTTATTATAAATATGTTACAGCCATATTAATTATATTATCCATCCTTTTAATGACATGTCACCATACGTGCGTACGTAGGGCTTACAGTCTCCACACTGTGGTATAGTTGTTATTCAATACATTATTATTTGGATGGGTATAATAATGAGTCATAATTGATGTAAATAATAAATATAACATGATAATGATAATTTATATTTGATATAACATCCAATTATATATTATTTTTACATAAAAATAAGGAAATTGTCGCTCGTACGTAAGTACGAATTACCGTCTCCACGAACATAATGAGATTCATTCCCCATATTATTCATTCAAGATAAAAATTTATTTGATTATTAGAAATCATATTTAAATACATAATATAATTATGAATATGAATAAGATACATCATATCCAAAACAAACATTACTTACATAATAAAGCTTATAAAGGAAAATGAATCAGTTAACACCCGAAACGACGATAATAATAAAATATTATTAACAAAGCAAAATTAAGAGATCATATATGATATATTATTAATGTATATAATTATTTAATAATTTAATAAAAATTATTTCTCCATTATACGTTAGTTTAACCTACCCTTGACCAATGAAAACTACAAGATAATGGTTAATTTCGCAATCTCTTCATTATTCGAGGATGTTTTTAAATAAGTATATACTGAGACCACTTTATGATCCAGATCCATGTTTCTCAAAAATGTATTTCAAATTTTGTTTACTATTTAGTAGACAATAGCTGTAAATTCATTTATACCCTTATTTTTCTTTATATGTTTTTAAATGAATCTTTCTATCGTTTTCCAAATAAGGTAATTTATGACCATTTCGACAAAATTAAGGTAAGAATGTTTTTTTTAAATTATTTGTCGGGTGCGGCTATTTTCTGCTGATATAACATCGTCGAAGCTTCCCTTAAAATCTTATAAGAATATTTTCAAAATAAATATGTTTTTTATAATTATGTGACTCTTAATTGATTTCAAAATAAAATGAGATATTTCTGTGAAAAAAGGTTTTGATTTCATCTATGTGAACATCCATTGATGGATTTTAAGTTTATTTGAAATTGATTTATTATGATAAAAATCTTCCATATTGTATTAAAGGTTTTTTGATTTTTTTGACTATGGATGTGCTATTTTTATACCATTAATATTTTATGGTTAATGTATTTACATTTAGTATTCTATTTTTAATACAAATGTTTATGTTATATTTCAACCTTTTCATATGAGGAATGTATATGACTTAGTAAGTGATGGGTGGAGCCCACTATAGCTTCTCGATGCATCAGTTGGTCTCATGAGACAACTAGACGTGGAATTGGTCAAGGCCTTTCCCAATTTGATATATGGTTTTGGACGAGGCCTTAATCTTTTTTAGACATCATGGCCGAGGCCTTGAAAAAATATTTTAGAATGTCCAGCATTATACATTACCTTAGTATGAAACTAATATTGATGGTTCATGTGGTCATTCATCTAGTAGAATACCCATTACTATGTTTTATTATGGAATTATTTACTCAACTCATTATCCTACCATAAAATTATTCATGTTTATTTTTAGTAAAGGAATGTGGTTTCAATTATTCATCTTGTTTAATATTTATGTTATCTTATGTTGTATTTCTTACCCTTACCGAGCGTTTGAGCTCACACCTTCCTTATGTTTAATATTACCAAGAAATGAACAAGTTAGTCATGGCTGACTTGCAGTCATAATCTTGGAGACTTGGATGTTTCTAATGGAATAAACTCATGTTATATTTCTTTTCATGTTTTAAAGTTGAACTTATGTATGAATCTTGTTTCCAATAATACTAAACTAATCGTTCTTTCAAGACATGATTTCCTTTTGATCATGCCGATGTTATGTAATAATGCACCGTCTTTGGGTAACTAGGGTCGGGGTGTTACAATAACATTATAAAATTATACGGAATTTTCTCTATTTTACTTGAAAAATAAAATATTTAATAATTGATTTAGTCCTAATTATCCCCTTTAGAGTGAATTTATACTAGATGACTATCAAATTAAATTTGTATCAGTGGTCATTGGAATTTTTTTAATGGATTTTAGGTAATTTTTATGAAGAATCATCTTTGGGATGCTGAAGAGAAAGTAAACCCACACCCACCACAAATGTATGAACACATAATAATCCATGAAATTTGGAATGTGTTTATTAGTCATCATGAGTTGATAATTTTTCAGGTAAATTTTTATTTATAATACATTACATGAAAATAGATGAATTAATTAGTTTTATTAAGAATTACTAATTTATGTAACAATAACTCAGTTCTGAAATAACAGGTAGCGTGAAACAAAACCAACGTACCCTTACCATAATGCACATATGAGGTATAATTTACATGAAAAATGGAATGTATTTTAAATATACAGTAATAAAATTATGTGATATGAAAAACATCATAATTATATTTATTTGTTTATATATAGATTGAAGAATAAAAATACATAGCATGTTAAATAGAATTCTATATGCAATATAAAATTCTTGTGTAAATAAAGAAAGAATACAAATAGATTAAAACACACAAAAAGTACAGGAATCATGTGTTTATAAGAAATAATAATTTTTCTTTATACATTAAATCAATATTATATTATAGTGACTAATTATTTTCTTATTATTTCTATGTTCAGAGACAAGCGTCTTCATCAGTTGTACCTGATGGAAAACAAATTTTAATATCCTTAATGTGTCTACAAAAATATGGCTACCTCAAAGGTTCATGTTTTAGAGTTTCTCCTAAAAAATTATTTTGAGAAAATAAATCTATCAAGGGTTAAAGATAATTAAAATGGAGCAGAAAAAGACATGAATAATTATGATTGAATAAAAAATAAATTGGAAGTTTTATTATTTAGAAAACATTATGGAATGGAATCAAATAGAAGTAACAACAGAATTTATACTACTATATGAAGATCCACCCCACCCCAAATTAGAGGTGGGATGTTCCCCTCAATTTTCATCTTTACCGTAGATAATTTAATTTCTTAATACTATTTCTACAAAATGTGAATAAAGTAAACACTGATACATTTCCTGTACTAATAGTATACATGGTGAGATTGTTTGTGATTTATATTTATTATCACCTGACCATATCCTTGTTCCGAGGAGTACATTATATAATATCCTTGGATATATTATACACAACAAAAACCATCCAAATGGTCATGTGAGAGTGGAGATTCACATAACTGTAGTGATTATCATCGAGCTATCTGTTTCCCTTGATGAAATGTATGATTACACAACCAAAAATATGTTTTAAAATTTCATACCATGATCACATGATCATGAAAAATACATATCGACAAGGTGTTTTTCCTTTAGAATTTATTGTTGATAAAAAACCATAATTATTAATGAAAAAAGAATTAACCAATGAATATTATTATAGATATTTAACGATAATGAGAAATAGAATCTAAAATAAAAAATAATATAAAGGATTAATCAATCAATCAAAAATTCCTTCAGAGAGTACCTTTATCCCTTTAGTTAAACATCCATGTTTTCTAATATTACATGTTCATGTCGATACAATATTGAAATATAATGTTATTAACCTATTTTCTTTTGAATAATAAATCTATGCTGAGGTCATTAATGAATTTCTAATTATTGATAATTTTGATGAAATCCTTAAGAATGGATAATTAAGAGTTATTTTTTAAATGCATACATGTGGTATGATTTCAACATTTTTTATCTAATAGATGATAAACTTTGTTAATTATAGTTAAATTTTATTCGCATTTTTATAGGGATATATGTTAGTACTCTTTGATGGGAAAAAATTTTGAACATTAATTTGGACGCAATAATCATCACATAACATCTTTTTAAAAAATATCATTGGAAGAAATGTAATAGTTAGTAATTGTAGCAATTGTGAATAAAACTTTTGAAAAGATACATAATGATGAAATATTCTTATTAATATCCATGAAAATGGGGTATAACCCTATAATTTAATCATATAAAATAAATTTTTATTAATTTAATACTTACTTTTTTAGGTAGAATTGGTTTCTCATTAGAATCAAGTTAGATACTCCAAATATTAATTTTTTGTATTCAATACATGGATTACAAAAAAGAGACCACGCATTATGATTTTTTATCAATTTTTAATATAATAAATTCAAACGTTTACAAATAAACATCAATTTATATGTTTTATATTATGTTTTGATGAATTTTTTTGATATGATAGGGTTGTTTTTATATTTCATCAGAATCATGGGTTGTGGATGGTCCATGAGTACCAAAATCCTGTCAAATTCTACAAGTGAATAACTAGTATGGCATATATACTAAAAATTCACTGTAAAAACATATATATATAAATTAATTATTTTTCTCAATGTTTATACAATGTTTAAAACAATGTAATAGAAAAAATTATGGTTATTATGTGTGTAAATCAATAAAATAGATTGTCTTCCATCGGAAAAATAGAAGCCATGATGAGGTATTTATAATGATAAAAACAATTTATTTATAATTTTTTTTATAATTGTTTATATATGTTTCTAGTACTATCCTGACTATCGGCAATTGATGTTTTCAATATTGAAAATATATTTGATCAGAAATTATAAGGAATAATACGTATTGTCATAATGTGTGAAGAAAATATGAAGAGTTGACTTCCTATAACATATTTAATTATTTTTTTCATTATTTTAAGTATTTTATAAGTAATTTCCCCATATTTTTACTCACAGATTATTTATTAAATTTTCAATTAGATCATTAAGAGGTGAATTCGTCAGGAATTCATTTTTCTCCAACCATTTTATCCTCTATAAAGTTCTAAAATGTTTATTTATAAACTAATTCAAGATAATGTCTCTAATAATGATGATACACCTCTTAGGGAAATTTAATCTTTATTTGATATTTTTATGTTCAGTGCTGTGTGTTTTGAGTTTACAAATGACTCAATGTGTGTGTTTTCAGTTTAAATTAAAGTTGTTCTTAATATCATGTGTCAATTTCTAAAAACTAATAATAATGAGTATATTATCTTTATACTATATAAAAATGATGTATATTTAATTTTTAAAATTTTGGAATAATCCAAACATCAATATGACACAGTGTGTGGTCGGTAGGACTCAATGCAATTGTTTATATTTAAAATCTACATTTTAGTTTAAAACATTCATCCCATACTCAAAACTAAATAAATGTTTCCAATCAATTCTTGATAATTTATAAAAATGATTCATAAATCATTTTGGATGTTTTAAAATCAACCCAAAAACAATCTTACACACAATGTGTCACGTACAACTCAAGTTGAGTGTGGTTATTTAGAATTAAAATTTTAGTTTAAAAGATGTATGGCATTCTCAAAACCAAGAAAAAAATTCATCATTTTTTAATACATTATGAAAATGATCCATAAGTCATTTTGACATGTAGAAACTATCCTCAACTCTATATAATAAACAGTTTCATTAATTTGAATTAAAATGAGTGTTTTTTATTTAAAAATGTAATTTTATATAATAATACATGTGAAATACTCATAACCAAGAAATAAAAATTAAATTCCTTTGATACTTTATAAAAATCAAACATAAGTAATTAGTGATGTTGGGAATCATCCATACCTCAATCCAATTCACAATGTGATGGGTAAGACTCAAAATGTTGGTTTTTAGTATAGAAACGCATCTCTCAAAAAAATGAAAAAAATCACCATGATTTTCATGATACATTTTGAAAAAATATCCATAAGTCATTTGTGAGATGTCAGAATCAGCCGCATGTCAATTAGAACAAAGTATAACTGGTATGACTCAATGTGCATGTTTTCTATTTGAATTGAAATTTTAGTTAAAATTACGTTTCACTCACTAAAATCCTATAGAAAACACTTATATTATCATGAAACATTAGTAAAAAAACTATTAAATCATTTATGACTTTTATGAATCAACAACTATTCAATCTAAAAAATAGTGTGACCAGTATGGATCAAATTGTGTTTTTTATTTAATATTGAATTTTTTGATAATAATATGAATGAAATAAAAAATAAATAAAAACAATTTAAATTGTTTTTATAATTTATTAAAACAATCCATAATTCATTTTTAATGGGTGATAATTTCACACACATCAATATGATAAACAGTGTGATATATATGACTCAAAATGTAAATTTAAAATTTCAAATTGACATTTAAGTAAAAAACAAATGTCTCAATAACTAATAATATATACAAAAATATGCTCCTATAGACTTTAAACTTTAATACAATGATCAATAATTCATTTTTACATATAGGATTCAAACAAACGTTAATCTGACACATAGTGTGAATTGTTTCAGTCAATGTTCATGTTTTTAGTTAAAAAATAACATTTTTGATAATAACATGTTTCAGTCAAAATAATCCTTTAAAACACAATAAAATTCTATTGATACAATAGTAAAATGATAATTTATTCATTTTTTGAATGTATTAATTAAATACTCATCAATCAGGGGCATAATGTGATTAGCATGACTTAAAGTTCATTAATTAATTTAAAATTTACATTATCATTCAAAATGGACATCACAAACTAAAAACCAAGAAAACACATTCATATTTTTTTTGATAATATTTAACAATAATCCATAATTAATTTTTTATGTGTGTAAATTAGTTGTACCTCAATATGATACATAGTCTACTAGGTAAGAATAATTTTTTTTTTGTTTAAAAAGATATTTTTGATAAAAAGATGCATGAAATACTCAAAACTAAGAAAAAATAATAATGTTTTTATACTTTATTAAAACAATCTATAATTCATTTTTGATTTATAGGATTTACTATACCACAATTAGACATATGGTCTTACTAGTATGACTCGTAATGTGTTTTTTCATTTAAAAATGAAATTTTAGTTAAAACATATTTTCGGTATACTGAAAACCAATAAAACACATTCATATTATTTTTATATTATTAGAAAATGATCCATCAGCTATTTTAGAGGTATAGTAATCAATTGTACCTCATTCTAATAGATGGCGTGACCAATATTACTCGAAAAGTGTGTTTTCATTTTACAAAATACATTCTAGGTAAAACTGTGTGTCACTCAGCAAAAAAACATTTTAATATTTTCTGGATATTTTAGTAAAATGAAACATAATTCATTTTTTTTGAAGTGTAATAATATCCTCACATGTACTCAACACATGGTCTCACCATTATGGCTCAAAGTGCATCATTTTAGATAAAAAATGACATTTTATTTAAAATTGTATATCACTCATTAAAATCATATCAATGAAACTATTATTTTTAATGATACTTTATGAAAATGTTCCTTAATTCATTTATTTGACATGTAATAATAATCCATAATTAAATTTTAAACATTCTGTCACTAGTAGTATTCAATGTGTTTCTTTTTTTTAAATTTTCATTTTAGATCAAAAGAACTTTGACATACTAAAAATCGAGAAATCAAATTCATATTGTTTCTATGTATTATTTAAATAATCTATAAGTCATTTGTGATGTTTAAGAATCATTCACACCCCAATTTGATACATAGTGTGACTAGTATAAACTGAAATGTGTGGTTTTGGTTTAAAAATTACATTTTAGTTAAAAATTCCATGTGACATAGTCTAAACCATGAAAACACATTCATATTGATTTTGTACATTTTGAAAATAATTGATAAGTCATCTGTCATGTATAAGAATTATGTGTACCCAAATACATTGCACACTTTAGTGGTATGAGAGAAAATGTGTGTTTTTATTTTGAAAAATACATTTTAGTTAAAAATATGTGTCACTCATTGAAAACAAAAAATATTCATGGATTGTCATTATACATTATAAAAATATCCATAATACATTTATGATGTTTGGGAATCAGCTACACATCAATCCAACACATGGTGTTATTGGTATGGCTCAAAGTGTAGGTTTTCAGTTTAAAAATAATATTTTAATTAAAAGAATTTGTCATTTATTTAAAACCATGAAAAACACACAAATTTTCTTGATAGAAAAGTAAAATAATTCTTATGTTGTTTGTTTTGTGTAGGAATAAACCCCACATCAACCCAACACATAGTACGACCAGTACGACTCAGAGTGTTTTTTATTTAATGTTTTCGTTTTAGTTCAAAACACATATCACATACTAAAAACCTATAAAATTCACTCATATTATCTTGATACTGTAGGAAAATGATATATAAATAATTTGTTATGTGTAAAAATTATCCACACATTATGATGAGAGGAATTATTCTCGGTAATATTTGATGTGTATTTTTTAGTTTGAAATTAACCTTCATGTTAAAACACACATCACCTACTTAAAATGGAAAAAATGCATGTATATTATATTGATACCATATAAAATTGATCTTTAAATCATTTTTTTGTGTATTAATTAACACAACATTAATCTAAAACATCTTGTTCCCGATATGACTCATGGTCTCTGTTTTCAGTTTAAAATTGATATTTTATGTAGGAACTGGGTTCTTAGTTTTGTGGTACAGATTTCTTCTTTTCTCTTTTCCATAAGTGTTTTTGAGAAAATAAGGAAAATGGGAAAAAATCTGAAATTTTGGGACTACATGCCATGTCCTATTCCACACGCCGTATACTTTGGCTGTGTGGGATGAGTACACCGGGTGTGTAGGCATGTCAGTGATGAAGGGTGTAAATACAGACTACACGTTGTGTAGTGGATATTTACACAACGTGTAGTCAGTCGGCAGAAAAATAGTAAGGCAGTGGAAGTATCCGCTAGTGGAGCGGCTATACACGCCGTGTAATCAGAAATACAGGCTATGTAATCATGTCGACGTATGAACAGTGTGGCGGTGTAATTAAAAAAATAGATAAATGAGAGATGTACACTTCGTGTATTCAATAGTACACGTCGTGTAGTTTGTTTTTTTCTATTAAAATGGGATGTGACCAACCCTGTTCACAGGATTAGCTTAGAAACGGAGGAAGGAGTCGGGAGAGGAGGCCGGGACTTCGAGGATCTCGAGATTGAGTGTGGGGAATCAGTTTTTGCCTCTGATGATCTCGTTGGAACCGCACAGGTAATTCCTCTAATCTCTTTAAGCCGTTCTTGAGAATTCTTCTTATAAAAGAAATTATTTGATTTTGAATGGGGATTTCCTTCACCTCATATATACGTCATTCTTGGACGATTCAAGGATCGTCGTTCATGTATACCATTCAGGGGCGTTTAAAGAAGGTGGCTTGGGGTTTAATTTCTAACTGGTGTGCGTTTGTGTGTATTTTTGTGATAAGAACCCATGTTGGGGTGTCATGTGGCTGAGGCCTTGGCAGTTTAAATACCTAGAATTGTATAGGTAATTAAATGTGATAATAAACTGGTATTGGGGATCGTTTCTTGGATCTAGGACCACCTCAGGGGTGCGTTCCTCTGTTTAGCCATTTGGTCAGGATACTTGAGGTTATGCCATTGTAATAATGTTTGTTAAATTGCCTTGAGAATAATTGAATGTGAATTTCTTATTCGCATGTTGGTCATGACCCGGTTACTTGTGCCTGAGGGAAGTATTCTTTTTTTCCTGAGATCACGGTACTTCTTAGCCTGAGGGCAATGTCTTATTTCGCTTGAGGGAATCTTTTCGCATGCCTGAGGGAAATGACTTCTGTGCCTGAGGGTGACACTTCGTATGCCTGAGGGAAATATCTGTTATACCTGAGGGCGAGATTCTGATTACCTGAGGGTAAGGGTTTGCGTGTCAGAGGACACTGACTGTTTACATTGAAAATTCACTGTGGTGGTTTTCCTATAGAATGAATAAATTAATATTAAAATGGAAACATAACTGGTAAAGTTAGTTACATTTGAGTACTGCTTAGTTTATTGCATTAACCTTTTCACACTGTTCTTTCATGTTTACACACAGTTGAGCATGGGCCTTTGGTGGGTGCCTACTAGGATTTATTTCTCGAACACTTTTTGGGTCATGTCTTCTACCAAAACAGATTACGTTTCTGCAGGTGTGGAGAAGGGAACGAGTCCTTATACTAGTACTTGATTGCTGCTAAGGAGTAGTGGAGCATGGGACCGGGCATAGGCTCACGATGCTACCGAATGTTTTGTTTTCTTTTACTGTACTCTATATTGTACTGTACTGAATTGTAGTGTAACATGTTCTGGCTGTTTTCTTAGAACGTGAGACATCATGAATCATTATCTATATAACTGCTGGTTATCATTTACTGTAGTTGTTTATATTAAATATGTATGTTTTATTTCTTCTGCTGTTGTTGATTGTTTTTATTATTCCGATTCGCAACACTTTGATAAATGAGGGCATATTTTCCCCACTATCAGACCTGGTCCCTTGCTATTAGTTGCATCCTCTAGCGTTTGGGGAGATGCACTTGGGGTCATGTGATCAACTGGGTTTGGGGCACCCTTTGAGTGGCACTCGGGCCCGGGACGTTACAAAGTGGTATCATAGGCTTTCTTTTCTTTGACTTACTATTTGGAGCCTTATTCAGGGATAGGATGGAAATAGTAGTTGGTAGTTAGATGTGCACGGGTGTAGCTAACCTGTGTACAGGGAAAATCCAGTCTAACTCGTATTTTTTCAATTTTTCTAATTTTGAAATTATTACAGTTGATTTGATTTCACCATTGGGTGACGCACTTATGATTGTGCTGTTTATATTTTA
Source organism: Viscum album (assembly GCA_963277665.1). Lineage (NCBI taxonomy): Eukaryota > Viridiplantae > Streptophyta > Magnoliopsida > Santalales > Viscaceae > Viscum > Viscum album. Next base: position 1,012,329,947 of record OY728131.1, read on the forward strand.
TCTATGGGTTCTATTTAGTTTCAACACAATGAGATGAGGGTATGCCATCTCATGCATTATTTAGGCACATGCTATAAATCACATGCCATGCATAGTTCCATGCCACGTAGGTGCATTAGAAATTTCATGTTGTTGTGATAGTTGTTGTGCTAGAAAACCATGTTGTTGTGATAGATGCTTTGATAAAAAAAATACCTTCTATGTGATAGGGTATTTTTATATGAGCCTGTTAATAGAATGGATGCCAAACTTTGGTTTTTGGGGAGTATGGGCCCTCATTGACTGGAATTTGGTGGACCATTGACTGTTTATTTTCTTATAACACATATATGATGCCAAACATTGACATACAGGGAGTATGGGCCCTCACGGATCATAATTTTGCACATAGGTGTTGTTTTTTAGTATTTTCTAGGTTTTGTAGTAGTTTTAGAGGCTTACTATCTGGAAAACCCAGGATTCACGCAGTGTAGTTCCTTGGACATACGCCGTGTGTTTTTCTATTCGGGAAAAAAAGAAATCTTTTTGAGTACACGCCATGTAGTCTCTTCTTGTGTCATAGACCATGTGGGCAAGGACATGGGAAAGGGGAAATAATTTTGGAAAACACGTCGTGTACCATATGTACACACTGTGTAGTGTTGACCTGGAGTTCGTCCATGTAACAAACCAACACGGATGGAGGAGACCATACGACATACACATCGTGTCCCCTGAGGAACATGCCATGTAGTCTGACCTAGGATCGTGCTGTGTAACAAACAACACAGGTCAGTGTAATCTTTTAGTGTACACGCCGTGTGTATATGGAACACATCGTGTAGCGTGAGACGTGTATCCGACCGTGTAACTAACAACATGGGTCGGCGGAGCTCATCTAGTATATGTTGTTTGCCTGAGGGACACACCGTGTTGTCTTGACCAATGATAGACCATGTGGACCTGACTGTGTGGCTGGGAAACGGGGTGGTGTACATGCCATGTGTGGGTGTAACACACCGTGTAGTGTTAGCCGAGTAGTCGGTCGTATCACAAACAACACAGGCAGTTGGAAAATTACACCATACACGTCATGTAATCAGTATACATGCCATGTAGTTTTGTTTAACGGGAGTCGTATGGATTGGCCATTTAGAAGGACCTGGGCAGGGGAAGAGAAGTCAGGTACACACCATGTAGTCTTGTTGTGCAGTCTTGAATACCTTCTTCCTCCTGTTCCCCTTGTGGTCCCTTTGTTTCGGACTGTGATAATCTTGATCTAAGGTGTGTGTCTGACCTTGTAGAGGAATGCCTCCAAGACAACCACGCGTTGTTTGCCTGGAGAGCGGCAACGATTTTACTCCAGATATGATAGGCCATGGGCTACCAGTGGATCCTCTAGTAGAGCCAGATGTGGCGCCATCCGTTATACCGGACACTGGCGCGGAGGCCCTGTTCCGTAAAGGTTTTATGCGGTTCATGCAAACCTCTTATGGAGCATCACTAGCTACCACATCTATAGTCGAGCTAACTCATATATTCTAGCAGCAGCATTCACTTAGGTTTTCAAGGGATAGTGGACCACAGGCTGCGGAGACTTGGCTGGGTTCTATGCAGACTATTTTCGAGCATCTTGAGACGCCTCCAAGGAAAAGTGCCAAGCTCGCAATGTATATGTTGTGTGATTCCACCAAGAGATGGTGGGATGTTACCACCCAATCGGAGCCTCACAAAGACATGGAGTGGGGATATTTTCTGATATCCTTCTATGAATTCTTCTTCCCATAGATGCTGAGGGATGATAGAGCTTGAGATTTCATGAATCTGCAGCAGGGTGCCATGTCGGTGATGGATTATTCTGCTCATTTCACCGAGCTTCAGTGTTTTGCACCCGTCCTGGTGGGTCATAAGACATTGGGAGCTAGACGCTTTTAGGATGGTCTTCAATATGACATCTGAGCACTGGTGAATTTTTTCTGGTTTCCTTCCGTACATGCTATTTTGAACCAGGTGATTATTAGAGATATGAATCTGTGTGAAGCTAGTGGGGTGGGCCAGGGCGGTTCAACATCAATTTATGGTACTATTTCTACTGGGAAGTGGAAGCGACAGTTGAGTTTCTCTCATGGTGGAAGTACTAGCCAGGAAGTTTCTTCAGGTGGCCATGTCTTTTGCTTCTAGTGCGGTTGAGCGGGGAACAAGATACCGCAGTGTCCACGAGACCCAGTGGAGTGCCAAGATTTTCAAAATATGGGCCATTTGTAGCACTTTTGCAGGTCATTTGCACCAGTGGCTAGTGAGATGGGTTCTGTGCAGACTTCGCGTGTGGGAGCAGGACCAGTGGATTCTCACCCATCGGGAAACTGGAATACGTCAGGGTGTGTAGGCAGGGATGGTGGTCGTGGTCGTGGTAGCCAGACACTAGGATCTCCGAGGCAGTAGGGCGGGACACCTAAGGGTAGCTAGGTTGTGTCGCAGGGCCCCGACACTAGGCAGAAATATGCAGTGCAACAGACCCATCAAGAGTAGGATCCCAGACTTCCTGCTGTTATAGGTACTATTATATTAGCTTATGTCTTATCTTAAGTACTTTTTGATATGGTTGCTACACATAGCATTATATCCGTGCCCGTTGTGGAGAGCCTTGGGATATATGTTTCTTATTCTGCTATTATGATGATAGGCACTCTGTTGGGAACTAGAACGGCCGGTGTGTGTCAGTTCAAAGACTTCCCCCTTGAGGTTGGTGGGTGTAACTTTCTGTGGAACCTCTATGTATTAGAGATGACAACTGTTTACATCATTCTCAGGATGGACTGGTTGGTTCCCTTTTACGCCATTGTATATTTCTATCGTGGTAGGGTGGGTTTCACGTCACCAGAGGGCATAGAGTTTCTATAAAAAGGTGAATGGGATGTTCAGGCTAGTCGAGCCAGACCAGAGCATCGTGGGTGAGGTGGTTTCACAGCCCATATTGCGAGTATATATCTGGATGATCAGGGGACTTGTCAGCATGATTTCCCTCAAGTGGTTGATACTTTTAGGGATGTCTGTCCGGATGACTTTTCTAGTCTACCTCAGGAGTGTGATGTGGATTTATCTATTGAGCTTGTTCCAGGAGAAGCACCATTATCCATTCCTCCTTATAGGATGTCTACACCTGAGTTACAATATCTCAATAGAAAATTAGATGAGTTACAGTCAAAGGGTTTTATCTAACCCTGTACTTCTCCTTGGGGTTCTCTGGTCCTTTTTGAGAAAAAGGCAGACGGTACCCTCAGACTCTGTGTGGATTATCGGAAGCTGAACCAGTTGACGGTCAAGAACCGATATCCCTTACCAAGGATTGATGATCTTCTTGATCAACTTCGGGGAGCATGAGTGTTCTCGAATATTGAATTGATATTAGGATATCATCAACTGCACGTGAGACCATCAAATATACCACTTAAATGTTTTTGGAGCAGATATGGTCTGTACGAATACTTGGTTATGCCGTTTGGACTCATGAACACACCAGCAGTTTTCATGGCTCTGATGAATTGTGTATTCAATCCTTATCTAGATTATTTTGTGGTAGTATTTGTGGATGATATCTTGGTGTACTCTCGCACTCGACATGACTGTGCTACCCATCTTGAGATCATATTGAGTACACTGAGAGAGAATAATCTATATGCTAACCTCTTAATGTGAAAATTTTGGATGGAACAGATTCACTTCCTGGGTCATATCATCTCAGAGGCAGGAGTTGCAGTAGACCAATAGAAGGTGAGAGTATTATTTTCTTGGGAGCATCCTAATAACATGTTTGAGATACGAAGTTTCTTAGGGATGGATGGTTACTACAGACACTTCATACAGGATTTCTCCGGCTTAGCAGTGCTGTTCAAGGGTTTGAATAAAATGGGTGTGAAGTTCATTTGGTCGGAAGCCAGCGAGACAGCCTTCCATGAGCTGAAGGGAATGTTGACATCAGCACCAATTCTGATACTTCCAGAGCAAGGGAAGAGTTATACAGTTTACTGTGATGCATCATGAATTTTCTAGGTGCTGTGTTGATGCAGGGTGATCGATTTGTTGCGTATGGGTCTCTGTAGTTGATGCCATAGGAGTGGAATTACCCAACACATGACCTCATGTTGGCTGCATTTCTTCTTGCGTTGCATTGTTGGAGACATTATATCTTGGGAGAGCATTTTGTGGTTTTCACCGACCACAAAAGTCTCAAGTATATCTTTACTGAGCATGACATGAATATGAGACAGAGAAGGTTAGTCAAATACCTTCATTCCTTCGACTTTGAGCTTTCCTATACACCTGGTAAAGGTAATGCAGTAGCTAATGCACTGAGTAGGAAGACTCATATACAGGTAGTGCAGGAGGCCAGTGGTGAATGGAAGCTTATGGATTTGTTCTCTAAGATTCATTTGGAGGTGGACGACAGTCAGGGGAAAACATATCTTTCATCTTTAACAGTGACTTCTACCCACTTGGATAGAGTGAGGATGAGATAGATATCTTTTTCAGAAGGCCTAGTTCTACGGCAGTCGGTGGCAAGTGAGGACCCTCCTCCTAGATGGGCGATAGGCGATTATGAGATATTTAATTTCATGGACGAGTGTGGTTTCCAGGGGATATATGCGTGGTGTTGATGTGGGAGTTTCATGCATCATCTTGGGCAGTTCATACTGGAGTTACGAAGATGTATGTTGACTTGAGATATTAGTATTGGTGGTTGGGTAATGTATGAGAGATAGCTGGTTTTGTTATGAGATGTTCCCCCTATCAGCAGGTGAAGGTGGAGCATCAGAGGCCATCCAGACTGTTACAGCAGTTACGCATCCTGGAGTGGAAATGGGATGTTGTCGTCATGAATTTCATGACTCGGTTGCTGAGGTCACCTTGAGGAAATGATAAACTATGGGTTGTTGTGGGCATAATCACAAAGGTAGCTCACTTTTTCGATCAAGGAGACCTTCGGTGTAGATGAGCTCGAGAAGTTGTATATCCGAGAGGTCGTACGTCTTCATGGGTTTCCTAGTTCTATCATTTCAGATAGGGATGCTCGCTTTATGTCTCATTTCTAGCAGTGTTTTCAGAGGGCACTGGGTACACAAGTTCTTCTGAGCACAACTTACCACCCTTAGACCAATGGTCACTCAGAGCGTTCTATACAGGTTCTTGAGGACTTGCTGCATGCATGCATCATGGACTTTGGGGGCTCTTGGGAGAATAATATACCCCTAGATGAGTTTTCCTATAATAATAGTTTTCAGGAAACTATTGAAATGGAACCATATGAGGATTTATATGGTAGTCCATGCCGATCACCTTTGTGTTGGTTAGAGGCAGGTGAGGCAGCTTTATTGGGACCACGTCTCGTGCAAGAGACTTCTGAGTAGATCCAGATGATTTAGAAGCGGATGGCTACCGCGCAGTCTCGTTAGAAATATTACGCTGATCACCGTAGACGATTCTTGGAGTTCATGGTTGGGGATCAGGTTTTCTTGCATGTTTCCCTGAGGATGGGACACATGCAGATAATGAGATAGAGTAAACATTCACTGAGGTATGTTGGGGAATTTGAGATTCTGGAGAGAGTCGGGCTGCTTCTTGATTGGTTGAAATTACCACATAGGTACCGAGCCATGTACGACATCTTCCATGAAACTCATTTGTTTTGCTATCATTCAGCATGTATCAGGTCTTTTAGCCCAATGAGGTTGAGCTCGAAGTAGATGCATCCTTTGAGGATAATATCATTTGTATTGTTGATAGGAGCACAAAGGTTCTCTGAGGCCGGTCAGTTCCTGTCGTACGGGTGCTATGGATGCATGTCCGAGTGTAGGACGAAACATGGGAGCAGGAGACCGACGGACGTGCTCAGTGGCTAGAGCTGTTCTGAGCTTTATCTTCACCACCCTTGGAAGGGAAATATGGGGATGAATTTCTTTAAGGGGTGATGTTTGTAAGAATACGGTTATTATTTTTGAGGAATGGGTTTTTTCTTTTCACTTTTACTTAAGTGTTTTTGAGAAAATATGGAAAATGGGGAAAAAACCTAAAATTTGGGACTACATGCCATGTACTTTTCCACACGCCGTGTACTTTGGCCATGTGGGATGAGTACACAGGGTGTGTCGACATGTCGGCGACGAAGGGTGTAAAAACTGACTACACGCCGTGTAGTGGATATTTACACGTCGTGTAGTCAGTTGGTAGGAAAATAGTAAGGCGGTGGAAGCAGCCGCCAGTGGAGCAGCAGTACACACAGTGTAATTAGAAATACAGGTCGTGTACTCATGTCGACGTATGAACAGCGTGGCAGTTCCGCCAGAGGAATAGTTAAATGAGAGAAGTACACACCTTATAGTCAATAGTAAATTCCTTGTAGTTTTTTTTTCACTTAAAATGGGAAGTATCCAACCCTGTTCATAGGATTGTCTTAGAACTAAAGAAAGGAGTCAAGAGTGGTGGTCAGACCTTCGAGGATCTCCAGATCGAGCATCGGGAATCTGTTTTCGCCTCTAACGATCTCATTGGAACTGCACGGGTAAGTCATCCACTCTCCATAAGTCATTCTAGAAAATTATTCCTCTAATGTAAGTTATTTGAGTTTGAACGGGGATTTATTTGACCTCAAATCTACATTGTTTTTGGATGATTTGAGGATCGTCGTTCGTGTATACCGTTAAAGGGCGTTTAAGGTAGGTGTCTAGGTGTATAATTTCCAACTGTTGTACGTTTTTTGTGTTTTTTTGTGCTACGAACCCATGTTGGGGTGTCATGTGGTTGAGGCCTTGGCTGTTTAAATACCTAGAATTGTGTATGTAAATAAATGTGATAATAAACTTCTTTTTGGGATCGGTGTTTGGATCCCAGACCACCCCGGGTGTGCGTTCCTCTATTTAGCCGTTTGGAAAAGATACTCGAGGGTATGACATTGTGATAATTTTGTTAAATTGACTTGAGATGAATTGAATGTTAATTGATTATTCACATGTTGGGCATGGCCCGGTTACTTGTGCCTGAGGGAAGTATTCTTTTTAGCCAAAGGGAATTATTTGTTTAGCCTGAGGGCACGGTACTGCGTAGCCTGAGGACAACGTCCTATTTTACCTGAGGGAAATTTTCACATGCCTGAGGACAGTGACTGTTGTGCCTGAGGGTGACACTTCATACACCTGAGGGAAATATCTATTATGCCTGAGGGCAAGATTCTGATTACCTGAGGGTAAGGGTTTTCATGTCTTAGGACACTGACTGTATACATAGAAAATTCACAGTGGTGGATTTCCTACTGAATGATTAAATGAATATTAAAATGGAAACATAACTGGTAATGTTTGTTACTTTTGAGTACTTATTAGTTTATTGCATTTACTTTTTCACACGGTTTTTGCATGTTTAAACACATTTGAGCACGGTCCTTTGGTGGGTGCCTATTGAGATTTATTTCTCCACCCTGTTTGGGTAATGGCTTCGGCCCAACAAGATTATGTTTCTACCGGTGTGGATAAGGGAAAGGGTCCTTATACTAGTACTTGATTGATGTTGAGGAGTAGGGGAGCATGGGACCGGGCTTAGGCTCACGATTCTACCAACTGTTTTGTTTGGTTTTCTTGTACTCTATATTGTAATGTACTATATTGTAGTGTAACATGTTCTGGATATTTTCTTAGAACATGAGACATGTTGCATCATTGTATATATAACTGTTGGTTATCTTTTACTGTAGTTTTTTGTATTAAATACGTATTTTTTATTGATTCTGCTATTTTTGAATGTTATTATTATTCTTCTACACTACACTTTGCCAAATGAGGGCATAGTTTCCCCACTATCAGACATGGGCACTCGCTACTAGTCGGCAGCCTCTTGCATTTGGGGAAATGTGCTTGAGGTCATGTTACCAACCGGGTTCGATGGACCCGTTGAGTGGCACCTGGGCCCGGGATGTTACACTTTATTAATGTGTAATTTCATATTTATGTTCGATTTAGTTATTTATAGTAGTATTACCATACAAATTGTTATTTCTATTGGTTCACTATTTATCGTGAGCTATGATGGTATGCTCAAAAACTCATAGCAGGATAAAGATATTTTGAGTGGGTGTTGTCACACCCATTACCTTTTTTAAAATTAATTATTCATTTAATTTCCATTCCTGATTTGTTTTGGGGGATTACCACTCATTTTGTTGAAATGGTGGGTTTGAAAATTTGGGTCAAACCGTGAGCCCAATTTCAGATTAAAAAAAATCATTTCTTCTATAACTCCTTCAATTTTTACTATTTTTTACAAATTCCACTTCCCAATTGTCATAATCTGATATATTAAAATCACCATATCCTTTTGGACCACATATAAATCCAAAATCATTATGGATTTTGGTTCTTGATTAAGGTAATGGGCCTGCCCGTAAGCCCATTTCCTGCATTAAATTATTTTTTAAAAAATTCCATATCTCATTCATTGTAGACTTGTTTCCTATTATTTCACATCCCTCTCAAAGGAAATATCCTGGGGATCTCCCCCATTATCTTTTTCGAAATTTGGTCGCTCAGTTGAACCGCTAATATAGGAGATATTTAACACTCTTTCTCAAATCGACCAGATTTGACGAGGTAAAATGAATCTTTCATAACTCCTTAAATTATCATCCTTTTCCCCCATTTTAGTGCTCCCAAGACCTAATATGACTCCTTTTAACCTCTATACATGTTTTGGGTACTTGGAGATTCATATTTTGGTGTATTTAGGGTGATCTATTCTATATTTCTGCAAGTTAGTATTTCTCTATTTGATTTCTCCTCTTTTCGTAGGGTTTCAACCCTCTTTCTTGATGTTACAAAGTGTCCATAACCTAGGGTAAGTACCTAGGGATTTTCCATGAGTATTTTTGGTGAATCTTTGTGGACTAGGGCGGGATTTATCATCCTTGGGGTTCCGGGTTGGTGCGGTTGATGTTTCGCACCATGTTTTGAGGGATTCTACAATTTCAGTAGGTGATTCAATGGGTAACCATTTAATGATCTGTTAGTATGATTTATTAAATAATTTTTCATGTTCCTTATATGATTTGAATTATGATAAAACGATTTTTGGAATCAATAGTTAAGCATATGGTATTAAAGTTACATTTTTGTTGGAAGTATGTATTTTTCAAATTTATGTCATGTGTTATTTCTTGTGGTACTTTTGTAATATGGGGAAATGATTTATTAGTTATTGAAAAGAGCTGCCAATTTTTGTTGGGTAATGATATAGTGTCATGTGGGCCTAAATAGGGGGGGTCTCTGAGTGGGTTTTATGTTTATAACCTTGTTATACTCCATGAAAGTGTTTTATGGATTTCTGTGTTTCCTGAAGGACCCCGGGACACCCTGAGAGGGGAGGGGTGAATCAGGGTGGCAACTTTTTCTTCTTAAAGTTGTGGATCTTGTTCCCACGTTGGCAGGAACTTCTTAAACCTGTATGATGGATATGATCAGCAATTAAACATTCACATGCAGAGAGATGACACAACAATTTTTACTTGGTTCACCACTAAGGGCTACGTCCAAGGAGCATACGCCGACAGACTGTCGGTCATACCTAAATCCACTATGCTTCACTAGCTGCGGATACAAAAGTTCGGGTACAGACACTCTGTCCCAGGCTCACTGCCTTTACATAAGGTTTAGGGATAGCTCACTGCTTCCCTCGGGTCACTCCCGTTGACTCCCCTTGGCTCACTGTCGTTGGTGAAGTCTCACTCAGTTTATAGACGTGAAGGTCTCTTCAATAAATTTTCATTAAAGTCTTTGCCTCTGCTCAGCACGAGACTCTGCTTGCATCGATGTCCGGAAGAGATGCACTAGAACGCACAGAACCACTGAACTGGATAACCAAAATGTGCAGACAAACCTTACTTAAAAATATGAGAAACACCAACCATTTGCGCGCAAAATCATCCTATTGCGCGCAACATTTTCTTTTGGCGAGGAAAAATATTTCGCGCAAAAATCCCCTTTTTCGCGCAACTCCAAATATTTCGCGCAAGCTCCTTTACGCGATTCTTTTTGCGCACCAGACCACAAATACTCTCCAAGTCTTTCAACGAACCGAATGAAGGGGGTCACCTCATATTTATAGGCGACTGAGACTCCTGTGCGCAAAATCCCCTTCGGCGCGGAAAACCTCTCATCTGGCGCGTAATATTTCGCACAGGTCAAGTATTTCGCGCACAACCCTTATTTTCCGCACAGCCCATGCCTTTGCCATTTTTCACCAATCTGATTTCGAAACACTATTTGCGCGAAAAACCTTGATCCACTATTTCGCGCATCCCGCTGTTTTTCGCGCCTAACTTAAGTATTTCACGTAAGCCTCTTATATTTCGCGCACCACTTCCTTTTTGTTTGAACCACCTTTTGCAGACAATCCATGTCTTCATTTTCCGATTTTGAGGCCCAAAAATTTGGCAAACACTGGGAAACAACGCCACCTTCAATACTGTTGTCTGCTTGAACTGTATGATCACTTTTCTAGAACACATTCGGGACTTCCACTGAGGATTGACAACAAACACAAACCAAACTACAATTCCTGCATAGAACAACCATGGGTCCAACATTTCCATGGGTATCTTTTGTGATATTGTTCAAGGTGATTATATAACTGTTGAAATAAGATTATTACATGTTTATTGGGCAGTCAATTCTGTTTTGGTAGTGGATTGGTGTTCTTTGGGCTAAAAAATAGGTTTTTGAAATGTGTTTTATGTTCAATACTTTAGTATACTCCTTATAATTGTTTTCTGAAAGTTTTGAATGGTTTATTGAGTTGTTTAAGTGGATAAACTATATCAGAAAACTGTTTTAGTAGGATTATATTTTTATAAGGTCCATTTCATTTTTGAGAAGTCGGTTATGTCATATGTATCATCTTGGAAATATTTTATTAAAATGCTTGAAGAAGATATTGAGTTGTTAAAGTGATGTGAATTTGGCGTGGACTGTTTTGTTTGAGTGTGATGTGAAAAATTGAAATTTTTATTATGGAATGAGTGTTATGTGCCATGTGTTTGGGATGTTATATGAGTTGTAAAATCATATAATTGTATTATAAATTTTTTTAATGTTTTTGTGGAAGTGTTGAAGAAATGTGAAATGTGTTGTGGGTTATTTTGGTGTGAGTCGGATTTCAAAATAAATTTGAATGAAAAATGGACTTTTGTGACTTGTGTTGTATACATATGGGATGTTGGGTGAATTTTTGAAGTGGAAATGATATTTTCATGTTCAATTTATATTTCTTGACTTGTTGAAATTTTTTGAGCACAAGGGAAAACATAGGTAACTAGGTGGGTGGGCGTGTACTTGTATGCTGGTGAATCTGTGGGATTTGGTCTCAGTTTCACATAGTAGGATTGATTCTTACAACTCTAACTAGACAATGATGATTATGATTGGGGGACACTAGGCTATGGGTATGTTCCCCACTAGTGGATCGAGCACGAGAATGGATATTAGTGATGGGTTCTCTCATCGAGATACGAGGTACCTATGACACACATCTAGCTTGTGCCTAGGGGTTAATTCCTATTGCTTATTCTCATTAGTTACTTTATACTTACCATTGGCATACAGTACATTTGGCTGATATATTCAGTATCTTTGGTGTTTATTTTAAAAGTGTTAATACTTTAAAATAACCCACTTGAAAACCGTTCTTATACAAAGTTGCATCTTTTAGAAATTGTAACTAGAATTTCATGTTTTTGAAAACATGCATGCTTTTCGTCTTTAAATTTTTATCATATGAAATCTCTTAGTGGTGGTATCCTAATGATATTTGGCTCACACCCTAGGGTTTAGGTAGACTTTCTTATTTTGTGTCACATGTTTGGGTACAGGTTTTATGCCATTGGTTCGGGTTTTTAGTGGTCCATCATGATGCACTATCGTGGAGATGTCTTAAGTGTGGTTCCTCTTTCCATGTGAAGGTTCTTGGGATGTCATTTAATGATCTTATACCTTTTTAATGGTCTTAAAACATTGTTTAAAATTGTGTAATTCAGTTCTGAATTTTAGTAAAAGGTGTTTTTTTTAAATCCAGATTTGATTTCTTGGATTCATTTGTTGTTTTAAGTATACAAACTCGAGTAAATAATTCCCAATTTTCATTTATTGATACCCAGACACTTGTTCCTGCCCATGGGGATCCTAAACGGCCTTCGGGACTTGCCACTGGTTGGGTCGGGTGCCGGTTTTGGCGGTGACCAGATTCGGTTCGTGACAAAATGTTATCAGAGCAGGTTCACTCAATTTGAGTCATGTTATTTGGGAAATAGTCGTGATAGTCTACAGTTAAGATTGTTGGGACACGAAATTATGGTTATGGGTAGTGTGCTTGATCACCACACCTCATGTCATGATTCATGTTTCCATGGGATGTTGGGATTTATCTATGTCTTTTGGTTTTCTTGGTCTGATGATGATTAGGGGAAATGAAAATAGATTTGGGTTAATGGTCTCAGTGAGCTCGCAGGGTATGGCTACCCTTGTGGAGCCAGGGATATTTCCGAGAACACTATCTATGATGGTGAAGTGATTGGAATATGGTTTCCCAAAATATGTCCAAGTCACCCACTGAATCTAGTTTCCTCTCGAATTGTTTTGTTCTTTAGTTTTGAAATCATGGAACTTTGGTTTTAAAGAGACTTGGTTTTACGAAGCATAAAGTTTTTTTGAAATGATCTTCAAATTAAGAGGGAATGGTTTGATTTATGAAATATTAGAATTGAATTTTCATAATTTTTTTGAAATGAAAAATAGTGTGCTTAAACCTCTTTTGAAATCAGGAACCATATTGAACTTGGGTTTCAAAAGTGTTTCTAATATAGTTTTCTAAATAATTAAATGGTGTTTTAATGGGATGAGATTTTTACAAATTGATGTGATTAACATGAATGTGAGTTCTTTTAAAAATGTTTGTGTCCTTATGAAATGTTTTCTAATATGTGAATTGGGATTTTGATCTCAATGTTAAGAGTTTTTAGAAGAAGGATGGGTTGGTTGACCGTTTTGTTTTTGAAAAGTGGAAACAATTTTAGTTTTATACTGTTGTATTTAAATGAGAGACCACATGCATGGGGTTATATAGGATTATGGATGGTTGATGGCATGACTGGATGAGTGCTGGGACGAATATGAGGAGGGTGCTCAGTGTGGCACAAAAACATGGATGTGTGAGGCCCATGGGGTACCATTGGTGGAAACAATTACCGCTGAACCGTTGGTTTCCAAATAAATATTTTAATGAAAAACATGATGTACTGATTAATTTTTTGGGAAGGTATATATTGTCTGTTTTTGGAAAATTTTGATGTTGTGGGATGTTTTGAGTCCATGAACCCCTCCTGTTCGAACTGTGTTTTGGGTTTGTGTTTGGCCAGTAAGCTGGGTAGAAGGACCGGTTAATAGTCTCCAATGAGATATGTTTCCAGAATCCTTTAAGGTGGTTCCATTAATATGTTTGGATCTGTTTGAGGATGTTTTTTACCAGTGGACCATCTTGGTTGGGTCCTTGGGTTCTCCCGTTGGATAGGGTATGCCCCCATTAAGGGTTAGTGAAAAACTGAAGTGAAACCCGGATTGTTTCACCGTTGGAAAATCCTCCATTTGATCGATGTAAGGAATCTTCTATTGAGCTTTGTAGAATGAGTCTGCACCACTTACATTCTTGGTTTTTTATTTCAAATCCTCTTGTCACGGAAGAGTGCTCGTGGATGGTTGAAAGAGACCTTAGTTTCTTAAGCTACCTGATTCTTCAAAGGGGGATGTTGTCTGGCGTTGTAAGTATGGATAGTGTCTAAGAGGTCCTCTGAGCCCTTAATAGTCTTTTCCAAGAAGGGGTTTATGTTAGACCACCCGTGTGGGAAATTTGGCCACGAGAGGCTATTATGGACACTTTCTAGAATGCTGTGATATTTGGGGATGTTGTATAAGGCCCCCTCCTTGTATTATTTCTATGATTCACTTTGGTCATGTTTGGTGATGCGTTGTGATGTCACGTGCTCATTTGATTTTAAAGGATAAATTGTAAAATATTTTTTGAGTCTTTTTTTCAGAAGTGTTTCTCCTTTCGGGAGATCTCTACATCCTCTGTCATAGTTGAAGGTTTTTATTTGTGTCCTTTATTTCTATTGTTTCTCATCTGAAGAAACAAGGTGTGATGTGAGTGCATCATCTAAACCCTTATTTTATTGAAATTCATTATTAGGGTAAAGTGAGTTCTAGAGTCTGTTTTGTCTTGGTCAACCCATCTTGGATTGCATGTAGTTGTTTGTATCAACGAATGAAGAAATTCTATTCAGGGGTTTCCAAATCCGAACTGCAAGGCCGAAGATGCTTTAATCATTCCAGCTCCATCCATAGGTCCTGCAGAGAAGCGGCCATGTAGTAAAAGGAAATCCCAGTGTAGTTTTTAACCTTGTACAAAGAACTATTCTCTGTATGAGAGATGGAAATAGTTTAAACATTTTGTGTTTTCATCGTGATTCATTTGTTCCCGTTTGGTAAAAAGAGGTGGAGGGCCTCATCCCCAAGTGATCTCCCAATGACTTTTTTTCCCTTTTGGTTTCCTTTTGTTTCATGGGAATGGTTTTATATTTGTGTATACATGTTTAATGAACATTTAGTAGTAACCATTCCTTGGAAAACCATGTAGGTATAATGATCTACATTGTTAGCGCATAGTTTCCCAAATTGTGTGGGCTAACCGTGTGGTCGTCCCAACTCTTTAAGTTTTGGGATTTTTCTGTGCCGGCCCATATTGGCCAGTTAAGATGGCTGGTTCTTATGGTGGGGAGACCCACTATGAGTCTCATGTATATTATTTTAAAAAATCCTAATGGGATTCTAACCCTTGTACTAGGGATTTTGTTCGGGGCTCCCCAGTTAGTGTCTTTATTCTATCTCGAAAAAAAAATTAGGTTGTCTCTTATGGTTGGGGAGCCCATTTGTGTATCCTTGTACCAGTAACTCACTTTTTTACTTGGTCTTGGCTTGGAAGTGGGTAATATCGATCGGATATATATAACCACCTACATCTCCCTTGGGTAAACTATGGGATTGGATTGTTCCCAATGGTTAAGTTATATCAAGGTAAGTGTAACCTTGTTCGATGTTCTTGTTTGTTTGGGTAAATTACTTGAGCCTTATTCAGATAGTGTTTGAGGAGTTTTCTTTTAGGAAAAATCCTTAATGTGGTTGATCCTTTTACTAAAGTGGTGTATGCATTGGTTGTGATGTATTCCTTCCCTAATTGATCACAGGAGGTGTTTTGGCCTTTGGGGGTGAAGTTTAGTAAAGGAGTCTATTTCTGCCTTTCAGTTGGGTTTGGTTTTTGCTTTGTCCTTGATGTGGCTTTCCGATGGTGGAATGTTTTATGGTGGGGATAACTTTCACACCCCTGAAATTTTATTTAAATTCATTATTTATTTAATTTCCATTCCTGATTTGTTTTGGGGGTTTACCACCAATTTTGGTGAAAATGGTGGGTTTTGGAAATTTGGGCCAAACCGTGAGCTCAATTCCAGAATTAAAAACAAATTTTGTTTCTTCTATAACTGCTTCAATTTTTACTATTTTATACCCATTCCACTTTCCAATTTTCATAACCTGATATATTAAAATCCCCATATCCCTTTGGACCACATAGAAATCCAAAATCATGATAGATTTGTGTTTTTGATTAAGGTAATGGGCATGCCAATAAGCCCATTTCCTGCTTTAAATTACTTTTTAAATTTTTCCATATCTCATTCATTTTTTACTTTTTTCCCGTTATACCACCTCTCATTCAAATCCAACATCCTGAGGATCACCCCAATTATCGTTTTCGCAATTTTGGATCTTAGGTGACTGCGAATTAGGGTGATATTTCCTACTCTTTCTCAAATAGACCAGATTTGACGAGGTAAAATGAATCTTTCATAACTCCTTAAATTTTCATCCTTTTCCCCCATTTCAGTCCACACAGGACCTAACACGACTCCTTTAAACCTCCATACATGTTTTGGGTACTTGGAGATTAATATTTTGGTGTATTCAGGGTGATCTATTAAATATTTATTCAAGTAAGTATTTCTCTATTTGATTTCTCTTCTATTCTTAGGGTTTCATCCCTCTTTCTTGATGTTACAAAGTGTCCAATACCTAGGGTTCGTACCTAGGGTTTAACCATGAGTCTTTTAGGTGATAATTTGTGGTCTAGGGCTGGATTTATCATCCTTGTGGTGTCGGGTTGGTGCAGTTGATGTTTCTCACAATGTTTTGAGGGATTCTACAATTTCGGTAGGTGATTCTATGGGTAACCATTTAATGATGAGTTCGTTTGTTTGATTAAATAATTTTTCATGTTTTCTATATGCTGTAAATTATGAAAAAACCATTTTTGGTAGCAATAGTAAAGCATTTTGTATTAAAGTTACATTTTTGTTTGAAGTGTATATTTTTCAAATGTATTTCATGTGTTATCTCTTGTGGTATTTTTGTAAAATGTGGAAGGGATTTATTAGTTATTGAATGGGGCTTCCAATTTTAGTTGGTTAATGATATTGTGTCATGTGGGACTAAAAAGGGGGGTCTATGAATGGGTTTTATGTGTATAACCTTGTTATACTCCTTGCAAGTGTTTTATGGATTTGTGTGTTCTCATGGCTATCTTTTGTGATATTGTTCAAAGTGATTATATAACATTTAAAGGTAGATTATTACATGTTAATTGGGATGAAAATTCTATTTTGGTGGGGGATTGGTGTGATTTTTCTTAAAAAGAGGTTTTTGAAATGGATTTTATGTGCAAAGCTTGGGTATACTCCTTATAATTGTTTTATGAATGTTTTGAATGGTTTATTGAGTTGTGTAAGTAGTGAAACTATATAAGAAAGCTGTTTTGGTAAGAGTTTATTTTTAAAAGGTCCATTTCATTTTTGAAAAAGTTGTTATGTCATATGTATGTTCTTGGAAATATATTATTAAATTGTTTGAAGGAGATATTGAGGTGTTAATGTGATGTGAATGTGATGTGGACTGTTTTGTTTGAGTGTGATGTGAAAAATTGAAATTTTTATTATGAAAGTAGTGTAATGTGCCATGTGTGTGGGCAGTTATATGAGTATTAATATATTCTAATTTGTTTATAAAATATTTTAATGGATTTGTGGAAGTGTTGTAGAAATGTGAAATTTGTTGTGGGTTATTTTGGTGTGAGTCAGATTTCAAAATCATTTTAAAAGAAAAATGGACTTTTGTGACTTGTGTGGTATAAATATAGGATTTTGGGAGAATTTGTGATGTGGAAATGATATTTTCATGTTCAATGTATATTTCTTGACTTGTTGAACATGTTTGAGAACAAGGGGAAAACCTGGGAATCTTGGTGGGTGGACATGTACTAGTATGCTAGTGAATCTGTGGGGTTTGGCCTCAGTTTCAGTTAGCAAGATTAACGCTTACAAATCTAACTAATCAGTGATGATGATGATTGGGGACCACTAGGTTATTGGTATATTCCCTACTAGTGGCTCGTTAATGATAATATATATTTGTTATGGTTACTCTCACCGAGATACGAGGTACCTAGGACACACAACTAGCTAGTGCCTAGGGGTTAATTCCTATTGGATGTGCTTATTAGTTACCTTATACATACCGTCGTCATACGGTCCATTTTTCTAGAAAATTCAGTAGCATTTGTGTATATTTTAAAAGTGTTAATCCTTTAAAATAGCCCACTTGAAAACTATTCTTCTTCAAAGTTGCATCTTTTAGAAATTATAACTACTTTTTCATGTTTTTGAAAACTTGCATGCTTTTCATCTTTAAATGTTTATCATATGGAATATCATAGTGGTGGTATACTACTGGGCTTTGGCTCACACTGTACTTATACCATTGGGTGTAAGTAGACTTTATTTTTTTGTGTCACGAGTTTGGGTACAGGTTTTATGCCATTCGTTTGGGTTTTTAGCGGTCCATCGTGATGCAGTGTCATGGAGATGGATTGAGGGTGGTGCCTCTTTCCACTTGGAGGTTCCTGGGATTCCATTTCATGAGTTTTTACCCTTTTAATGGTCTTTCAACATTGTTTAAAATTTTGTAATTCAGTTCTGAATTTTAGTAAAAGATGTTTTGGTTTGAAAAAAATCCAGATTTGATTTCTTGGATTCATTTGTTGTTTTCAGTGTACAAACACTGGTAAATCATTCCCAATTTTCAGTTTTTGATACCCAGACACTTGTACTAGATTGTGGGGATCGGGAACGCCCTTCAGGACATGCCACGGGTTGGGTTGGGTGTCGGTCTTGGCAGCGACCAGATTCGGTTCGTGACAGGTGTCAAGTTACCAAGATAATGAAACATTTATGTTTTCAAATTTATGGAAGATTGTGATAAATTATATGTATAAATGAAATTATACTAACAAGTTTTTAAATTTTTATTGAATAATATTATTGTCTTTATATAAAGAAGGAATCATAAAAATTACATATCCTAGTGTTTTTATATATAATTCACATTGTACGATCATTTTAGTTTACATTTTTTTGGAATTGGAACAATTAATACAATGTGAACCCATACATTATAGGTGGACAATTATACACAGTATCAAATTTCAATAATATTAATCTCTCTAAAATAAAAAATTATTTATCCTCATGAAAATAGTCCTAAAAATGTTTCCCTTGATCTCATCCTTTTATCTGTTCCACCATTAACCAAGTGGAAGACATTTTAGAAACATATAATAGGAAAAAATGATTAGTAAGATATATAAATTGAAAAGAAATCATTATGTTTTTGGAAACCTAAAGACTCAGATAATTTTTACAGTTATCTTCAATGTTCTTTTAGAAGCTAAAATAAACAAAATTCACATGATAAACAACACAAATTTTTATCAAATAATATCATTAGAATCCATATAAATCAGTTAAAACTATTGTAGGTGACTTAGATATTCTTATACATAAAACCCCTTAAAAACAATTTCAATTGGAATAATCATATGGAAAAATTAAAAAATTATCGTTACCTGATTAAAATATTATGGGCTTACCCAGTGCTATCTCAGCCCCTCTATGTTATGTTTAAATGGGCTTACCCAGCACTATCTAGGAAACTCCATGTGAAGATGTAACAAGACATCCTAGAGACATCTACGCCACCCCATGTTACGATGTAATGGGATTACAAAATTCTATCTTGGATACCCAATGTCTAATTAATACTCGGATCTCTCATTTTAAGTAATTCTCAATTAAAATATAATTAATAAAAAACTTCATCATAAATTCATTTTAAAAATTATTTTAACCCCAAATAAATACACAATGTAAAAATATAACATTTTTATAAAAAAACATATCAATTCCCAAATCCAAAAAATAAGTGAATATGGATTATTATTTATGAAATTATATAATCTTTCCAAGATATTTAAAGATTAAATAATAGTCATGATGGTTAAGAAGTATTTGTCACCTTGTATGTTAAGAATATAACAATCCTTGTGTCCATTGTCAAAACATTATATATAAAAGATGAAAAAGTATTTAGTTTTGAAAATATTTCAATGAAATTTAAAATAGAAATAAAATTTCCTTTATAAACCTTTCATATCCATATAAATATAAAATTAAAATATAACATAGAATATTTACATAGAGAAAATGATTTGATAATTAAATATTTATACATTCAAAGTGTTTCATTCCACATTGAAATTTTGAATCGCAGTCCCCATGAAAGAAAAAAATTTAAAAAAATTCAATAACATGATAAAAATAATATAATTATATAAGAATTCATATGGGGGTTTAGATACACATCCTAAAATAATGAGGGTGTATAACGTCGAAATATGCTTCAATGAAATGAGACTAAGATGTAGCCATTTACCTTGAGTCCTACTCATCACATACAATATTTATATTCCTAGATAATAATCAATGGTTAATTATTTACTTTCCTGAAAATATATTTCATGTTTATTATTAATTTTATATCAATTATTACCATGTTATAACAATTACTTGAATATATAAGTTCACATATGATGTTTTGATGATATTCGGTACATGAACCCAAAATGAGATTGTTATGATATCTATAGTTAAAATATTTCACCTATAAATCATCTTTAAAATAATATTATTTACATAATTATCAATTTTAGAAATCAATTATACTTTTAAATCCATCTAATAAAAATTGATATGAATAACGAACAATGATACAATCATGGAGATAGTAAGCGGTACACACACATGTATAACATTTCCATTGCTAATGATCATTATGGAAATAAGGATAATATATTCTTAACATTAAATGATTATAATAATATTTCATATATTGTATTATTTATTAAAATATACATATATATTATCTCTATGATACGGTGATGAAAAAAGAATCACATCGCTTCATGAATATGATAGTTCAAATGTACAGATGAACACCATTATCATATTTATGTGCATGATAAATGTAAGAAAAAATGGATATAATATCTTTTATTATTTATAAATATGTCAATAATATCATATATAATTTTTAATTTCATCATTATAAACATTCTTGATATACGGTTAAGGAAAACGAATAACATTGGTTCGTGAGGTGGTACTTCGTCACACACACAGACGATTAATTATTTTCCCATTTTATGGAAGTGGATATGGAATTATGTTAGGATATTAATATAATAAAATATTATTATATTTAATATACTGGAGTTATTATTTCTTCATGTTTTAAAAATATTTTAAGGATGTGTAAGAAAAAATAAAATAGAAACACTTGATAAAAATCATTATCTTTTCTTTAGAAAATAACCTTTTATTAACACCTTAATACAACTAAGGATGGAGTTATTACTAAAATAAGAGCACTAGAATGTGTTTATGTATTATGTTAATGTATTTGGGAATATTATGGCCCAATGAAATAGTTTTTAATGTGTCATGAATAAATAATAATAGGTTCCCTTTTAAAAGTGATGTGAGAGACACTATTAAAATTTCTCAAAATATTAAAGTAATATAAATTCCTTTTTTATTAAAAAAACCTCAAAAATAATTTATATCTAATATGGGATAATTATGGTTTGAAATAACCTCATATAATGAATTTTAGATGAGTTTTTAATTTTTTTAATCCATATCATTTGAATTGAACACTTATTTAAAATCTTTAACTCTTACTATGATAACATCTATTTTTACTCTTTAATATTTAAAATAGTAATGATAAAATTTCAGATAAAAAATAAATGGATAATTTATTATATTTCATACCTTATCCAAATATTTTGGCTTATTTTCATATATTTATGAAATTTTAATCATTTAAAAATAATATCATTTACTTTAAAATATCATTAATGTAAGTTTTGAAACTATTCATTACATGACTCTTTAAAAATATCCTAACACCAAGATAAATAAAACAAATTCTTATAACACATAAATAACATGTAAAATCCATATATAATGATCATGGATGACATTAATTATTTCAAATTATAATTATTCTAATATTTTTAATATAATTTAATCGATATTACCATTAATTAGGTATACACCACATCATCTTTGTGTAATCCATTTAAGGTAATTATTTCCTACCTAAAAATAAGAAATAAATTTTCTTTATGAATATAAAAAATTTTAGATTTATTAATACTATTTATATTCAACTAAATCTTCTAAATAACTCTATATTAAATTTATTATAATAATTAAAACATAAATTTGATATCTCTGACTTTTCTTTAAAATAAAATACTATAAACGGATTCATGTTATCCAAGCGTCTCCAAGAGGTCAAAATAAATTTAAGTAATTATTATATTTGAAAATAATTAATAAATAATATTATTATAATTTTTATTGTAATTTTATAATATATATAATGTCA
The DNA here is from genome assembly GCA_963277665.1 of Viscum album. Lineage (NCBI taxonomy): Eukaryota > Viridiplantae > Streptophyta > Magnoliopsida > Santalales > Viscaceae > Viscum > Viscum album. The sequence continues at coordinate 1,012,351,909 of OY728131.1, forward strand.
CAACCCATCCCTTGGGACCCATGTCCGGACAACACCAAACCCTCCATCCATAGGCCAGGTGTTGGCGACTAGCACAAAAAAGGTGTATCCCTAAAATGGGAAGGCATTGCCTTTATACATGTACAAACACATAGTCCAAGAAAGAAACATGATGAAACAACATTGTAAAAAAGAATTTTTAAAAGTGTGTACTGAATTTAATGGGGTGGGAATACAAGCCAAATTGAAAGATACAATACCATAAAAAATAGACAAAAGCTCCTAAGATCATCTGCAAGGATTCCTACCTGAAGGGTAGGTACAACTCATCTGTTCATCTCTCCACATCAACCAGTCACCTCTGTGCACTGCCTAGTCCTGTTTCATGAATTCTCAGCCAAGCTGCTCATCATCTGCACAAGACACAACAAGTTGCAGGAGAATCCCATGTAGGGGTGAGTATAACAATACCCAGTATGGACCCCGATACTTTCGTTGGTCTCTCAGAATTCCACAAAATAAAACCACAAATCATGATATAAATAAAAATTAACAAATCAAAATACTCAACTCAAACTAGGTATTCAACGGAATGTTTGATAATAAAGACGATTAGGCTATATCATTTTTTCCAATAGAATGTGTCCACAACAGAACCACATAGAAGTTGTTCCATTGTCGATCCATACTGGGTTGTATTTCACTGATCCACAGTGTCTCACACTATGGGTAGTCCTTTCTGGGTCATGCACTGCTATTCCACACATGGTCTCTATGATGCTGATTCACATAGGGTCATTAAAATGTTGATCCACACAAGGTTGCAATGATGTTGATCCAGACATGGTCGCCTTGTTGCTGATCCACACATGGTCTCTATGATGTTGATCCACACAGGGTTTCTGTGATGCTGATCCACATAATGTTTCTAAGAATATGATCAACATCGGTTCTCTACTTTTTCGATCCACATAGGGTCGCTATTATGTTGATCAATACAGGGTCTCTATGATGTTGATCCACCAATGGTAGCTCTTCGGTTGACAGCCAACCACAGGATTTCCCAAACTCGCTGCTCTTGTGTTCCGTAATATCTTCTCCTCAAGATATAGTTCGTGCCTCATCTTCCCAGATGTTCCACAAAGGAGTAACCCAAAATACCGACTTGTCATAAGGGTTCCAACGCGACAGACGGTGCGACAATCAGACTCCCGATCAATGAGTTATAGATATTTTAATTCTGAGGGCACAATTGGATTTAGGTTTTATCCAACCCAGATTACTCCAACATTCTCCAAAACATAGGTGGAGTATCTCAAAAGTAAATTATCTTTCCAAGGATTAAACCTCCATAAAAGATTTGTCAAACTGACGTCCGGTTTGCGAGATATGACCTTTTAAGCGTAACCAGGCTGAAAACGGTTCGGGTTCTGTTTGACCTGATCTGAATGACCAAACTCGCCCCATCCTGGGCTGACCCAACCATGTCCAGGTCTGACCGGGCCTTGCCCGAACCAGTTGGGATGGCCAGAGTGGACTAGACCGCAAGCATAGCCCGCTGGACCATGAACCGGCTCACTAGGTGGCCCGACCCCCCAAGCTAGGGCGACACACAGCTAGGTGGCCCATGTGGGCGTGGCCACTCCCATCTTCATGAATGGTTGAAATCCATTTGGCTTCTCAAAGGAAGCGCCACATGGTGTCTCCTCCCGGTCTGCCGGACCCCCCAGGGCGCGGGGTCCCTTTCACATCTACCGCTTCTTCAATTTCATTACCTCCTCCCCATGACGCGCAATGGTACACTGCCTTCCACCAATGCAGCTGGTCAAGAGCCAGCCACCACTGCTACCATGGCTCACACTGGCGCACCATTTCCCACTGGCTCCGATCACTGGTGGATCTTCCATGGGCCACTGGGTGAGCTCTAGTGGTCAGTTTTCCTTTCTGAACGCACCAATGGACCACCAGGGTTGCTGCCATCACTGTGTGGCTCCCAGATTCAAGTTTCCATCAAGTTCGCACTTCACCCACATTGAATGTGCCAAATCCGAAGTGACGGAAGGTCTAGTCCCTGTTCATTTGGCTCGCACCCTCCGCGTTAGGATCATAACAATCATGTAATAATTAATTTTTCATAGATAAACTATAACTCATTCAATACTTTCACGATTTTTCATTATTTTAAATTATGAGGAAAATAAATGATTCACATGAATTTGTAGAAATCCCCCACCTTGGATTTGGAGAGGACGTCACGGTTGTGGAAGAAGGATCCACACATGATGAAGTCGTTATCATTTTTTCACTTCCAGTTTGATTCCTCAGACGTTGCCATCCCATCTTCCATTCTTCATTAGTGGAAGACATTGTGGAACTTCATAAGAGGTTTCTCACTTCCATGTCAAAAAACCAAACTCGAGCATCACTTAAATAGAGGGGAAAATGTGTTTAACGAAACATGAGATTAATGAGTTTCATTAATGAATTATCCTCGTAATCTTTCAATTTTATGGTTACAAAAACAAATATCCAGGCTATTAAATGGCTTCAAAACTCACTGGTCCCACCACCGCTACTCAATTGTTTGTAGAATAATAAAATAAAAATTTTTAATTAGTTTTTTGTTCTCTTAAACGTCCGGAAAACTAAAATTTACATCCGACCTACTATGGTCGAAGTTAAGCCTATCTTAAGAGAATCCTGGCAGTGCAGAATCAATGATGCCCTCATATTTTTAATCCAAGAACCAGTTCAAAAGATAAAAAATAATTCCGGTGTGTTTTATAAATTTACATTAAAAAATTTCAAAATTATGTTCCGTGAACACCATGACTTAGAATCAAGCACTGTCAATTTTCGCCGAAATGTAATAATCCAAAATAGTTTAAAAAAATTATATGGAATTTCACGGACATTACATTCTCCCCACCTTAGGGATTTCTACCATGAAAGTTACTACAAAACTAAAGGAAAATGGGTGTACTGAGCACATATTTGAGCCTCTCGCTCCCATGTGATTTCTTGGAGATTCCCGTGCTGCCAAAAAACTCGCACTAGAGGAATCAACCAGTCATGAAAGATCTACTCTTATCAATCCTCTATCTCCACTGGGATCTCAAAAAACATCTTCCCATCATCGATAGCCAGCTCGCCATAGTCGATAACATGTGATGGATCGTAAAATTACCTCCTCATCTACAACACATGGAAAACATCATGCACCCAGTGCATATGTGGGGGAAGAGCTAGATGGTACTCCACCAAACCTACTCTATTGAGGATATGGAAAAGTTCAATGAACCTCATAGATAGATTGTCGCCCTAACCAAACCTCTGTAATCCTCGTTGGGGTGAGAATCATAGGAAGACATGGTCTCCTTCCTCAAACTCTAAGGGTCTCCGTCTCCTATTGGCATAAGACATCTTCCAGCTCTATGTTGTCTTCATCCTTTATTGGGTGATTTGAACCTTCTCCAGGTTAGAATGTTCCAACTCTATACCCATAAGTGCTAAATCCCCTGGTTATGTCCATCATTGTGGTGATCTACAAGGTCACCCATACAGGGCCTCAAACGAAGGCATGCAGATGGTGGAGTGATAACTGTTGTTGTAATCGACCTCGACCAGTGGAAGGTGGTCCTCCCAACTATGACCAAAATAAAAGACACAAGCATGAAGCATGTCCTTGAGTGTCTATATAGTATGCTTTGTCTGACCATCTATCTGAGGATGAAAGGTTGTCCTTAAGAATAACTGAGCCCTGAATGCCTCCTATAATACCTTCCACATGTGTGATGTAAAATGAGTGTTGTGATCTGAGACGATCATTGACAACACCCCATGAAGTCGTACAATCTTCTTTATGTAGAGATGTCCCAATCTCTCTATTGATCCCTACTCTTAGATGGGTAGGAAGTGGGCCGACTTGGTGAGTTTGTCAATAATCACCCAGATGGAATCGTGGCCCCTCGATGTACATGGTAGCCCTATCACGAAGTCCATGGATATACCATACCACTTCCACTCCAAAACCTCAAGTGGATGAGGTAAGCCTGGTGGTACCAGATCCTCAGCCATTAGTTGATGACAAGTGAGGCACTGTGATATGAATTCCTCCACCACTTTCTTCATCCCTGGCCACTAGTACGGACGTCAGAGATCCTGGTACATCATCTCCACTCCATGATATATGGTTAAAGGGGATATATTTAACTCCCTTAATACCTCCTCCAATAGCGTCACTGGTACCACAGTGTGTCCTCTGAAGATGATGACGTTCTCCCCACATTCAGAAAATTTATCAGTAGCCTGTCCTGAGGATATTTGAGCACGTCGGGCCTCAAAGTCATTATCCCCAAGTTGTGCCTCCCTGACTCACTGAAGGAGTGGGGGAGTAACCATCATATAATAGAAGTAAGTTTCTCAATCACTATTCATGAAGGATATCTGAAAAGCGGCTAGCTACTCGGTCACCTCACTCAGCAACTGTAGAGACGACCTTTGGCTGAGTGTGTCTTCTACTATGTTCCCATTCATAGGAGTGTAGGATCTCTCAAAGTTGTAGTCCTGGAAGAACTATAGCCATCGTCACTATCTCAGGTTGAGGTCCTTATGTGAAAAGATATACCTAAGACTCTTGTGATCATATTATACTATAAAATGTTGGACCATCAAGTATTTTCACCACATCTTAAGTGCAAAAAACCACTACTGCTAACTCTAGGTCTTGGGTAGCGTAGTTCTGCTCATGGTTCCTTAACTATAGTGAGCCATAGGCGATCACTGCTCACTTCTGCATCCGAACACAAACATTTCTGGTCCATGATGCTTTGTAGTAAACTATATACCCAACACTCTCTTCTATAAGCTTCACGATGGGGGAACTCATCTGTATTTTCCTCAACTCCATAATATTATACTCTCATCACTCCGTCCACATGAAGGGTTGTCCATTAATTGTAAAAGATGAAAAGGGTTTCGTAATGATGGAAATTATTGGTACGAATCTCTGGTAGTACCCATCAAATCCCAGGAAACTCTGCACCTCGGTCACAATGCTGTGTGGATCCCAAGAAAGAACTACCCTTGTCTTTGTCAGGTCCACTACAACTCCAGCCTCTGAGATATTGTTCCCTCGGAAGTGGAATTCTTGTATTCAGAACTAGATCTTTGAGAGATTTCCATAAATATGGTTCTCTTAGAGTGTATCTTGAACTATCTGTAGGTGTGTGGCATGATTCTCCTCTTATGCCGAGTATATAAATATGTCGTCAATGAAGACTACCAAGAAGTGATCGAGGTAGGGCTAGAAGATCATGTTCATGAGCCCCATGAACACTTCTGGTGTTTTGGATACGCTGAAGGGAATCACCAAGACCTCATAATGGCCATACCAACATCTAAAGGAAATCTTCAGTACGTCCCCATCTCGTACCCTTAGCTAATGATAGCCTAATCTGAGGTATATCTTAAAAAACCATCGAGCACCAATCAGCTGGTCAAAGATATCATCAATCCTCTGGAGTGGATACTTGTTATTCATGGTCACCTGGTTCAGGCACCAATAGTCCACACATGGTCTGAGACTCCCATCATAATTCTGGGTGAACAAATTTGGAAATTCCCATAGAGAAACACAGGGCCTTATGAACCCCTTCCTCTGTAAGGCCTATAACTTAAACCTCTATTCATGAAGCTCCAGGGAGCCATCTCATATGATGGAGTGGATATTGGTGTCTTCCCGGGGTATTGGTTTATGTAAAAGTCAATCTCTCTCCGGGTAGGTAGTCCTAGAACATCATCTGGAAATACATCATCATACTGGTCCACCCCTACAGGATTACTCATACTCTTCACATCATCTACTATGAGGGTAACACTAGCCAACTAATGTGTGTTTGGTTGCACCCTCCTCAAAGAAATTCCATCATGTGATGAAAATATTCCCTTATCATTGGAGAAGAAATATTGGGTCCTATCATCATGTACACACCACAATTTGTGCCTAAAACAGTCAATAAGACCACAATCCATGGATAACCAGTCCATTCCCAAGATGAAATCATAAGGCATTGATGCTACTACTAGGAGATCCCAGCCAAATCTATCACCTTCTAGAGTAAGCTCACACTACCGGCACCATTGTGTAATTGTCAAATCCTCTCCTGTAGTTGTCTCTAATAATAAAGATTGAGCCAATGGCTCTACCGGAATCATTGACCTCCGAACGAGAGCCGTGGAAATGAATGATTTACTGGAACCTATGTATATAAGTACTAAAACTAGGATATAGTAAACATAGATCATAACTTGAATAATCTCTGGATGACTATGGTCGTAGGACTCAGCTGCCTAAAGTTAATCTCTTCCCGGTCCTCCTGCTCTCTGAGGTCTAGGTGGACCACTTAGAGGTGGTGGGAGTAGAATCTCAAATCGTCGCCCACCTCATACAGCATGAACTTCTCTTATGACACTTATTCCACCCTGAATAAATCTTTAATAGAATATATGCCTCTGACATGGCAGTCCCTCGACCATCTGTTGATCATTGGTACAATGGTTTGGGCAGTTGCGGGCCATGTGGCCCTGCCCACCGCACGTGAAGTACAATCTTCTAATCTGCAGTCATGCACTACCTCACAAGATCCGTACCTCCGACCCTACATCCTAGGGTCATCCTCCAAATGTTATATCCCTCTTGGACCTCTATTTCATCTTCCTACTACCTTCTACTGATTACTCTTCTACCTGTCGTCCGTTGGTGGCTCTAACCGTCGGTGACTGCTCAGCCAAGATTCTCTCGACCAATAACGCTCGCACGAGCACTCTAGTTTGCATAGGGATATTGAGCGATATCATCGATGCTATGATCACCCATCAGTGACCATGATCAAAGGTCAGGGCCATAAATAAAGGGTCTCATACCATGTCGGTGGAGTAGGGCGATAGGTCATTGAATATCACTGAGTACTGGACTGCTGTTAGGCTTCCCGACATTAAATGTAGATTCTCTTGAATACACACAGAGCATAGTGTTACTAGAATAAACTCTGACCTGAAGAGGTTCTCGAAGTCCATCTTGGTGAGGGTCACCTCGTCATGTAAATAGAGAATTAGGCTCCAAAATCTCCCTATTGTACCCTAGAATAGAGTAGCATCTTCGATCACCATTGAATCTGCTGGTGTCCCAACTAGGCGGAAAACTCTGGCCAAAACCTCCAACCAGTCCTTAGCAACCTGAGGATCTGTGTCACCTGAAATCCTCGTAGGACTATATAGTTGGAACTCGTGAAACACGCATAATCGGCGTGCACCATCCGCTAGTGGGGCTGGTGGAAAATACTTCCTAATGAATGGTGGTGTGGCAGATGCACCACCTAAAGGTTCAATCGTTGTAAGAGGTCCTTCCACTAAAGCATCATCACTCGGTGGGCCGTCATTGTGAACTCTCTCTTGAATCCTGGATGGCTATCTACATAGAGGCTTCTTGAATAAAACAGGTGCACCACAATCAATAAGTTATACCTGGTGAGCTGACTCAAAAGAGATAAAAAGTAAAACATTTCCAAAACCCATGAAATTAGTGTTTTTTGTGCACCGTGTCTGAAATTAGAATTCAGGGTCCTGGTGTATGGATACATCGATCGTCGCACCAACCCTGGACTCCCCGAACTCAAAACCACACTCAAAACACATACCACAATTTCTCCATTGGAATGAACAATGTTCTATTTCTTTGGTAGAGCTGACTCATTCGATACTATTTTTTCATGACCTGTCCCCCAGGGATCATGGTGCGACTACCCCAAGCCCGCCTCCCATAGGCTAGGGGTTGGAAACCAGCACAGGAATGAAGAATCCCTAAAATGAGAAGGCATTTCCTTTAAACCTGTACAAAAAACCGTCCAATAATAGAATATGATGAAATCACAGAGTTAAAATATAGTAGTAAAAGGGTGTACTAAAAGTAAAAGGGATAGAATACAAGATCAACTGAAAGATAAAATACAATATGTAATAGAACACAGCTTTTGAGATCATTCATCACTGATTCCAACATGAAGGGTTGGTACAACTCGTCTCTGTAGCATTCCACATCTACCAGTCACCTTTGTGCACCGCCTAGTCCTATCTCCTAATGTCTCAAAAATGGTTCTCATCGTCTGCACAAGATAAAACAAGGTGCATGCAAAGCCTGTGCATGGGTGAGTATAACAATACCCAGTAGGGACCTTGAGAACCATGTAGGTATCTCTAAATTCCAAAAAAAATCCACAAAGCATAATCTCAATCACTAATCACAATGTTAAATACTCAGCTTAAACTAGGTATAAAACAAAGATTTTAGGAAGAAGGATGACTATTATTAAGATATATCATTTTAATCCATTAGGAAGTTTCCACAAATGACCCACGAAGAAGTTGTTCCATTGTCGATCTACATAGGGTCATATGTTGTTGATTAATGATAGGCCGCTCTAAGGTCGGTCCTCGTCAGGTCGCACACTGTTGATCTACATAGGGCATCTATGATTATGATCCACACAAGTTCTCTATGATACTGATCCACATAGGTTCTCTATGTTTCAGATCCCCACAGGGTCATTATGATGTTGAACCACACAGTGTTGCTATGATTTTAATCCACATTGGGTCGCTATAATGCTGATACACACAGGGTCTCTTTGATACTGATCCACACAGGGTCAATATGTTTTCGATCCACACAGGGCCTCTATGATGTTGATCCACATAGGGTTTCTATGATGATGGTCCACATAATGTCACTCTTCAGTTGATAACCTCCCATAAGATTCCCCACACCCGGTGCAGATGACTTCTATAGTATCTTCTCCTCCAGATATCAGTCTTTCATCAACTAACATGATGTTCTATAAAGGAGTAACCCAAATTACCTCCATGTCGTAAGGGTATCAACACGACAGATGGCGCGTCAATCGAATGCCCGGTCTGTGAGTAATAGGCATTTTGGTGCTGAGGTTATGCATGAATTCGGGTTTGATCCAACCCATCCATATTCAATCATTATACAAAACTCAGGTGGAGTATCATAAAAGTACCACATTGTTACAATGATTCCAGCGTCGCAGATGGTTTGTCAAACATACATCTGGTTTGCGAGAATCGTCCTTTTAAGTATAACTAGGCAAAAAAGGGTTCAGGTCTGGTCCGACCCAGTCAGACCGACCCAACACACCCCATATTGTGTTGGCCCAACCCAGCTCGAACCGGCTAGGCTAGCCTAAGTGTACTGGGCTACGGACTCGGCCCACTGGACCGCAGACCGGACTGCTGGTCATCGGACAGTCCCAGCCCGCCTTTGATAGGCGCCGACAGACGGGCAACCCGACTTGCTAGCTAGTGCGACACCCAGCTGGGTGGCCCGCATGGGGGAGGCCGCTCCCTCTTCCAGAATATCTGAAGGCCATTTTCCTTCTCAACATTGGCCCCACATGGTGCAGCCTCCCTTTCAGTAGGGACCAGCGGGGTGCGAGTCCCATTCACTTTCCCCTCGACATCGATGCTGCGACCTCCTCACTATGGCGTGTGTTAGGGCTCCGCCTTCTGAAAATGCGTCGGGTGCTGATCTGGAAACCCCTACCACTGCGGCATTATACTATTTCTCCCCTTTGAGGTGTTTGATGGTGCACCCCCTACTTCTACCATGACCGACCAAAGTTGGCCACCGCCCTTGCCCGCCAGCACCAGTCACCGGTGCTGGCGTGCAGATGCCGCACTGATGGATCTTCCTCGGGCCATCGGGTGAGCTCTGCTGGCCCGTTTTCTCTTATGAATGTGCCTATGGGTCTCCAGGGTTGATACCTTCACTTCGTGGCTCCCATATTCAGGTTTCTATCGAGTTAAAACATCACACACGTAGAACGTGACAAAACCGAAGCGGTAAAGGGCCTAGGCCCTGTTCGTTTGTCCGGATACCTCTATGTTAGCATCATAACAAATGGGTAGCAATTAATTTATCCTAGATAAACTGTAACCCATTCAATACTTTTGTGATTTGACATTTTTATCATGTACAAGGAAAATAAACAATTCACTTGAATTAAATCAAATCCCCTACCTCGGATTCGGAGAAGACGTCGCGGTTGTGGATGAAGGATCCACGCTTGATGAACTTATCAACCTTTTTCTCTTCTAGTTAGATTCCTCCAACATTTTCATCAAATATTCCATTCATAATTGGTGGAATATGCCACATCACTTCATTAGAGGTTCCTCACATCTGTGTCATAAACCCATTCCCAAGCCTCACATAAATAAATGGCAAAATGTGGTTAACACAACATGAGATCAATGAGGTTCATTAATGAATGAAACATGTAATATCTCAATGCTGTGGTTACAAAAAAATGATTTAAATCATTAAATGGCTTGACATCTCACAAGTCCCGCAACCACTACTGAACCATTTTTAGAATAATAAAATAGCAATTTTATGTTATTTCATTATTCTTTTAAAAGTCTGCAAAACTATCTTTTTCACCCAACAAACAGTGGTCAATGATAAGCCTCTCTTAAGAGAATCCCAACACTGATAATTCAACAGTTCCCTTAGATTTTTAATTAGAGAACCTATTCAAATTATAGAAAACAATTAATGCGCATTTACTGAAGGTATCATAAAATTTTAAAAATCGCATTTCGGGCACACCAGGAATCAAAATCAAGCGCTATCAATTTTCACAAACTCATAGTAAACCAAAATATTTTTAAAAAGAATTATATAGAATTTTTGTTTCTTTATATATAATATTATTTTTAAACATAATTACTCGATTTACCCTATACTGTGGTAAAAATACTACCAATGTTATTATTTATACTATCTAAAAATAAAATATAACTCTTCATTAAATTTGAAAATTATGATTTCAAGTATGGAATCCATTTGGAATAATTCAAGACACATAATTTCATAAAATTATTTCCAAATTAATCACATTGATGGAATAATAAAACAAATTTTTAAAGTGAAAATGTTTAAAATATTGTAATGTTTTTATTTCAAAATTGAATGTGAAATTGATTCCAATGACCTAAAATATTTTATATGATATAAAATCCCACATGGTATACTTTAAAACCAATCAAAAATATAATTTAAAATATTAAATTATTTATAACAAAAAACATTTTTAAATTAAAATACAATATTTTTCATTATTCATCAAAATAAGAAGACACAATTACACTAAAAACACATAAACTACGATCATTAAAAGACATTACATGCATGGGTGGTTCCTTCCTTTAAATAGATGATGATGAATCTTCCTTTTTAGAACATTAACTGTTATGGAATCATTATATGAAAACAAGGAATGATTCTTCATTTATCCTTAGAGTGATCCCGGTGTGGTTTTGGGATCCTACACTCTTCCTCTAAATGCTATCTCATTTGAGAAATACCTTTCTGAACCTTCCAAGGAATTTTTTGGAACCTTCATACCACCTATTTAATTTATTGGGTGATATTTCATTCACTATGGTTTTAGAAATGGTATCTTTTGAAGAAAAAATGGATCTATGTATGTTTTCGATGCTCAGACATATCTCCTATGAAAAGTATTAGAAGCCATGGTATTATGAAGATACAAAAGATAAAATATCATGATACTTTATTTCTTTGTAATGGATACTTATTCTTATTGGAAAGGATTAATTCCATGTCATTCTCGAGTGGCAAGAGGATCATGATGCAGTTTGGCTTGTTTAAATATAGAGAACCGCGCCTTCTCGTACATTAATATTACATCATTTTAAAGATAAACAACATAATAGTTTTACACATATAGGATCCTAAGTTTTAGAATCTTTGGAAAACATGGACCATACATAACAAATACAACATCACGAATAATCATTTATTTAATTTCTTATTCTCAAGCTGCTTATTGGCAGTTGTCCTCTCTTTAGTATGTGAAGCCACCTGAGGATATACATCAAAAGGGGTGAGCTATAAGGCCAGTAAGAGGATAGATAAGAACAATATTTCATGGGGTGAGCATTATCATAACATAAGAAAAATATCATGAACATGAGAGGATATTAAATAAAATTCTTGAAATGTGGCAATGCATAAAAACGGAACATCATGTCTTAGTGGTTAACTACAACACATACTTGTGAACCAAGATATAATATTGTTCACACATCCTTGAATATTAACTAATTAGATTCACCACTTTACCCAATTCATTGGAGTGATGTATAATTCTGGGCGCACCCGTCACATTGAAACATTCATATTGCACTATATAATTCAGGGAGCACCTGTCACATCATAACATTATCATCATCATGCTTACCACATAGAACACATCACAAAAACTTACATAAATAACCCATGGAATTTAATGTGTTTCATCTCATAATAACACATTTATAAGCTTCAGGTTTCCAAAATAAATAGGGAATAACATACATGTTACAAGAACCGTCCACTTTGAGTGAGAAGTAAATGGTGTGTTCTTAAAAGAGGACTTCTTTTGGAAAACATTTGTCTTGACATAAAAACCTGTGAGAAACATTTATATCCCATAAAATTAAATTAAATGATGAAATAATTATCTTTAAAGATTAATCATATCAAAAATTGAGTGAAAGAGGGAGAACCCGAAGGAAGAAAATTGGGTTTGAGATTTCCCCTTACCTTGTATCTGAATGCTTCCTTCTCTTTAATGTCATGTATAATGACATTATATTAATTAATTATAAATTCCATAACCTTTTATAAATTAATAGGTTTCATTCTGGTTTCATTATGTCATTTTATTTTCCTTTGGATGACTTATAGAGTTTAAAAAAATTGTTCGGGGATGTTTGTTTTTATGGTTTTTATTAGGTGGTTCACTTGTATTCATAAATTGAAGTTCTGGTAGAAAGTGGGTAAACATCTAGATATTATAATTCATGTCATTAATTATAATACTAGAGTATTAATTATCTTATAATTAATTATATTAGATCCATGTGGATGAATCATTAGATAAGAATTAAATGAAGATTATTTGGGATAATTTGGGAGGTTGTTTTAACACAATGACGTTTTTTTAATTATCCACTTAGTAATATGTTCATAATTCAGTTATAGAACATTAAATAAGACATAATACATATAAAATATTCTGGTTCAACCTTGAAAATGGTTTCATGACCAGATCTGAAGGTATAAATGGAAGAAGAAATCATGTTGTTCTTGAAGGGGATAATTTAACACCTCACGAACAACGTTCTCTTTAATAAAATAAAAGGAACATGGAAAGGGGGTTGTATGATATAATATCCAATTAGAATCCTAAAATTACAGTATATGTATAATAATGGATTTATAATACCATTTGGATGAATATATTTGGGGATAGATCATGAAATAACTTGAACTTGAAAGGAAATTAAAGGAGAAGAGGAATAGAAATTACCTCTTGAATCCTTCTCTTGAGAACCTCCTTAATGGCCTAATCAGGGTATTTTGATGAGACCAGAAGCTCTTTTACGTGGGGGAGGGGATAGGGAAGGTGTTTGGGCAGAGTTTAGAGAAGGCTTGTAGCTTGAGAGGTGTGAGGAAATGAGGGTGTGAAGGGTGGCGTTAATAGTGGAGGGGAGAGGGGTTTCCATAATATAAAATTCATTAGTTTATTAATATACCCTAAGACAAGGAATAATGTGTATTGAATGACCAAGAATAGTAATTTTATCATGTGATCCTGAAAAAAGTGGGCTTACATCAGCAGAGCATCTTCCATGACTCAATTAATCCATTATTTAGCATTTATTGTAAATTATCGGATTCTACTATTCATAAAAAATTCATGTATCTCAGTAAAATCCAAAAAATTTACCCGAAACTTTTTTCAACAAGAAGAATCCAAAAATGATGTCCATTTTTCAAAAATAATATCTAAATTTTATTAATTTAATATTTATTTAAAATCATAATTTACTTAAAAACAGTTTTTAAGATTGAAACTGATTTTATAGTGATTTCATAAATTACGTAGGGTATTATAAAATTACCTAAAAACTATATGTCATTGATTTGATAAATAATGAATACATTTTAGGAAAATAAATTTTACTTTAAATTAATTTTTTAGTTATAATTAATTATTTATGACTTACCAAATTCCAAAAATTTTACTAGGATCAAATTGTTAATTTCTAAGATGTCTAAATTTTATTTAATTATTCATGGGTAAGGTTACTCATATTTTGGATTATTTACTTTTCATAAGGGTCATATTACTATACATAAGGGTAAGATACTATTCTTAAGGGTACGTTACCATTCACCGAAAATTATTTTTGATTCATTTGACTCCAAAAAACATCTTGAGCACAACCGTGTATGTCGGATTCTTAAAATTCCAAACACAGAAGTGACAAACTATTGTTTAAAGGTCACTTATCACTTCGTAGTTAATTATGTTGTGTTTTCATGTTATTTTATGACATAAATATATGAAGGTAATATCCATTGAAAAAGATTGTGTCGTTACATTCTTCCCCCCTTAAGAGATTTCTCCCCTGAAATTTCACTTTACATAAACAGGTGAGGGTGTTTCTCCTTCACTGCCTCTTCTGGTTCCCATGTTGCTTCCTCGAACTTATGGTTCCTCTAAAACACATTTAAAAGATGGGTTTTCATGTTGCATAGAACCTTATCTCTCCGATCAACAATCTTTACTAGCTGCTCCTCATAGGAGAGATCATCTTCCAGCTGCACCACCTCTAAGTTTAGTAAATGTGAGTGGTCTGGTATCTACTTATTCAGTAGTGATACATGAAACACATCATGAACTTGAGACATATTTGGAGGAAATTCAAGATGATAGGCCATGGCACTTATATGGTCAAGGATCTAAAAGTGTCCAATATACCTTGGGCTTAGCTTCCCTTTCTTCCCGAATCGCATGACTCTCTTCCATGGAGATATTTGAAGGAAGACTTTATCTCCAATGTCGAACTCCAAGTCCCTTCGACGGTTGTCATCATAGCTCTTTTTCCGACATTGAGAAACATTGATGTGTTTCCGGATGACTTGATCGTTTTATGTCATCTCTTGAACATGGTCAGTTCCAAGTAGCTTCCTCTCTCCAGCTTCATCCCAACGGGTTGGAGTTATACATCACTTTCCATACATAGGTTCATATGGATCCATCTGGATACTCGAGTAGAAGCTATTGTTGTATGATAACTCACCCATGGGAGATGCTGATCTTAACCTCCTTTGAATTCAAGATAGCAGGCTGTTAGCATATCTTCAAGAATCTGAATAGTCCTTTCAGACTGGATATCAATTTTTGTGTGATAGGCCATGCTGATATTTAATCCAGTACACAAACAATGTTGAAGGATCCTCCAGAATTTATATGTGATCCTTGGATCATGGTCAGAGACAATTGAGAGTGGAACACCATGTAATCTCACAACTTCCTTCACATATATATTTTCAAGTTGTTCAAGAAGAGGTCTACCCGAATAGTGATAAAATGGGAAGTCTTTATGAGTCGGTTAACCACAACCTATATCACATTATTTGAATTTGACGTCTTCAGGAGACCCATGACAAAGTCCATAGTATCATATTACCATTTCAACATGGGTATAAGAAATGGCTGCATTATACTCTTGGACTTTTTTCGCTCAGTGTTAACTTTCTGACATACCAAGCACCTTGATATATATTCCGCAATGTCCCTCTTCATGTTATCCCACAAGAAGTGTTCTCATAGATCACGTTACATCTTGGTACTCCCAGGATGGATAGGGAATTTTGAGCTATGTGCATTATCTAATAGATCCTTCTTTATTTCGGGTGATGAAGGCACACAAAGTCAGGTTCCAAACCGAATCAGACTACCGTCGTCGATATAGATCTATTGCAACTTCCCTTCCTTTACTGCATTCACCCTCTTTTATATCTCCACCTCATCCCTTTGTGCTTCTTTAATCTTCTCTTAGATGGATGGGTGCACAATCATTTGGGAAAGGTAGGATGTATCCCCTACCCTAATGATTTCCAAGTCCATCCTTTGCATATATAAGAAGATATGGTCTTTCTCAATCCGCAACATGGATATAGTAGTATGTTCTTTTCTACATAGAGAATCAGATACCTTGTTCACCTTTCCACGATGATAGTGAATAGAGGAATCATAATACTTGATTATCTCTAACCATCTCCTTTTAAGCATGTTGATATCCTCTTGTGTGAATACATACTTTTGGCTCTTGTGGTCAGTGTATATGTCACACTTCTCACAATAAGGTAGTGCCGCCATATTTTCAAGGCAAAAATCATAGCTGCCAGCTCTATATCATGCTTAGGGTAGTTCTGCTCATGAATATTCAACTGTCCTAAGGCATAAGCTATCAAATTTTCATTTTTCATGATTACACAACCCAAGACTTTCGTTGAAGCATCACTGTATATCACAAAACGTTCTCCACTTTTCGGTAGTGTGAGTACAGGTGTGGTGATCAGCCTTCTCTTTAGCTCCATAAAGCTTCCCTCACATTCTTCCGTCCAGACATACTTTAACCCTTTCCTAGTTAACATAGTTAGCGGGCATGATAATCGTGAGAAGTTTCTCAAAAAACGCTAGTAGTACCCAGCTAATCCAAGAAAACAATGGATTTCTGTGACACTAGAGGTCCTAGGCCATTCCTCAATCGCCTTTGTCATTGAAGGATCCATAGAAATTCCCTAGATTGTGATCACAAGTCCCAATAACATGACTTGCTTCATCCAAAAGTCACACTTGCTGAACTTGGCGTAAAAATTCTACGTTCTTAATGTCGCCAACACAAGTCTTATATGTTCTTAATGTTCCTCCTTTCTCTTGGATTAGATGAGATTATCATCAATAAACACTGCCACAAATTTGTCGAGGTAATGTCTAAAGACTGTATTCATCAAATCCCTGAAGATTGTAGGGGCATTAGTAAGTCCGAAGGGAATCACCAAAAACTAATAGTTCCCATACCCTATACGGAAGGCAGTCTTATGAATATATTCCTTCTTCACCTTTACCTGATGATATCCAGAACTAAGATCCTCCTTTGAGAAGTATTGATCTTTTCTTAACTGATTTAACAAGTAATAAATCCTTGGGAGAGGATACTTGTTCTTTATGGTGATCTTGTTGAGTTCTTGATAATTGATACACAACCACATTTTTCCATCCTTCTTCTTTACAAAGAGCACAGGTGCACCCCAAGGTGATACACTAGGGAATATGAACCCTTTGGCTAGATTCTCTTTCATCATATTCTTTAAATCCTCCAGTTCGATTGGAGCCATCCTATAGGGATACTTAGAAATTGGAGTGGCTTCGGGCATGATTTAAATAGATAACTCTACCTCACGATCCAGGGGATTTCTGAGTAACTCTTCGGAAAATACTTCTCTGTATTCCCTCATGATGGGAATTTCCTCAATGTTGACACTTTCCTTTAACTCAACCTTTTGGGCGAGGTATTGTTCTTCATAGGGAATCAACACCCACACCATTGAAGGATTTTTCAATGGGGATTAATGATCTTCCTTGCATTTTTAGAGGAGCATGGGATGGTTTGGAATATGAAAAGATATTTCCTTTTCCCAATAGTTGATATGTTCTCTATATAACGAGAGCCAATCCATTCCAATTATAGCGTCGAATTCCACCAAGGAATGTATTACGATATTTTCTAGAAGATTTTTCCCATATACGCCAATGGTAGTAGAGTCAAACACTTGGGATTCAATGATTTCACCACTCGGTGTTTTTACAGAAATCTATACTTAATGGTTTCAGGGATTCGATTTTATATTTATAGCAAACATACAAGATATAAAGGAAAGCGTAGAACTAGAATCAATTAAGACTTTGTTCATTATTTAGTGAATAAGAAGTTTTCCTTATACGTCTTCATTATCATGCTCCACCTCTGTAGTAGTGATGGCATAATCCTTCCCATGTTCCTTTGTATTTGGTAGATGCTAACACTAATCACACTCAAGAGCTAGAGGTTTAGTGCACTGGTTTGCATAGTTCCCTAGCTCCCTACAGTTGTAGAATTGACCCATGAGTGGTTCTCTCCATTCATAGGCTACATTATCCTTCCTTTTCATGTATTTTTGACACTATAGAGCATGGTGTCCATCTTTCCAACACTTGAAGCATATCCCCATCCATTTGAGGTAGTTTCCATGGTGCAACGTCTCACATTTTTGGTATGTGGGTCATTGAGTTTTCTTTCCGCCTTTGTCATTAAAACCACCAGCTTGAAACTCCATCTTTATTTTCCTATCAGTATGGCCATGGGACCATTCTATAAACTCCATATCCACTTTGAGAGCACACTAAACAACTTCTTCATAACTCCCAAAGTCTAAAATTGTAGGATCCTTTTTAAGGTGTGGTTTTAATCCACTAAAGAATCTATCAATTTTTCTATCATTGTTGATAAAAAACCCGAAGTGTACCTTAAAAGCCTTGTGGAATTTACTTCATAGGTTGTGATATATTCTCCTTATTTTTTCTTGACCTCTATATATTATCTCTCCATATTCGTGTGAAGGGTTTGTGGAAAGTTCTTATTGAGAAATATTATCTTAAAGTCTTCCCATTCCATCTCTTCAACTTCATCCTTTGTCTTGGTGTTCTTACTCAAATCCCACCATTGATCGTCTTCTCCATCTAGATGATAAATGGCTAGGGTCACATTTTCCATCTCAGAATAATGAAGAATATAAAATATATTCTCCCTAGAGTTGACCCACTGTTCTGCAACTAGTGGGTCGAAAGAGCCACTAAACGTCGGTGGTCGTTGCTGCATAAAACATTTGATAGAAAGGTGCTCCCACTTTGGTGAAAGAGGATGTTCCCCATTATTATTAATATTGTTCAATACTTGAGATAATTTGGTAATCATATCCACGATGTTTTTAACTCCACCTCCAAAATAATTTGGGATGTCGTTCGAGAATCATTGTATTGGCCCTCGCAAGAGTTCTTGTCTTGATTTATCATGGTTCCCACCATTTTATAAAATAGAAAATGTTAGAACAAAACGTAAGTAAAAAATTAATGAATACATAAATTATTCATTTGAACAATTTATAATAAAATTATAACATATGGGATCCTTATATAAATACTCTTGTTCACATATTTGTTCATAATTTCATAATAGAGGTTTTCTCTAGGGTTCACTAATCCTAATTCCCAAATTAACTAAACCTTGACTCTGATGCCAACTATAACAACCCAAGAAATTTCATACATTAAAATTACATCATTTTGAAGATAAAAAACATAATAGTTTTACACATAGAGGATCCAAAGGTGTAGTGTCTTGGGAAAACTAGGACCATACATAACAAATACAACATCAAGAATAAACAATTATTTAATTTCTTTTTCTCAAGCTTCTTATTGGAACTTGTCCTCTCCATAGTACATGTAGCCAGCTGAGGATATAAATAAAAATGGGGTGAGCTATAATCCCAGTAAGAGGATAGATAGGAAAAATATAGCATGGGGTCAGTATAAACATAACATAGGAAAAACTTTCATGAACATGAGAGGAGCAAAAATAAAAGACTGGAAATGTGGCAATGCATAAAAATGAAACATCATGTCTTAGTGGTTAACTAACACTAATACTTGTGAACCAAGATATAAAATTTTTCACACATCCTTTCACATTTACTCTTGAGATTCAACACTTTACCGAATGCATTTGAGCACTGTATAATTCTTGGCGCACCCGTCACATTGAAACATTTATATTGTGCTATATTATTCTGGGCACAACTGTCATATCATAACATTAACATTCTCATGATTGACACATAGAACACATATAAAAAATTTACATAATGAACCCATGGAATGGAATGGGTTTCATATCATAATAACACATTAATAAGATTTGTGTTCCCAAACGAAATAGGGAATAGCATACATGTTACAAGAACCATCAACTTTGAGTGAGAAGTAAAAGGGTTGTTCTAAAAAGAGGAGTTCTTTTAGAAAACATTTGGTTTGACATAAAAACTAGTGAAAAAAATGTATATCCCAAAAAAATAGATAAAATGTTGAAAAAATTATCTTTAAGGAGTAACCATATCAAAAATGGAGTGAACGAGGGAGAGCCCGAAGGATGAAAATTGGGTTCGATATTTCCCCTTACCTTGTATCTGAATGCTTAATTCTCTTTAATGTCCAATATAATGACATTATATTCATTTATTAGAAATACCATAACCTTTTATACATTAATAGTGTTCATTCTGGTTTCATTATGTCATTTTATGTTCCTTTGGATGACTTATAGAGTTTAAAAACATTGTTCAGAGATGTTCGTTTTTATGGTTTATCTTGGGTGGTTCACTTGTATTAATAAATTGATGTTCGGGTAGATCATGGGTAAACATCCAGAAATGATATTACATGTCATTAATGATATTACCAGATTTTTAATGATCTAATAATGATTTATATTAGATCCATGTGGATGAATCATTAGATAAGAATTAAATGAATATTGTGTGGGTTAATTTGGGCGGTTTTTCTATCACAGTGAAGTTGTTTTAATTTATCACTTAATTATATGTTCATAATTCAGTTAAAGAACATTAAATAGGACATAATACATTTTAAATATTCTGTTTCAACCATAAAAATTGTTTGACGACCAGATTTGAAGGTATAAATGGAAGAAGAAAGCATATTGTTTTTGAAGTTGGAAAATTAACACCCCATGAACAATGTTTTCCTTAATAAAATAAAATGATGAGGGTAAGGGGGTTGGATGATATAATATCCCATTAGAATCATACAATTAAATTATATGTATAATAATGGTGTTACAATAAAATTTGGGTGAATATCGGTGGGGGAGGTCAAGATATGAACTTGAACTTGAAAAGGAATTAAAGGAGAAGAGGGAGAGAAATTACCTCTTAAATCCTTCACTTAAGAACCTCCTTAAGGGCCAATTATTGGTCTTTTGATGAGAGTAGCAGCTCTTGGGCGTGGGGCAGTGGATATAAAAGTTGTTTGGGTATATTATAGTGAAGGGTTGGAGCTTGAGAGGTGTGAGGAAATGAGGGTGTGAAGGGTAGCTTTTATAGTGGAGGGGAGAGGGGTTTCCTTAATATAAAAGTCATTAGTTTATTAATTTACCCTAAGTCAAGGAATAGTGAGTCTTTAATGACCAAGAATAGTACTTTTATCGTGTGATATCGAACCATGTGGGATTACATCAGTAGAGCATCTTCTATGACTAAATCAATCCATTATTTAGCATTTATTGCAAATTATCGGATTCTACTATTCATAAAAAATTCAAGTAACTCATAAAAATACCCAAAACTTACCCCAAACATTTTTTGACGTGTAGTTTTAAAAAATGAAGTCCATTTTTTCAAAAATATTTTTCTAAATATTATTAATTTAATATTTAATTAAAATCATAATTTAGTTAAATTTTCTTTTATGATTAAAACTGATTTTATAGTGCTTTCTAAAATTACGTAGGGTCTTTTAAAATTATCTAAAAACATTAAGAAATTGATTTGATAAATAATGAATACATTTTAAGAAAATACATTTTCCCTTAAATCAATTAATTAGTTATAATTAATTATTTATGTCTTACAAAATTCCAAAACGTTTACTAAGGTCAAATTGTCAATTTCTAAGATGTCTAAATTTTATTCAAATATTCACGGTTAAGGTTACTCTTATGTTGGATGATTTACTATTCATAAGGTTTATATTACTATTACTATGGGTATGTTACTATTCCTAAGGGTACGTTACTATTCACCTTAAATTATTTTTGTTTCATTAGAATCCAAATATAATCTTAAGCACTACCTTGTATGTCAAATTTTTAAAATTCGAAACAGAGAAGTGACAAAAATATATTTAAAGGTAGCTTATCACTTAGTAGTTCATTTTGTTGTGTTTTCATGTTATTTTATGACATTAATATATGAAGTTAATTTCCATTGAAAAACCTTGGGTCGTTACATTGAAACCTTAATCTGAATCCATGGTTCATTCATATCTCTTATTGGGATTCTAACTTAAGACCATTTAATAAATGATACTCCATTTCATAGATTTTGGATATGATCTTGGCACTCCCATGGGTTTACTAATTTCCCAATATACTCTTTTATTTGTCTTCTAGAATTGATAACCCCTGAAGATTGACCAACACACCCTGAATGGATATATTGGCTTTTATGGAAGGGTTATTATTGAGATCAACATGGAAACAATCCCTCTAGAAAGGGTCTCCCTTTTTTATTATGATAACTAATTTGATATTAACAATGAATTTCATAAACACCCACAATTCTGTGATCACTCCATGATGGTGGGTCACACCCTAAAAAATTTCCAAGTGATTCATAAATTGGTTATTCTAGATACTAACACAACATCTTGGTAGCGAGTTTCAAGAGTAAAAAAGAGAAACATGGTTGGAAATGTAAGACAAGATAACATTGATCCACTGAAAGGATTGAATAAAAATAAATATTCTATCACATTTTCCTTGTGGTCGTCCTAGTTGGGGAAGAGTAATAACAGAATGACAGTGTTTAGACCCCAATCCACCCATCATAGAATGAAAAATAGTTCAATACTTCAGAGGAATATATTAATCATATTTTTACTATATCTTCTAATGTATTATTCACGTCACTTTATTTTTCAAGATGAGTAATTTTTGGGATGTCATCTCTTCCAATGCTTCCATTCAATTAGAGAATCCCATGATTGTTTTAGAGAATCTTAAAAAAAATTACTTCTGAGAAGGGGTTAGAAAAAATTCATGTCTAGAACACAGATGATATTCATATAGATTACACTCATGTCCATAATCATAAGAAATAGGAATCCATGGCTTCCGCATAGACCCAGAGTGGTGATGAATCTAAATTTCCAAAATCTCTTATAAATTTCTCAAAGTCAGGAACTACTTGGAAATGAAAATGTCAACTGGAGATGAAAGAAAATGGGAGACTCACCCCCAAAACAAAGTTATAATGGATACTCTTTATTGGAACTGCGTAGGAATAGCCAACCCCAGCACAGAAGGTTCCCTCATGATCCTAAAAGGTTGGTAAAAACCTGATCTAATTGGTATCACTGGGCCAAATATTAATGCATCAAATCAATGAAACCCTTTTAACAGTAGAGGATAATCTATGCTGGGAACTACTTACGCAGAGTACAACATTGATAGACTCTACATCCTGGTCCACAACATTGTAGAAAATAATATTATTTTCAATGATTATAATCATATCATCACTTTTAGCTTATAAAAATTTGGTTAAAAACTGTTCTACTAATGTCTATGACACTAGCAGTTACATGGAAAGGAGACTATTATGGAAAAAAATTAACGGGTTTCCCAATGTTATCAAGGATACTATGACTATCATTGGAGACTTCAAATCAATCCTTGATGAAGATGATATACTAAGACCAGTTTTAATCACTATTTACATCAATGAAATCAGATCGTGTGCTAAAGAAGCAAGATTAAGTGAAATCAATCTCATTGGATCCAAGTTCACATGGTACATGATGAATTTAAATGGTATGATAGAAAGATGATTCAACCGGAATTTTGACAATGATGCCTTTCTTGGAAATTTAAGATCATTTTCATGTCTCACATAGGAAAATCACCACTCTAGATACAACCATATTCTGGTAATATTTTTTGATAATGAGAAGAGGAAACCTCTCCCATTCATATTTAATAATTCATGGGATGCTATGATAGAATGATAAATAATGGTTTAGGTCTCTTGGGCCTCAGAAGAATGTAATTTCAACCCTCTGGTAGGCATTTACATGTTCAAAATTCTGTAGATAAAACTAATGGAATGGATAAAGGTTATTTTTATCTCTCTCGATGCAAAAATAAATTCCCTAGAATTATCGTTACATAAACTTCAAGAATCTAATACAAAGAATAAATTCTAGAAATATTTTTTCTAGGATGTTGAGATGTCACCCAAGTTACAAAATATTATAAAACATAATGAAAATAGGATTGATATCTTCAAAGCTAGGTGTCATGTTTATGGGGATGTAAACACCAAATTGGCAACCCTAGTAAAAGGGTTAGAATAGATAATTGGAACCTTTCACAACTCAAAGATGGGGACAAAATTTTGGAGGAAATATATGTTCTATCCAATCAAATTGTCTCATTTTACATGAATATATTTAATGGATCACCATGGTAGTATGTGATAAACTAAAAATTATTCTTAAATTGATAATTTAGGATTATAAATATTTTATCTCATCAAACCCTATATACATTGAAATCAATGATGATGTTTGTGGCCTTAATAAAGAAATGTCACCTCGACCAGATGGGTTCACAAATATTTTTTCTTCCAATCCTATTAGGATGTCAATAAGAATAATTTGTACCTGATCATAAAGAAAATTTTAAGGGTGGTTCCTTTAATCAAGGAATCCATGATCAGTTTAATTACTTAAATAAAAATGTGTAGTATGGTAGTGACATCAGTCAATTCAGACATATTTTCCTTGTCAAAATAATTCAGAAAGGTATCACATTGATTCTTTCCAATTGAGTAGCTGGGGTCTCTAATAGAATAATATCCACTTCTAGAAAAATACCCTATACCAACTGTATTGAATGGTTTGTATAGGCAACCATTGGTATAGCTTTTACCAATGGTTTAGAGGACCGTGGGCAAGTAAGCCGTGAGGATAGGTTTATACCAACGGTTTTGGGAAAACCTTTGGTATAGAACTATACCAACGGTTTTGAAAACCATTGGTATAAGTAATTTGAAAATCTATACCAATGGTTCCATAAAACTGTTGGTATATATATTTCAAAAAAAACATTCATTGTGATTTTATCACATGACCACTAGTTTATGATGGAATGACCAAACCACTTACCTAACATGATTTTTGTGAACATAATTTTATAAATATATATATGTATTGTAATAAATATTTTAAATTTTTATTTATTTAATGTTCTCCGTAAGATGATTCCATTTAAAATACATGTACCTATACCAACAGTTTTGAGAACTGTTGGTATAGGTCCTTTGATTTTGGGACCTATACCAACGATTTGGCCAAACCATTGGCATAGGTCCTCTATAATGGAACAATACGAACGGTTTGGACAAAACCATTGGTATAGGTCTTCTATAGTGGACCTATTCCATCGGTTTCGCCAAACCGTTGGTATAGGTCACCCCTATACCAACGGTTTGGCCAAAACAGTTTTTATAGGTTTAAATAATTGACCTATACCAACGATTTTGGCCAAACCGTTCATATTTGTCCAAATTAATGAACTATACCAACAGTTTGGACAAAACCATTGGTATAAGTCATATTTTCAGTAGTGATCATAGAAAAAATTTGGGTTGGTAAAAGGAAGGATCATCCAAGATTACTTTCATACTGCTTTAGAGAGTGTTAATATCATGGAAATGACCACCAAGGGTGGCATTATTTCTCTTAAACTGGACATAAAAAACCTTTGACATAATGGATTAGAGAATCATAGGAAACGTTCTTCCTAGATTTGGATTCCATATGTGGTTTATTCATTGGATCAGATACCTTCTTGGACATGATAAAATATATATTCTTATTAATGGGTCCGTGAAAAAATACATTAAATTCTCCAGGGGAGTGAGATAGGTGGATTCTATTTTAGTTATCATTGTGCAATTTCAGTGGACTATCTATGCATGCTCCTTCTTAAAAAGTTGGATAAGGGTGAAATAGAAACTATCTGTGTAGCTAGAGATTTCTTTTCTCATTGTCACTTATTTGATTCTAATGAAATTATGATCTCTACATAGGTAAATATGATGAATATCAATAGCATCAAGAATTCCATTTTGCATTGTGAGAGAGTTTTAGGCCATGACTTTAGTTGGATAAAGTCATTTATCAACTTTAGAAACAATATTTCACCTTCAAGAATGAATTTTATCATCAATGACCTAGGGATAAGGTAATGATCTCTACCTTTTATTTGAAATGGAGTACACATGATCTAGGGTTTACTTCACGCCTTTCACTTTTCTAATGCCTTGAGTCAAATTAGTATAACACTTGAATCTTAGAAAGGAAAATCACTCTTAATGGATTGATGAATTTTCCTTTTCAATAATGTGGTTCTTTCAAAGATCATTTATTCTTTTATGGTGTATCATTGGCTTCCCTCTATTCTCAAAACTATTAAATCTATGATGATGATTTTTTTTTGTGGAATCATGCTGTAAAGGAAAGTAATCATAGCTTCATGGAAACAATGTAGCATGCCTCATGTATTTTGAGTTCCTAGTATCAAGAAAATGGATCTCCTAAAAAAGTATTTTCAAGATAAGATCATGTGGTAAATAATAAATAAAAAATTTCCCTCCATTGGATTCCAACGTTCGTGATTTATTGCATAGCTCATTTTAGAAAAACAAAACTACATTGAATCCACCATTTGGGACGGTTTTTGATCCTTCTTCTAGAAAATTACTGTAAACACTCATTGGAGGGTTAATATAAACCCCCCCTTTAGCTTTGGGGATAAAAAATGTACCCGATCTACCTTTATTGATTGGGTTGGGTACTTGGATCATGAAATTGACCACAATATCTCGATTAAAGATCAACCAGACAACCTGGATATTCTTCTTGATGACATTTCCCAATTGTTGAAAACTATGACTTCATCAACCAGGTCAATATTCTAAAATAGTAATAGTTTTTGAATGGAAAACTCAATTACAAAACATTCTATAACGACATATTCCAATGAGATCACAATTTTATTCCATCCTTCAAAAAAATATGACTACTTCATTCAAGTATCACCCTGCTCTCGAGGCTTTCTCTCAAAAAAGATCATGTAGATTAACACCATCAACCTGTTGGATATTATCTATGATCTAGATGGGTTATTTGAAATAAACACCATGAAGTTGTGAACCACATATTATTGTGCTACAAAACTGCTCATCTTTATTGATATTTGACTTTAATATTTTTTAGAATCACCCTCTAAACAAATTATTTTAATCAATTTTTTATTTATATTCTTTGAATCTAGCTCTCCAATAATAATATAGACATAATCAGGGTAGCATGTGTATAAATTATTCATATCATTTGGAGAGGTCAGAATTAGGCTAGACACAACCTGGAACAATTCAGGGAACGTTCTTCCCTTGTTACTACTACATCTGTAGTTCAACAATCTAATTTGATGCATGCTAAATGTTGTAACAACATGGTGTGTGATTTATTATTTTGATACTCTTTAATCTTTCAAGAAATATCCCAAAAACTCATTTAACACTTGAATTCTTTGGTTACCCCCTTTCACTGGCGGTTTAAAATGAAAAATAGATGGATCCTTAAAAGGAAAAATGGGGCCATTAGGATATGAGATCATCTTCATAGATAACAATGGTGATGTTTTGGAATACATTAATGGTTCTTGTGGCCATGTCACAACCTTGGAATAAGAAATTATGGGCCTTATAAAATTGGTTGGCATCACATGTCAAATGAACATGAAAAACATATGGTTTGAGTGTTACTCTACCACCATTGTTCAAGACATCAAGATGGGTAATATTCGACTCTCACGGAAGCTGAAAATGAAATGGGATAATTCCCTTTATATGAACTCCGCTATGATCAAAATCATCACTCATGCTTTTTGAGAAGCTAATTATATTTTTGATAGTCTTACTAATAATAGGGTAAATGAAGAGGGGTTTACATGATGTATCATTGTACCTTAACACATGATCACTACATTTATCCAAGAAAAATTTAAAATTCCTTTATTCAGAATATTCTTACATTTCATTTCTATAAATAATGATTTTCGGTGCTGACTTTTTGAAAATAATAAAACCAATAAAATTATCAGAAAAATATAAAAAAATAAACCAAAGTAAATTTTGATATTCTGATTTCAAACAAGAATTTTATTTTTATAAAATATAATTTATGAAAGTGTTATGAACAAGATTTAAAATAATTTCACAATAAAATGGTGTAAAAATTGAATTTAAAAAAATACAACTTTTATGTGAAAAAATAGATTATTTATTATATCTTGTCTTCAAAAAACAAAATGTGAATGTCAAAAACTATATTTTATATAGTATATATACATATATATTACATTAATATTATCCAAAAAGTGTAATTTTTTAATTTTATTATTATAAAAAACTTGTGCCCATTTATATATTTTTCCAAAAAAAACATTTCCATTTATTTTAAAAAGAATAATATATAATTTATATTGAATTATTAACCAATTAATTTATTATTTATACATTTTAACCCATATTTGATTAATTAATTTAATCATATTCTTACCAACCAATGAAATGACTCAGTTATAATGGTTACATTTAAATAATAATATTCGGTTGTCTGTTTACACTCGTTGTTCCATATCATGTATTCCATCGAACAAGGTGTTTCAATCTTAAAATATATGGACATTACATTCTCCTACTATTAATAAATTGCATCCTAAAATTTTTGACTCAGACTTAGTAACCCAGGTCTGACTATTCGAAATACCTATATTATAATACCAAATCAGAAAGATATATAATAAATCCTCCACTATAAAATAAAAAAGTGATGTGTGAAGGTTATTTGAGATAACAAATAATAAGGTTATATATAGGAAGACATGTCAATTGAATAGAAAACTAACTATCATTTTCTGATGGAGAATGATAGAGAACATGGGCATTATACATTTAACCATCACACAACCAAAAATTGAGATGATGATTTATTTTACTACTACCACTAAGCACATAAGGAAACATATATACTTGAGAAAGTATAGTTTCATCCTTTAATAAATTTCTACCAGAAACTCTTATTTTTTTCCAAATAATGAGTGTTGAAATATTTTTTTCATAACCATACTATTAGAATCAATTTCTATGGATCAATAAACTCAAAAAGGATAACAATATAATAACCCTATCATTAGACATTATCCAAAACCAAAATTTTTAGTACATTATAAGATAATTACCAAGAATGAATAAATCTATATATGATGAAAAATACATTAAATTCCTAATAATCATTAGTAATACCGAAATTTCAACATAAACTATTCAACAAAAACTATCTATAAAATTACATAAAATATTCTAGTCTAAGATTGAAACCCGTGATGCTATATCAAACTCTTAAGATTAACTCACTTAAAGAAATCATAATCAATAATGTTTTGTAAACCATCATCTTATACCAACATTAAATAACCATTCTTAAACATTACATATCCTAGTATTTTTGAACTAGAATTCACATTTGATAATATTATCAGTTTTACATTTTAAGGAATCAGGAAAAACTCTTACAATGTCAACTCATAGATTAAAAGTGGAAAAATATACTATATATCCATTTTTTTCAACAATATAAAACTCTTTAAAATAAAATAAGATTCCCATTTATGAAAAAAAATCCAAATAACTCCACAAGATCACAAAATGTTCTCTAATACCACTTAAACCTTATGAAATATATTTTAAAGGCATGGGATGAGTACGAAACCCTAGTAAAAGCTAAAAGAAGAATGAAATTGTTAGTTTAGTAAAAACATGAAAACTCACAAAACATTTAAATTTATATTAATTTTTCATTGAGAATATTAAATAATTTTTTTTCAAATGAATAGAAACACAAATCATTCTTAAAGAAAACCATTAATACCCATAATAAGAAATTAAAACCCCTTTAGGAGACATAGTTCATCATATACATAAAACCCATTCAAAAACCATACAATTAGAATAACCATAAGGTCTAATTACAATATTATAATTTCTCAATTAATATAGTATGGGATTACCTGGAAATATATTGGCCATACCATGTTAAGCTGTAATGGGATTACGCGACACTATCTAGGCCACCCCATGTAATGATGTAACTGGATTTCTCAGTGTTATCTACGCCACCCCATGTTGAGATATAAAAGGCTTAACCCACTCAATATGGGTCATCCAATGTATAATAATTATCAGTCTCACCCATTTAATATAATTATCTAGTAACATATCATTAATAAAACACTTTCACCATAAAACCCTTTGAAAAAAATTCTTTTAATCGCATATGAAAAACACTTTCATATAAAAACTCAGTTTTCAAGAAAAAATATTTTCAAAACCAAAACACTAAAAATAAGGGATAGGGGATTAAATTAAATATGAATACTTTTAATAGAATCTATAAATTTAATAATAGTCACGATGCTGAAAAATTATTTGATTTTAAGGTACTTTATGAATGGAACCTTCCATTTGTCCTTCGTGAAAATGTTCTGTATAAAACATGTAAAATGATTTAATTTTGAAAATATATGATTGAAATTAAAAATATACTTACAATTTAATTTATTATCCTTTTATATCCATATAAATAAATATGTATAATAATAAAATGAATATTGACATGCAGAAAAAGAGTTGATAATTAAATCCTTAAACATTCCATGTGTCCAATACCAATTCGAAAATTTAAATCGTAACCCACATGAAAGAATAAAATATAAAAAATTTAATAACATGATAGTAAATAAATTAATTATATGATAATTCAATGGGGGATATATATATACACCTTATAAAATATGGGGGGTGTATAACATCAAAATATGCCTCAATGAATGGAGATTGAGATAAAGTTCCTTACCTTGAGTCTGACTCATCACAAACAATCATTATATCCCTAGATAATAAAATTAGATTAATTATTTACAATATTTATAATATTTTCCATGTATATTATTAAATTAATTTCACTTATTATCATGTTATAATAGTTTCATTATATTTATGTTCACATCTGTTATTTTAATGATATTCGGTACATGAGTCCATAATTACCTTAGTATGAACTCTATAGTCAAAAGTGGTAATTAGTTAATCATATTAAAAATAGTATTCATGAAATAATAATCAATTTTTAAATATATTATAATATTTATTCCATAAATAATATAAGGATATTAAAATGATCTATTCTATAATCATGGAGATGGAAATCCATACGCACGAATAAGTAATGTATTCATTTTTCAATAATGACTATGAAAAAAGGAGTAAAATAATTTATTCATAATATAATAATAATTATATAATATATATCATATTACATATTAAAATATACTAACATATGCTATCCATGTGATATAATTATGGAAAACGATTCACATCACTTCGTGGAGGTGATAATTCTTACGTAAGCATGAATGATGTTATCGTTTATCTATTTATGGAATGGTTAAAAATTAAATTACATACTATCTTATAATAATGATATATATGTCATTAATTTCATATATAACCTTTTGGTTCATCAATATAATAAGTATTTATAGATCTTAAGGGAAAATGAATTGTTTTGGTTTTTGAGGTTGTAGTCTTTCGTACTGAAGAACAATGAATTATTTTCCCCTTTTATGAAAGTGAAGATGGATTTAGATTATGATATTTAAATAATTTAATATAATTTTATTTAGGATAATAGATTTGAAACATCATAATTGTGAATAACAATTTACAGATGTGTAAGAATAAATAAAACAAAATTGCATTATTAAAAAACACCTTTTCTTTAGACAATCTCCATTGTTTAACACCTTAAGACCACTAAAGATGGTGTTATTCCTATAATAAGAGATCTATAATGTGATTAGGAATACTATTAATGTATGTGGTTGGAGCGTTTTTTATCAATATTTGTTTTTAGGTGTTATTAAAAGAGAAAAATATGGACCCTTTTATAAGAGAGGAGGGTGGTACTCTTGTAATTTCTCCAAATATTAAATTAATGAAAATTATTTTCTATTCCAAATTACCCCAAACTGATTTATTTAAAATAAATAATTAATATGGGTCAAAAGAAATCCATTAAATGAAAATTAGGTATGTTTTTACTATTTTTTTCCATAACTTTTATCATTAACAATTATTTAACATCTATAACAATTATCGTGATAATATGTGTTTTTTATTATATAAGGGTTAATATTGTCACCATAAGATTACAAACGAACAATAAATTTATTATTGTAGAAATTTTAATACTTATTTTATTTATTTTTAATAATATAATATTTTTATGAATTTTAAATCATTTAATAAACTATTATTTATTTTAAAATGTCATTATTATCATTTTTGACAATATTCATTACATGAATTTTTAAAAATCTCATACCCAAACGATAAATTATAAAATATTATTATAAACCATAACTAAAATTATAATTTAATATATAATGTTTTGGGAGATATTAATTATTTTAAATTAAATATGTTTTAATATTTTTGTTATCATTTATTTGATATTTTCATTAATTAGACACTAATTCCATCATCATTATGTAATCTTTTAAGGTAATTATTTATACAAAAAAATTAAAAATAAATATCCACGATAAATATAAACAGTTTATATTTTAAAATACTATTTATATTCAAATAAATATTATGAATAAAAATATATTAAATCTATAACAATTATTAACAAATAATAATGACACCTTTGAATTTTATTTAAAATAAAATACTATTAAGGGATTAGTTTCATCCAGGTGGCTCAAAAATGAAATAAATTCGGCCCAATAATTATTATTATTAATAATTTCTCATCCACTAGAATTAGTACATGTTTTAGGTTAATTATCTATCATCTTTAATATTATTTTTACCCTTAATTACATGATTTCCACTTCACAATGTTAATAAAAATTACCATATATACTATTCATATTAAAAAAATAAAAAGGAAATATTTTATAAATTTAGAAATTATAATTCAAAATATGTAAACCATTTTTAAAAATTTGTATAGTATAATTTTCTAAACTAAATTTAAAATTAATATAATTGACAAAATGAGAAAATGATTATCCAAAATGAGAATGTTCAAAAGATTGAAAAGTTTTTATATCCAAGTTCAATAAAAAATTGATTCCAGTGACCTAAATTAAATTAAATTACATAAAACATATTTGATTATACTTTGAAACTAGTAATAAATTTAATTTAACTTTATAAATTATTTAGATGAAAAATATTTTTTCAATTTAAATTCGATATTTTTTACTATTCTTCAAAACAAGAAGCTTATCAAAAAATACCTAATATTGAAATTTTGGAAATTCAGATATTTTAATTTCAAAGAAGATATTTTTAAATATAATTTATAAATTTTTTAAAAATTATATCTAAATCAAGTCTTCCATTAAAAGGATGAAAATTTCATTTTTAGAAAAATACATCTTTATTGTATAAAATTGGATTTGTTCTTATATAATATAAAGAAAACACATAGGATGAATGTTAAACATTACAGTGAATATATCATATATATATATATATTCCATTAATATAATCCAAAAATTTTGATTTTTTTATTTTTATAAAACACCATGGTTCACAGTTAAATAGTTTTTCCGAAAAACATTTCTTTTAATTTTAAAATAGGTTTTATTTTCATATATAATAAATTTTTCACCAAATAATTAATTATATATATGTGTGTAAACTCTATTTTCATAATTTTTTTATTCCTATTCATACACAGCATTCTAATGAAAATTTTATAACAATAAAATTTAAATAATAAGATTTTATTGTTCGTTTAAGCTCGATGTGGCGTATCATATATTCTATTGAAAATATTGTTTACTATAAAAAATCTCAAGATATTACAAATTATTTTGTATTTTTGATGTATGTTTAATTGAGAATAAATTTGGTGTTTTCACCTATAGTGTGTTTCAATTTCAGCTGCACACTGTTGTAGTGTGGTTTTTATCAGCGCTATATTAGCAATGATAAAGGACAACCATTATTACCATTGTTTTATTATGGAAGAATGGTCCATTATGAGTTATAGTTTTAGAACAGATAAAATTCTTCGACTTTCAATGGAATATAATACATAAATTCTTTTTATAACTATTGAAGACTCTTTCATTTGCTATTAAAACATATTTCTACTATAGTGACTTTAACTAATAATATGATTTGAACCAAATTCAACAGGGTTTAATCCGTTGGATTTGATCCATTTTAGTTGGTTTAGATAATCATTCAATCCCTTATAAAAAATAGAAATGGGTTATTTTCATGGTAAATCAAAATGGGAGAAAAATAACACACTTATCTCATTTTATATTTTCTTTTCCAAATAGTTATATTAGTTCCTTAAATTTTGATAAAACCCCAAAAGGATTCAATGGATTAAATTATATGGGATTTGAAAGGAATTACATGATCCTAATAGAATAATAATTCATAATGAAAATAATATGCATGAATTTTATGATACTGATATGGATAGATTAGTAATAGAATTGTAAGGATGATTTGAAAATAAGTTGAATAATCTACTGAGAATCAATGAGTTTTATTGGAATATAATATCAAGGGAAACCAAAATTATGGGGGGATATCAAAACAAGAAAAATTCAATAAATAATATATTAGTCGACATATGATGAATTTTATATCTATGCCTAAAAATAATAATAGTGTTTCGGTTCATAACTCAAATGGAATTAACACATAAGTTTTACAGTTTTGATGTCATTTATATAATCCTAAAATATTTTTTCTTCCCCTAGATATTTGAGCTACATCACTCCTATTGTTCCATATTCTATGAATAAATAATTATTCTGAAATATTATGCATGATGGGGTCATTGGGTCCCTTAATCAGATGCATCAAACCAATGATCAGGAACAATCTGGCTTTAATGATTAATTTAATAAAAGATCCCATATTTTAGAGTTGTTGTATGTAGGCTATAGTAGCATTAATTCTATTCACTGAGATTTTCCATTAGGATACATTTCAAGGGATTTAGGTCTATAAGAGGATATAACCTCATTACATATAATGAACTATGTGCCATTAATAAATTGTAATATGGTTTCAGTTGGTGTTTTTCAATCCCTATGGGGAGTGATGAGGCTTGACACAATGAGTGTCTTGGGGGTTTGTGAATTTTTAGTTTTTACTCCCATATACCTTATATATATTATATGATATGTCAGTCCATTATTGGTGGTGGTTTTTTATGGACATATTCCATAAATACTAACACATAAATAGAATTGTTTTAGAGAAATACTATCCCAACAACATAAAAATAGAGAGGGAAAAATAGTATTACAAGGGTCTTTAGTTATGGAGCTAGATAGAATCACTAGGGAATGTATTTAAATAATCATATTCAAAATGACAAAAAATATAGATGGAGGAAATGGAATCATCTAGGGGATCCTTGGAGGCTAAATAATTAGGATCGTTTTTCTCTGCGTACCAGTTATGTGTTATGTCCATGCCTTAAGTGATCAGGTTGATGCATTTTTAGACATGATAGACTATGAACCAAGGGGTGCGACAATGTCCATGGAGAGTATTGAACAATAACTGAGAGTCCATAACCACCACGTTGAGTATGATTTTATTTTTTTAAAAATTATTGATTCATATTAACATCATGTTGTTTTGGCCTGACGAGAGTACACCTCCCCAAAGAAGGATATTATGATGATCAAAACAAAGTCATTGATGTCACACACTAGAACTCCACTACACATCACCCAAGAGGTTAAAAAACCTTCCATGTTAGCTGCAACCCAGAGTTGCGAGGGATCCAATGAATACACCGATATAGATGAGACCTTTGGGATGATATATTGGGGGTAGATGGAGAAAAGAGTGATCAAAGAGATATGGAGTCATCGATGTTCATTAACTAACATACCATGTTGATTAGAAAGGTCTTTGTTCAAATGGAAATATCAATCATCGAATTGGGGAGACCATCGTAGAAAGACTTACACCCGGCTATCCATAAGATCCTATACCATACTATGAAGATGTAGATCTATGATTTTTATTCAATACTCTACTGCCTGCTCCATGGACTGAAAATTCAAGGAATTTAAACCCAATTTTATTACACAAATCTACACATGTGGTGGTACTAAAACCAAGACAAATCCCATTAAACATCAATGAAATGGTGTTTTATGGTTTTTTGGATGACTGAACTATAGTAAAAACATCTAGAAGAAAGGATAATATTATTATTATTGATATTATTATATGTGGGTAAAGTATTGTTTCTAACATGACACACTAGAAAGTTGACATTGGATGGGATGGATTTTCAACATAGCTTCTCCCCCATCCATCATAATCTTCTATCGAGACAACCATATTACATTAATATTTAACAAAGATGGCACCAGGGACTGCACCCAAAAAAACATATCTATCAAAAACCGTGAATATATCAATAAAATAAAATATGTTTTACTGATCTCTATCAAGAATAGATTTAATAAATAGAGAGTAATTTATAGCTTGCCTTAAGAGTTTATCGGGATTGGGAAAACATGGAATGTTGAGTTTGGATCTGCTCTCCTTGATGCTCCAGAAGCTGATATCACCCCTCCTAATGATACCATTTTCATTGGACTCAAGCTCTATGATATGAGGATAAATATAGTTTTAGATAGTTGATGATTTTACATTCTTAACCCTTGAATCCTTGATGTATTTCATGGCTATTAATTCACCCCAAATGAGACCATCTATATATTCCAATGCATTCTTGGGATTCATGTGATTTGTGGTGTCATGGATACTCGAGACACCTATGACCCCTTCATTATAGTTATAACTGGACAATCCTTGGAGGACCAATTATTTTTCCATTAAAAATAATATTATACAAAAACAAACTCCCATGATGGTCTCCTGTCAAGGAATAATTGATTGCGGAACATTAAGAGAAAAAATATCATACATGGGAGTTGATCAAAGAACCTTATTAACCAAGGTGATCCTTCCACCAATGGAGATGAAGTGACACTTCTAGTTATTGATTTTTATTTTTGATTTTTTTCCATCATATTTTCATGATGATGCATCTAAATACTATCATAATAAATAGGTACACCGAGATATTCCCTGAGTAATATCCTCTATTTTATACGTAGATAGGTTTCTATTGATTTCATTATTCAATCATGGCACTGATTGGGAACAAATAAGCATCTCCACTTAGGATTTACATATTTCCTGCTCTATTTTCAATATTGACCAATGATTATATTCATGCTTCACAATGAATGTTTTCATTCATTAATAATGATAACAGTGGAATCCACATAAACAGGGTGGAAGAGTCATTGGATACCATTTCTTCATAAAAATGGGATGATACTATTCTATTTAAGGCTCTTGATGTAGTAGCGACTAATTGTGTATTTCATAAAAATGAAGAGAGTGTGAGACATGGGGTCCCCTTGGTGAATCCCTTTAACCAAATAGAATAATCCATAGTTTTATCCCATGAAGGCGATAGCCATATATTTAGAGAGGAAAAAACTGAATAGAATGACAACCATTTGAACAAAGAATCCAATGTAAGAGAGTTCCTTTGTGATGAAGGACCATTCAATGCGGTCTAAGGATTTATTCATGTCATTATTGATGACAATTTTGGATCTAATAACATTTTGATTTAAATTTTGGAACATTTATTTAACTAAGACTATGTTTCTTTGGATAGTTCTGCCATCCACAAAACTGTGTTACTGGTTGGATATCCATCTTTGAAGATGAGGGGACAACCACCAATTGATCATACTTTCTAGGATTTTTTATTGAAAATTACATAAGCTGATTGACCTATAGTGATTCAATAAATATGGGTATTTGATATTTGGTATAAGCATCAAGTAGGTAGAACTATGAACTCAATAAATCCCTCTTCCATGGAAGAAGTCCTATATTGAACTTATGATAGAGTTATTGAGTAAGTCCCGAGAAGTGATGTAAGAAGAAGAAACCATCTATTCTGGGTGCAATGTTGGGGTTGATGGTATGAAATACTTCATAAGTCTCTCGAGAATCATGGACCACTTCCATTCTTGAGTTATCATAGGATGATACTATGTGGGGAATAAAATCAAAAAGGGGTGCATGTACCCTTGAGTATCCTTCTTCCATGTGTGATTTTGTCCCTACAAGAAGGGACTCGAAGAAGATGTGATCCATACCTCAAACCTCCAAACAATTCATGGTTAAGGATCCATCCCCCTAAAGAATGTTTGTCAGGGATATCAATCATTTATCTTTGATACTAGTGTAAAATAAGGTGGTGTTGTTTTCTCTGTCACGATACCATTTTATCCTTGATTTCTAGTAGGGAATGAGATCAATTTATAGGAGACATTCGAAAATGTATATCTTCTTTAAAATCATTTTATGAAAGATAACATCATCCCATACTTTTTTGAGATTCAACTCAGGATGCATGAATTCATTGTTTAGAGTTTCCATCATAGGGAAATAGGGG
The DNA here is from genome assembly GCA_963277665.1 of Viscum album. Taxonomy (NCBI): domain Eukaryota; kingdom Viridiplantae; phylum Streptophyta; class Magnoliopsida; order Santalales; family Viscaceae; genus Viscum; species Viscum album. The sequence continues at coordinate 1,012,390,419 of OY728131.1, forward strand.
GTATGTTTCTTCCTACAGCTTTGAAGGTCTCCCCTTAGATGTCTCTGCCAATTGTGAAGGCCCACCCAGAGTTCTACTTGAATACACTTATTATAGGATTCAGAAATGACATGATGGCATCCGGGGGTAGAGATCCATCATTGGGAGAAAAATAAAGCAATAAACTGAGGTATTGTGGGGATAAAATACCATATGAATATGATAGTGGTTATAAAGGACACGAGCTAGGTGAGTGACTTTTTCATCTAGGAAGGATGAAATGACATCAACATTAGCCAACTATCGGCCAAGTCTACACCAAGTGCACTCTCTTCCCTTATGGTTATTACCTCATATGAAACATTCTCCATTCTATCAAAAATCTTTGAGAATCATTCAATAATGGAATTATGAGGATTCTTGGATAGAATTCCTTGTGAAAGATACTCCCCGTTATTTTCCAAAGGATCCAAGATGATGTTGAGGTCACCTCCAACAAGCCACGATACATCCCTATTATCAAATGATTGTAGATCCACCCTGATATCTTCTATTTCATTTTATTCTCATTTGGTATAAACAGATAACATAAACCAATAGAATCTACCGATGTTGATATCCATGGGGATGAACTGATCTGAGTTCTCCATGATTTTAACTGAGAGGTTAGGTTTCTAGAAGATCCAAATGTTGTAATTTTTGTGGTCATCTAGCTTGATGTTTCATAATGTCATACTTTAAAAAAGTGGATATCTTAGAAGGATTTATATTCAGCACTAAAACCACTAAAATTGTGGAATTTTTGTGATTATGTTTCTGTGATAGAAAATCAGTTTTCCCTGGGTTCCTAATGTACATGCATTGAAAATCAATAATGAAGACATTATTTAATGTGGGAGGGGTTGGGCCACTGCCACATAGGATTTATTGCAGCTAACACATGAAGTTCTTAGTATTCTAGATTGGGATCAGATCTATATTATATTGGGGGATGAGGGAAGAAGAGGGGGGAGGAGGAATGGCCTCCTATAGAAAGAAATAGGTTGGAGATAGCGAGAGATGAAAAGATGTTATGGAGTGGGATTGATGCCAAACATGGTGTGCTTGGATAATCAGTGTAGTGAGACCATGAATAGGATTTCATCACCACTTTGTCTTTCCATAGTGGAGAGATTCTCTATAGGGGGAGTCCACTAAAGCCTTATATTCTGAAAATCACTATATCCATATAGGCTAAAGGGATGGAAGTAGAGGGGGAGAGGGAGCGAGGGGGTCGACTAGATAGGGAAATAAAATCAATGGAATGCATAGTAGTTTAGGGGGAGGGTCCAAGAAAGGGAAAGCATAATGTATAAGAATATAGAAGGTAATAAGAGAAAATAATGGAAGATCAGGGGGTGGTCTTCGGGGTTTAGGGTTGAGAAGAACCTAAGGAGTGGATATAAACATCATTCTGAGGACTAGGTGAGAAGAATGGAATATCAAGGACATAGGGGAGGAGTGTATATGCAGTTGGAAATGTGACAAAAACTACATTAGGGAAAAATAGATATACTTCTACCACCAATAAAAATAACCCCTTCTTATGACAATTCTGTCAAATATAGGGGAGGAGAGGTCTAGTTCCATGCAAATGTAGGCTGTAGTGGCTTTAAGTAATCTGGATGTTTTGTTATCAATGATGATGATGTAACCTACTACATCACCAATAGAATGGTGCAAATAATTCTTTTAAAAGAAAAACGGAAAGACAAGGAGATAAATCTACATTTCATCTTGTGGGGAATCCCAACTAGAGTGAACCCCTATGTACCACCTAATGAGGATAGAGATACTGTTACCACATGATCAGGAAGGGGAAGATCATTCCACAAAAAAATATTATCTAGATAAAAAACCCATGTTGATGGATTTAATTTTGAGAATGGAAACTTTCTCTGGGACAAATAACTTCCATGAGGTCACTATGTTCTGATAATAAGGTAGAAGATATCGGGCCTAACTGATGTGAGCAATTAGAGTCCATTTGTGGAGGTTGGTGCCCACCTTGAAGGATTCCAATAAAAAATAAATCACTGAGAAAACATTGAGCATAATTATAGTGGGTGTATCAGAATGAATCTCCAAGAATAGGGGAATCCCACCAAACAAAGAAGTTTTTGGCTAGAGGAGGATCTCTTTTAGAGAAGGACATTAGGGAGACTTCACTATATCTATATCCCAAGGATAAATAGAGGCAGAACCCAAAGTGGTGTCAAATGAGAAAACCAGCAATGCCAAGAGTGGGTTAGGGAGAAACATAGGAGGTGCCTCCCGATCCAGGACCGGTGAGAGGTGAGAAACAATCAAAATATTTCAAACATTGGAGGTGTGTGGCATGAGTTCGAAACAAAAATCCATCTCTTCCAATTTCCATGAAACTCCATTTTCATAGTCTTCCCTAAAGATGTTAAATATATATGATTTATATAAATTATATATCATATGGTATGATATAACTAGTCATTGAATATGATTCCCTTGAAAATTCTGATACTCAAGCATAAATGTAGAATATCATTTCATATGATATAAAGTAAATCATATGTCCTAAATGAGATCATATCTCAGTCATTGGATATGATACCAGATATATAGTATGAAATGCTACATGGGTTTCATGGGATTATTATAGTGTATTATATGATCCAATTTGTGTTCCAAGTATCAATTAAATCAATACTTTTGTCATTTTCACAAATATTTCTGACTCTTTCACCAGGGGGCGCGCATCTGTCTCGTTTTGTGGGATGGTGGCGCTGTCTTTTGCACCGCATTCCCACATTCCAAATTCGGGTGGCATCCACTACTTGTTCTAGGAAATTTTCTCCTTGATCAAAAGGGGATGATGGGATGTCCATTCTTCCTTCTTTCGATTCCTCCTTAGAACACGTCACCTAGTCTGGGTCTCCCTTATAGATTTAAGACATTGTTTGTGAAACTCTTCCTGGTGTCATATCTTCATTGAAACTAGATAATTACAATACATATGTCAAGACATTCTAAGGGGTCCAGTAAGGGCAGCAACTTTAGGTAAGGGGAGTAGTCACGTTGGACATCACTGGCGTGTCTACACGCTGGGACACTGATGCGTCTGGGATTCTTCTCCTTATTATAGGTCTTATCAAGGGCTTGGAAACCTGATTCATCCCACATCGAATGCGAGAAATTATATGTCATAGGAATTTTTATGAGGTTTTCCTTAGCTTTCCATATTTAACACAGGGTATTCCACATGTTTAAGGTCTAACAGAGTTAGATCGGACTGATTAGAACACAGATTAGAGTGGATCAGATGGGTGCAACCAATGGAGGGGACACTAATGTTGCGACCAATGTGTGGTTGACTACCCGGTTACTGTTGAGGAGAATGGGGAATTAGATGGCATTATTTCACTGGGATGTGGCAGCCCGGATAAGAATCAGGATGGATGATGGAGCGGTTGTATGATGTGGATAGTGAATGAGATAGAACCATCATGAGGATGATGATGGTTTTAGACTTGGGCCTTAAATAGGTTTCCCATGTTTCCCCATGGCAGGGATTCAAAGTCCAAAAAGTTAATCTAAAGACAGATTATCGCTGATTCAGGGTTTCAATGGCTTACTGCTGGATGGGGTCAAAATGTCTTACCGCTAGATAAGAATGCCAATGACTTACCACTGAATAGGATCACAATGTCTTACCACTAATTGAGGTCCCAATGGCTTACTACTGGACAGGGTCATAACGGCTTACCGCTGGATATGAATGTCAATAGCTTACCAATGAAAAGGATCACAATAGTATAACACTAATTGAGTTCCCAACGGCATACTTATGGATGGGGGAGAACTGACATGAAGATGGTCGGGATGACCAGTGGATGGTGGGCTTTATTTCCAGGGAGGATTCCTACGTACCATGCCTTGGAAAGGATCATTTACCACATAGTTCTGTGTGTGGGAAACAATGTGAAGGGTGGTCAGGACCAATGGTTATTGGTCTTGAACCTCAGGGAGGCTTCATATATACCTTTCCTTGGAAAGGATCAATTACCTCTTAGTTCAGGATGGTTTGGGTGTGAAATGGAATACCACTGACTGGGGAAACAATGGCTTTCCGCTGATTGGGGTTCACAGTTTAACATCTTGCAGGACGGGGGTGAACCGTCATGAAGGCGGTCGGAGCGACCAATTTTTGGGATTGATCCTTTTGGAGGCATCCTACGTACCTCACCGTAGCAAGGATAAAAGACATCGTAGTTCGGTTTATGGGGTAATTTGGGGGTTACAGTCTTAAGAGGCCCATGGTGTTGGTGAATCGTCGTGAAGAGGGTCGGAGAAACTAATTGGTGGTGGGCTTTAAACTCGTTGAGGCTTCCGGCGTACCTTGCCTTTGAAAGGATCAATGGCCACGTAGTTTAGGCAGTGTGGGTCTTACACTATAGGCTACCCAGGGTGTTGGTGAACCGACGTGAAAGGGGTCGGAGTGACCAATGGGTGGTGGACTTGACCATTTGGAGGCTTCCTACGTACCTTGGCTTGGAAATGATCAGAGACTATGTAGTTCAGGTGGTGTGGGGATTACACTCTGGGCTACCCAGGATGTTGGTGAACCAACGTGAAGGTGGTTGAAGTGACCAATGGGTGGTGGGAATGAACCTTGAGGAGGCTTCCTACATACCTTGCCTTGGAAAGGATCAAAGAACACGTAGTTCTGGTGGTGTAGGGATTACACTCTAAGCTGCCCAGAGAAGATGTCATTGTTAGTGCTTTCTCTAAGCCCATGTGAGTCATGCTCGGTGTGAGAAGCATGAAGTAGTAGAGACATGAAGATCACGTCATGAATGGTGCATCCTTGGGAGGTGAAGCGGGGCTTACACGTGATCGCATCCCAAAGAGGAAACACGGGATTATGCATGGTTAGCAGCCCGAGGATATTGTGTCTTGCTCTAGGATGGAGGCCTGGTGGCGACAAAGCCCATTGGGAGAGGGATTTAGGACCAAAGAAAGGAGGGTTAGGGATGTTTCCACCTGCACAAAAAAATATAGGGGCTTACACAAGTATGGTTTCCCTTTCCCTACATATGATTCATAGGGGGGGAAGTCACAATTTAACATCATGTGATGAGGGTGGCGGTGCTTGGAAGTTTAACGACCAATAGCTCGAATGTGGTGGGTTCACTTTGCACCCCTAGGAATTACATAATTGGTACCCTCTGCATCTTGGTGAATGGAATGAAGCAGAAATGTTGTGGATGGGGGTGTCATGGAGCGAACCATTGGGGGGTCCATGTTAGTATGGCTATGCAAAGAAGAAATAATTGTTAGCTTTCCTATGTTAAGAAGCATGAGGTGAAGCAATGCAACGGAAAATGTCGTCCAAGAGACATTGAAGTTACTTCGTACTAACCTAGGAGGTTTCACGGGAGAGGGCGTTGTAGAGAAAAGGGGTTTATGAGTAGAGGCCTTGTAGAGCTTTGGTGCTCCATGGAATGGAAGGGATTTGTGAAGGTGCATGCTTGATGAAGTGAAGAGTCCTAACCTAGTCAAAAGGGATAGGTGCATACAAGAGGTTCTTCATAAAGTGGAAGGAAATTTGCGAAGCAAATCCCTACGAAGAAGGGGTGCCTCATGAAGCATGGTCCTGTGAAGCAATGTGCTTCGAGAGTCACAATGACTCTATCTTATTATTTCAGTCACGTGTGCATGGGGGGTGCTTCGTAAAGCATAAATGCTCTATGATTACCTATGTCCCAGTGATGATCTTCTTCCATCACGATGGCCCATGGGCTTTGAGAAAGGCATTCCTCTCAAAAGAGGGGTAAAAACATGGCAAAGGGGTGGAACTTCGTGGAGAAACAGTACCTTGAGCATCTCATGGTTCGCAGAGCAGAAAGTGCATCGCAATTTGAGAGCTGAGAAGGTGAAAGGTCGGATGATCCATCCTTTGGGCCTAGGGAAGGCTGGTATTTATAGTCAAGAGGCTCCGCAAAGTAGAGATCGCTTGGCATGGGTATGGAATCCAATCCACGGCGGGATCGTAAATGTCTAAGGAGATAGTGGAGAATCCCGCCTCCTCACTTCACGATGATCTTGTGAATGTCAAATCGGCTTATGAAGCATCCCGCCTCCTTGCTTTGTGGTGGGCTCACGAATGTCAAAGGGGCTCGTGGAGAATCCTGCCTTCTTTCTTCGTGTCGGGCTTGCGAACTTCAAATTGGCTCATGGAGCATCCCACCTCCTTACTTCACGGTGGGCTTAGGACCATGGCGCTCAGTGAAAGGTCTTCGCGTAGTAGCTTCAAGGGATTTCTTATTATCCTTATCCCTTCCGATTTTTGGCAGAAACAAATGCCCCCTTAGACTTGGAGCTGATAGAACCAACAAATTCCCTCCACCCCCCCAGACTTGGAGCCGTGATGAAATCAAGTGTCAAAGTACGAAGGTCAATCTACAGAATTTGTCGATCATTCCCAAAGTTGGCTCGCGAAGGAGGATTGCCGAGTGGGAAAGCGACAGGTCATCTGGGTGAGTTGCGAAGCTAGTCACGATCGAGGCGTGCTACAAAGCTTCAAGGGTCATCATCTATAAATAGAGGGTCTGAATTCTCTTTTTTCCTTTTCACCTTCGCGATTTTGGATTTTAGCACTCCCGATTCATGAAGTTCCGCGTACTCTTTGATTACTCTCCATGAACCAGGCTTTCAACTTTGTGGTGCATTGCGAGTCTTTGACTTCACGTTTTTTTACTTCATCACTTCATGTTTGGAGGCTGAGGAAGAGCTCCGTGAACAGACTATGGGAGAATGCACCACAAACAAGCTTCCCAAACGAACCCAACAATCACATCGACCAAAAAGACTAAATGGATCACCAAGAAGCTGCCCTTGGGGTCATTACGGATGTTGCCCAATGGGGCGAGTTGGTGAATAGTCTGGGTTTAGGAGAGATAATTTGGATACAACTCACCATAGTTCTCTGGTAGAGTTTCTATCAGACAACAAGAGAAACTACCCATTATTTCAGTGGTAGCCTTTGTATGGCTTCAGGCCGAGGGATTCCATATTCATCCCAGAAGGGAGTCGGGATGAACCGTCTTACTAGTTCATGAGCATGTTGTGCCAGTGTCGATGGTTAAGGGAAGCTGATGGTCATTCCCAGGAGGAATTTAAACCCGTCATTGTTTAATTCTTATACAACAACTAGAATAATATTGACGGGAAGGAGTTACGGTCGGAGACCTCTCCCCCCATGCATCGGACGATACTGAAGGAAGCATTGGGGAATCCGGAGAATGGGTGGTCTGAGGAGTGGGACCTGCGCCAGGGCGGAAAATCCACAGAAGATTGGGCCTGGGTGTACTGGGTAGGCACCTCATGTGAGGATTTTGGGGCAGATCTGAGAAGAGTGGGCCAGTATGAGGTAGCTTGGTCCTCCCAGTTTAACATCTACCAGTCGAAGCAGCTGATGTCGGAGCAGTCGGGCAGGTGGTCATCGAGGACCAACACATTCCATTTTCACCATGGAGAAGTCGGCATCAGTTTTTAGGACGTCCACCAATTCTCAGGGGTCCTGATATTAGGGCCTATGTATGACGAATACCTCCCCATCATGAGTGTGTGGGAGGACTCGTTCAAAATGTGGCCGCTGGCAATGGCTTTGATGGAGATTGTGTCGGGAGAGGACAAGGAGGTGGTGAGGGACGTCCATTTCTGGTGGTGTTTCAAACAGTTCCAGACCTTCCCAGAGGACACACACTTTCTAATGATGCCTTAGACTTTCCCAAAGGGGGCCCGATGTATGGAGCACTCATACTGAAAAATTTTGGAGGACTACCAATAGAAGAAGTGGGGCTTTAGTGTCATCACCGAACAACAACTGATAGTCAGGCTGGCAATGTTCATCACAACTCTCATATGTGGTTGGATCCTACCAAGGAGGGACATGAACAAGGGAGTTCGACCAAGCACATTTGTTATGGTGTCTGTGTTGGCGACAAGAGGGTGGGTCAACCTCGGGATCCCAATGCTCGCCAAGATGTATAAGATGTTGCAACATACAAGTGAGGGGAAGAGGCCATAGAGATTATTTGGGCCATTACACCTCATGTATGGGTGGATAGAGGCACATGTCAGGGGGGTTTATGAATACCAGATCCCCATTTCCAATCTAGAATAGAACTTCTGCCCCTCCATCCTGAACACTTCGAAGATATTTCCAGCCTAGCTAACTGCAACGTCAGTTTTGAACCGAGTGTGGAAGGTGGAGGAGTTCATTTTACACTCGTTTCTGTTGCCGACAGGGGTATTCAATGATGATGTCCAGGGGATGGAGGATCGTTGTGCATGTCTCCTGGCCATTAGAGGTGGTGTTTTTGTAGAAAGGGTGGATTGTGATCCTCTCTGCAAGCCGTACACTCCGCACTGATTTTCTCGGTAATTCTGGTGCCTGAAGTGACTTACCATGCTGGTCTATTTGGTGGTGATCTATGAGGAACACCCATGTGTGATAAGGCAGATGTGGATCATGTTCACATGAGAACATTGGAAGATGTCAAAATAGCTACCTCCATTGAACGATGTCATCGGGTTAGTGAAGGAATATGCCCAGAGTTGGGAGGAAGCCTACCCAGGGGAAATGCTGAAGAAACCAACCATTCGAATTTATGATGGCGATCCTCTCAAACATCGTGGCCAAAGCCAGAAGGCAGCAGGGGTATCTCGCCGGGGTGGGGCTACCATAGTAGTGAGGCCTGCACCATTTGATGGAGAGGCAGGAGTGGAAAAGGACCCAGTGGTCCCAGAAGGAAGATCTATCCTGAGGTGAGGCCACCTAAAGGGTTCCATAGAATATCCACTCAGGCCATATGGAAGCGGTTGACCAACATTGATTTACTAGAGAATGTTGTCCTCTCAGAGGCTTGGGACATCTGGGAAGTTAACCAGAAATTCCTCAAAACGTCATAGATGTGGCAACATCTGAACAGTTTTGGGATGGATTTGCTGACGATATTCCCTATCAGGTCCAACTTTTCAGTATCTATGGTGGAGGTGGAGCAATACCTTATAGATTTGGAGGAATTTGTGCACTCCAGGGGTATCCTGTATCTGATGACGGATCAAGTCAAGGTGTTTCTCAATTGCACCACTATCCTGCAGTTGTTAGCTACTAACTTAAGGGAATGGTTCCCTCTTTCGGATGAATCAGATGAATCCTCCTGGGGAGACGAGGCCGGGGGAGGGCGCCCATTGGAGGAAGGTGATGTCAGGGTTCCAGACTAACATATTGAAGAGTTTTCTAAGGCCCTTGAGTTAATGATTCAAAAACCGTTCTTCATGGCTCACTTTCAGGCCATTCTTGAATCCTTTCTAACATCAACATTGTGCCTGAGGGCCTTATGAACAGAGCTCGTTCTCATCCTTCAAGAGATATATATGGGGGACCTTCGGGGTCCCTGACTGCTTCTGAGGAGATCCGCAAGACTAGTGGGGATGGAATACCTGAAGTGGCTTCTTAATCATCAATCATTCCAATAATATTTGGAGGGACATGCTTCGGGGTCTCAACGACATCAACCCAAGAACGAGACTCATAATTCGATCTCTGTAAGTCCTTTCTACCAAATTAACGACTATCAACAATTGACCATGTTAATCGACGAGAATTCCCCATATTTCCTACGCATAGTCCTCCAAATGACGTGGGTATCCTTAGAGAGGTCGTTTGGTACCCCTGGAAGTACCTTTCCCTGGGAAATTTCGATTACTATGGAGGTGGAGGTCTAGATTGATCGAACAGTGGTGCTTCTGATCACCAGTGGGATTGTCAGGGAGGCTGATCCCGATTTCATCGAGGTGGGGTCCGACGATGAGGATCGGTTGGACAGCCCAAGTCCTGCCATGCCTGGTCAAACACTGAATGTGGACCCGGATGATGAGTTCCGGGGGCATTCCCTGTATATGAGACTTCCAACCACACTGATTGGAATGAGATGCCCTCTAATGAAGAGGACAACAGAATAATCAATCACCGATCCTAGAAGCGGATCAAACGCTTCTTTGATGACACCCCCAAGAACTATGGCAGGTTGATATTGACATACACCGCTTGCGACAGCGCGAACTGTGTGCTGGGGGAGTGGATGCCCAAGTTCCTCATAAACTCGTCTGAGATGTTATGGAAGAGAAGATTTGGGTGCATTTCCATGGCATCAGTGTGGGATGGTAGTGGAGGAAAGTGGTGAAAATCAAGAGGCTTTAGGAGGCTGAAGATATGGTCCAGCAGCTGCAGAGTCGAGAGGATGGGCACTCAGCCTCCCTCCACATGCAATCTGAGCTAATAATGTGATTGAAGCCCTATATGGTAGAGGCTGAAGAGGGAATGAAGTGTGCCTCTGATGAAATGATCGTTATCTGGACCAGTGTGGAGCGGGCCAGTATTGTGGTTGATGAATTGTGCCAAATCGCTGTTGAGGAGGAGAGGGAACTTAACAGGCAGTAGAAAATCCTAGAAGCCACTAGCGAGAGGGTGGCAGAGCTGCTATGCTCTTTTGACGAGGTCAACTCATCCATAAGAGGGGTAAATACAAGGGTGCTCTGATAAATGTAACCTTTGAACACACTTTCATGCTTTGATCGTTTTATGCCAACTGCATGCATGATTTATGTTATTTGTGTTAGTTAATTTCATTCCTATGACCTTCATGGAGAATCCATCTGTCAATCCCTAAGCTCACGTGGGTTAGGCCTAATGTGAGAAACAAGGGATGAACACCTTATTATTCTGTTCAAATGTGGGAGTGCAGACCAAGCATCAAGAATCTGGGGGCTTGAACAACCAATGTGAATTTCTGAGAAGAGAAGGGAGAGGCCTAATCAGAGGACGAGGACCTTAGAAAAATCGACGTGCCATATTCCCAATGTGATCTAGTGCATGAGTGGGTAACACTAGGGGCATTGGAATCCAATAAGATCATAAGGGAATGGAAAGTGTGAATTACAATTCCACAAATTTGGAACACTGTGTGGATGGCAGGACAATAAAATATAACTATTGACCGCTTTCGAAACAAAGCATCTATATTGGGTCAGCTTGAAATAGGGGTGACAAATGAGGTCTGACCTCTAACCATGTTCGAAACACGGGGCCTGACTCAGAATGTCATCGATTAGCCTTCCGGAATGTCGGCCCCGGACAGTAGGCAAGCCATAAGCCAAGAATCCGTACTGTTAGGGGGTTTTTAGATGTGATAGAGGATGGGGTTATGAATAATGGGCACGCAGGGTGTGGAATATAGAGTGGTGGTTTGTTGGAACAGAATCTAACACTCTTGTAATTTCATCACCATGGTGGAAACACGTTAGGTGGACTCATCAATTTGATTTGGGATCATTCCTATTCATAGGCAGGATTCGTCTAGCGAGGAAACTATCACCTCCCAACATTATCATGGGGACTCTTGTACTTGTTTAGGGTAAGACTGTGGTAACATGGTTCCCCCAAAAAGGGTTCATGCCCCTGAAAATGAGGAGGAACAAGACTTATGATTATTTGGACTGGACCCATGGTGAAATTCATGAGCATCTCTACGTATCCCATGAGGGTGAGAATCATGATGAACATAGTTATAAGAGGTGGAATGGTAAGGTACCAATGCCATGGATAAAAGCGGCATGTGGGTGTGGACCTCGCACCAAAAGAAGCGGCATTTGATAGGTCTTGTTGGTCTTTTAGGGTGAATGGATGTGTTGTTTTTTTTGTGAGGTGATGGGCATAGAATAGAGAATTGAGGCATCAAAATAAGAATAAATCCGAAAGAAGGCATTGAAAAATGGTAGGGTGTTGTATTGATACCAAACATTATGTCCCCTATGCAATGATACCACAATGCAACACTATTTTTTATCGTGCGGCCAAGACGATACTATAACAGTTTAGGGTCATGTGATGGGACCATCCATGAATTTTAGTGTCGTATGACACAAACGTAGTAAAGATGATGATAAAGGAGGAATGCTCATGGTGCAACAAATCATACCCGACGTGAATGAGGATGAGGTCCACACCACACCATGCGTGATTACGAGAAAGAAACCTTGGGCCAAGGGGTGAAAAAGAGTTAAGAGGGTAGAAAGTAGGGGAGACTGGATCTCAATTAAGTTGTTCCCGAATTATAGATTCCCAGGAGTTCCTATATATCCCATGTAATGGGAATCAATCTATACATATTTCTACAAAGGGGAAATACATAAATATCATAGTTTAAGGTCATAGAACTGGGACTATAGAGAAGCAGGACTAGTCCACGTAATTACAGAAATTAAACTGATCCCTAAGACAATCTGATTAAAACATAATGTAGGAGACAAGGGAGAGTAAGGTATTTTCAATACATCAAATACATGGAAAGGGGATATTAGAACAGAGCCAAGAATGATTGCCTTATCGTGGATTTCTCCTCTTAATGTGTGGATTCTCACTGAGGAATAGTACACAGTGTTTTGAAATTCTACCTAGACATGATGATGTGGACAAGGGTGTGAATCATGTAACTCACATTTTTGGGATTAATGGGGTTGGCATGACGATGGAGGATAATTGTTGACCATGTTCAAAACACAACATCCATATCATGTGACCTGAGGTAGGAACAACAAATGAGCATCTACTGCTGACAAAATTCGGAACATGGGACTTGTATCAATTTGTTGCTCGAGACCCTTAAAGACGTTGGCCTATAATGGTAGGAGGGTACTTGGGTCGAATATCAATGTCATTCAGGGGTCCCATTGGGTGTGAAAGGTGATGGCAGCCCTAACGAAGGAGAACATGAATTCTGAGAAATTGGTGAAATTAAATTCGGGTAGAATCCGACATTACATGTGCTAAACCACAGTACCCTTGGGCAATTTAGTGAATTTTTGAAGAGGACCAAGGGTCTTATCCTGAGAGTGGCTGACTTTAATAGAAGTGTATCGAACAGGGGGATAATGAACTCTCAAGAGGGAGAAGTACATGGCGTGGTCGTCAAAAACATGGTGTGAATGAGGACATAGTCCCATGCCACACCATATATTCCCCTCCATGGGAATGGATAGTCCCATGGGCCAAGGTGAAACGGATATTTCTATGATATGGGGATAGTCCAGAATTCTAGACATTTGGGCAGTTCTACGTATCCCATGAGGATGGTAATCAAGCCACATGTAGTTCTTTAAGGGAGTATCATGTAGTTTGTCGTCATAAAGTAAGGATGCAAATGGGTAAGATATCCCACATACAGGATGTGTACGACGTAGCGAGTTACCCAAAATGAATGGGGAAATAATCCCATACCTCACCATACAAACCTAAGAGAGAACCAGGACTAGGTCCCCGAAAAGGCCGAGGGACCTAAGGCTGGGCATCGACCAGAAAGGCCCGACCAGTTTTAACTTTAACATCTTGCATTGGGGACAATGAAAGGGGTATGATACCCCATAAAAGGGAGGTGTACGACATGGTGAGTAACCCTACGTGAATGAGGATGTAGTCCCATACCAAACTGTACAATCCGGTAAGAGTTTATACTTGAGCCAGGGACACGAAATTGGGCACGCGAAGCGTGGCAAGGCCTGTGCTTATGGTATGGACGAAAAATGATGGGAGGGATGTATCAAGGGGAAATCTGTGGCATGGTGAAATAGCCTGATGTGAATGATGACATAATTCCAATACACATGACACAACCCTAGATGAGAACTTGGTCCAGGGGCCGGAAAAGTTCAAGGGTCTAGAAAAGGACAGGGGGGCATGAGGTTGGGCATCCCGACCAATGGTAGCCATACGACCTCCTGTGGGGTTACGTCCTCACCACATCTCTTAAGCCCACGTGAGAAGTGCTCGGTGTGGGAAAAAAGGATCTAGAATTGGCTATCCCTATCATATAGGGGTCTAATATCTGGCATCACTCGAGGGGAGTTCGTCGGTTGGAGATACAGTAGGGAAGAATGAACCACTACACTCAATGCTAGGGACATCTTGGGGTGGCTCTAATGAAAAATGATAGTTGTTGACAATTTTCAAAACACAGCATCTCTATAGTGACCTAGAATGAGAACATCAAATGAGCATCGATCACTGATCATATTCACAGTGCGAGACTTATATCAGTTTATTTCTCAACATCCTCGAGGGTGTTGGCCCAAAGCAGTAGGAGAGACCTTGGGCCTAGAATCCCTATAGCTCGGGGGCCCTTCTTGATGGGAAGGATGATGGAGTCCCAATCATTGGAGTGGGTGAAGCATATATGTACCCATCGATGAAAGAGGCGAACACCTCAAGGGAGTTGGATGTATGGAGGAATAAAGATGAGCTTAAGGTGAATTAGGGAAAATCTTTGCACCACACTATGTGTCTTGAACTGAGATAAGATTCTGGCATTTGGGTTGGGCCAACAGACGAAATTTCCGGGCGTTCCTATGTATCTCATGAGGATGGGAATCAAGATGTACATAGTTCATGAAGGCCATGCAGTTTTTCATCATATGGCGAGGATGTGGGAGGGTAGAAGAATAAGGAGTTGGTACATGGTGAGATCATCAAAATCATGATATGAGTGGGGCTAATTAATCCTATACCATATCATCCAAGGAACCTTCGATAAAACTATACCGATGGTGGATAGTCAACGTGAAGAGTTTGGGGGCTGGAATCAAGACAAAATTATTGAGAGATCCTATGTATCCCATGGAATGGGAATCATGCCACATGTAATTCTAAGGGTGTAGTATAACATCTTTTAGAACGTCATATAATTTAATGACATGTGGGACGTTTTATAGTTTACAGTCATGTAGGACCCAACTGTTTATGGTCATGTTGGACCGAACATTTTAGAGTCATGTCGGACCATCATGCAGTTTAGGGTATTGTAGGACCATCCAGATTACGGTCATGCATGTCCAGTAGAGTTAGGAAAATTATTTCTTGAGGAACTTGGCATTTGTGGGAGGAGCTATACGCTCACTATCCATGGTCACCTGGGAGTATGCACTATTGGGGTAAACACTGTGAATTATGTATGTTCCTTCCAATTTGGGATCCAACATGGGTGGTTTTCTGCAAGGGATAATTGATGTCTACATGGCACGAGGCCTATTTCCGTCAAATGCTTCCAATTCATCCAGATGAATTTTGGCTACCTTATCATGCACCTACTAGTCATAGACCATTGTGCGTAATGAAGACAGCAGGATCTCGATGGGCTGGACGGCCTCATCTCTTTACACTGGGGAATATGGGGTCACCTGGGTGGAATTACGAGAGGTCGTCCGATAAGCCCAGAGGGAATTGGGGAGCTTTTATGGCCAACTATTCTTATTCTGACTAACCATTTTCCACAAATTTTTAGAGAGGGTTTTGTTAAACCCATCTATTTTCCATTTTCTTGTGCATTGTATTGGGAGGTATGGTTAGAATGGGTGTTGTACATGGAATACAATTTATTCTTCTCAGCTACTCGGATGTTGGCGCCGTTATTGGTGAGGACTACATGACAGAATCCAAACTGGTTGATGATTTTGGAGGTCACAAAGTCAATGATAAAATGAGCCTTGACCTCCTTGGGTGGAATATCCTCTGCCCACTTGGAAAACAAATCTGTGGCGGTCAGGGTGAACCTGCACTGGCGAGCTATCGTCGGTGGATATGGTCCCATGACATCATGTCCTCATACTGCAAATGGCCAAGAGTACTTCGTGTAGTTTATAATTTCTAGAAAATGATTGATTAAGTTCTCATTAATTTGGCATGTGACATCTCTTGGTGAACTAAATTCAATCATGTATAATGGAAGGAAAAAAGTATCCTAGTTTCTAGATTTGGTGAGATAGATTCATCCCAGTCTGGTGGGCATCACAGGAACCATCATGAACCTCCTGCATGACCTGATAAATCTAGACTCCCTTGATGAAATGGATGAAGAAACCATAAAACCATTCATGTAGACGATATGATCTAGAATGGGACCACTCTGGTGGGTAATCTGCAGTGTCCGACATTGGATTCACTGGCGCTCGACCTGATCAGTCGGGAGGTAACCATTTTTGAGATACTCAATAAAGGGGACTCCCCAGTCGGGGTCACCTCAACCACTACAAATGAGGAACTTGGGGGTCATGACGTGGAGGCTCCAGTGGTAATATGGCATATCTGTAAGTCATCACCATAATATAGGGTAATGGGAGAAATGACTCTCTAATGTGCCACATTATAATCAGATCATCCTGCTCAGGTTCTACAAGTGATGCAGTCAGGATGGCCAGGGCATCCACTCGACCGTTCTATGATCAAAGGACATGAGTAACCTCTGGCCGAGATGGTAACTGGGCCATTAGGTGGAGTGTTCTTTCCAAAAAAATTTTGAGCTCTGATTTCATGATGACGTAGTCATCGTTGATTTTCTTGATGACTAGTTCAGAATCCCCTTTCACATGAAAATGTGGAACATCGATCTCGAGGCCCAGTTTGAGGCCAGTGATAAGAGCCTAATACTCTGCCTCGTTGTTGGTTAAGCCTTCTAACAACATGAATGATTACGACAGAATGGATTGTGTCAGGGTAATAAAGACAATACCCTGGCCTACTCTGTTGAGTTTAGGATCATTGAGCCTCCTGTTGGTGGGGCTCTGAGAGGCACCATCGAAGTGCATTTTCCAACATGGGATGGTATGATCATCCAAGAGGATTGTATCATTAGGAAAATATAGGTCAAGGCACTGGTCCATGGTGGTTGGATGGGAAGCAAGAAAACATGCCAACGGTTGTCCCATAATATCCTTCTCAGGCAGAACCTGATGTCGAACTACGGGTGTATTCCTGCCCATCGTGCTAGATTTCTGGTCAACATGGGGTAGTTCAGAATGGAATCTAGTGGGTCTACTCGAGACACCAGTTGTACCTCATGTTACTACAAGTAGTGTCACAATTTCTGTACTGCAAATACCAGTGCAAGGTATCTCTTTCCGATTGGGGAGTATCTGGTCTCTGTATCGATTAGCATACGACTGATGTATTAAGGACTGTTCTCTATCCCTCATTGTTCTTCTGAGTGAGAAGGGTTCCAAGAGATCATTCCAAGGCAGTCACATAATGGATCAGCAGCTTTTCGGATATGGGAGGCACCAAGACCGGAGGCTGGAGTAGATACTTCTTGATTTCCACAAACACCTGCTGGCACTCTTAATCCCATTCATAGAAGGATCTTTCCTCATGAGCTGACAAAAGGGCTTACACTTGCCGGCTATATTCTCAATTAATCAGTGTATATTGGCTATGTGGCCTTGGATACCTCGAAGCTCCTGAATATTTCTTGCGCGAGGAATCTGACTAATGACCTTCATCTTCCCTAGGTCGATCTCGATGTCCTAGAACCTGAAAAAAATTCCAACGATATTTTCGGAGGTGACCATGAAGGCACACTTCAATGGGTTCATCTTCAGGTGGCGGGAATAGAGGAAGTTGAACACTTTCTCAAGGTCCATTAGATGGTCCTGGTTATGGAATGATTTGACCACCAAGTCTTTCACATTTTATTCCACCAATGTCCTGAGGATGGGCTTGAATAAGTGATGTAAAGACTGCTGATAGGTGTCACCTTCATTCTTTAAGCCGAAGGGAATGACTTGGTAACAAAACATACATTGTGGCACCATGAAAGCTGTGGACTCTTCAATCTCAGGGGCCATCCAGATTAGATTATATCTGGAGGACCCATCCATGAATGAATGGGCCTAGAACCTAGCCATAGAATAGATCAAAAATTCTATCACTGGAAGGGGAAAATCATCCTTCGGGCACCAACGGTTGAGATCTTAGAAGTTGATGCAGACTCTGATCTGTCTATTCTTCTTCCTAACTGACAGAATGTTGGCTAAGCACTTGGGGTACATGAGTTCATTTATGATGTTGGATCTGATGATATTTTAATATTCAGGCTCAACCATTTCACCATGAAAAGTGTGCATCTTCCATGGAGGCTGATTGAATCCATGATGATTTTTCTGGAGACCAAGGTGGTGGATGGCTACCTATGGATCTAGCACTGGAATCTCGTCGTATCTTCAGGAAAATAAAACATGATGTTGTTTTAGGAAGTCTATGAACTGTTTCTGCTCCTTAAGAGTCATGGAGAGACTTATTAATGTGGTTCTCAGGTCTACCTCACTACCTAGGTTCACCTGTACCAACTCATCGATCATGGTAGAAATTCCCTCTTCAAAGGCATGGGGAGCATCCTCCAAATATTGTTCTTCGCTTGAGGATGATGGATCCCTAGTGGGATAAGCTTCCTATGGGTCATAAGATTCCGACGGAAGGCTGGTACCAGCCTAAGCAGTAGTGGTCACTGCATCAGGGGATTCTGGTACTCCTGAAACCATAACAATGAAGGTTTTCGACCAGATCCCATCAGGTCTTCAGACCAAGGGTCCACAATTGATGATATAAAAGAAATTGTAGAATGTATGCTTGATCCAATTGATACCAGCTTGGCTAAACATCCACGTATGATGTACTGTTGTTTCCTTGGGGTAGACATCCTGATACCTTATGGGGGTAGGAGAGTTTGGGATCTCCTGAGCCTGATTTTTGTTGAAGTACGGGGAGATTTTCCCCCATCACTTGTACTTGGGAATATGCTTCTCCCTTTTACTAGAGACAAAAAAACATTACCCCATGTTAGGTGTTTTGGCCTCTAATCGATGGATCGAGAAGATGTAGACATCATCTAGAACTGCCTAGGACTCAGTTGCAACAGCGTCAGGTTCGACCTCACTGGCCTAAATCTGCATATCCTTGCTCTTGTAATAGCCGGAATCTATTTAGTGGGATTCAAAATATGTAAAAAAAGATGTGTAAAATTGAATTACGCGTATTAGGCCATTTATGGAGTACTTGAGGAATTGGTGATACAATGAGGGTACCACCGTGTGCAGGTGGAGCCATGGTCTTCCCATCAATGCATTGTACGCGGTGTCTTGGGAGACAACCATAAACTCGGTGATGGAAACTAGGCCACGGAACTAGGTCTTCAAATGGATCTTAATGACTGGGGTGTACTCAATCCTGTCGTATCCTTGGATTCTTTAATCGGAGGGAGTCAGGTCATCTTCGGATAACCCCAGCTTCCACAATATCCGCGTCGGGATAAGTTTAATCCTGGATCCGGTGTCAGTAAGACCATGGAGGACCTCCACACCATTAAATTGGCTGGTGAAGTATAGTGGGTGGATGTTCCCATGTATGGTAGAGACTTCATCTTCTCTAGGGAATGAAATTTTGGTTTGACATTCAGCGTTCTCGACCACTTCAGCATGAAAGACTTCTGTAGCTGCTACCCCCATTTCAAGCAGGAGTGTGCTTCTTAAATCCTCAGCGAGGGCTTCACGCATATCTGACGATAGGTGAAGGGACTCTAGGATGAAAATCCTCGCTAGTATGATTGAAAGGTTTCTAATAACATCATACATCCATTCCAGGCGTGAACTTCTGCTTAAAAAAGCTTTCTCAGTGATAGGAGGCATGTCTGGCCCTGCCGGCTGGGCCGATAGGTGATTGGTGCTGAGCATATCCCATTTCTCGCTAGTCTATGCCTATAGAGTAGATACCAGATGAGGTCTAGATTACTGAGAATGACCTATAGAAGGTCAAGGATATCGCAGCATGGTCGATGTGGCTCAACCTGATCCAGAAACACAAATGACAGTGGCTGCGGGCCTGATGACACTGGATGAGGAGGCAGCATGTGCTGAGCTCTGCACTGGGCCTACTATCTGGTCTTAGAGGAATGCACAACCTGCCTAGAGGATCCAACTAATTTACCTCAATAACCCATATGGCCACGGCTCTTCCGATGTTGGCGTCAGCTGGGGTCACTTGGGACGTTCTCCTGGCACTACCTGCCGTTAGGAGTCATATTGGTGTTTACCAACTCCACAGTGTTAACTGATGCATACCCTCGACTACCACTTGAATAGTAATCCATTACTGAGTGGATTCTATAATGAATCCCCATATCTGGAGGCATTAATTCTCTGACAGAGCGGGAAGATGATGGCATCAGGGGGGAAAGGGGGCGTTGCTTTCCCTTAGCCTGTCAAAGCTTTCTCTTCTGGGAATATGTTGGCTGAGATAATGATACATAAGTAGCAGCTGCAGATTCTGATGGCTCCGGCTGATTCAGGCGTGAACGAATGATACCATGGGCATGAAAAACCTTTTTTTGAGGCATCTTGCCATCATAATTCTGGGACTAACGGTTAGAAACCAGCTGCTACTCACCTTCGTCGTCGATGCTGCCTTCTGGCCTTACGATGATGCAAGAGACTAGTGCCGGAGCTAGGTCTAGACTGACTGTGCTATTATCGACCTGGTCTTGCTGCCAGTCCTTAAACACATATCACTACTTGAGGGTGTTCCCAAGAATCTTATGATAGGGGCAGTAGATGGGGCGTTCGGTGAGGTTCGCCTCTTCTGCCCTTCTCCCTCAGGAAAACGCAGAATCCCTTCTTCTATGGAACTTCAGATATAGCAGAGAACCTAATACTCGTTGAATGAGTAGGTCTGGATTCTTCTGTCTAGAGAGGGGGGCCTTGGAGCCTAGCTCGGATGAGGATTTCGAGGAGCTTGTTGAGGAGGTGGAGCTTATTTGACCCACCATGATGGTGGCAACACATTTTGCGGGGGCACTTACTGATTCTGAGGAAGTTGCTGCGGTGATGGAGGTTGCACCTATGGTAGCAGGCCTCTACGAGGCTAGGGAAGTGGACCTATCGGTAATAATTACCACTAAATTTGGGCCACCACGGCAGGCTCGGCTCTGGCATCCCTTCTTCTTGGAATTCTAGGGGCAATGGACGTGCATGGATGGCCTTTTGTGGGTCTTCATCCAGGACCTAGGCCTTATTGGAGATGTCTCGAAGACCCCCGGGGTAGTTCTGGGTTTTCAAAGAGGGACCAGTTCCCTCTTGACATTTCCTACATAAATCTTCTGTAATTTCTCTTAACTCAGTGGAATTTCAATGGAATATGTAAGCCCCTTCCACTAGATGATAAAGTCTATGACATGCTCATCAGGACTTTATTTTCACATGAAGAGTTCGGTGAAGATCATTTTCCACGTGGTGGAGCTGAAATCAGAGAGTAATTTCCTACGAACGACCTACCATTTGGTTACATATTCAATAGGAAGCTGGCTCTACCAGACAAATTCAGCCCCCCCCCCCCAATGTATGAAACAAACAGCGGAGTTTGGCAGCCTCCTGTTGTGCTGGAGTCCCTAACATGGGCCCAAAACATGAGTTGATGTGGGACATGTACTGCGGCGGGTCCCCCATCCCATTAAAGGGGGAGAAGGTGGGATTCACGAAACTCAAAGGTGCCGACACGCCATCACCCCATGATGGATATGTCTTTCCATTAGGTAGGATTGCCACCTATTTTGTTTCCAGCATCTCAAGGAGGGCAATGAATGTCTCTATTGGATAATCTGGGTGGGGTTCCCTGTCTTGATGGGGATCCCTAACCATGAGCATGTCGGTGGGTTCTTCAACACGGTAAGCTGGCCCAGCAGCTCGTGGAGCGGCTGGCAGGACATCCCTTGGGGTGGCTGGGGGAGCCCGAGCTGGGTCCCTTGGATATTCGTGCAATTCAGGAGGGTTTGGAAAGACATATCGTTCCCTCATTCTGTAAGTTCAAGACTCAACCGTGTTTATGGGGGAAGGACTTTCAAGGTCTCATAGCGATAGTAGGCCGAGGAGAAGTTGTTCATAACCCTGCTTCCCTAGCTTAGGATCACCTTAGTCTGATTTTCGCTTCGCATCTCATTCATCCAAGAGGTTATCGAACAACTTCTTCTGCTAAGCAAGTTGTTGGGGAAATGTGTCCTTCTCAGGGTCTTCCTATATCTTTTTCACTGAGGCGGACGGGTCAGTGTTCTTGGTAGCTTCTACATGCTATTTACCCTTACTGGAATTCCAGTCGTGTACTAATGCCTCGGTGGGTGCAGGGAGACCCAAGATATTCCTCTTCGAGAGAGTAACTCTCCTTGATGGGTTTAATAGTGGTGGAATGCCCTCTGGGGGTAAGTCTCCATCAGGAAGCTCCAACTCATCTTTCTTGTCAACTATGTCGGACATGTTGATCATGAACCTTCCTGGGGGCATGTCCTCAATATCTCCAAGCAGGTCAATTTTCCGCCAGATAGGACTGAAGAGGAAGGCAACCTACTTCCCCCAACCACGGATTTGTACATGTGGGGAAGCCTCAATGATGATTTTGTGGAGTATATTGAAAGTCTGAATGCATTGCTCTTGGAGGAGCTTAAAACATCCTGGTGACTCAGGGCGTCGGTCCACAGGGAGTGCAGCCAGATCGACTAGATGAAATTGCTCACCAAATTCATTAAAATTCACTTGGCTCCTGGGATAAACCACTTGCTGCTGATGAATGTGAAAATTCATTGGCCAGTGGTTTTGGCGAAAACATTCAACCTCCTCTAGGTTGAGGGATTCCGGAACATGAAAATTTGGGGCTGCCACGGGCCAAAACACCCCGGGGAAGTGGTTAGCTGTGAGGATTTTCCATAACCTCCTCGGCTCGGAATCAGTGCCTAGCCCTTGGTTTACCGATTCTCCGATTTGGGGTGGATGAGGAACTGGCAGTGGTACTGAGGCAGACAGCTGGGACGATAGGCTGGCCTGTGGAGAGTACGGTGAGCGGGCAGACTAGCCGACAAATCTCAGGCTATCCTTCGAATACTGTATCGACCTGGCCGCTACGTTGCAATAATATGTGCTGATGGCTGCAGTTCCTAGGTTAGGGGTTACAGCTACTAGAGATAGGCTGTGATGTTGCACGCCTGCCATTGGTCCCCCAAATAGCTCTCTGTGATCTATTGTCAAGGTAGAGAGCGCTTCTGGTGACAACAGTGGTGATTGCACGACCGTGACCTATGGGGTCACGAGATTTTCATCCTCCTGGATATACCTGCAGAGGGGGGAATGAATCCTATGGATCTCACATTCCAGGAGTACTAGGATGATTCACCTCGTTATTTCCCCAACCCTTGACTCTGATGTGTGAGGGGAGGGTTCCCATGATGAGTCATATTATTCTTCAGAGTATTATAAGTGGACTAGTTTTATCTATGTCCGGACCTTACTAGAATTCTTCTTATGGTGGTTACGACCCACCTTCCTTCCCTTGGGTGTCTCCTTTGGATATGGCTGATTTCTGACAGAAGGTCCTTCGGCTGCATTGGTGCTGAGGCGGAGAGGGTTTCCGCCTGAGTATGCCGGGGTGCGAGGATCACAGGGACAAATGTCAAAGTGGACATAAGGAGGACCTTCATGGATAGCGTTGGAGTGGGAAAGACCTCCACTATAACTGGTGGGAGAATGTGGAGGACCTCAATGCTTATTTCCCCTAGTGACCTTAGTATGAGGAGGCTCAATTACTGGTCCAGCTGAACACGGGTAGGACATCTGTGTGGGGTACTAGAGAGGTGAGGATGCCCTTCACCCCTCTGGTTACCGAGGTGAGGAGGACCTCCACCAGCTACAGAGAGGACATGGGGAGGATCCCCACATTGAAGAGAGACCGGATGTGAAATGTCCCTACACTAGTGGTTGAGGGTAAGAGGAATAATTCCATACCCAGTGTAACGGGAACATGAGAGACTTATGTATGTAGTGTAACCGTTGTAGGGAAGACCTTCATTTGGATTGATGGTGGCATAGGGAAGACCTCCATGTCGGGCCTCAAAGTGGGAAAGCCATACACACTCCATGGTAGTGGTATGGGGAGGACCTCTATACTTGGTGGAATCGATGCGGGTTAGCTAGCAGTGGCCAGTGCTTGTGTCGGCGACCAAGAGAGTCAACCCAGCCTGCCCGTGTGGCGGATGGGGCTTTGATCCTAGTCGAGCGTATATGATCCCCTACATAGTGTATATAGGGAACTAATAATATTCGATAGCAATGGATCGGTACATAGTAGCCATTGATGTTGACGCCCCTTGGCGGACATCCACTTTAGCTTGCGCCCGACGCTGGCATCAGGTCGGATGAACTGGAGCCGGTGGTGCAGTTATGTGGCTTACATGCTTCTCATCCAGTAAGACTGGGCTGCATCACTGATGCCTCCATGCAGGACTCATCACTGGGAGCCCCTGGAATGGGACTCTGACCAGGCTGGGTCGGACGTCACCTACCTCGCCAGCGTAAGGCTAGTCATCAAAGAATTCCGGGGAGAGGCTCCCAAAATGGTTATATGTCGGTGTGGGGAGAATCAAATCCCTCTGCGTCCCTCAAGGGAGGTGTTGGAGACGATGTGAATATGCCTCTAGATATAGGCGGGCAATATCCCTTGATGGGATTATTCCCTCCTCGTAACGGTGCACGAGGTCATTGATTACCCTCCATTGAAAAAAAATTGGATAGGGAGATTGGGTGTGGGTGCCCCAGGGCCATGGGTGAAGAGGTCGTGGCGGATGAGGCAGATCCATGCGGGACTGCCACATTGGAACTACCCCATCCCTTCTGTCAGTGTGGAGGTGGTGATCACATTCGAGGTGCATCAACATGATTCTTGAGAAGAATGGAGATTAACTCATCATTGCTGAATGAAAAAGGAATCGATGACCAATTCCCCATTGAAATTCCATCTTCCATGACTAGTAAGAGGGATCCATGCTGACAACATTGTAGAACGGGATGTCCAACGTTCTATTTTCCCAACTTCTGGTGAGTATCACGCTAGACCCGTTATTTGCCTGGCGGGACCCGGCGCCAGATAACTGGATCCAGTGACATGCTAGTCCATTGATGCCTCGAGCACTACTAATCTCCATATTGAGGAGAATTACTTCACGTAGGGTTCACTATTTCTATTTCTGGCACTTTCGTTGGGGCACGCATGTCCGTCTTGTTTGGTGGGACGGCGATGCTGTCTGTTGCAGCACATTCCCGCTTTCCAAAAGTGGGCAGCATCTGCTCCTTATTCAAGTAAATTTTCTCCTTGATTGAAACAGAATGACAAGATATCAATTATTCCATCCTTGGATTCCTCCTCGGAACTCATCACCTAGTCCGGGTCTCCCTTACAGATTTAAGATGTTTTTCGTGTAACTCTTTCTGGTGCCATAGCTTCATGGATACTAGTTAATTACACTGCTTCTTTCGAGGCATTATAAGGGGACCGGTCAGGGAAGCAACCTTCGTTCAGGGGAGTAGTCACGTTGGACATCACTTGCGTGTCTGGATGTTGGGACACTGGCACATCTTGGTTTCTTCCCCTTATTATAGGGCTTCTCAGGGGTGTGGAAGCCCGATGCATGTAACACCCTGAGATTTTATGAAAAAATATTCTTTTTAATTTCATTAATGTCTTATGTTATACTCTACATCAAAAGGATCTTTCACAACACACATCTCTGACCTGGCTTGAGTTACATGCAATCGCAACCTTCCACGATAGCGTGTGTTGTACGCAACACCAAGTTTCGCTAAACAACGATATGCTATTAAGATATTATTAAAACTAGCCGTTGTGAATAGTAATAACCACTTTTTGAAATTTTGTAAATTTTATTTTTCAAAATGGACTTCATTTATGGATTCGGAATATCGAAATTAGCTTAGGGTGAAATTTTGGTGATTTTCGGATAACTTTCATATTTTGATGAATAGTGAAAATTACTAAATTTTAATTAAAAACAACTTTTTCAATCGAAATAATTAATAGTGATAAATTATTAATTTGAGTGGTTTTAAAGTATATTTGGAATATATTTTTACAATTTAATACAATGTTGGTCATTGGATGTAATTTCACATTTAAACCAGTTATAAACAAGTGTCAATCTTTTGATAGTTATTATCTCTTAAAAACACGCATTTTGTTTTGACGACGGGAATTAATTTTTAAATTAATTAACACAACTGATATGTTTTGAATTTGGTAAAATAGAAATCATTTTTGAGTTCATAATATCAAATATAGCTTAGGCCTAATTTTTGGTATTTTTCTGAAAACATTCAATTTTTGATTAATAGTGAAACCACTAAGTGGTAGTTAAAAAAACTGAATTTTTCATAAAACATAATTTTACCGATTCTATGAGTGGAATTTCAAAAATTCGAGAGACACGGTTGATGTTAGTAAGTAAAATGTGGTTCAATGAGATGAAAATAATTTTTGGTGAATAGTAACTTTTTACTTTTATTTACCACAGTTAAAAGTAAATAGGGTAATTAAGGGTACAAATGATATTATTATTACCCTAACACATGTCCAAATTCTATTGGATAAGTGTAATTCGACCAAAAACAAGCTTATGAGTAAAATATGACCATTTAGGCCCACTTGGATTAGATTAGGACATTTATTATTAATTTATTTAAAGAAGGGTTAAAAGAGTTAAAATCAATGTTTATTTACTAAAACATTTTTAATATGGGGTTATACATAAGATAAATTCGACTATAAATATTCATTAGAAATCTAAACAGATTTACTATGTAATGGTATTTTATTTGTAATTTTATAAATTAAATAGTTTAATTTATTTATGACACAACAATGATACAGTAATTATCTTATTAATGAAATATTGACAAAATTGATGTTATAAATACCCAAATAATTATAATTTGAGACTTTTAATGAATTACACTAATTTTATTGGTTAATATGACATGTTAGTATTGATTTAATTAACTTTGTTAGAACGTATCATTCTGTTATGATTTTCACAAAAATCAATTAATAAATAGTGTCAAAATTGACATAAAATAGTTTTTAAAACAAATATTATATTATTAATTGTTATTTTATTCCTAAAAATCTAAGGTTCGGCCAAATGACTTATATAAGGTTATATATATTAATTATAAACAACTTGGGGTTCGTTTGGCTTCTTATAGTATGTTTATTAACCTTATAGTGTAAGATCACAAGAAGACACGGTAAAAGTAAAATTATTTAACTTAATGTTATATCTAAATGATAATGTTAAAATGGGAACCTAAACTTGTCTAAAATCTATTGGATTAGAGGATTTCGACCCATACTCACCTTATACACGAAATAAATCAATTTGGAGCTATTTAAAACCGAACTTGTCTTTATAATAAAACAATATTTTTAGTTATTCCAAAGGTGCCCCTCTCCTCCCTTATAAAAGGGCACCTTCTCCCTCTCTTCCTCACACAACTTTGAGCCTTCAAGCTCAGCCAACCACTGCCAAATCCTCCTCTACACTTCCCTAGAAACTTCCTAGAGGTTATGGTATTCCTCAAAGACCAATTTTAGTGCCCTAAAAGAAGGTCTCAAAGAAGCGCTTCAAAGAAGAGGTAATTTCCGTTACCGATTCTTTCATTTTTATTTCTACTTACACTTCTTCTTATTTAGTTGTTTTATTATGAAGTAATAACATTAGTATCACTCATATACGGATATGTTATTATAAGTATGAAACAACCCTATTTCACCTTCTATCCATCCTACAGAAAAAGAAATCACCGCGCGTGCGTACGTACGGAATACCGTCTCCACGCCGTGGTTTAATCTATTTTCCACCACCACCTTACTTGGATGGGTATAATGGAGTAAATAATGACTATATATTACTATTATAAAGTGATATTGATTCTGAAATAGTATACATATACTCCAATACAATTCCACGATCATAGGAACGATATCATCACTCGTGCGTACGTATGGAATACCGTCTCCACGATGTGATGTGACTCGTTCTACATAATCTTCATTTCATAATGATTATATAAATGAATTGAATTAATGAATATTATATATATTACACTAATACCATTCTAGAAATGAGGTATCTATAACCTAAAGAAAAGAATATGAATTTATTCGACAAAACATGCATAAGAAGAAAAAGTTATAAACACCCGAATAACAAGTAGCAATGAAATATTACTACTAAGAAGCTAAGAATATGACCATATATGATATCATAAAAATAAGTATGATTCTGGAATAAGTTAATAACATTATTTAAATCATTATACGGGAGGTTCGGACACTTACAAAGCAAGTCGGACCTATGGTAAGGGAAAAATCACAATCTCATTTTTATCCGAGATTTTTTATACTTTGGTTTTTACTGAGGTGTATTTTATCATCCACATCCATGTTTCCTAAATATGTAATATTATTTCCATACATATAAATTTTTTTTAAATCCAATTTTAACCTTACGTGAGTTTTTAGTAAAAGATATTAAAGGAATCTTTTGTCATTTTTCGTACGAGGTACTTTTTTGACTTTTCCGACAAAAGTACGAGAAGAATGTTTTTTTAACTTATACGGCATGAATGGATTTTTAAAAAATTATTTACAAGAAGCTTCCTTTACATGTTTTCAAGTTTATTTTTAATCAACTTCTTTTAGTTTAGAATTGTATGACATGTTAAAAAGGGAAAAGTATTTTTGAAGTAGAAAGGATATTTTCCTCAAGAATGGAGTTCAAGTGTTTTATCAAAATTATTTTCCATATAAGATAATAAAGGGTTCTGTTTTTATCCCTATTATTACATTGATTTGATTATGTTGTGATGGAATTATTTTTATGAATTCCTTTATCTTATATGAATTGTTTTATGATGTCATGATGTTTAAGATTACCATTTGTATTACATGGTTTATGAAATGATGTATGATTTATGATTTTGTGGCACACATGAGAATGGTATCATTATGAGATGGGTGGGACCTATATCTCCCTCCAATGCATTGGGTAAAGATTTTATATCTCATGAGATAGACATACCTGGAATGGAAGGTTATACCGGTTCAGTGAAACAGGACTGAAACGAGGGTGACTCGGTTTAGAAAGGGACTTTGTCCACTAAGATAGTCTTGGAAATGAGTCTTGACTAACAAGAAATGACTATCTATGATTATGTGTCTATGACACAAGGATTAATGTTTTAAGTTATGATTATTGGGATTTCATTTCACTACTATGATTTATCCCATGTTATGATATTATGCCCTCTTTTGCAGGTTAAGATTTCCAAAATGTTATCTTCTTATGAATATGATGTGATTGATATTTCTTTTGTTTACCCTTACTGAGCATTTGAGCTCACCCTTTTATGTTTACTTTTCCCCAGGATATAAAGAAAGGTTTTAGGTAAAAAAAATGGATGAACTTTATGGGAGATGTTGAAGATCTTTCACCAGGATTAGAAGATTATACTCCGAGTTTCCAAAGACACTAAACTATTACGATCCTTGTATGTGTGTTTTTATGTACTAAGTATTCCGCAAATGTAATGTAATGTCAATGTACGTCAAGTTTTGGGTCTCTACAGTTGGTATCAGAGGAAAGGTTTAGTCAACCTTTGGAAACTAGGACGTGAAAACGTTAGTGAGATCCCTAGAGATATTTCTAAGGTATGTCTAGGGATGTCCCTAAGGATAGGTATACATATAGGATATAGTCCTAGCACTACGGTAACAAACATAGAATTTAACCTAAGATGTTAGATATTGAAGTTACTCCCCCTTTATTATGATTTTTGCATCTCACACTATTCTTTTTGGGTTTTAGAAAATTGCTGGAAATAAGATGATTCACGATAATGGAGGATATGATGGACAATGGAATGATATTCTTCATAAGCAATCAAATGAAATGGGATTTGGAAGTCAAAACATCATTATTATGCCGAATCAGCAATCTCATAATATGATCAATAATGTAAAATTTGGTAAGTTTCCTGACTCGGCTAATAAGAGAAAGATGGAGTTTCATGATGATCATAGAGGAAAGAAAGTTCAATTTCCCCTATGTAAATAATGTGGGAAGAGGCATCAAGGAGAATGTTTCAAAGGAACTGGAAGATGCTTTGGGTGTGGAAAAGAAGGACACAAAGCCAGTAAGTGTAATGGAAAAGTTTCAGTTAGCACCATGGATGAGGTTAATGGTATTGCTACGACATCAACAATGGTTAAATGTTTTAAATGTGGAATGTATGGGCATTATGAAAACCAATGCCCTAAGGGAATGTCTCATGAAGAGAATCGGTATGGTCGTATGGGTAGTATTTTTGTTGATGATGATGAAGAGACTACAAATGATATGTGAGATGAAAGAATTGTTGAAGCTCAGTCAATGGTTTAAGAAGGTAATGGAATGATTACATGTTTATCAAGTGTAATGTTGTACTATAGAATAAAAAGACATCTAAGGATTGTTACACTGTTGTCTTTCCTTATGTTTTGAAAGTTTATGATGAATGGTATGAGTAACAATGAAAGGTTATTCAGATATTTTTTGGAAATTGGATGATATGCGCATAATGAAGTGATAAAGAGAAAATGAAATAATTGACAGTATTCATGAGCTCATGATTGATATAAGGACTAAGTGATATCATGGTTTGAGTATATAGAATTTTTGGATTTTGGTATGTGGAAAGAGTTAACTTTTGACAGCATTCATGTTTTCACTAAGGTTTAATTGGTATTCATTTTTCAAGAGAATAAATGATTAAGGTATTCACATGATTGGAATGTGACCAACAAGACATATCTTATGATATATGGGGATCAACGATGGTATTAAATCTCTGGTAATTGTTTTCACTATATAATGAGAGTGGACTGCAGTATTATGGATAAGCCTAAAGATTGGAATGGATTATGTTGGACATAAGATAGTATTGTTTAAGGATAGAAGTTTTTCGATATTATTGATGGGATGTTATAGTAATATAGTTTTAGAAAAAGGACAACCTGCAGGACGGGTGACAACCCATCGCGTCGGACAAGGCCATGAGAATCGAACCCATAACCGAAGTGCGACTGGCCTTTATCGCCTACCACTGGCCTACAGGAAGTCCCTGTTTTGTAGAAACTAGATTTATTTTATTAATCGGTATGATATATGAAGTATAAGTCAATTTTAAAAACCATATATGATTAATCTCACTAAAGAATGACTTATGTATATTTAATAACTTTTGCTAACCTTTTTTTTTGAGACAGATGGAATGACCTGTCATACTAACACTTCACGAATAACAAATTCAACTTCATTTATTTAAGAGATGAAGTGGAAATTGTTCAAGGCACGAACAACAGTGAGATTGTACCAAAATAAAGTATGTATTTATTCTAATTCAAATTCTTCAACTTTAGGGAAACGATCATGAAAACCAAAAATGTTGTCCTAGTCCTCTTATATCTGATTAATCAGATGGTACCTTAGATCTTCACAAATTTATGGATTTGTGTTTGCGAGCTTTTCCATAGACTTGTTCTCTACCACTCTCCATCAGAACATGATGGTTAGATTTCTCTTCCATATCCATATTTTCACCTATGTGGAAACCCAGTGATTAGTTAATTTGGGTAACCGTTACGTTTCATACTTTTGTTTTTAAAGATTGGTTTTGGTATTCCTTTTTATGATATGGGTTTCGATTAAAGAAACATTAGAATAGTAAACCATTTATAACCCCGACGAATTTCGAGGGCGAAATTCATTTTAAGGGGGGTAGAATGTAACACCCCGATATTTTATAAAAAATATTATTTTTAATTTCATTAATGTGTTGTGTTATACGATACACCAAAAGGAGAATTCACAACACACATCTCTGACCTGGGTTGAATTACACGCAATCACGACCTTCCACGATAGCGTGTGTTGTACGCAACACCAAGTTTCGCTAAACAGCGATATGCTATTAAGATATTATTAAAACTGGCCGTTATGAATAGTAATAACCAATTTTTGAAATTTTGTAAATTTTATTTTTCAAAAAGGACTTCATTTATGGATTCAGAATATCGAAATTAGCATAGGTTGAAATTTTGGTGATTTTCGGATAACTTTCATATTTTGATGAATAGTGAAAATTACTAAATTTTAATTAAAAACATCTTTTTCAATCGAAATAATTAATAGTGATAAATTATTAATTTGAGTGGTTTTAAAGTATATTTAGAATATATTTTAACAATTTAATACAATTTTGGTCATTGGATGTAATTTCACATTTAAACCAGTTATAAACAAGTGTCAATCTTTTGATAGTTATTATCTCTTAAAAACACGCCTTTTGTTTTGATGACGGGAATTAATTTTTAAATTAATTAATGCAACTGATATGTTTTGAATTTGGTAAAATAGAAATCATTTTTGAGTTCATAATATCAAATATAGCTTAGGCCTAATTTTTGATATTTTTCTGAAAACATTCAATTTTTGATGAATAGTGAAACCACTAAGTGGTAGTTAAAAAAACTGAATTTTTCATAAAACTTAATTTTACCGCTTCTGTGAGTGGAATTTCAAAAATCCGAGAGACACGGTTGATGTTAGTAAGTAAAATGTGGTTCAATGAGATGAAAATAATTTTTGGTGAATAGTAACTTTTTACTTTTATTTACTACGGTTAAAAGTAAATAGGGTAATTAAGGGTAAAAATGATATTATTATTACCCTAACACATGTCCAAATTCTATTGGATAAGTGTAACTCGACCAAAAACAAGCTTAGGAATAAAATATGACCATTTAGGCCCACTTGGATTAGATTAGGACATTTATTATTAATTTATTTAAAGAAGGGTTAAAAGGGTTATAATCAAAGTTTATTTACTAAACCATTTTTAATATGGGGTTATACATAAGATAAATTCCACTATAAATATTCATTAGAAAGATAAAAAGATTTCCTACATAATGGTATTTTATTTTTTAATTTTTATAAATTAAATAATTTAATTTATTTATGACACAACAATGATACAGTAATTATCATATTAATGAAATATTGACATAATTGATGTTATAAATACCCAAATAAATATAATTTTATACTTTTTATGAATTCCACTAATTTTATAGGTTAATATGACATTTTAGTATTTATTTAATTAACTTTTTTTGAACTTATCATTCTATTATTATTTTCTCAAAAATCAATTACTAAATAGTGTCAAAATTAACATAAAATAGTTTTTAAAACAAATATTATATTATTAATTGTTACTTTATTCTTAAAATTCTAAGGTTCGGAAATATGACTTATATAAGGTTATATATATTAATAATAAACAACTTTGTGTTTGTTTTACTTCTTATAGTAAGTTTATTAACCTTATAGTGTAAGAACACAAGAAGACACGGTAAAAGTAAGATTATTTAACTTAATGTTAAATCTAAATGATAAGGTTAAAATGGGAACCTAAACTTGTCTAACTTATATTGGATGAGAGTATTTCGACCCATACCCATCTTATCCACGAAATAAATCAATTTGGAGCTATTTAAAACCGAACATGACTTTATAATAAAATAATATTTTTAGTTATTCCAAAGGTGCCCCTCTCCTCCCTTATAAAAGGGCACCTCCTCCCTCTCTTCCTCACACAACATTGAGCCTTCATTCTCGGCCAACCCCTGCCCAATTCTCCTCTCCACTTCCCTAGAAACATCCTAGAGGTTCTGGTCTTCCTCAAAGACAAATTTTAGTGCCCTAAAAGAAGGTCTCAAAGAAGCACTTCAAAGATGAGGTAATTTCCGTTACCGATTCTTTCATCTTTATTTCTTCTTACACTTCTTCTTCTTTAGTTGTTTCATTATGAAGTAAGAACATAAGTATCACTCATATACTGATATGTTATTATAAGTATGAAACAACCCTATTTCACCATCTATCCATCCTACGGAAAAAGAAATCACCGTGCGTGCGTACGTACGGAATACCGTCTCCACGCCGTGGTGTAATCTATTTTCCACCACCACCATACTTGGATGGGTATAATGGTTTAAATAATGACTATATATGACTATTATAAAGAGATATTGATTCTGAAATAGTATACATATACTCCAATACAATTCCACGATCGTAGGAACGATATCATCACTCGTGCGTACGTACGGAATACCGTCTCCACGATGTGATGCGACTCGTTCTACATGATCTTCATTTCATAATGATTATATAAATGAATTGAATGAATTAATATGATATATATTACACTAATGACATTCTGGAAATGAGGTATCTATAACCTAAAGAAAAGAATAAAAATTTATTCGACAAATCACGCATAAGAACAAAAAGTTATAAACACCCGAATAACAAGTAGCAATGAAATATTACTAATAAGAAGCTAAGAATATGACAATATATGATATCATAAAAATAAGTATGATTCTGGAATAAGTCAATAACATTATTTAAATCATTATACAGGAGGTTCAGACACTTACAAAGCAAGTTGGACCTAAGGTAAGGGAAAAATCACAATCTCATTTTTATCCGAGATTGTTTATACTTTGGTTTTTACTGGGTTGTATTTTATCATCCACATCCATGTTTCCTAAATATGTAATATTATTTCCATCCATAAAAAAAAAATTAATCCAATTTTACCCTTATGTGAGTTTTTAGTAAAATATATGAAAGGAATCTTTTGTCGTTTTTCGTACGAGGTACTTTTTTGACTTTTCCGACAAAAGTACAAGAATAATGTTTTTTTTAACTTATACGACATAAATGGATTTTTAAAACATTATTTCCAAGAAGCTTCCTTTACATGTTTTCACTTTTATTTTTAATCAACTTCTTTTAGTTTAGAATTGTATGACATTTTAAAAAAGGAAAATTATTTTTGAAGTAGAAAGGATATTTTCCTTAAAAATGGAGTTCAAGTGTTTTATCAGAATTATTTTCCATCTAAGAAAATAAAGGGTTCTGTTTTTATCCCTATTATTACATTGATTTGATTATGTTGTGATGGAATTATTTTTATGAATTCCTTTATCTTATATGAATTGTTTTATGATGTCATGATGTTTAAGATTCCCATTTGTATTACATGGGTTATGAAATGATGTATGATTTATGATTTTGTGGCACACATGAGAATGGTATCATTATGAGATGGGTGGGACCTATATCTCCCTCCAATGCATTGGGTAAAGATTTTATATCTCATGAGATAGACATGGATGGAATGGTAGGTTATACCGGTTCAGTGAAATAGGACTGAAACGAGGGTGACTCGGTTCAGAAAGGGACTTTGTCCACTAAGATAGTCTTGGAAATGAGTCTTGACTAACAAGAAATGATTCTCTATGATTATGTGTGTATGACACAATGTTTAATGTTTTATGTTATGATTATTGGGATTTTATTTCACTACTATGATTTATCCCATGTTATGAAATTATGCTCTGTTTTGCAGGTTATGATTTCCAAAATGATATGTTCTTATGAATATGATGTGATTGATATTTCTTTTGTTTACCCTTACTGAGCATTTGAGCTCACCCTTTTATGTTTACTTTTCCCCAGGACATAAAGAAAGGTTTTAGGTATAAAAAAAAGGGAAGATCTTTATGTGAGATGTTGAAGATCTTTCACCAGGATTAGAAGATTATACTCCGAGTTTCCAAAGACACTAAACTTTTATGATCCTTGTGTGTGTGTTTTTATGTACTAAGTATTCCGAAAATGTAATGTAATGTCAATGTACATCAATCTTCGGGTCTCTACAATGCATCCCACGTCAAATGAAATGAATAATATGCCATAGGCATGTTCTTGAGGTTTTCATCATCATCCCATGTTTAACACATGGTATGCCGCTAGTTTAACATCCAACATAGATGGATCAGACAGATCAGAACATAGATTAGAGTGAATCAGATGGGTGTATCTCCTAGAGGGAACATTGATGTTGAGACCAACGTGTGGTTGACTTCCTAGTTACTATTGAGGAGAATGGGTAATGAGATGGAATGATTTCACCTTGATGTGGCATCCTAGATAAGAATAAAGATGGATAATGGATTGATGGTATGGAGTGAATAGTGAATGGGATTGAACCATCATGAGGATGACGATGGTTTGGGGCATGAGCCTCGAAGATGCTTCCTACATGTCCATGTGGAAGGGAATCAATGTCCACATTGTTCATGTGACGACAGATTACCTCTTATTGTGGTGTTGAATGGAATACTGATGGATGGGGTCGCAACAGCTTACTACTATTTAAAAAGGTCAACGACTTACCTCTGAATTGGTTCACATCAGCTTACCACTGATTGAGGTCCCAATAGCTTACCACCGGTTGGGGTCGCAATGGATTACCACTAGATAAAAATTTCAATGGTTTAACGCTGAATATGATCACAACGTCTTACCATAGATTGAGGTCCCAAAGACTTACCGCAGGATGGGGGGCGAACCGATGTGAAGATGGTCGGGCCGATCGGGGGATGGTTGGATTGAACCTCAGGGAAGCTACCTACATACCCTGTCGTGGCATGGATCAAATACCACATAGTTTAGGCTGTGGGAACTGATGTGAAGGATGGTCGGGACCAATGGTTGTTGGGATTGAACCTTAGGGAGGCTTCCAACATACCTTCCATTGGCAAGGATCAAAGACCTCGTAGTTTAGGATGGGTTTGGTTTGCAGTGACTTACTACTGATTGGGGGAAAACGACATACTACTGATTGGGGTCCATAGTTTAACGTCATGCAGGACTGGGGAAAACCTACATGAAGGCGGCCATAGCAACCGATTTTTGTGCTTCATCCTCTTGCAGTATTCCTACGTACCTCACCTTAGGAAGGATAAAAAACCTCGTAGTTTGGGTTATAGGGGCATTTGGGGGTTACGCTCTGAGGTGGCCCAAGGTGTTGGGGAACTGACATGAAGATGGTTGGTGAAACCAATGGTTGGTGGGCTTGAACCTCATGGAGTCTTCCTGCATACCTTGCCTTGGCATGGATCAAAGACCACATAGTTCAGGTGATGTTGGGCTTACGCTCAAGGCTGCCCAGGGTGTTAGTGAACCGATTTGAAGGGGGAATGATCGACTAATGGGTGGTGGGATTGAACCTCGTAGAGGATTCCTATGTACCTTGCCCTGCCAAGGGTGAAAGACTACGTAGTTCAGGTGTTGTGGGGCTTACACTCTAGGCTGCCCAGGGTGTTGGTGAGCTGACATGAAGGGGGTCAGACAGACCAATGTGTGGTGGGCTTGAACCTCATGGAGGACTCATTTGTTCCTTTCATTGGCATGGATCAAAGAGCATGTAGTTTCGCTGGTGTGGGGCTTACACACTAATCAGCCCAGAGAAGATTTTATGATCGATGCTTGCTCTATGACCAAGTGAGTCTTTCTCGATGTGAGAAACAAGAGGTAGCAGAGACCAGACGATCATGTCGTGAAAGGTCCGTATGTGGGAGGTGAAGTGGGGCTTATATGTGATCGCATCCCATAGGGGAAACATGGGCTTATGCGTGGTCAATAGCCCAAAGAGATTGGGACTTAATCCATGATGGAGGACTAGTGGAAACAAAGCCTAGTGGGAGAGGGATTTGGCACTAAATAAAAGAGGGGTGGGGATGCTGCCTCCTGGAAGAAAAGATAGTGACTTACACCAAGATGGTATCCCTTTACCAGCATAGGATGCATGGGGGGAAGACGCACATTATCATCTTATGTTGAGGATGACTGTGCATGGTAGTTAAACATCCTGCAGCTCAAACGAGGTGGGTTCAACCGCACACCTAGGACTTACATAACTGGTACCCTTTGCACCATGGTGAAGGGAATGCACTGGAAAATCCATTATTGGAGGTGTAATGAAGTGAACCATTGTGGGGTCCATGTTAGTGTGGCTATGCGGAGAAGCAATAGCCGTTAGTGTTCCTTTGCATAGAAGCCTGAGGCGAAGCAACGCAATGGGTATTATCATCCAAGGGACCTTGAAGCAACTTTGTGCTAACCTAGGAGGTTGCACGGGAGAGGGATTTGCAGAGAAAATGGGTTTATGAGTAGAGGCCTCATAGAGCTATGGTGATCCCTGGAATGGAAGAGCTTTGAGAAGGTGCCAACTTATGAAGTGAAGTGGCCAAGCCTAGGCAAAAGACATAGATTCATACAAGAGGTTCTTCTTGAAGTGGAAGGGAATTCACGAATTGAATCCCTACGAAGAAGGGGTTCCACACGATGCACGGTCCTCTGAAGCAATGTGCTTTGCAAGGCACAGTGACTCTACCATATCGTTTGAGTCACGTCTTCATTGTGGGTGCTTCGCGAAGCATAAACTCTCTGCGATGACCTGAGTCCCTGTGAGGATCTCCTTCCTTCATGAAGGCCTGTGGGATTTTGGAATGGCATCCCTCTCGAAATTGGGGGTGAAAACAAGGAATAGGGGAGGCACTTCACAGAGAAAAAGTACCTTGAGCAGCTCATGGTTCGCAGAGAAGAAAGTGTTTCTCTATTTTAGATCTGAGAAGGTGAATGGTCGGATGATCCTTCCTTTGGTCCAAGGGGGAGACTGGTATTTATATGAAAAATGCACCGCGATGCAGAGATCACTCCGTGCGAAGATGGATTCCACTCCACGTAGGGCTTGCGAAGCATCCCACCTCCTCGCTTTGCAGAGTTCTCACGAATGTCAAATCGTCTTGTGGAGCATCCTGCCTCCTTACTTCATGGCGGGCTTGTGAACATCCAAGGGGCTCGTAGAGTATCCAAGATCCTTGCTTCGTGGTGGGCTCACAAACATCAAATTGGATTGCAGAGAATCTCACCTCCTTGTTTCGTTGTGGGATTGGGGCCATGGCGCTCCGCGAAAAGTCTATGCAAGGCATCTTCGGAGACTTTCTCATTATCCTTATCCCTTCCTATTTTTGGCGCCAACAACAAATCATGGAACTACTTGAACAGGAATGGTTCATGTTCAAATTAACCTACACATTAATTTAACATTAATCATGGGATTTGTGGACACTAATGACATGAAATATGACCAAATTAATTACTCATAAATTTATTAATGATATGAGTTTTGGATTGATTCATAATTATGAATCAAGTAGCATTTTTGTAGCCTATACAAAGGAAGGCCAATATTTTAGACTGTACGTCATCCTCTTAGCCAAATCTCTACACCCCCCCACCCGGAGTTCATTCTCCCTTTCATATTTGTTACCTAAATACTAGCATATCAGATGATATAATTTGGAGATTTCATCCAAAAGGCATTGATTATTTATTTAAACCAAGAGGAACATCTCAAAGTGATGAACCTTTAGGTTTCTCCTTTGGTGAACATTATTAAATAGAATTGACAAAAACAATTTAAGGAGAAATGTGTATACGTTCATCATTTCTAGTTTCTGTATTTTTGGACTATGCACATTGTGTTCATGGGATTAAATATTTCCATGATATTCCACGTTTATATTATGTTTCAATAAATTTTTATATAATTTTCAATGGTATTATATCCAAATACATGTTTCATTATTTGTTAAAAACATTGAGAAATGATGATTTTTCTTACCACATTACAAATCATTTTTATTCACAGTTTTTAAACATTTTATAATAATTATGAATTTATAACAATTATTAATATATTAAAATATTTATAAAATATTTATAATTAATTTTTAATTTATTTTGAAATATTTATTTCAAATATTACATTAATAATAATTTTTAATATTAAAAATAATATTTCCAAATTTATATAGAATATCATAATATTTAAAATTATAACCATTATATAAAAAATTATAAGTGTAATTTATAAATAGTTTATACATTGTATAAATTGGGATATATATAATGTCTTTATATTTATAAAATTTTGAAATACTTATAATGAATAATTTTAAATGTTTAAATTATATTATCATTATTTAGAATGATTTTTTTCTTTTCCATGGTGTTTTGATAACTGATATGATAAATGTTCTATATAATAATTAATATGAGATATTTAGTTCATGTAAAATGATTCCATAATTAGAAATTTAAATGTAAATAGTTTATATTTAATGAAATACAGTGTATTAAGAAATAACATATGATTAATTATATGAAGGAGGTCAATGTGAATTTAAATGTAACATGTTTATATTAATTTTATTACGAATTTAATAATGAATTATAACAACTTTATATTCATTAATTTATAATTTGTTCATAAAACATGCCTCATGATATATTATTGAATTATTTATATATTTATTATCCAATATTAATTTGTAGATATATTTGTATTATTAAAAGATATGATGTAATCTTTTTTTATAAGAAAAACTACTACTTATAAAATAGAATACCATAATAGGAATGACACCATATGATTTATTTTTATTCTACCATAACCTTGATATTTTATTAAAGCTAAAAACAAGGATTTATCTGTTGAAAATAGTGATTATATATTATTTTCTATGAGTTATCAGGACTTCTATTATTTTTTGAGTAAATTTTCTCTTGGGAGAGTGACTGGGTGATAGAATTATAACTTTCCTGGAGGATTATTCCTTGATTTAGAATAGTGGGTGTTGCAATCTATCACTCTCATCATAATCATGTGAAATTTTTCAAACTCATAAAAATATATGATTATACACGAAGAGGGAATGTATCTTATGAATGATATTCATTTCGATTGTTATGACTATGTTTAGATTCAATTTTAGGAGAGAATTTAACATGTGAGTTTTGAAAAGAGTTTCACATTAATCTGAAATGAGCATTATAATTTAGTAGTTGGAACAAGGATTCGAAAAAAATATCATTATAATCATGTAAACATATATCGATTTACATGAGATAAGATAATGTGATTAATAACCATTTCAATATAATACCTATAAATTTACTACTAAAGAAACACTTTTAATGACCTCGATTAGTCATTATGGTTAAATGCATTGATGAGGTGCTTATGGATTATCTAGTGTAAGAAAAGAAAGTGACATGGTGAAGCTAACCATTATGTTTTTTTCTTAATTTTAGATTTGGGTTACACTTAGATGGAAATTGCTAATTACTCAAATGATAAAGAAATAATGGTGAGTGAATTTATATGATTATTTTTTAAAAATAATTACCCACTCACTTATCATAGAATCATATATGATATAATAAGAATTTATTATTTATTATATACAGTCATGGATTATATAAGTGTTACTCTATGTAAGTCATGATAATGTATAGATATTAGATCATTAATAGAACATGATGAATGTGTTAATTATTTTTATTGGGAGTACATCTAATAAAATTAAATAATAAATAAATGTAATACATTATATTCATATTAAAATACTTTTGTTTTATATATTGGAATTATCATCATTAATAATGACCATAAGATGAACTCTTAATAAGTAAAAATTGAATCGTATTTATTTCACTAACTAGTTACATAACATGAGAATTGTTATCAAGAAAGAGGTAAAATTATATGTGTCAGAATAACCCCTTACTGTGAAACCTACTGGTGGCTTCTCTTAACAAGAAGCATTAAATTCTTATAATAAACATCTAAAGGACTCATTAGAAGTCTTTAAAATCACGATTATCACCATGGAGGTTACATTATAAAAGAAACAAAAGAACATATATGATTATAAGATAGTGGAACACCTGAAAAGGATATAACAGTATAAAGATAGGCATTAGAGGGATAAGGTATTGAAGGATCAATTTCAATATATGATAGTGGAAGGAAACATAGACTCTACTCATGTTCACAATAATAATGGTTATGTCCACGACATAGAAAAGATATGGTCTCCTTTTAGGCTCAATTGGGATATGGAATTCATTCTTCAGTCATTGTTAGAATGGTTCCAAATAGTTTATTTTTAATTATAACATGAATGAAAAAATTATACTTTTAAAAAATCTACTCAATATGATGTGGATAGTTGATAAATACATGTGTGGTACAAGATCATGATCCATTGTGATTGTCTTGTATGAAAAGGGTAATACTTTTTGAGATAAAAGGAACAAAAGAGGTCCTGGAGAGTACATAGTGACAACTAAACAAATAAATCAGAATGAAGGGTTGTGTAACCATTATAGAAAAAATATCTATTAGGAATTGAACAAACCAGAGTACTTGAAGGTTTTCTAGAAACCCCATAGATAGTTCACATTAGGTACTAATGTTATATAACTAAATTCTTAAATTTTAAAGGTAATATAATCGAAAATGTTAGTTATTATAATTATGTATATATACAGTTGTTATGAAGTGATGGAATAGTTAAATTTAAGAGCGATTAAATTTCACTTTACTAATTGAATAACAATTTACTGAATTGAGAACAAAGATAGACGGAGAAATTTATTCATGCATGAATTTTTTAAATGGATGTGTATTGATAGCCTTGTTTTCTATTGAGAATAAATTGTATCCAATTTCTGTATTAATACACATGATGAATGTTTTTGATAAACATGCTTTATGATTTAACTAAATTATATACTATTCCTAGAAATTAGATACAGATAAAAAGAGTTTCATTTTTTAAAATGTGTTCACATATGAGTATGAGGTAATAATATTCATAAAATAAACTATGGAATATTCGAGAATATATATTTTTTAGTGATATTTACAAATACATGGAACACAATCTATTATATGGATTTAATATTTTTTTCATTAAATAATACTACATAGAGGATAAAAGATTCATATATTAATCATAACAGAGTTAATATTTATTTCCTAAACAAAAATGTGTGTGTGAATCTTAGCAAGATATTCGAAAAAGGATATAGTGATTTAGAGGCTAGTGGGAGTATGTTGGAACTTCGTGAATTTGATGTTCGATAAATTAAATATTATACCCATCTAATATCTAAATGAAATTAAATATATATCAAAAAAATATTAGGATATGATGGTAAATAAATAATTTAAAATTTACATTAGTTACCACAATAGAGTGAGTTTCACTAGACATCCTAAAGAAGTTTATAATTCCATTGTAAATATATAATATAAATGTCAAATTAGTTATTAAAATATTTCAAGGGAATAAAATGATGGAAAGGAATACAGTGATGATGATTACAAAAATGGAAAGGATATATGTTTAAAAAATAATAATTAATATTATAACATTGGATGTTATGGAGTTAAAAAATTTATACGGATTTGAGCATTTTGAAAAGGACTCCTATATTTGACCATTATTAAAAATAAATTACTCAATCTATATTACTCACTAAAGCATTTGGTGGTATTTTTTTATTAGATAGTCAAATTGATATGTGTTTCAAATTACATATGAATTTTATTAGTTAAAACTTCATAGAGTGAAACAAATATAAGATTGATATGATAATTTATAATATATAATATGATAGATAGGTTTTTACATAGAGTTTTTTAAGTATTCTTAATAGAGTAAAAATATTCTTCATGATTGATTAAACCACACACACAGAAAATTTTTACTGTGTATTGATAATTAAACTCCCAAAGGAATCCGTTAAGTTATACTTAACCGATGTTTATCATAAAGTATTGTAGACTATGATGAAATGAAAATGTTATCATGAGTGTGGTTTATTATAAAGATTTGGAATATTCTCATGAGGTAATAAAGTGTTTTGTGAATTGTATGAACCACGATGTATACAACATGAAGTTTCATAATCTATTAATTTTGTATACTACAGTTGTATTGTTCATATTTGGAGTCTCCATGCCTATGTTTATAAAGATACCTAACATGATAACCATCATACTAGGAATCACTACTTAAATATGTAATTGAGGCATAGATAATGTGGGATTATTTGGGTATTATGTTGATCGTGTCATCGGTAGGATCTCAACCAAGATGGGATTTTCCCTCTCAGTTGATGAATATAACATCAAAGCCCTCAATTGATATAAATTGAGGACATTTATGACAACACCAAATAAGTATATATGATTCAATTTTATATTTGTAAGAGAGGCGTGTAATGTAATCTAATATGAAATGATAACCATATGACGTATTCATCAATATTCTTGGCCTATACTCAATGAATGTGGATTTTTTTTAGTAGAATACATTTGGATATAAATTTATCATGTCCCATGGCCACTAAATGACTTGGAAATAGGAAATATATGAAAATTAATGCCA
Source organism: Viscum album (assembly GCA_963277665.1). Classification (NCBI taxonomy): domain Eukaryota; kingdom Viridiplantae; phylum Streptophyta; class Magnoliopsida; order Santalales; family Viscaceae; genus Viscum; species Viscum album. The sequence continues at coordinate 1,012,434,451 of OY728131.1, forward strand.
TCATGAGATGAAATTGGTTGATGTAGGTATAGATATATATTCTTTTGTTTGAAATCATTCTCATTCAATTTATAATATGGGTTTTATTGATTATTTATAGACACATTTATGATAAGAAAATAATCATTCTAGATCTAGCCTGTGTACTTTTTCAGTCACTCTTTTACCCTTGTTTTGAGTATATAATGTATGTGTTTTTTGGGGTTTTTTTGGTGAAATTAAAGAAATTTTAAATCCCATGTCACGGTTCATGTTTGGTGCATGGCTAGGAAAAATCATGCAGCTTGTCCTGGTAAACTGTTCACCCTATTATTGCAAGACATGATATGGCACAAAGCTAGTGCATGCTTTGACCAAACATTGTTCCCACCCTCCCTAGTCATGCACCTTGAAATACATGGGGTTTTAATGTTTGGTGAATGATTTTTCAAATAACATGTCACTAATAAGAAACCATGATCCCATTGGAAGAGGCACTTGGTATAGAAAACTGTTCACCTCTACCTATGAATCCATTTAATTTTTATAATAATTTAAAAAAAAAATCTTGAACCCCCTAGTTTTAATCCCTAATCAACCTAGTTTGGACCTAATCACTTTCATTTGAATATAAAATCTTTTAGGATGTTTCCTAGGCTATTAGAACACCACTTTTAAAGAATCAATGATACTATTGAAGGATTTTCTCCTATATTGTATGTGAAGTCTTCCATGTTTGGTTATCTCCCTCTCTAGTATCTCTTTCCTGATCAAGGGGAATGATTTCACTCTATTTTTAATGGTTTACATAATGGTTGTTATAGATATTAATCTTTTTGAAATTGATTTTAGGTTTTGTCCTAGATCTCTCATTCCACTGTGTTCATGATCCTTCACTTCATTTTAGGGATTTTGGATTCGCGAATATATATCAATGAACATGAGGTAGGTGGTATAATTTTCATATCCAATAGAATTTATTATAGTTCCTTTTATGCCATTATGAAATTTCAATATCCATGTTTCTGTTATGAATATTTTAAAATAAATTATTTAATTTATTTCCCAGGTGATTATGAAATTTTGTTGAAATGTTATTATGATATTGGGGAATAATGTGGTAATGAAATTGGTGAATAGTAGAATTATTAAATTGATTTATTAATAGTTTTTGAATTTGATATAAAACCATGGAGTGTGTGGAAATTATTGAAATGATTATTATTAAATTATTAATGGTCAACAAATGGATGGAAATATGGAACCATGTGTTGTGATATTTGTGACTAATTTGTGTAATAGGTGATGTTGTTCCAAATACCAATGTGGTGATAGACATCCACTGTGGACCAAAATATATATATATATATATAGACACACACACACAAATATATATATATATATATATATATATATATATATTATTTGATCATTGAGTTTGGGGACATGAAATGCTACTCTAAATACCCATGGGGTGCCACACTTCTACTCAAGTCCCTAATTGTTTGAATGCGAATTTTTCATTAAATGATTAATAGAAAACCATGATGAAATTAATTGTGTTATCCATTGTAGATGGATCAGAATCTAAAAATGTCTGAAATAAGGATTTATAGTTTTTGTTTAATCCTGAACTTGGTGTTTTGAGAGGTTTATTAAGGAATAATTTAATTTGATAACCATTTACTTCTTCATTTATAATTTACTATTTATAAAACTACCGAATCTGTTATAGAATGGATAATATTTAGATTCCATTTGTGGTAGCCTACTATGATGTAATCACAACATACTTGGGATTCTAGATCGTTTCAAAAATAGATTCTTGTTTGAAGGGAAAGGTAAAGGATTGATCCCTATATTATATGGCCAAGTTGGGTTATATCTTGGATAGGGTAACCAAACATGATCTTGGGACCCACGTCGGAATTGTAAGTGTGCATTTATTATGGGATATCAATTTAAAATAGACACATATATGGAATATAATATATACTGCTTACTTCTGGGGAATACTTTCTTTTTTTATGTTTATCATGTGATACATGTCTGTATTGGTGATAGCATTTTTCTAGTTATTGTTTGTAATCATTTGGGGATTGGTTATTTGTTTCCACAATTGTTCTTATTTTATAGAGAGTGTATAGTCATACCACGATACATCTATTTGATCCTTACTAGTATTTGGAAGCCTTTATAACATGGGGAGGTGTGCCTATGGTCGTGCGACCAACAAACTCGAGGCACTCACATGTGGTACCTGATTCAGGATGTTTCAAAGTGGTATCATATGAGTTTTCATTTTATTTTAATTTTTTATAATATTTTGGAATGTTAGATAGGATAATAGGATGAGTTAGGACTTGGTCATGAGCTTGTGAATGGGAGTATCTAACCCATGTATTATGAATAACCCAAGTACCTAATGTGGGATTGTTTTTATTAATGTTTCTATTATAGCTGAAATTTATTTCACCTCGAGTGATGAACTTTTTGTGACATTTTTTCAGAGATTTTTCTATTTTGGACCTCTATGGAATGATTTTTCTAAGAACACATCATTATAAGCACTCATGGTTTATTTTTACAAGCGATATTTTAGGAATACATGATAAAGAAGGTTTTTGGTGAGTTGTAAAAAAAAAATTTGTTCTTTTTTGTTTCAATTAAATGAAAAGGTTCCAATGATGAAATTAAAAATTGTAAATGGTTTTAAATGTGGTAGAATAATATAGATAATTTGATATATAATTAGAAACATGAATAATGCTAATAGTTTACCCAATTTTATCCATGTAGCAGGTGAGGGATGGTTAAAGGTAGTGATAGTTCCTTGGTTTTGACCATGTGGAGAGTAATGTGAATGATTGGTTATGGATTTGTGTGAATCCATCTTACATATTTTTTTTATAATATTTTTTTGATTCCATAGACGTTTGTTTGGAATTTTAGAGATATTCCTCCATGAAGACGCTTGTTGATAGGACAATAAGAGGACATGAATGGAAATGTTTCTCTAGTAGTGGAGTCTGAGGCCCCAATAGTACTAGCTGAATGTCCAAAAGAGTAGTTCATTGTGAAATTTTATCACATAATGAAGTTTATGAAAATAGACTTGGAGAGGGTTGTATGGAATATGCCCGACTTGACATAGGAGTATTAATTGCAGCACCCTCTTAATTCCCCAAAGTATGTATACCTAAGTATTTGAGTTCTGGATTGAGTCAATCCAAATGATGTTTTACTATTTTCAATCTCATGTTTAGGGGATAGTAAAATTGGATTCATTTATGTTACATGATCATGTGACGATTTGGTGGGACATTTAGACTCAGGATTGAAAAATAGATAATATAGCATGGATATAATTTCATGAAATGTTCTTGAAATTTTTTTACCATTAGATGATTAGGTGGTAGTGGTAATCTAAGTTTATGTGGTTAAACTGGGGGAGTATGTCTATAATGGAATGTGACGGTCACTTTAAATATTTCTAGTTCTTTGTTCCAACATTTTTTAGAGATTTGGATACTATTGGGAAGCACTTATAAGATGAACTTAAATGTAATATCAAGTCCCATAATTATATATTTATGCTGAAGATGTTATTTTAAGTGGTGAATCCGGATCTCATTACCAAGGGGAATCTGAATGAGGCTTCAGATGGAACACATGTTGTTTCTACTAGATGATTTGGAGGCACGTATTTTGATAGTAGGAACCATCTCTTTGAGATCATAAGCCAGGGGTAGAAAACATAGTGGATACAGAGAATGATTGGTTACAAAAAGTAGTTACCTAATTTATTTCCACAATTGTGGTATTTTGGAATGCATTATTACCCAGTGTCCATAACCATAGGTAGACTTCCATGCATAGGTTGAATGGATCACCTAAATATGTATTACAGAAACCCTCAACTAATGAGTAGTGATGAAGGATCTAGTAAGAGTTAGAACACTAGCAGATGATCTTATACCCCATATCACTTTGGTAGATGGATTTCTACTAGTTGTGGATGTTGTGGTAGTGGATGTGTCCTTTTTTGGAAATGGATCTCATATGAGTAGTGTGATGAATCTTTGGGGACTCAAAATACAACAAAAGGAAGAGGGACATGCATGATTAATGAAGTTTAGAATGTATTTTTAGATAGAAAGTATAGGCAATTGATAGTCAAAGGTAATATTCATATAGATTATATTATTGTTAGTTTCTTATTAGACACACAATCTTCTCCTTATTTTATATCTACACAACATGTGAATGGTTTGAGTTTGGTGGTGGAGTTTGTGTGGGGTGTTATGACAATTGACTCATTGTAGGTATTGAGGTTGAGGGACATCTATTGATGTAAGGGGTGTTGTCTTGAAGATGGAAAGTATTATTTATATTGGGATAATTATATGAATGACATTTTAGATTTTTTACTTGATTTTAGTAATGGAGTGGTTTGTAGCATATTGAGCCCACATAGATTTTTTCCATTGAAGTGTATCATTTACGTCTACTGAGGGAGACATTTAGGTTCATCGTAGGGAATGGGATATCTAGGACGGTCATGTATTTCCCATTCATCCACAACTCTGGGATCTCACCACCAAATTAGAATGTATTTTTGAAGACAATAGGGGTGTATATAATGATACATTTCCCCCCACAGTGGACTAGTTCTAGTTGTGTATCCAGATATCTTCTTAGGGTTTCTACATAAGAGGTATGTTGAGTTAAAAATTGAGCTCATTCATGGAGAGTAACAAGTTTTATTCCACCTTAAATAAGGGAACCAATATATATTTAAGATATCATGACTAAACATGATGAATTTAGGGATATGTGATTTTTCTTTCTGAGTACATCACCCTTTCGTGCACAAGTGTTGTTTGTGATGATGTTTTAATTACCAGAAACTGAACTAGATGAAAGTGAAGAACCAATATCTTCTTCTATGTATCAATGATCCTAATGACCAGTTGATATGTGTCTATGTTTTCTCCATGATTGACTTGAGATCACGGTATCATCAGTTGGGAGTTAACCATTCTGATATTAATATAATATATTTTTAAAGTAGGTATAGTTCTTCATGATTCAATTTAGGATAAATAATGTACTATATTTATTTATTCGATTGATTAACTAAATATTCCACCTATTCCAATATTAGTTTTTTTGTTTTTTTTGATGAAATCTTTGTGAGTTCCATGATCCATGAAATCATTTCCAATATCATGAAGTCATACAGAGCACACTGATATATAATTGGATTTATGCCATGATTTCAATGTTTTAATACTGGATTTAATGGGATCATTTCATGGGTCATATCATCTCAGAGGAATGTTTTTTAGTATACCTAGATAATGTTCAGGTAGTGGTTTCTTAGGGGAAACCCAATAACTGTTCTGATATCTGACGAAATCTGAGGTAAATGGGTTATTATTGGAGGTTCATACAAAATATGTCACACATATATGAACCAAATTCGTGCATGACCAGGAATGGAATTATTTTGAATGCTATGAATCATTTGAGAATTATTTCAAATAGTTGAAGAAGCATTTGACCAAAAGTCCTTTTTTATTCTACCCAAGCCAGATGAGGATTATATTGTGTTTGTTATTCACCCTTGTTTGGAATTGGATAATTTTTATTCAATAAGATCAAATTATAGAATATAGGACATGTAATTTGATTCCACATGAACATGATTACACTACACATGACCTCAGGTTGGCTGATGTGGTATGTGGCTTGATCTGTTTGAAGAATTATCTATTGAGAGAAATTTTTTTGTTATATACATACAACTATAGTTGAAAAATTTATATATTACTAGTGATATTTAAATCATTGTATAAAGAGGTGAGATGAGTTTATATAGTCATTTTATTTTAAGATATCATATTATCCCAAAATGTGAAATAGTGTTTCTGACCCTTTGAGATGAAATACACACAATCATGAAGTTCAAGATGCTAGTTCTGAGTGGAAGAGGATGGATTTGATGGATGGAATTCATATTGTAGTTTAGGAGGTTAATGGGAATATGTCTCTCATATTAGTATTAGTACATTCCACAATTTTGATCTAGATCCGAGAGAGGCAGTATCAGGATCCAGTGTGTTTGGACATGAGTGAAATCCTTGAATGCTGAGAGTCACCTTCTGATTGCACTATATATAAGCATGAGATCTTCTACATCATGAATATTTTTGTAGTTCATATGTGCAAAAAAGAAGGGTTGATGTGTGATTTTCTTACATCAAAGGGGGAGGTGAATCCTGGTTTGACCAAAATTTACCATAATTCAAGTCATCAGTATTGCTGGATTGTCATGAAAAGGGAGATTGCATGTTTCATAACATGGTGCTACACCCATGAAATGGTGGAGGTGAGCATTAATTACTCAGTTGGTTTTTAAAATCATTTTCCATTAAAAAATGTATGTGGGATGAGTTTACCATGGACATATTGGTATATCTTCTGAGAATCCCTTAGAAGAATGATTCTATATGGGTAATTGGGGACCGATGGTTGAAATTATAAAATTTTATTTCTATATGGGAGACCTTCACAGTGGATTAGTTGGGATGCATATATGTTTGGTATATATTCCTTCTATATGGGGTTCCATGGATTGTAGTTTCATTCCATGAATCATGTTTCATGTTTCACTTCTAGAATGGCTTATAGAAGGCATTGTTATGTAGGTGTTTCTGAGTGATAATTTCTACCCGTAGATTGATGGTAAGTCAATACATACAATACTAGTGTTAGAAGAAATTCTATAAGTCTGCATCCTATACTTTGGTTAGTCAAGGGATATTCACCTTGAAATCATTTAATTTTCTTATAAAAACTTTTATTTGATGATTATTTAGATGGAACTAGATGAGGCTCTATATGGTAGGCCACACAGATCACCTCAATGCTGGTTGGAGGTAGAAGAATCTATTTTGTTGGGACAGAGTGTCATGAATGAGATGTCAAAAAAGGTTTATATGGTTTAGAATCATATGGATATTAATTATAGTATACAAGACTAATTTGTTGCTCGATGTTAGCAACACCTTGAGTTTACAGTGGATGATCGTGTGTTCCTCTAGGTGTCTCCAAGATTATGTCACTATAGGATTGTGAGATAGGTTAATTTGGAAACCAATTTAGTTTTAACTTTTTATGTTGTAGAGAGAATTATGATATAAGCACACAAATTTGATCTTCTATAGAGCTATAGAGAAATGCATGACATTTTTCATGTGTCACAGCTTCCACAATATCACCCTAACACTCTAATGTGACCGATGATGATTATTTTGAGCTTAAGGATGATTCATCCATTGAGGAGAATCTAATTTGTAGGATGGATTGTGGTGAGAATGTATATCTGGGAAATTCCATGCCTAGAGTTTGAGTAGTGTGGTAGCATAGCCTTATTCAAAAGGATACATGGTAGAGGAAAGTATATATATGGGATTAGTGGAACTATCATTTCAACATAGAATCATAGTGATACATGGGATCATAGATCGAGTACGAGCTGTTAAAAGGTGGAAAAATAGTATGATCCTAGCCTTTGTAGAGTAACATTTTGACATTTTTCAAGTACTCATTTACCATTTTTTAGTATATATTTGTTGGTTTTTTGGGGTTTTTTGAGTGAAATTGGTAAATTTTTTAAAGCTATGGGGATATACAGAGTGGGCGTATAGTAAGGTAAAATCAAGCATCCTAACCTAGGAAACCATGCACCCGATATTAGTGAGACAAGAGGTGGATCATGATTACATCACATTTTTTCCAAATAGTGTGGCCACCCTACTAAACCATGAAACTCAAAATAATAGTGGTTTTCATCAATAGTTCATGGTTTTTTAATCCCTGATCCACCAAAGTGAAATCATTCACCCATTGAGAAGAGGCACTTAGTTAAGGCACATAGTTTGGAAAACTAGGTTCCCTTGGCTAAGAAACCATGCATGTGGGATTTGATTCCTCCAATTTTTTAAAAAAAACTCCCGAAATACCTAGTTTTAACCCATAATGACCCATATTATTCCCAAATCACATTCATTCAAATTTAGAAGGTCTGTGGAGGATTCCAAGGCTCCATGAAATCCGTTCTTCAGAAATTAATGATTGGATTGATGTATTGTCTCCTCTATAGTATGTTAATTCTTCCACATTTGGTTATCTCTCTCTCTCCCGTCTCTATATCTTATTTAAGAGGAGTTATTTTTCCACTATTAGTGAATGTTTATGTCTAGGTTTTGATGGATATTAATATTTTGGAATTTGAGCTTATGTTTGGTCATAAATCTCCCACACAATTGTGTTCAGGATCTTACACTTCATTTTTAGGATATTGGATTGGTGATCGTTCATCAATGTTATTGAGGTAGGTGGTCTAATAGAAAAAAAATATTGTTAATAATAATTATTTGTATTCAATTGTGAAATTGAAATTTTAATTTTGGGAAGTTACATTTTTTTAAACAGAATTTGTCAATTAATATACCATGTGATTAAGAATCTTCTTCCACATGTGATTTTGAAGTAGAGGAATAATGTGATAGTGAAATTAGTGAATGAGGGGATAATAAAATTTATTAAATAATGGTTTGTGTATTTGATAGTGACCCATGGGGTGTGTAGATATGAATTAAATGATGATTATTACATAATGCATGGTTGATAAATGGTTGGAAATGAAGAACCATGTTATCTGATATTTGTGATAGAGTTGTGGGATAGGGCCTGCTTCTCCAAATACCCATGGCATGGAAAACAATCTCTCTAGGACACCAATATATATATATATATATCATGTGATCTCTGAGTTTTGGGAAAGGTAGTGCCACTCCAAATACCCAAGGGGTTCCAGACTGCTGCTCTAGGTCCCTATTATTCGAAGGGTTAGTTTTGACTAAATGAATATTGTGAACCCATGATGAAATGAAATTTTTTGTTCAATATAGATGGTTCACACTCTGGAAATGGATGAAACATATATTTATGGTTCACATGTCCTCAAGAACCCAGAGGTTTTATAGTTAACTAATGAATAACTTACCATAATAAATATTTTGCGTTATCATTTTAATTATTTATTTATAAAAAAAATACACTAATATTGATTGAATACTATTTTATATATAGTTGGTTGTGGCCAAATGAGTTGTACTCAGGTCGTACTCGAGCTTCCAGGTCAGTACTTGAATATACTTCATGATTTCTAGACATGATAAGGGAAAAAGACCTATGTCAATTCATTGATATAGGATGAGGCATGGACGAGGAAACTAGAAATGATATTTGGACCTTCTAGGAGTTGCCAATGTTTATTTATTTTCTTTTTTCAATTGTAATTGGACACATATTTGGAATGAGAAATATACTACTTAGTTTAGGGGACATCATTAATATATTTTTTAACATGTGATACTGTAGAGTATTTTTTGTTTAATTGTTATGGTTATTGTTTATTTTCATTTTACTATTGGTTATTTATTATTGTAATTTTCAACCTTGATAAAGTTGGTATATTCTTCCCATGATAAATATATTAGACCCTCATTAATAGTTCTCAACCTCTAGCATACTGGGAGTCATGCTTGAGGACATGTGACCAACCATCTTGAGGCACCGGTATGTGGAACCTGGGTCGAGACAATATAGTTTTAAACTTTCATTAATGGAACCATTTATTTTCATTTATATTCTATTCTATAAAGTCATGTGGGGTCACCCATTATGTTTGATCGAAGAGAGAATGAGTGAAAATTAGAGTTACTCCCTAAAAGTGTTTTAGAGTTTCAGCCAAAAGATTTATGAATGGTGTTTTACATAAAGTATTATATATGATTTAAAATATTATAAAATAAATGATTTCTTTAAAAAAGTGATTTTGAATATTTCTGAATGTGTTTTTGAATATTTCTAAAAAAAATTGGACCTTATTTGGGTATTTATCATATTTTATGAAATATTAGGTGAAATAGAATAGAAAATCTTTATTCTTTAGTGTGAGTGACGTATTGAAGGTGATAATCCATAATGCCATTATATATTGATGATATATATGTATATGTTGTATCATATAGTATATATAACTAGTAGTAGAATGAGAATTTCATAAAAATTATGATTTTCATACATTAGAGGGTATATAATTTTAAAAGATATAATGTATATCATGGGGACTCAATGTGAATATGTTTCAATCATAACATACGATATAGGATAAACCATATGAAAGGCTTCATGGGATAAATGGGATTATCATTGGGTAGGATATAATCCAATTGCAGAGACATGTATCAATTAGATTAATAATTTTATAGAAATAACATATTGAGAAGCCTCTTTAATGTGAATGGTTAACATTCAAATCCCCAAAAAATTTAATATGTAATAAGAAATAGTATATATGGTTATTAGTTATATGTGATGAAACAAAATCCATTATTAAAATATTTATAAAATATATGAGTAGTGGAATTAAATAGATGCATGGATTATGGGATATCCTTATAGAGTATTAACATTGGAGATTGTGAAACAGTCTTTAATATCCTCATGGAAAAATATATACCCTCTTAGAATCTCTCCCTCTCTCCCTTCACTCTATTATCTGTATACTGGTGGAGTTAGTGACCTAGAACCAACTACATTATTACTTTTGATTAAATATATATTTTAAGAATTGGATATTAATAAACATCTTATTATATGATAACCTTCATTATACAAACCATTGAATGGGATAATGTACATATAGTATATTTGTCATAAAAAAAATTAGCAGTTTCCCACAATGATGAGAGGTGTTAAGTGCTATGAAGAAATTCTTAAATATATGTTTTACGGTTAGATGACATCATCTAACTAGTCATATATGATTCTATTAATTAGATGTAAGAGACTCATAGGACATTGAAACATTTTCTCCTGATGTTAAAACTTGGTAATCTACAAGAGAGGAAGTTATTATAATAGAATTTCATATAGGAATTCCACACGTTAAATGTGTTATTGTATTTTCTTATCCGAGGATGTCTGTATTGGTCCGTATACTGATGATTATTAATTGTGTATATCATGAATTGTTCACATAGATTTATTGACATAAAACAATGATGGAATATTCTCAACATGAATTTGGATATGTTGGATGCATCACATGTTATATGGAATTAATTAATAAGTCGAGAAAACACTATTATCTTCCGTGTTAAATGATGTATATATCTATATTAATTTTAATGGAATTGAACTACTTGATTAAATTATTGGTTATTTGTTGTTTTATTGACACATACATCTCAAGAAATAATTTGAACGATATATCATGCATACATATTGATGACACTTGTGATTCAACCTATTTGACTAGATATTAAGACAATAGGATTATATTACACATTTAGTGTTTGTAGGAGGTTGTTTTATTTTCAAAATTAACATGTTTCTATATGGGTGATTTTAATTTTTTCTAGATGCATATATTATAATTTAATATAGTCATCCCAATAAAAATTAGAACGAGGCCAAGAGGTCAATACTTCAATTGTATCAAAATAATATGTAAATTATATATGAATTTAATATTAGATTAAATATTATTATGAAGTTCCACATAAGAATAGTTAATCACGTTATATTGAACAAATAAATATTTATTAAATGAATAATACAAAGATATATATTTATTTAAATAAATATTCATTATTAAACGTTTCATAAATGTCATGTAGGATTGATGTGATTGACTAATCGAGTTAAGGGTCTAATGTGAATGAATTATTTAATATTATTTCAATAAATATTAATTAATTATTTTAATAATCATTGTCAATTTTATCAATGATTTTTTTGGACATTGAAGAAAATGTATTATTATTATTTTCAATATTATAAATGGTGGGTTTTATGAATTATGAGAATGTGTAAGGGAATATTGTTGAGTCATAAAATCAATTTATCATTAATTTTTAAAATGTAATCACACTAATGTGATAGCATATTTTAACATTATGTTTATTTTAAGTTTCTTATGATGTTTAGAATGAAAATCTTGTAAATTTAATTCTATAGTTTTAAGTTGAATCATGAAAATCCAGAGAATATTGGTTTCATGATAGATTATATTCACTATATATATGACCACTATATTAGTATAGGATTGACATCATTATAATATGGAAGATGAAAAATAATTTTCAAGTTATGTTATAACTATATTCAATGATCTTCTTATTTTAATGTTTTATTTTTATTTAAATTCATCTATAAATAGTTCTCAACCTTGTATATTAATGAATATGAAGATAAAATTTAGGAGTTTGTAATCACATAAAGTATAAATTAGTTTTTTTCTAAGAGTGCTTCTGATTATTTTCATAATATGTGTTTTTTAAGAGATCTGATTATATATAATTTAATTCTAAATATCTTATAACCATATAATGTATTTATTTTTCTTACTTTCTTTTTTTGTTTAGGGTTTCCAAGAAGAAGACATATCATTTCAAACCACTGTGTCATGGGATTATATTTGGAAGACATTTTAGTTTTCAATCATCTGGATCATTGTATTTTAGACGTGGAAGATAGAGTGTTCGAGGTTAGGAAAATAATACCTCTTTATAGGACTAACATCGATGTATAAGAATAAAAATACACAATCTAGTGATTTTTTTCAAAAATATTATAGTGTTTAGAATGTGGAGACTATTCATCAAGTTATTGATCATCCTTCCACTTCATGTTAGAAGTGAAATCTTGTTATTAATATCAGGTTGGAGTTTTTTTATTATTGTCAGTAATTCATGCATTGTTTTCAACATTATTTTATATAATTTTAATTTAAACAATGTGATTAATTTTTTAATAATTAATTTAATTAATATATTTTAAATCTACCATATATTTGTATTTTTTTAACTCCAATTATTTTTTTGATTAGAAGATTGTGTGTTTCAGTAAATTTAGTAATTGTTGAGGATGCAAATTTTATGTTTTATTACACTAAATTTTCACAATTATTTCAAAATATTAGTTATATATATATATATATATAAAGAACACTATTTATTATAAGATAATGATTCTAAATTTAAGGCCGAGTTATGTCATTTTTTAAATTTCCATTAGTTTATTGGAAATTACTCATTTTCTTTACACTACATATGTTTTAGAGAAAATATCTTATTTATCTTTTAAATGGAAGGGGTTATGTACATTAGACGTCTGAATAATATCAATATAAATGATACTACAATTATATACATAAGTAATTATGAATACTAGGGTCATCAAATAGAGATTTATGTGATTTACCATTGTGTTTATAAATTTTTAGTGCCAACCGGAAACTAAAAGATCCTAGAGAAAAAATGACATCATTTTCTATAGGTCAAAAAATTGAACATCATTTAGATTTTCCTATTGGAAACAATTTTTTGTGCTCAATAAAATAAAACATATACAATCAATTTTATTCTACCATAAATAATAATTTTATAACGACAAATTAAAATTTAGAAATTTTATAATTTCAAAAGTTATATAAATGAATGTAAATTTTCATATGTTTTTAATACAAAGATGTTTTATTTTAGGACTATAAATAATGTTTTTAAAATGTATCAAAAGATCATTAAGACCAAAAATATATCAAAAAAATATAGTGATAAATAAGTATATAACTATCAATATATTGAAGATTTTAGAGACATGTTAATTAAGGAATGAGAATTGAAAAGGACCAAAGTTGTTGACTCAAAACATATTTCAATATATTTTTTGAAGATCTTATAATAAAATTCATAAAATGTAAATGTGTATAAAAAATATATGATTTAAAGGAAACATAGAATGACGAAGTAGATTCTGATTCAACATCTGGAGCTCTTAAAACTGATAAAACTATTTTAGAGTGGAATGTTTCTACATGATGTTAATGGAGGAATTATTATTATAGAGAGTATGATCCGATATATAGAGAATTTGTGATTATGGAAGGGAGAATTAAAAAATATCATTTTGAGAAATAATCAAAATAATTCGAATGATTGGACAGATGGGAATGAATTAAAATATTCATATAAGATGATTACTTTTGAGTGTAAAATAATATAACATTTAAGTACCAATATTATGATACTTAAAAAGATGAGTATCGATTTTTAATTAGATAATAATTAATGAAAATATTTTATTTTTAATAAAAAATTATTGGAGTGCTTTTGAGTATTGTTCATATTTTTATAATAATAGTGATTTGAAAAGTGATGTGTGTGGAAATATTGTTGATATTTATTGTAATTTTCCTCCAAATAATTTTTTCCTGATGAGAAAGGAATACTCTAAATAAATTATAAATATTTATGTAGAATCAAACATTTCATTATTAGTAGATGATTTTACTTGTTCTAAAGTTGATGAAGGAGTTCCACAAACATACAATGAATTTAAAATATATGTTATGAAATGTGAAAATATATAAAAATAATTATAAAATCTAAAATACACACATATTATAAAAAACAATGATAAAGGACAACCATACTAAGACTTCATAAGTATTGGATAAAATAAAAAATGAAAATAATAAACTCATTTTAGAGTTAAATATCAAAAAGTAAGGTTCAAATAAAAACTCTGAGAATAGTGAAAAGTATATTTCATTTTAAAAAGGTTATAATGAGGTGGATGCGTCATATTTTTATAGATATATGGAATGAAATAATGATAATGTTAAGAAAAATTAAAAAATATAATATTTAAATAAGTAGTGGATACATTTTTCAACTATAGAAAGTATTTATATGAAATTTTGGGGTTGTAAAGAGTTCATCTTATGAAATAGGAATGGAAATCATCAGATTATTTTCATCTTATCAATGGAGTTATTTTTATAACTAATTATACTATATTTTTCACGAAATGATATTTATTTAGACAGAAGTAGAATAATTCATTAAATAGAGTTCAGTATATCAAATTTAACATAGATTATTTTTCTAGGGAAGTTTTTATAGTTGAACATAACAAAATCAGTGTTCCTAAGGTATATTTTTCTAATTTAATTGGACCTAAAAAATCCATCTATAGAATTTTAAAATTTGATTATTTTAAGTGGGTGCGTACAAGAACATGATTTACAATATTCAGTGAGGATCATAAACATTTATAGATAAGACATGGTTTTGATTTTATTTTTTATTTTTAAAAATTTTTATTAATTTTTTTGGGTTTATACAATGGGGTTTTTGGGATAAAATATTTGATAAAGAGAAAAAATGGGGAACTGAATGGTTGGCCCAATGTTAAGGAAAACTGTTTGCCACATTCCAGAAAACTGTGAAACCCCAGAAAGTAGGGTTTTTTATTTTTGAAACATGGTTTTTCAAACTACACACCCTATTTTTAGTAACCGTGAATCCCTATAAAATAGTTGCATGTTTTAGGGTCACGGTTAGGGAAAACTATGCTCCCCTGTCCAAAAAATTGTTCATCGATATTAATGTAACAAGGAAGTTATATTTTTATATACCAGAACCCAAATTTTAAGCCCAAAATTACCCCCATTCTAAAAAAGCATCTATTTCATGATTTTAGATCATGTCATGTAGATTCTAAGACTCTGTTCTTCACACACTGAATCCCGGATTGAAGACCTAAACAACTCCAAGTAAGCGAATCGTATCCTGAAATAGATGCTCTGTTTGAATGGGGGTAAATTTGGGATTAAAATTTGGGTTCTCGTATATAAAAATATAATGTCCTAGTTACACTAATTCCTGAGCAGATTCTTCATAGTAATTTCTGTGTGAGAAAGTTGCATGTAAACGAGTGGTCGGAAAAAAGAGCCCCTTTTCATCGACAAATCATATTCTTTTAACTATCGCCGCCTGAACACATTATATTCAAACTCATGCACATGATATTGGATATGCATGCATAGAATCATAATTTTCATAATTTTTTGAGTCAGTGAATGTTGAAAATAAAATATTCATCGAGCAAAAGGAGTGTCGTCAATCCACTTGAAATTTTTCTATGTTATTACAAGTTATTACAATTTATTACAATTAATTTTCTTCCTAATTATTCCTATTTATTACTATATTTACAATTTATTCTTATTTATTACTATTTATTCTAATTTATTCCAATTTATTCTTATCTATTACAAATTATTACTAATTATTACTAATTATTAATATTTATTCCTATTTATTCGTATTTTAAACTATTTTTAACTATTTTTTACAATTTTTTACTATTTATTACTATTTATTTCCATTTATTAATGTTTATTTCTATTTATTACAATTTATTACCAAGTATTACTAATTATTTCTATTTCTTACTAATTATCACTAATTAGTACTATTTGTTAATATTTATTACTATTTATTACTATTTATTACTATTTATTACTATTTATTAGTATTTTTTAATATTTGTTACTATTTATTACTAATAATTAGTAATTATTACTAATAATTACTAATAATTACTAATAATTACTAATTATTAATAATTATTACGATTTATTACGATTTATTACTATTTATTACTATTAATTGTTATTTATTGCTATTTATTTCTATTTATTGCTATTTATTCCTATTTATTACTATTTATTACTATTTATTCCTATTTATTACTATTTATTACTATTTATTACTATTTATTACTAATTATTAATAATTAGTACTAATTATTACTAAATATTACTAATTATTACTAATTATTACTAATTATTACTAATTATTTCTAATTATTCTTATTTATTCCTAATTATTAATAATTATAACTACTTATTCCTAATTATTTCTCATTATTCCTAATTATTCCTAATTATTCCTCATTATTCCCAATTATTACTAATAATTAGTAATTATTATTAATTATTACTAATTTTTACAAATTATTCCTAATTATTCCTGATTATTCCTAATAATTTCTATTTATTCCTATTTATTCATTTTTATTACCATTTTTTAGAATTTTTTTTACCATTTTTACTAATTATTACAAATTATTAGAAATTATTACTAATTATTACAATTTATTACTATTTATTACTATTTAGTTCTATTTATTACTAATTATTCCTATATTACTATTTGTTACTATTTATGACAAATTATTACTAATTATTACCAATTATTTCTAATTATTCCTAATTAATCATATTTATTCCTGGTTATTAATAATTATTACTAATTATTATTATTATTTGTATTTATTACTAATTATTCATATTTATTACTATTTATTCCTATTTATTACTAATTATTTTTATTTATAACTAATTATTCATATTAATTACAAATTATACATATTTATTAGTAATTTTTCTATTTATTACAAATTATTCATATTTATTCCTAATTAACGTTAATTATTACTAATTATTCATAACAGTTACTAATAAAACTTAACTATTACCAATTATGGTTAATTAATATTAATAACTAAAATTTACATCTACTAATTACTAATTACATGTAATTATTTATATAGAATACTAATTTCCGTTAATAATTATTAAATATTACTAATTATTGATTATTACTAATTATTAAGGATTAGTATTAATAAATTCATTTTAATATTACAAATAAATAGTGATAAACAATTTAAATCTAATTTAATTACAACTGATAAATAATAATTAAAATAAAAATAAAAAATAAAATAAATACTAAATTTAATAAAATATAAATACCTTTAAACTTGTTCTCCTATTGATGTATGGAACATTGGAACTTCTCTATAAAAATAAACTAACTCAAAAAATTGTCACTCTAAAAATAGAGTTTAGAGGGAGAGGAATTGAGAAATGAGTGGAATTGGAAGAAAAATGGAGGGGGGTATATATACGTTATATTAATTGTGACGGGACTATTTGTGACGATATTACCATTGAAAAAGGTTCTTTTTACGATGGGCCACGTCCCAAATACATTTTCCCGCATTAATTGTTGTCGGTGGTTTAAAGGGTATTTGCGCCGGGCCCCGTCGCGAAAACTCATTTACCACCGCCGGTATTTGCAATGGGACCCGTCACAAATGCCCTCAGATTGACACACTATTTGCGACGTGGGGATCCCCCCATCCCAAATAACCTTCCCATGCTTTGGTGCGCAAACCGGGCCAAACCGGGCATTACATGTTGTGATGGGACCCCAATTACCATCACAAATAACTTGTTATTTGCGATGAGACGAACCGCCTGACGCAAATAACCTCTGGGAAGGACTATTTGCATCGAGAATTAATCCCGTCACAAATAGCCCCTCGCAGATGCCTGTTTCTCCCGTAGTGTGTTATTATATGAAAATTTTACCAGAGGTAAATAATGATCCCACACACCTTCAATGTCAAGTGAAAAAGGTCTCAACATGTCTTCTTATGTTTGTATAGTCCATTCTGATTGTCCATCAATTTGAGGGTGGTAGGTAGTTCTCAATTGAAGTTCAGTATTCTGGGATTTCTAAAGACTTTCTATAATCATAATGTAAAAAGGGGATCACGATCAGATAAAATTGATATGGCTACACCATTAAGTCTTACAACATCATTAATATATAGTCTTGCTAAACGTTAAAGTGGTACATATTCACTTATAATATGAAAATAAACTGACTTGGTAAGAAGATCAACAATGGCCCTTATTACATAATATTTTCTACGAGTCTTTGGTAGCACCTTGACAAATTGTATTATAATATCATCCCATTTCTACTCAGGTTTGAGAAGAGGTAGCGTGACTCCTCCAAGATGTTTTCTTCCAGCATTCTCCTATTGAAAAACTATACATCATAACACATAATCAGAATTCTTCATCTTCATGTTGCCCAATAAATAATGTTCCATAAAATATCAATACATCTTAGTGCTACCAGGGTGTATAAGGAAATTTGAGGTACGAGCATCATCCATCAATTCTTTTTTTAGATCAAGTATATCAGGAACGCATAGTATCTTCCCAAATTTTAGAATTCCATCTTCATATACAAAGTCAATCAATCTCTCATCATTCACAGCTTTAATTTTTTTTGATGCTCCTCATCATCAGTCTTAGAAGATTTCATCCTTTATAGTAATGAGGGTTTTTAAACCATTTGAAAATGTACTAATGTTTCACCTTCCATGATTATTCCCATATACATATTTACTAGATCCAAGAACATTAGATCCCTTTAAACTCTCATATTGTTTAGAACTCCATGATCTTTTCTACTAAAAGCATCTACCACCTTATTTTACTTCTAATGGTGGTAGTTTATTATTCCATCCTAATCCTTGAGTAGTTCAAGCCATCATGTTTGCCTCAAGTTGAATTCTTTCTGTGAGAAAATGAAATTCAAACTCATGTGATAAATATATATCTCACATTTTTCACCATAGAGACAGGTTCTCCATATCATAATGTCTAATATTATATCTTCTAACTCAAGATCATGAGTTAGATTATTTTTTCATGATTTTTTAGATTCCATGATGCATATCCAATAACTATATCATTTTTCAGCTTGCCTAGATAACTTTGTAATGTTAGCCTTATACTTTGTGACATTCTCATCCCCCTTTCCCCCCAAACTCAGAAATTGTTGTTCCATATTTTCTTGATGATCATGAGGATATTACTTGTCTATGAAAAGTTCTTTAAACTTCCTAAAATAAATATTTGATACATTTCCATCATCTTTTATGTTTTGAATTAACGAACACCATTGATATGCGTCACCTGAGAGGCGATAAACTTCTATTACAACCTTCTCCCATTCGCTAATTCCCACAACATGAAATATTTTCCCTCAGAAACATCTCTATTCCTCAACTACAAATTGATTTTTGTCCCAGTGAATGTTGGTGGTTGTTTCCTTGTGAAACAGTCTAACATTGACCCAATGCGTTTTGGATCAGGGTGCCCCATATGGGTATGGTTATTATTCATAACCTTCGTGAGTTTTACCCATAATATTTTAAGCTGCTCTGCACCAATTGCATTACCAACTCCATAATAATTATCATGAATAATATAGAAATCACTACATGGAATACATGTATTGATATAATTTCCATTAGTTTATTGGAAATTACTCAGTTTCATTACACTACATATGTTGTAGAGAGAAAATCTTATTTATCTTTAAAATGGAAGGTGTTATGTAAATTAGACATATGAATAATAACAATATAAATGGTGCTCCAATTTTATACTGAAGTAATAATGAATACTAGTGTCATCACATAGAGATTTATGTGATTTACCATATTGTTTATAAATCATTAAATCCAACTGGAAACTATAAGATCCTTGAGAAAAATCACATCATTTTATATAGGTGAAAAAATCAATCTTCATTTAAATTTTCACGTTGGAAATAATTTGTTGTTCTCAATTCAATAAAACATATACAATCGTGTTTCATCTACCATAAATAATAATGTTATAAATAAAAATAAAAATTTATAAATTTTATAATTTCAAAATTTATATAAATGAAAAAAACATTTCATAGGATTGAATATAAAGATGTTTTATTTTAGGACTAGAAATAATGTTTTTCAAATTTATCAAGAGATCATAAATATTACAAATATCTAAAAATATTTTAGTGATAAATAAGTATATAACTATCAACATATTGAGAATGTCATAGAAATATTAACTAAGGAAAGGGAATTGAGAAGGACCAAAATTGATTAATCAAAATATATTTCACAAAAAAGACATATATTATAATAACATTCATACAATATAAATGTATTTCAAAGAGATATGATTTAAAAGAAACACAGAATGATAAAGTTGATTCGGATCCAACATTTAGAGATCTTACAACAGAAAAAAACTATTTTAGAGTGGAATTTTCTATGTGATGTTATTGGATGAATTATTATAATAGATAGTATGATTTGATATATAGAGAACTTGTCATTATTTAATGGAGATTTTTTTAAAAAAATATCATTTTGAGAAATAATCGAAATAATCCGAATGATTAGATAGGTGGGAATGAAATGAAATATTCGTATAAGAAGATTTATTTTAAGTGTAAAATAATAGGTTATTTAAGTAAAAATTATATGATACTAGAAAATACGAGTGTAGATGTGAAATTAGATAATAATAAATGAATATATTTTTAATTAATAAAAAATACATGGAGCGATTTTGAGTATTTTTCATATGTTTATAATAATATTGATTTTTAAATTGATGTGTGTGGAAATATTATTGGTATTTATTGTAATTTTACTCCAAATAATATTTTTTTGATGAGAATGGAATGTTCTAAAACATTGTAAATTTTTTTGTAGAGATGAACATTGCATTATTAGTAGATGATTTCTCTTGTTCTAAAGTTGATGAAAGAGTTCCACAAACATAAAGTGAATTTAAAATCTATGTTAGGAAATGTAAAAATTAATATATATAATAATTATAAAATCTAAAATAAACATATTGTATAAAAAACCAAGATAAAGGACGACCTTACTAAGACATCATATGTTTTGGATAAAATAAAAAAAGAAAATAATAAACTCATTTTAGAGTTAAAAAATCAACAAGTAAGGTTCGAATAAAAACTCGGAGAATTGTGAAAAGTCTATTTTATTTTAAAAAGGTTATAATGTGGTGGATGAGTCAAATTTTGTTAGATATATGGAACAGAAGAATAATAATGTTATGAATATATCAAAAATATAATATTTAAATAAGTAGTTGATATATTTTTCAACTATATGAAAATATTTTGTGGAAATTTTTGGTTGTTAAGAGGTCAACTTATTAAATCGGAATGGAAATCATCAAATGATTTTCATCTTATCAATGGAGTTATTTTTATAACTGACTATGCTTCATTTTTTCAGGAAATGATATTCTTATAGACAACAAAGGAAGAACTTTTCATTGAATAGTGTTCAGTATATCAGATTTAACATAGATTATTTTTCTAGGGAAATTTTTATAGTTGACCATAAAAAATCAGTGTGCCTAATGTACATTTTTCTAATATAATTGGACCTAAAAAATACCATATATAGAATTTTAAAATATTATAATTTTAAGTGGTTGCGTACAAGCACATGATTCACAATATTCGGGTAAGATCTTAAACATTTTGGGATAAGACATGGCCTTATTTGTATGTATTCTTTTTTAAAATTTTTATCAAACTTTTTTTGGGATTATATAACGAGGTTATTCAGTTAAAATTTCAGAAAAACGGAAAAATGGGAAATTGAATGGTTGGCACACTATTAGGGAAAACTGTGCGCCCCATTCCAGAAAACTGTGCAACCCTAGAAATTAGGGGTTTTCATAGTTGGAAGAAGGTTTTTCAAACTATACAGTATATTTTTTGGAACCGTGAATCCCTATAAAATAGGTGCATGGTTTAGGTTCACGGTAATGGAAAAATATGCTCCCCTAACCAAAAAATTGTTCATCAAAATTAATGTAACCATGAAATTATATTTTTATATATGAGAACCCCTATTTTAATCCTAAATTTACCTGCATTCTAAAAGAGAATCTGTTTTATGATTTTAGATCATGCCATATAGATTCTAAGACTTTTTTCTTCACAATTTGAATCCCAGATTGAAGATCTACACATCTCAATATAAGCGAGTCGTATCCTGAAATAGATGCTCTGTTAGAATGGGGGTAAATTTTGGATTAAAATTGGGGTTCTCGTATATAAAAAAATAATGTCCCAGTTACATTAATTCTTGAGCAGATCATTCATTGTGAATTCTGTGTGAGAAAGTTGCATATAAATGAGCTTTTGGACAAACGATCCCCCTTTTCATTGACGAATCATCTTCTTGAAACTGTCACTGCCTAAACACATTATAAAAAATGTGTTCCTATGAGTTCATATTCAAACTCGTGCATACGATATTGGATATGAATACATAGAATCATACTTTTTAGACTATTCTAAGTCAGTGAAAGATGAAAGGAGAAGATTCAGTGAGCAAAAGGAGTGTCATCAATCCACTGGAAATTTCACCATGTTATTAATAGTTGTTAAAATTTATTACAATTAATTTTCTTCCTAATTGTTTTTATTTATTACTATTTTTCCTATTTATTCCTATTTATTACTATTTATTCCCAACGATTACTATTTATTCCAATTTACTACTAATTATAACTAATTATTCCTAATTATTACTAATTATTACTAATTATTACTAATTACTAATAATTATTACTAATTATTACTAATTACAACTAATTATTACTAATTATTACTAATTACTAATAATTAATAATAATTATAACTATTTATTCTTATTTATTACTATTTTTAATATTTATTACTATTTATTATGATTTATTACTATTTATTGCAATATATTAGCATTTATTACTATTTATTACTATTTATTAATATTTATTACTATTTATTAGAAATTATTTCTAATTATTACTATTTATTGCCAATTAGTACTATTTGTTACTATTTGTTACTATTTATTATTATTTATTAGTATATTTTAATATTTCATACTATTTATTACAATCTATTATGAATTATTACTAATAATTACTAATTATTATCATTTATTATTATTTAATGCTATTTATTGCTATTTATTGCTGTTTATTGCAATTTATTGCTATTTATTCATATTTATTGCTATATATTACTATTTATTACGATTTATTACTAGTTATTACTATTTACTATAATTAATTACCATTTAATAATATTTTTTACTAATTATTACTAATATTACAAATTATTACAAATTATTAATAATTATTAATAATTATTACTAATTATATCTAATTATTACTAATTATTCCTAATTGTTACTAATTATTACTAATTATTCATAATTATTCTTAATTATTCTTAATTATTACTAATTATTCTTAATTATTCCCAATTATTACTAATTATTATTTTTAATTACTGATTATTATTAATTATTAATAATTATTACAAATTATTCCTAATTATTCCTAACTGTTCCTATTTATTCTTATTTATTCATATTTGTTACTATTTATTACTAATTATTACTAATTATTTCTAATTATTATTAACTAGTACTATTTATTACTATTTTTTTCTATTTTTTACTATTTATTTCTAATTATTCCAATACTACTATTTATTACTATTTATTACTAATTATTACCAATTATTTCTAATTATTACTAATTATTCATATATATTCCTAATTATTTCTAATTATTACTAATTACTACTATTTATTACTAATTATTCCTATTTATTATTATTTATTCCTATTTATTACTAATTATTCTTTTTTGTTACTAATTAGTCATATTTATTTCTAATTTTAAATATTTATTAGTACTTATTCTATTTATTACAAATTATTCTTATTTATTACTAATTAATGGTAATTATTACTAATTAGACATAACAATTACTAATTAAACATAACTATTACAAATTATGGTTAATTGATATTCATAACTACAATTTTCAATTTCTAAATACTAATTACAAGTAATTATTTATAGAAAATACTTATTTTCATTAATAATTATTAATTATAACTAATTATTAATTATTACTAATTATTAATTATTACTAATTATTAAGAATTGGTAATAATAATTTCAACTTATTATTACAAATAAATATTGATAACAAAACAATTTAAATCTATTTTAATTACAACTAATCAACAATAATTTAAATTATCATAAAAATGAAATTAATACTTAATTAAATAAAATATAAATACCTATAAACTTGATCTCCTATTGATGTAAGCAACGACACAACTTCTCCGTAAAAAAAGCTAACTCAAAAAATTTTATCTCTAAAAATAGAGTTTAGAGAGAGAGGAAGTGAGAAATGAGGGGATGTGAAAGAAAATGGAGGGGCATATATATAGGTTAGATTAGTTGTGACAAGACTATTTGTGACGAGATTACCATTTCAAAAGGTTCTTTTTACGATGGGTCCCGTCGCAAATACATTTGCCCGCATTAATTTCTTTCAGTGGTTAAAAGGGTATTTGCGACGGGCCCGGTCGCAAAAAGTGACCTGCCGACACACCATTGGAGATGGGACAACATCTCGTCGCAAAAACCCATTTACTGCTGCTAGTATTTTCAATGGGACCCGTCACAAATGCCCTCTGACCGATACATTATTTTCGATGGGGGGATCCCCCCATCGCAAATAACATTTCCACGCTTTGGCGTGCAAACCGCGTCAAACCACAGATTAATTTTTGTGACGGGACCGCAAATCCCATCACAAGTAACTTTTTATTTGCGACGGGACGAAAACCCCGTTGAAAATAACCTCTGGGAAAGACTATTTGAGACAGAAGTTAATCTCATCGCAAATAGCCCGTCTTAAAATCCTATTTTCCCCATAGTGTATTGTTATAGGAAAATTTTACCAATGGTAAATAATGATCCCACATTCCATGAATGTCAAGTGAGAAAGGTCTCGACATGTCTTCTAATGATTGAATAGTCTGTTCAGATTGTCCATCAATTTGAGGGTGGTAGGTAGTGCCCAATGGAAGTTCAGTATTCCGGGATTTCTAAAGACATTCTATAATCTTGATGTAAAACAGTGATCACGATCAGATACAGTTGATATGGCTACACCATGAAGTCTTACAATTTCATTAATATATAGTTTTGCTAAATGTAAAAGTTGTAAATATTCACTTATTGTATAAAATTAACTAAATTGTTCTGACGATCAACAATTACCCATATTTCATTATTCTTTCTAGGTTTCTTTGGTAGCCCTAAGACAAATTCTATCGTAATATCTTCCCATTTCTACTCAGGTATGGGAACAGGTAGCATGACTCCTCTAGGATGTTGTCTTCCAGCCTTAACCTATTGACAAACCATACATTATGACACGAATTCTGAAATCTCTCTCTTCATGTTCTCCCACAAAAAATGTTCCATAAAATCTCAATAAATCTTACTGCTACCAGAAGGTATAGTGAAATTTCAGCTATGAGCGTCATCCATCAATTCCCTTTTAGATCAGGTATATCAAGAACACAAGCCACTTTCCAAAATTTCAGAATTCCATCTTCATATATGAATTCAATCAATCTCCCATCATTCATAGCTTTAATTTTTATTGGTGCTCTTCATCATCAATCTGATAATATTTTATCCTTTAATTTAATGACGGTTTGGCAACCATTTGAAAAAGTATTGACGTTTCACCTTCCATAATTATTCCTGTATCCATCATTACTAGATCCAAGAACATTAAATCCCTTTAAAATTTCATATCGTTCAGAACTCCATGATCCTTTCTATTCAAAGAATCTACCAACTTATATTCCATCCAATGGTGGTAGTTTATTGTGCAATCATAATCCTTGAGTAGTTCAAGCCATCACGTTTGCCTCAAGTTGAGTTCTTTCTGTGAGAAAATATACTTCAAACTCTTGTGATCAATATATCTCACATTTTCACCATAGAGATAGGGTCCCCATATCATCAGATCAAATATTATAACTTCTAACTCAAGATCAAGAGTCAGATCATTTTTTTCATCATTTTTCAAATTCCATGATGCATATGCAATAACTATATCATTCTGCACCATGCCTAGATTACTTTGTAATGTTAGCCTCATAATTTGTGACATTCTCATCCCCCTTTTTCTTCAAACTCAGAAATTGTCGTTCCATATCTTCTTGATGTTCATGAGGAAATTATTTGTCTAAGAAAAGTTTTTTAAACACCCTCAAATCAATATTTGATAATTCTCCATCCTCTTTTATATTTGTAATTAATCACCACCACTGATATGAATCACCTAAGAGCTGATAAACATCCATTTCAACCTTCTCCCTTTCGCTACTCCCCACGGTATGAAAAATTTTCTCTACGAAACTTCCCTATTCTTCAACTACAAATGGATTTTTTGTCCCATTGAATGTAGGTGTTTGTTTCTTCGTGAAACGATCTAACATAGATCCAACGCGTTTTGGATCAGGGTGATCTATATCGGTAAGGTTATTATTCATAACCTGAGTGAGTTTTCCTTGTAATCTTATAAGCTATTCTGCACCAATTACATCACCAACACCACAATAATTAACTTGAATATAATGGGAATCACTACTTAGAATACATTTGTTGATTTAATTTCCATTCAATCCATTAGGTGCCATTTACAAACAATGGAATACTCTAGATTATTTTATGAATCACAGTTCATAATTCCAATCTTATATGACACTTAACATAAATTGAACAGTTTATGCATATAATCTATAATCATAAAAAAAAATTGGTTTGAGAATGTATTGACTCATAAATTCATCATCATATTTTGTAATGAAAATGTGAATTATCCTAAACATATCCCCTATGAGTGTCAAACCAAGTGCGCAGTAAGTCCCATTGTCGTGTACATGATACCCTGAGTCAAGCCCGAAACTCCTTTTCAGAGTTTTCACTCCTAAGTACATCTATACCAGAACCATGCCCACTTGTAGTATGCAGATAAGGATTTATTTCTTAGAAATCCAACAGAATATCTATATCACCAAAATTTTTGGTTGTTATTCTATATTAATCCTCAATGTCTATCTTAGGGTAATTTTATAAAATTGTATTTTTTTTCTGAATCTAGTTTACACATTTTTTTACTAAACGCCCTCTTATATGAACTATAATTCCCCAACCCCAGTTACCCATAGTCAGTTCATTATTATATAACATTGGCATGATCAAATGAGACCAACTCCCGAATGACTGATCATTTTAGTAGCGTTGGAAGTACTAGATACATTCAAAAGTTTTAAATTACACTAATAAATGAAAAGAAACATTCTGTCTACTTTAACGCACTCATATCCCCTAGCCTATCCCTGTAGGTTATTCATAATATATTTCTTCAAATCTTGTAAAAAATTATACATAAGAAAGGGTTGATCTTATGTTCTCATTAAGGACAATAAAATAGTATAAACTATCATAAATAAGAATAAATATTTAAGCCAATGTATAAGACTGAAACAGAAGAATTATAAACATAAAATTCATCAAATTATGGAAATGATAAATCAAATAATTCAATTTACTTTTTGACATGGATATTCTACTAAAAAAATAATCACAGGTAATATCAATATCTAATCTCACAATGATTGAATACATATAGCTGGACATCATAACCACCTCGTCAAGGCATCATGACAAGATTATAAATAATAATATTATCAAGGCTTTATGTCAAGACACAAGTTTGTCTCAAGAAACCAACCGATGCTTCAAGGGGATATAGCAGGCCATGCATGTCAGTTACTACGTCCATTGCATTCCACATAGGAAAAGGATGAAACATAACATAAAAATTCGTATTAAACTAACATAAAAAATTATAATACCTTAACCATAAATTATGAATGACTTAAAAATAACACATCCAAATTCAAACATATTAAAAACTATCAATTTAATATGGAATATTGAATCATTATAAATCAACTTAAATTAAAAATAAAATCCAACAATAGATGTCGACATATATGAAATCAATCCAAAAACTATATATGAGAAATATCTCTTTCTACATTGAAATCGTTTAAAAGATGCATAATTATAAACGAAAACATTAATTTGGAAAATATTCATATAATATTGTAAGGGAAGCATAGAAGGTGATTTAATGGCGGAAAATAACTTCACCCATCATATAAGTTGAAAAACATTCATTCCTTAATATGTCAAAAAGGTAATACAGTAACTTGTTTGGAAAATGATAGAAATATTCATTTCAAAACATTTTATAAAAATTAAAACAAGGGTATAAATGAATTTATCTCAAATTACAGATAATAGTAAAACTGTTTTGAAATACATTTTTATGAAACATAGGTGTGGTTAATAATGAAGTCTAACTAGATTCTTACGTATAAAGAACCTCAGATAATAATGAAATTGTGAATTTAAACATTACCATGTACTTTTACATAGTATAGGGTATGTAAACATCCTTTATAAAAGTTAAATCATTTTTATTAAATTATTCAAGAACCACATACAATATGATATCATATATCATCCCCTAATATTGTTTGGTCAATAATATTGCAATAGTATCATTGTTTCTGTGTTAATTGATTCGTTTTACCTTACATGTTTTGTTATATAAGTCATTTTTTATGGATAAGATGTATTTGATTCATATACAGAATTATATTATGTTCATACACATTATTTTTCAATAGTCAAATGAAAATTCTTTTTGAATGGTTATGATGGGGAATTAAATCTCATAGTGTCGTGGAGACGGTTAGCCAGATGTACAACGAGTGACAATATCATTCTATTGATGGTGAAATAATTTGTAATTGGGTGGTATAATATATATACAGAATCATTAACATCTTACAATTATTATTTACATTAATTAAATAACATTATTATTCCCATCCAAATAATTAAGTGTTGAATAACAAACTACAACATGACGTTGAGATAGTAAGCAGTATGAATGCAGGTGTAGTGCCTTTGTCATTAATAGGATGTATAGAATAATGAATATGGTTGTACCATATTTATAATAATTTCATATTATGTAGAAGGTACTGGATTTATTATTTTATTTTGAAACAAAAAAGATTTGTGGAAGTGGAAGAAGAAAAAAACATTGAATGATTTGATAAAATAATTACCTATTCTTCTGGTGCATCGATTTGATTTGAAGAAAAGGGATCCATAGGTTAGATTTATTATCAAAGTAATTCTTCTAGAATGTTTTGGGGTAGTTGAAAGAGGATTTGGGATGGGGTTGGAATATCCAAATGGATTTGGATGTGTGAATTAATGATAAGGGTAAGTACACTTTTATAAGAGAGGTGAGGGGAACTTTAGGAAAAGCTTGAAATATTATTTTATTATAAAATTATTTTAGTTTTATAATAGCTCCAAATGGATTTAGTAAGAGGATAAGGTGGTAATGGGTCTAAATCCTTCCAACCAATAGGTTTTATACAACTTTAGATCACCATATTTACCTTATCTTATAAATTTAACTCTTAGTTGAATAGTTTATCTTTTACCATGTCTTTATATATTTTTATACTACATGGTTAATATAGTGACTCTAAAATTCCTTGAGAATATAAATATTTTCATTATTGAAATATCTCAAATTATATAAGTACATTTTATGAATATTTTATTTTTGGAAATATTATATCATTTAATAATATAGTATTTGTTTCAAAAACTCATTTCTGTCAATTTTGACACTATTTAGTATTTTGTTAATGTGAAAGTCAAAAAAAATTTATTACTTAGAAAAAACTACACTGAATCAAACCTAACATGTCATAATCATCTTGAATTTTTTTTATGGCCCAAAAAGATTGAATTTACATTTTTTTAAAAAATTATAATATCAATTATTTTATTCATTCATTAATATAGTAATTATTGCCTTATCAGTGTATCATAAATAAATATAATTATATAATGTCTAAAAATTATAAATAAAATAATATGATGCAATTAATCATTTTAAATTTATTATGAATTTTTTTAGTCTAATTTTTCTTATGGATAACCCTATATTAAAAAAATTTTAGTAATTAAATTATGAATTTAACACTTTTTACTATTATTTAAATAAAATATAAAAAATATATTAATCTTACCCAAATGGATCAAAAAGGATCTTATTTTTTTTCTTAAGATTGATTTTTGTCGAAAATAAATTATCCAATATAATTAGCACATGTTTTGGGATAATTTTATGTTATTATATTATTATTTATACCTTTAATTTCCATATTTACTTTTAACTATTGTAAATAAAATTCAAAAGATACGATTCACAAGAAATTATTTTCATCCCATTGAACAAAATTTTACATACTGATGATAACAATGTCATTTGGATTTTTGAAATTCAATTCACAGATGTAAAGACCCGTAAAATTCAATGGAAACTTTTTTCTTAATTTTCTTTGGAATTTTACAAGAACGCGGTTTCTGACGACACCTGATTCCGAGGGCCAGAGTGCCCGGAATCAATTTCCAAAGTTTGGCTCGGGTACGTTCAGTGAACGAACGAGCGGAAATTTCTAACTTTTGATCCGGTGCTCGAAATTGATATCTGTGGGCACCGATGAACTCGCATCGCCGATATTCGCTTAAGGAGACCTTTTCCGAGGTTGCGTTTTAGGCGGGACGAAAGTTAGTTTTGGGAGAATTATAAGAAGTTAAATAAAAATGTGGAAACACTTTTTATTTTTATCTGGTTGGTTAACTTCTCTCAAAGGAAGTTAGGGGTGGGACCCACACCCACTTAACCTACCTTGAGAGGATTATGTGTGGTGGGGCCCACATGAACCCTAAATTTTCATCTTCTCTCAAAACTCCCTTTAACCCCTCTTTAAATGACATGACAACTTGTTATTTATTTTGGAGTTATTTTATTTGAATTTCAATCATTTGAAATTAAATTTGTTAAGTGTGTGAATAAAAAAAGACACTAGCTTATTTTATTTTGTTAGATTTCTCTAGCCTTCTTGAGAGAATTTGGGTTCTCCTTCTTCTTCTTCAACTTTGACGAAGAACGCGAAGAAACTTCGACCTCCGATGAAGAACACCGCTCCTCTCTTCTTCGTAGCCGGTTGTCTCTGAAGATCGACGACGTCTTCCGTGTCAACGAAAGGGAACACCGCTTCCTCCTCGGACTTCCTTCGTCGGCTTACGAAGATTCTCCAACGACGTACCTCTTCGGACGTACCGCTTCGTCAGCGGAATTGACGAACGATTACCGCGATGCCGACCTCCGCGACGCTTGTCTTCCGCGGGTCGTTGACGATCATCATTCTTGAACCGAGGTAGGGGTTGTTGTTGATTATTTATTTATTCTCATTCTTGGTTCTAGCATGACAAACGTGAGGATAATTATTTATGTGTTATCGTCTAACGAGAGGGGGGGGGGGGTCGGACCGCAAAAACACGGCCGAATTCCACCTCCTTTGTTCTTGATTAATATTATTTTTCTTGTGAATGAATGAGATGGTGTGGTGCCGTCGCACCACGTGGGGAATCGCACGGCTATAGTTGCGTGGCACCGTCGCACCGCACCGCAGATGTTTATCAAGAACACGCCGCTGTCGCGCCGCGTCGAAGGGAACCGAAGGCGACGCGGACGGAGCGGGGCCACGGCGGAGGGGCGCGGTGTCGTCGCACCGCGCCGGACGACGAACACCGTGGACGATTTCGGGCCGCGGCGAAACGGGAAGACCGGAAGCTAGCCGGGCCGCTGGTGTCAGAAGCCGGAAGGGGACCGGCCTTGCCAGTCCCGTTGAGGAAAGACCGGCCGGCCATGTCGGGCCGGCCGGAAGAGAGGTGCCGGGGGAATTAATTCCCCAGGCTGGCCACAAGAAGGCCCCCCACATGAGGGGGGGGGGGGGGTTCACAAAGGGGGGGCAGTGCCCCCCCCCCCCCCCGTTTTTCCAAATGGCAGGCCCCCTCAAGGGGGGGCCAGTTTTCTTCAAAAGGCGCGGGTTAAGCCGCGCCGCCAGCCAGCAGAAGCGGGGGCCTTGCCCCCCGCGCGTGGCACCGTGTTGCGCCAGGCCGGGCCGCGCCGCCGCGCCGGACCGCCGCCGGTCGGGCCGGGTCGGACCCGGGTCGGGTCGACCTGGTTCGGGCCGACCCGGTTTGGGCTGACCCGGGGGGGGGGGTGTCGGGCCGTGTCGCCCCGGACCCGGACCCCCCGTTTTCGAGATGACTTCGGTCTTTTGGCCATATCTTGAGCCACAGACCTCCGATTGACGAACCGTCAGCTGAAATGTGATCCTTGGATCGAGACGGTCGATTCAGTATATCGCACTCAAAGTTTCAGAATACATTGAGTTTGGCCGGATTGGTTCGTTCACAAAACTAACCGGGCCTTCGAAGCAGAAACGCTAATATCTTGAGCTACGGACGTCTGATTGACGTGCCGTCAGCTTTGTTGTGTTCCTCTTAGTGAGACAGTTCTTTTGGCATACTCCGTCCGAGGTTTGGATGCAGGTGGAGTACGGTCGGGTTGGTTTTTCCTTAAAAACCAACCGGGCCCCTGGAACGAAAAAGCCAATAACTCTCAGACAGGGCGTCCGATCGACGCGCCGTCTGTTTCGTTGAGTTCCTGTTGACGATACGGAAATTTTGGATACATCAACTCTGGACTTTGTGACAGTTGATGTATCAGCCTCTCGGCTCGTGGAGCGGACCCTCCTGAACGAGCTTGCTGTGTGCGGGAACCCTAGTGCTGGCTGCGACTGTGACTGATACTACTACTGCTGCTACTACTGTGACTGCGACGAAGAATGTACAGAGATCCTGTGTGGATTCGACGACGACTACAACACTCAGCGATCCTACGTGGATTAGTGCTACAGGTCCTGTATGGGCCCGATCCTGTGTGGGTCTTTGCGCTCAGCGTTCCTGTGTGAACCAGCGCCTACAGGTCCTGTGTGGGCCCGGTCTTGTGTGGGTCTTTGCGGGGGTTAGTTACCTATCGATCCTTCATGGGTCCGACGACTTAGATGAATCAGAGATCATCTTTATCGTCCTCGAAAAAGTATACATGTGTGAGCTGAATCCTGTTACTTTCCTGTGTGAATTGTGTTGTACTATCCTGTGTGGATTTCGTTTTGCTTTCCTGTGTGGAATACGTATACTTTCCTGTGTGGACTGAGTTGTACTCGGGCTCGGAGGTTGGAGCGTATTGGAATTGATGACTTAGGTATATGTATGGCCATATACCTAAGCAGTGTCGTTTGTTACTTCGTGATTGTATCTTCCTTTGAGGTTTATCCTTTGTGGATTTTGGGAGACCTTCAGGGGTCTCGGGGTCCCTACTGAGTAGCTTATACTCACCCCTGCACGGGCTTTGCCCGCGCTACGTTGTGTTGGTTGCAGAAGACGGACAGCGTTGATCTTGGCTGAGGCTTGCAGAGCAAGACGGTACCTGGAGGTGGACCACTGGGCGGGACGTACTCGGAGCGGACGGTGGGACCCGTGGAGCAGTGGATCTATCTGTACCCACCCTTCAGGTGGGATCTCCAGTGGACAACTCGGTGTAGCAGCCTTATCTTTACTGTTGCTATTTTCCCATTCGACTTGTACTTTACTTTCAGTTTGGGTTTGTATACTGGCCCATTTACTTTTCCGCACTTTCAGTTGTACTCTGTTTTTACTTACTGTTTACTTTCCGCTTTCTTACTCTGTGGTGTTTGTTTACTTTACAAAGGCAATGCCTTCCCTTTTTAACGGGATTTATGCCTTGGTCCTAGTCGCCAGCCCCTGGCCTATGGAAGGCGGGCTTGGGGTAGTCACGGCACGGGCCCCGAGGGCGGGTCGTGACAAATTGGTATCAGAGGAGTTCGGTTCTACCGCGAACGCTGATCTTTTCTATGTGAAGCAATAATGTTTAGCATATTGAGTGTGGTTATCAGTCTCGGGAGTCCAGTGTTGGTGCGGCGGCCGACGTATCCGTACATCAGGACCCTGACTTCTGATTTCCGACTTAATGCACGAAAACATTGATTTCATGTGTGTTAGAATGTTTTCTTTGTGATTACTTTATATCAGCTCACCAGGTATACTGTTCTGACCGTGGCGCACCTGTTTCCTTTTCAGGATGGCCGCACGACGGCAGCCAGCTAGGGTTCCGAGAGTCGAGTGTGACGACAGCCCACCGAGTGACGAGGCCTCGGTGCAGGGCCCTTTGTCAGCAGTGGCACCGGTGGTAGCTCTACCCGTCGAGCCACCGATACTTCCAGCACTAGCCGCTGACGATGCACGTCACCTCAGCGCACTGCATGAGTTTCAGCGCAAGCGACCACCCAGGCAGCCGAGGACTAGCTGGAGGCAGTGGTACATGTGTTTAGGGTAGTGAGGACACCAGTAGACCTCATGGTGATCCTCGCTGTGAGCCTACTACACGCAGCAGCAGGACGATGGTGGAGCTTGATGCTCCAGGTGCACGTTGAGGCATCTCTTCTATGGACGGACTTTGAGAGCCTTTTCCGCTCGGAGTTCGTCCCAGCCACCCTTCGTGCGGTGCGTATCCAGGAGCTTCTTCAGCTGCGGCAGGGTAGCATGACGGTCGCTCAGTACTCGGCGAGATTTACCGATCTCTCGCGCTACTCGACTGACATGGTACGGGACCCATTCATCCAGGCCCGGACCTTCGAGCAGGGTTTGAGACACGAGATCAGGGCATCACTGATCTCCCTCTGCATACCAACTCAGACAGGAGTACTGGAGCGGGCCCTTTTGATCGAGAGCTTCCTTGCTGAGTCTACACCAGCACCGAGACCCACCGCAGGGAGGCACGTGGCAGAGTCATCTGCAGCAGGCAGTAGACGGATGACTCAGGGGTCCAGGCAGGTTAGACCTTCGGGAGGACGACCTCAGGACACTGGCACAGCAGTGCGGGGCACACAGCGAGGAGCCAGTCCTTCGAGAGGCAGGCAGTGCTACTCATGCAGCGGGCATGGCCACATGGCTCGTGACTGCCCGACCCGCCGTGCCGAGGAACAACAGACAATTGAGGGACCACCGAGGCAGAGGCAGAGGGTCGACCGTGGCGGTCCGCAGGGAGGAGGCAGACGAGGTAAAGGAGCTGGACAAGCAGTAGGTGGTGGGCGACGCTTTGAGGCTCCGCCACCACCACCACCAGGAGGTCCACCCCGACCACAGGGAGCTGGCGGGCAGAGACAGGCACATCTCCAGGCAGTAGAGGCCTACGACCATGGCGCACCCGAGATGATTCGAGGTACTATCTGTGTCTATTACACCCTTGTTGCAGTTCTTATAGACACAGGAGCGAGTCACTCTTTCATA
Organism: Viscum album; assembly: GCA_963277665.1. Lineage (NCBI taxonomy): Eukaryota > Viridiplantae > Streptophyta > Magnoliopsida > Santalales > Viscaceae > Viscum > Viscum album. The sequence goes on from OY728131.1 coordinate 1,012,470,323, forward strand.
GCAGCTGCCCTTGTTCGGAGCTCGGAGATTCCGACAGAGCCGTTGGCTCGATCCTTACAGCTAGAGACTCCTACGGGAGAAGACTCGACGATTACGCACTGGTGCCGGCAGTGTGAGCTTACTCTAGGAGGCAAGAGCTTCGGCTAGGATCTTTTTGTAGCAGCGTCGAGGCCTTACGACGTCATCTTGGGCATGGATTGGCTTTCTACGGTCCATTCACATATTGACTGTTTTAGGCGCAAGGTGCGATGTGTACGCACCGACGGAAGCAGGTTCACCTTCACCGGCGAGAAGGGAGCCTTCGCAGCACATTATGGACTTCCGCGGAGGAGAGGACAGCCCATTACTCATCAGTTGGCTAGCCTCATCCTTGGAGCAGTTGACGTGCAGAGTCCTGGATTTCCTGCAATGGTGGATCAGTTTGCGGATGTATTTCCCAACGACGTTCCAGGGCTACCTCCTTGCAGAGAGGTAGAATTTTATATTGACTTGTACCCCGGTACAGCCCCGATATCCACTCCAGCATATCGGATGGCCCCCACCGAGATTTGAGATCTACGAGTATAGTTGGAGGACTTGCAGGGCAAGGGGTTCATCCGACCCAGTGTTTCACCCTGGGCTTCCCCGATATTGTTCGCCAATAAGGCGGACGGAAGCTTGCGACTTTGTGTTGACTATCGTCGCCTGAACCAGGTGACTGTGAGGAACAAGTATCCACTACCGAGGATTGATGACCTCTTTGATCAGCTCAAGGGAGCACGGTGGTTCTCGAAGATAGACCTCAGGTCAGGCTATCATCAGCTCAGAGTCAGAGACGAGGACGTGCAGAAGGCGGCCTTCAGATGTCGGTATGGCCACTATGAGTTCTTGGTTATGCCTTTCGGTGTAACCAATACTCCAGCAGTGTTCATGGACCTCATGAACAGGATCTTTCATCCATACCTTGATCGGTTTGTCGTGGTCTTCATCGACGACATACTGATTTACTCTACGACCGAGGAGGAGCACGCATATCACTTGCGAGTTGTACTAGACACACTCCGAGAGCACCAGCTTTGTGGTAAGCTCTTGAAGTGCCAGTTCTGGATACTTGAGGTCCACTTCTTGGGACACGTTATCTCTGAGGCGGGAGTTGCAGTGGATACTGCGAAGATCGAGGCCGTGTTAACATGGGAGCCACCCAGGAGCGTGACTGAGGTTCAGAGTTTCTTGGGACTAGCTGGATACTATCGGAGATTTGTGCCGGACTTATCTAGAGTTGAGACACCACTCACAGCTTTGACGAAGAAGGGGAAACCCTTCGTGTGGTCAGACAGATGTCAGCAGAGCTTCCAGTAGCTGAGACAGAGATTGACTAGCGCACCTATCTTGAGGTTGCCTGAGGAGGGAGTAGGGTACGTAGTCTACTGCGATGCATCAGGGACCGGACTCGGATGTGTTCTGATGCAGGAGCGGGCAATGATCGCCTACGGATCACGTCAGTTGAGGTCGCATGAGCAGAACTACGCTACCCATGACCTGGAGTTTGCAGCAGTGGTCTTCGCTCTGAAGACATGGCGACATTATCTGATGGGCGAGCGCTTTACAGTCTTTTCCGATCATCAGAGTCTCAGGTATATCTTCTCGCAGAAGGACTTGAACCTTTGACAGCGGCGATGGCTCGAGTTCCTCCAGGACTATGACTTTGAGATAGTCTATACTCCTGGGAAGGGGAACGTGGTAGCCGATGCCCTCAGCAGGAGGACATGCATTCAGCTACTTGAGGAGGCAACCGAGAAGCTAACCTCTTTGCAGATATCCTTCATGGATAGAGATGGAGCATCCTTCCTTCAGTCTCTCACAGTCACCCCTCCACTACTGCAGCGGGTCAGAGGGGAACAACGTGAGGACGCTGACTGTGAGACACGGCGTGCACATATATCCTCGGGACAGGCACATAATGGTTTCTCCCTTGGAGTAGAGCACGACATCCTTTTCAGAGGACGTACCATGGTTCCAGTCACTTTGCGAGAAGAGGTGTTGAGAGAGTTTCACACTTCTCCTTTGGCGGTACATCCTGGAGTGGCGAAGATGTACCAGGACCTCAGACGACAACACTAGTGGTCGGGCATGAAGAAGTTTGTGGCAGAGTTCGTTTCTCAATGCCTCGCCTGCCAGCAGGTGAAGGCAGAGCATCAGGTACCAGCAGGCTTGGTACAGCCCTTGGAGGTTCCGGAGTGGAAATGGGACTGCATATCTATGGACTTCGTGACTAGACTTCCACGCACTTCCAGAGGTCACGACTCCATCTGGGTTATTGTCGACCGACTCACCAAGTCGGCACACTTCTTACCCTTCAGAGATCAGGGCTCAGTGGAGAGCTTGGGACGTATCTACGTTCCGGAGATTGTGCGGCTCCACGGCGTGCCATCATCTATCGTCTCCGATCGAGATGCTCACTTTACTTCCCGACTTTGGAAGGGGTTACAGGAGGCATTCAGGATGCAGTTACGTCTGAGCACAGCCTTTCACCCTCAGACGGATGGTCAGACGGAGTGGACCATTCAGACTCTCGAGGACATCCTCCGTGCATGTGTCCTCGACTTTGGACGCAGTTGGGAGGACCACCTACCCTTGGTGGAGTTTGTGTACAACAACAGTTACCACTCCACCATCGGGATGGCACCTTACGAGGCGTTGTACGGCCGACCATGTAGATCTCTTTTATACTGGACAGACCCTGGGGAGTCATCACTTGTGGGACCGGAGATGGTCCAGGCCACGACAGAGAAGGTCCAGGTCATCCAGGAGCAGATGAGGACAACTCAGAGCCGGCAGAAGTCATACGCTGACAGGAGGCGGAGGCCACTAGAGTTCGAGGATGGCGACCATGTCTTCTTGCGGGTCTCACCTCAAAGTGGTATACGGAGATTTGGTTGTGGCGGCAAGTTATCTCCGCGCTTCATCGGACCCTTCCAGGTCCTCAGTAGGATTGGTGAGGTGGCTTATCTCCTGGCTCTACCACCTCAGTTGCACCATGTGCACGACGTCTTCCACGTATCTCAGCTGAGGAGATACGTGCATGACCCGACGCACATCATTGACCATGGGGAGTTTGACGTTGGCGATGGGGAGACTTTTACGGAGGTCCCGGTGGAGATAGAGGATCGACAGGAGCGGGTCCTACGTGGGCGATCGATTCCTCTTGTGTGCATCAGATGGCATCACCGGAACCTCCAGGAGAGCACATGGGAGCGGGAGGCTCAGATGCGTGCTCAGTACCCTCATATGTTTCCCTAGTTTTTGATGTATCCTTACGGGGACGTAAAGCCCTGAGGTGGGAGTAATGTAAAGACCCGTAAAATTCAATGGAAAATTTTTCCTTAATTTTCATTGGAATTTTACAAGAACGCGGTTTCTGAAGGCACCTGATTCCGAGGCCCGGAGTGCCCGGAATCAATTTCCGAAGTTTGGCTTGGGTACGTTCAGTGAACGAAGGAGCGGGAATTTCTAACTTTTGATCTGATGCTCAGAATTGAAATATGAGGGCACCGATGAACTCGCAGCGCCGATATTCGCTTAAGCAGACCTTTTCTGTGGTTGTGTTTTAGGCGGGACGAAAGTTAGTTTTGGGAGAATTATAAGAAGTTAAATAAAAATGTGGAAACACTTTTTATTTTTATATTGTTGGTTAAATTCTCTCAAAGGAAGTTAGGGTTGGGACCCACACCCACTTAACCTCCCTTGAGAGGATTAAGTGTGGTGGGGCCCACATGAACCCTAACTTTTCATCTTATCTCAAAAATCTCTTTAACCCCTCTTTAAATGACATGAAAACTTGTTATTTATTTTGGAGTTATTTTATTTTAATTTCAAACCTTTGAAATTCAATTTGTTAAGTGTGTGAATAAAATAAGACTCTAGCTTATTTTATTTGGTTATATTTCTCTAGCCTTCTTGAGAGAATTTGGGTTCTCCTTCTTCTTCTTCAACTTTGACGAAGAACGCGAAGAACCTTCGAGCTCCGACGAAGAATGCCTCTCCTCTCTTCTTCATAGCCGGTTGTCTCCGAAGATCGACGACGTCTTCCGTGTCAACGAAAGGGAACGCTGCTTCCTCCTCGGACTTCCTTCATCGGCTTACGAAGATTCTCTAACGACGTACCTCTTCGGACGTACCTCTTCGTCAACGGAATTGACGAACGATTACCGCGACACCGACCTCCGCGACGCTTGTCTTCCACGGGTCGTTGATGATCATCGTTCTTGAACCGAGGTAGGGGTTGTTGTTGATTATTTATTTATTCTCGTTCTTGGTTCTAGCATGAAAAACGTGAGGATAATTATTTATGTGTTATCGTCTAACGAGAGGGGGGGGGTCGGACCACACAAACACGGCCGAATTCCCCCTCCTTTGTTCTTGATTAATATTATTTTTCTTGTGAATGAACTAGATGGCGTGGTTCCGTCGCACCACGTGGGAATCGCACGACTATAGTTGCGCGGCGCCGTCGCACCGCACCGCGGAAGTTTATCAAGAATGCGACGCTGTCGCGCCGCGTCGAAGGGAACCGAATGCGCCGCGGCTGGAGCGGGGCCACGGCGGAGGGGCACGGTGCCGTCGCACCGCGCCGGATGACGAACACCGCGGCCAGTTCCGGGCCGCGGCGAAACGGGAAGACCGGCGGCTAGCCGGGCCGCCAGTGTCGGAAGCCAGAAGGGGACCGGCCTTGCCGGTCCCGTTGAGGAAGGACCGTCCGGCCATGTCAGGGCAGCCAGAAGAGAGGTGCCGGGGGAATTAATTCCCCTGGCTAGCCACAAGAAGGTCCCCCACATGAGCGGGGGGGGGGGGGGGGGGGGGCGGTTCACAAAGGGGGGGCAGTGCCCCCCCGTTTTTCCAAACGGCAGGCCCCCTAGAGGGGGGGCCAGTTTTTTTCAAAAGGCGCGGCTTAAGCCACGCCGCCAGCCAGCAGAAGCGGGGGCCTTGCCCCCCGCGCGTGGCATCATGCGGCGCCAGGCCGCGCCGCCGCCGGCCGGGCCGCGCCGCCGCGCCGGACTGCCGCCGGCCGGGCCGGGTCGCCCCGGCCCCGGACCCCCGTTTTCGAGACAACTTCGGTCTGTTGGCCATATCTTGAGCCACGGACCTCCTATTGATGAACCGTCAGCGGAAATGCGATCCTTGGATCGGGGCGGTCAATTCAGTATATCGCACTCAATGTTTCGGAATACTTTGAGTTCGGCCGGATTGGTTCGTTCACGAAACCAACCGGGCCTTCGGAGTGGAAACGCTCATATCTTGAGCTAAGTACGTCTGATTGACGTGTCGTCAGCTTTGTTGTGTTCCTCTTAGTGAGACGGTTCTTTTGGCATACTCTGCCCGAGGATTGGACGCAGGTGGAGTACGGTCGGGTTGGTATTGCCTTAAAAACCAACCGGGCCCCTGCGACGAAAAATCAAATAACTCTCAGACCGGGCGTCCGATCGACGCGCCGTCTGTTGCGTTGAGTTCTTGCTGACGATACGGAACTTTTGGATACATCAACTCTGGACATTGTGACAGTTGATGTATCAGCCTCTCGGCTTGTGGAGCGGACCCTCCTGAATGAGCTTGCTGTGTGCGGGAACCCTAGTGCTGGCTGCGACTGTGACTGATACTGCTACTGCTGCTACTATTGTGACTACAACGACGACAGTACAGAGATTCTGTGTGGATTCGACGAAGACTACAACACTCAGCGATCCTATGTGGATCAGTGCTACAGGTCCTGTGTGGGCCCGATCCTGTGTGGGTCTTTGCGCTCAGTGGTCCAGTGTGAACCAGCGCCTACAGGTCCTGTGTGGGCCCGATACTGTGTGGGTCTTTGCAGGGGTTAGTTACCTATCGATCCTTCGTGGGTCCGACGACTTAGATGGATCAGAGATCATCTTTATCGTCCTCGAAGAAGTATACCTGTGTGAGCTGAACCCTGTTACTTTCCTGTGTGGATTGTGTTGTACTATCCTGTGTGGATTTCGTTTTGCTTTCCTATGTGGAATACGTATACTTTCCTGTGTGGACTGAGTTGTACTCGGGCTTGGTGGTTGGAGCGTATTGGAATTGATGACTTAGGTATATGTATGGGCATATACGTTGTGTTGGTTGCAGACGACGGAAAACGTTGATCTTGGCTGAGGCTTACAGAGCAGGACGGTACCTGGAGGTGGACCACTGGGCGGGACGTACTCGGAGCGGACGGTGGGACCCGCAGAGCAGTGGAGCTATCTGTACCCACCCTTCAGGTGGGATCTCCAGTGGACAGCTCGGTGTAGCAGCTTTTACTTTATAGTTGATGTTTTCCCTTTTGAGTTGTACTTTACTTTCAGTTTGGGTTTTTATACTGGCCCATTTAATTTTCCGCACTTTCAGTTGTACTCTGTTTTTACTTAGTGTTTATTTTCCGCTTTCTTACTCTGTGGTGTTTGTTTACTTTACAAAGGCAATGCCTTCCCTTTTTACCGGGATTTACGCCTTGGTGCTAGTCGCCAGCCCCTGGCCTATGGAAGGCGGGCTTGGGGTAGTCACGGCACGAGCCCCGTGGGCGGGTCGTGACAACAGAAGTTGTAAAATTACATTTTATGAAAATTTGCAAATGTGCATAAAAGATGGGTAAAAGACATTAAAAAGTTCAATAAAATTTTATATATCTAATCTTATTATAAAATGAATCCAATTTATTACATTGGATTAATATAAGTATTACATATCTATTTTGACTTTAAAAAAAATAAATTATTTATAATTATTTATATAAAAATTCGGTTTTAAACAATAACGCAGTGATTTTCAACATTCATCAAAAATAGAAAGTTTTCAGAATATACTATATATTAACCCTAAAATAATTTTGATATTCTGAACCAAAAAATGAATTCAATTTTGAAAAATAAAATTTATAAAATTTTAAAATGTGGGTATTACAATTCATAACTGCTATTTAAATGGTTAGTTAGATAGGTCATGGTGTGCTAGAACACAAAGCTACGTAAAATGAAAGTTATTGAATTATTCAAAGAGAAGTGTACCATGAAATCATGGGGTGTTACAATAAAACAAAAAATCCGTTAAATTTTGAGAATTCAATTTAGTTAATTTTGTTCAAATCACACATAAAATTGAAAAATTATTTGTTACTACATTCCAAAAATGAATTGAAGACATTTACCCTTATTTTTTGTGACAATTTTATCCTATTTATTATTCTTTGATAACATGAATATATTTAAGACTAGATTTACATTTAATAATAGAAAATGCTTTATATCATTCTAGGAACATCTCACATTATATTTTCATGACTTTCTTTCAATAATGGTTTCATGTGAACCAATGACCATTTTCCAAAATGTTTTCAATAATTATTTTTTTTCATTATTGAAACCATGGTTATGAAAAATAAAAAAATCACTTTTAATAATCCCATGAAAATAACATGTTATATTAATGTGATGATAACTCATAAATATAACAAATTAATCAATGATATATATTAAAAAAAGGATAATATGATTTTATTTTATTTACATGATCATCCAATGAACATTTATAAAACTAAAAATATAGTTATAATTATTAAAATATATTATGGATAAAAATGATTTGAAAACATTACAAATGTTTTATGTAGACTATTCTAATATTTTAACAAATGAATTGATGACCATTTAACTGATTTTTTGAAATAATACATGCCCATTTTAAATTTGATATCATAAAAGACATGTTTTCAGAAAATAAAATAGATTTAGTTTTAAAAATATACTTTAAATAATCATAATATCTATATTTTAAGGTGTAAAGCTAGTTTCTATGCATGGTAACCATATTTGGTGTAGTGTAAGTGAGATCAGTCGGATTGATCATACATAAATCATGGATGGGTAATTCCTATAACTATAAGATCAAAGATGAATAATTCTTAGGAGATGGAGGAAGATTTGGTCAATGGATGAATATAGTTTATTGATGGTGTTCTAGATTCTATAATATCAATAAAAAATTTGGTACAACCAATTGATTCATTGAAAAGTGATGAACGAATATTTAGAGAATATTTTTACTAAATGTTTAATGATAATTAACTAGAGGTTAATAGGATTCCCTATAAATAAGTGCTTCCCAAGGGGATGGTAAAATTAGTAAAAACATGTAATTATTTATTTGATTAGTGGTTGGTGATATCACTTGCTTTTCAATAATTTATTTCTCATATGTCTTCTTATAGATTACAATGTTTCTCTATGGTTGTAGGGTATATCCCAAACTACATAAAATTTATTGTCTACTGATTGTGTGAGATCGTTGATTGTATATATTTATAAATTATTAATTTATTTGATTCATATCATAGTGAAGGGATTATAAAACAGTTACTTTATTATCAGGTATTTGAATATATCAGGACTTTATTTCTCAGTTTATGTCTATATGATGGATCTGTGTTGTGAGTAAAACATGTGTCCAAAAAACATAGTAATTATTATTATCCGGGTAATGATTTCTAGTAAATTTTTCTTATTTTAAATATTATTTTTTTCTATTAATGTTTATAAATATTGTTTTAGGAATTGTATTATGTAAATGAAAATATAAATTGTTTTCATGGGGTATATTTTGTTTCTTAGAAGATGAAAATAGGTGATTATTCGTATTAAAAAATCATACTATACTGTTAAATACTATAAACATAGGGATGATGGATAAATGTGCATGGGAGAAACATTATTGAATGTCACACATATTTGTATATACGAAATTATCCACAGATATTTCATTCAACGTCCATGAGTTGATAACTATTACTAATTTAAAGCCTACACTCAGAATGATTCTTGATAACTTTATTCCAATAAACCAGGTTCTTATGATATATAGACTTTTGAGTCTAAATTATACTAAATGAAAATTAGTATATAGGATGAATAAAAAATTATGTATTTGAATGGTTTGGTAAGTATTATAATATCAATTTTTATTATTTAGATACTATTAGAAAAGTGATGATAATGTTTCATCAATGAACATAAACTTTTTCAAGTTATAAGTGGTCTTATATATATATTGATATTTATAAAGAATATGATTTTAGTATGTTTTATACATGATGTATAAAATTTATCTAGTGTATACTGTTTGATCCATTGAATATTTCTATATATATGTATATTTTTCCTCAGATGCAGTACAATGTTTAATTGTTATAGGACCCCTTAATTCATATATTATAAATATTAATGACTTTTAAAGCACATTCATGAATCCTTTTTGAAGAAATGGTTTTTTTATTGAACAGAAAATAAAATATATAACATGAGGCTGTAGTTGTCTTCATAAAACTTTTTTAACCATAGGCATGACATAACAATGGTAGAAAATTTGATTTTGGTGGAATGATACTATTGGAAGTAAATTATGTGTAATATCCTGAACCTTCTGAACCATTACATTGAAATAAATATGATAATTGAGGTGTCCAAAAGAAGTTCGATGTGTTTTTAAGACATGCCAATCATTTTCAATTGTACGTATTTCCAATAGTTTTCCATTTTTCTAGAATTTTTCAATCATTAGGTAATTTCAAACAGTTAGTGATTTCCAATGTTATGGTGTTCCAATAGTTTTCCATTTTATATAAAATCCCAAAATTTAAATTTTGAAATCATTCGTTGAATTTCTTTTGTTTAATGCCTTAATTAAGGGGTTTTAAATCCATATTCAAGGTGAGGATTCATATCATTGGTTTCTAAAGTGTGAATATACGTTTAAAATGAATAAACCATGTGAATTTATTAGGATCCACCTTTAATGGACTATCAAAACCATTTCAAATCAAACTAGTTTTGGATATAATATTTATAAATTAAATATCATTCCTTTTTTCCTCTAATTAATTATTTTGGGAGAGGTGGTTCCAATTTGTTCTTCCCTGGGAGTTATAGTACTGGTTTCTGTATTTGGTTTGAGTTTCCCATAAATGAAATTCCATACTTTATGTGTGACACCAGGTTTTGTGAAGTGACTCTTGGAAATGCTTCATTCTTCCATATAGGGATTCATTCATTTATAAATTTGTGTATCATGGATGATGAAATTATTAATGTTATATTTTTTGAAAATTGTTGTATTGGAATTATTAATGATAATGTATTTGTTTATATTGAATAATAAGGGTAAGGAGAATGTGATGTATGATCTTATTTATTTTATTGATTTCATTTAATTTGATTTTATATTATTACTGTATGTGCATAATTCCTTGATTAAAATTTTGTATGCTGGTGGATTGATTATATAACAGTGAAATTCATTTGAAACATAATTTTATTTTGTTTTATATCATCATAAATAATTAGATAATCGTTTATATTTGGTTAATGGAATGGATTTCCCATGATCTAATGAATTGTGTGATAACACACATAACTAAGGAAGTGATATTGAATAAAAAATCCTTGGATAAATCTAAAAAAACTGTTGGGTTATGGTTTGTTATGCAATTTGTGTGTGGGATTTGTATGAGATATGTTTTATAAGATGGGATAAAATGGTTGTTATAGTGTTGTGGGGTAGCAAGGCTGCGATAGGGGTTTTGATGTGGTTATTTAGTGGGGCTCTGATGGAAGGTGATACTAGATGAGGCTGTTGGGATATTATATTTTTCTTCTTCTCATTTTTGTATGGTTTTATATTCCCAGTTAGTAATGGATGGTGAAATTTATTATAATAATTTTCAGTCTTAATGAAATAATATTATAGACGGAAATGCTACCAAAACATGTGATTTTTATATCTTCAGTGCTAGTCGCCAACATGGGCCTACTAAAGATGGGACTATGGGTTCATTACCTCTCTCCCCTCATTGAAATATCTTCGGTGAGAGGGGGTCATGAAAGAGTGGAATCCAGGAATATGATTAGGATATAAGGTGGAGTATTAAGTTACACATAGTGAAGAATGAATGTGTGGTTATAGAAGTAGATCGAGTTGACCTTGGTGCATTATAGAGGACAGAGGGACCACCAAGGACATGGTATTTTTAGCCACTGTGATATAATGCACAGACTCTAAGATTATTGAATAACTAAGTGAGATGGAACTTCTTTTAGGTTAGAGACCTAGTAGAGGTACATGCATCATGATGACTTGTGTTCTGGTTTTACTTTGGTTGTTTTTGAATTTTAATATGGATTAAGGTTAATTAAAATATATCATAATAAATATTCATACAATAAATATTATAAAAACAATTTTTCCCTATCATCAGTGGAACTTGGTCATCATTCACATGTGGCTCTGGCAGTGGAGTGTTCAACAGGATGACCCAATTGAACACCGGAGTGTTGATCTAGTCGTAGATGTCGATCAACGGAAGAGGATGTTGAAATATTTTTAGAAGAAGGATTTTGGAATATATGATTTGGTCATTTCTGATGTGGTGATATAGGGATGGCTATAGGAGCTAGAGAAATCATTCATTATGATATGGGATCTGAAAAATTATCAAGTTCTCATGGAACATAGTCATATTAGATGATCTGTACATTTGTGGTGGAAAATGTAGCATGGTTAGAGGAAGGAGAAAGATTTATCATTTGTCAGAAGCTAGATGGAGATCTATGTAGAGTTTATTTTATCAACCATGAAGGTTGTTAAGCGGAAGGTTATAATATCCCTTTAGTAGTGAATAATGACTGTGTGGGATCTTGAGATCATGTTCATGGACCTTCTTCTCTTTTCCCTATATATTTTTCCTTGATTGGAGTCCTATGGGTGGTGTCTTGAAGAGGAACTACATTATTTGATCTGGTATGGAATTACCCATTTTAAATTGATGACATATGTAGAGATTCAAAATAAGGTAGATGAGATTGAGAAAATTCACTAGTGAGGAGTCATATTGTGATAGGCGTACGATCAGGGTTCATCAAGGTGTTGATTTGTGTTTGGTAGATCTCAGGTGCAGTGGACTTTGAGTTTTTTACTATATAAGATTCGGTCATTGAAGCCTCAGTTCTATCCACATTAGGATAGTTACATTTTTAATCAGCCCAATAGCTTTGGACCGGTGTATTTCATCTATGGGGTGTATGGACATCTTCATGATCAGTTCCCAGTGGTTACTCAAGACCGGCATGTTAGAGGTGGTCAGGTTTACTGTTCTCAATAGGAATTATTACTAATGATTCCATTACACATGTTGGGGATGTAGGACTATGACCTTGAAAGATCATATGGGATGATAGAGGTCGAACTTAGGATGTATCTCATCATCAAGGACCATGACCTCAGCTTGGTCATGGTGGTGGCCGTCAACAAGGGGTATAGGATTTGTGTGAGGAATGTTTTAGGAAGTGGGGGAAAATCATCTGAGGGGATAGATATTGTTCTAGGTACACTCACTTTATCACATACCTTATTTATTCATTGTTTGATTTAGGGGCTTCAAACTCCCTTTTTTCACCCTATATAGTCCATGATCTAATACTAGACTTAGAGAGGCCACCCGTTCCCCTGGTATTGACTACACTAGTTGGATACCAAACCAGATTTTTTGATGTGTGTTAGGTACGTTCACTGCTGATAATGAAACCTCAGTAGTGTGTAAGTTTTATTTTACTTGAAATGTAGATATATTATTTCATCATCAATATTGACAAGTTTTATTGTTTGCAATCTGTTATAGAATGCTTCTGGAGGAGGGTTGTGGAATCATATATAAATGTTTGGAATGTGGTTTTCTTTGACAAGAGGGGATTCCAAGTGGTTATTCTGCCTCTGAAACCCCTTTACACATTTCTGGGTGATTTTTATATGGAATTAGTAGACATAAGTAAAGAGGAGGCCCCAAGGTTGTTAGGGAATTCATTGATGTTTTCCCCGAAGATGTTGTTACATTTTCCCCTTGATGAAACATTGAGTTTGTGATATATATGTATCATGTCACTTCTACAATTTCTAAGGATGCATGTCAGATGAATCCTTTGGTGTTTTATAAGTTTAGAAATCAAATAGATGACTTGATGTAGAGGGGTTTCATTTGACCTAGTGTTTCCATATGGGGTGACTATGTGTTATTCACTAAGAAGGCTGATGATATAGTAAGTTTGTGTATAGAATACAAGTGGTTGATCCAAGTGATGATTAAGAATAAATATCCTATTCCAATGATCTATATTCTTTTGGACCAGTTGAGGGGTTCTAGATTGTTCTCAAATATAGATATACAGTCAGGATATTACTAGTTAAGGTTGAATGATGGAGATATCCAGAAAAACATCCATAGATATAGGTATGGACACTTTCAATTCATAGTAATTAATTTCAGTGTTATGAATGCACTTTCCATGTTCTTGGGGCTTATGAACTCCTTTTTCTATGAGTTCCTACTCCAATCGGTTGTTGTCTTCATTGATGACATACTAATATAATCATGGTTAGAGGAATAACATGCTGAAAATCATAGTGATATTGTATGGGTTTTTTGTCACCAACATCCCCATGGAATGTTGTTTAAGTGTTTATATTTGGAAGGAGAAGTTTAAAATCATTGGAATGTTCTGTCACAACAAGGTGTGATAGTAGAATCTTTAATGGTTGAGGAGCTTCTTCTTGGGAATGACCCAAGAATATGGAATGAGTTTTAACTTCCATAGTCTTATAAGTCATTATCAATGTTTTGTGACCATTTTAACCAGAGATTCAACACCATCAACATCATTGATTAGTAAAGTCCAAGATTTTTTTCGTATGTTCATTTCAATGAAGCATTCAATTACCTAGAATGGAATATGGTTCATTCTCATCTGCTCCAGCACTCAGAGGTGAGTGTGTTGTTTGAGGTTATCTAGGAAATTTCCCAGTTGGGCTATGGTTTAATATTGATTCACTAGAAGGAATTAATCTCATATGGGTCTAGGAATTTACACCATCATGAGGGTTACTTTTCCACCCATGATATATAGCTAGATGTAGTTGTGTTTGCAATGGAGTTGTAGAGACATTACCACATTGGGGTGAGATTTTTGGCGTTCACAGATCACAAGAGTTATGGATATATCTTTCATTGGTGTGATCTGAATATTAATCAGTAATGCTGGATGTTGTTTTTCAAGACAATTATTTTGAGATCTTCTATTCCACAAGAAGGGGGAATTATGTGGCTGATTCTACAAGAATAAATTAATAAAAGGATGTTTTTTGGAGTCATTGGATGCTTGGAGATTGATGGATGAGTTGGAAGCCCTTCACATGAATGTATGAGTCAGTGGTGGTAGAGGATATTTATTTTAGATTATGGTCCATTATTCTCTAATCTAGCATGTGGAGTAGTTTCATTGGGGAGACTCATGGGGAGAGTAGTTTCATTATCGTGTTGGCCATGGTGATGCTCTGAGGGGATGGTCATATGATGGTCAGGACCATTTGTTGTTTTATATGAGGTTTATTATTCATGTATCTCAGTGTGAGGGAGTCATATTTATATTTAATATCTCACCATTGTTGGTACACACTGTATTTTCCATGATTTACCAAGACTTGAGGACTTATTTTTGGTAGTATGGAATAAAATAGGTAGTGGTGGAGTTTTTGGTACGATATCTTGTTTTCTAGTAGGTAAAGGTCGAGCATCATTCCCCTGGAGGAATGTTGTAGCCAATGGATATTGTTGGGTTGAAATATAGATGGATTTCCATATAAGGTTACCATGATCTTAAGGATGTTATGATTCTATCTGGGTGATTGTGGATCAGTTAACAAAATAGTCTCACAACTTAGTAATCAAGGAATCCCAGATGGTGGATGTTTCGGAAAACAAGGTATGTGGAGGATGTGGTGAAGATTCATGGAGTTCCATGGTGAATTTATATATATATATATAGATGAATGTATTACCTCGCGAGTCTGGAAGGTATTGCAGTATGATTTTGGAACCCATCTATGCCTCAACAGTGCTTTCTATCTTCAAAAAAAAAATGGGAAAATGGATCAGACTATCTAGTCATGGGAGGATATATTTTGGGAATGTTTCTTGACTTTAGTGTATTGTGGGAAAAGAGAATTTTCTTGTTCAATTTTTATTTTCATAATAATTATCACTCTTCTATTGGAAAGGCTTCATTTTTGGAATTGTATGCGAGGCTGTGTCGTTCTCTGTTGTGTTAGACAGAGACTAGGGATGTAGTAGATCATGGATGCGATGTGGTGTAGAGCACAATAGAGAATTATTGGTTTTCTCAAGGGTAGATGAAAGTGGAACATGAATGAAAAACATTTTATGCCAATCATAGGAGGAGGTTCTTGGAGATTGAGGTTGGGGAACTTGTGTTCTTGAAGTTTTTTCCTCAATGTGGGTGGAAGAGGTTAGAAAAAATAAGTATGATATCACCTCGGTTTTTTGTGACATTCGAGGTGTTGGGGCACATGGGAAAGGTGGAATACTTGTTTTCACTTCCATCTCAACTAGACCAGATCCTTTATATTATCATTATCACTCACCTCCATCAGTATCTTCATGGTGTATCCCAAGACAATTGCAAGGGAGTGTAGGATATTAGATATGATGCAACATTCTTGGAGCATCCAGTGGAGATCTAAGACTTCAAGTTGTGGGGATGGACCATTCACATGGTTCATGTGCTATGTAGGAAATGTTGATTGGAAGATATTACTTAAGAACATGATATGCATATATAAACATAGTACCTAGAGTGTTTTTGAGTTTTCGATTATATATTTTCCATGTGCTGTGATGTTCAGATCTTCTTGTTTTATGAGATATGTTGTTTTTCCCCTTAATGTGATGGTATTTGTGTGAGGTTTGATAATATTATGTCATTGTAAATTTGATGTTCTCATTCTTAATCAAGATGAATTATACAATGACGTGATTACACTTGAGGAGGTGAGTTAGTGTCGTATATAGAAAATAGTATCATGACATGCATGATGAAATTTCATGATTCGTATATATTGTAAAATACATATATTTGGTTATTGAGGGAGTTTAGAATTATTACTTTGGATGATGGATGTATTTATTTTGTAATTGAATCCTTGAGCGGTATCTCAATCGATGGTAGTTCAGAAAATTTATCACCTTCCTTTTGAGTTGGTTTTGTATTCATTTGGGAGAGAATAGTTTGAGAGGAATTTACTGTAATGAACCAAACCCTATGACCAATTAATTTTCCAAAAAATATGATAATTGAGTTGACTAGGGTAAGACTCTGGTACTTTTGAGACATTTCAGTCATTTCCAACTATAGTTCATTACAATTATTTTTTATTTTTCAAGAATGTATCCAATGATAGGTTATTTCCAATGGTGAGTTATTTCCAATAGTATGTTATTTCTATTGTTGTCGATTTTTCTAGAAATGTATAGGATTTAAAATGTTGATCTATTATTTTGACAAAAAATGGGTTTAATGACTTAATTAAGGGGTTTTAATACTGTTTAAAAGGTGATGATTCAAATCTTAAACTTTTGAATTTCTGAATGCATTTCATTGAAACAACCACATTGATTTAATAAGATCAACCTTTAATAGCACATTTGACCATTTCAAATCCATCTTGTTTTAGTTATGATCTTTCTAATTCAGAGATCCTTCCATATTTCCTATCCCTATTATTTATTTTTGGGATGGGAGGATCCAAATCCTTTTTCCATGGGAGTTGTAGAACTAGTCATTGATGTTGGTTCGAGCCCCCTGAAGATGTTCCCTCTTTTACATGAAACCCTTATTTAGGAGCATGAATATAGGGAAATGATTCTTTCATCCAAGTAAGAATTACTTCATTTGTCCTTATGTGTGTCATGTGGTATGGGATTAATGTTTTTATCTATTTTGAACATGGGTTCATATTGATTATGAAGGATAATGAAATAGTTTAAATTGATTTTAAAGGATTAAGGGAAATGTGATGTATCATCTTACATCATTTCATTAAATATATTTGATTTAATTTTATATTATGATTTTATCGGCGTAATTCCTTGATGAAAATTTTGTATGTTAGTGGATTGATTATTTTTCCACTGACATTATTTTGTAACCAATGTTTTTTGTATTTTTTTGATATCATCATATATAACTTTTATCCAAGTCAATTCAGTTAATGGAATGGATTCCATATGATCTAATTTCTTGAATGATAATACTATTAATTAAGGAACTGAAATTGTATATGTTTTTTAAAAGGTAATGCTTTTGTAAAAGACCAAAGCAAAATTTATTGATAAGAAATAAATTATAAAAGTCAGAAGGATGGGAATTTTTTACAACCTCTATCAAACATATATAATAAGTCAGATGGCAGAGTGTCCAGCCAAGTCATGCTCCGACGTACTCCTTTGTTAGAAATAGCCTCTACAATAGCATTCACTTCACTGTAGGCATGAGTAGCTATGTAATCAATCTCATGGAGCGAGTTCAGACTATTCATCCAAAGTGTGGTAAGCGGCCAGGCAAGATGAATGTTACCATTCTAGATGGATTGAAGGATAGTGGTAGAATTACCTTCAGTCTAAAGCTTTCTCCAACCTCTTTGAAGCGCAAAATCAACTACATGGATGACCCCCAACATTTCAACCTCCAGAGATGAAGAATTTCCACATCCAGCATAGAACCAACCATGACACTGGCCACCTGAGTATCTGAAGATGGAACCACAACTGGAAGGGCCTGGAGTTCCTTTAGATGCACCATCAATATTCACTTTGATCCATCCCAGCATCGGTGATTTCCAAAATACTTCAAAGTAATGTTTGGGATTTGGGTATATTCCCGGCACACAGAGATGATGAAAAATCTCAAAGTCCCCAACCGAGATGTTACAACAGTCTTTTAGAAATGAAGCAACCTCATGAATCGCAATAAGAATCCGAGATTTTCTTGAATTGAAACTAACTGAGTGTTTATTGTGGATAAGATCAACTGAAATTGAATATGTGATCGTTTTCTAAATAATGAAATGTTTTGGGTTGTGGTATGTGATGAGATGTGTGTGGTGGAAGTGGATGAAATATGGTTGTGTAGTGGGGATATGATGGTTGTTATGGTGCAATGGTGATGTGATGTGGGTTGTGATGTTGTTATAAAGAATGGATACGATGGAAGGTGAAACTATACGTGGATGGTGGAATATCATTTGTGCTTCTTGTTGTGTGATATGCTGTGTATGTTTCCCAATTAGTAATGAATGGTGAAATAAATAATAATATTGTGAATGTTTAATGAATTAATATTATGCTACTTGTTGTGTGATAAGAAATGTGAATGATTTAATGAAACTAGTTGGTAATGGACAATCTTTAAGATTTATATGTGACGATTAGAAAATTAAAATATGAATTATGGAATTTGTTTTTTATATGGGAGGTTTTTCTTTTAGTTTCAGGAGAAGAAGTAGAGGTTCTTGTGAGTTTTATTTTTATTCGGATACTTTTATTATCTATCATCACCCATCCTATGGGGATTATTTCATCCATGGAGATGATTATGAACATATTTTTTTGTGATGCCAGTGATATAGGTAAGGATAATTTGGCCTCATTTTCATGGATGGGGAAGCTGTTTGAGGAAGGAGGTGTCTGTCTGAGAGAATTAAATTTTTACATGCAATCTATATAGGCCTGGTTGTCTTGGGATTTTTTGTGGGGAAGTCGATGTGGGCCAAAACTCTGAGAATAAAATATGGAAATTATTAGGAGGATTGGGATAGAATAAAAGTGTTCAAGTTGGGGAAAACAGTTGTGTATGATTTGGATAACTTCCATGATTCTTCTCGATGGGTGGTAGGTCATGGGTAGGTGAACCTATGGAGGGATAAATGGAATGCAGAGAAGATGTATTCCCTATGTTTCTCCCACCTAGATATGTCAGTGAGGGAGGATTTTCAGTATCATAGGTTGATAGAGTCCATTACCATCATGGAAAAGACGGATCTCCTAAAAGATATTGTTCTATCGGAGGATGAAGACCGCATATGCTTTACCAAATCCAGATCTGTGTTGTGTAATAGTCATGAATTTTATAGCCTGATTTGAAAGGAAGGAAAGTGGGATGAATGGGGTGAGTGGCTATGGTGTAAGAATCTCCTATCAAGGATGAGTTACCAAGACTGGAGAGCTAGAAACAAGGCCTTTCCCCCGAAGGATAACATCCATAAAAAGAGTATACTAATGGAGTCCCGGTGTAACAATTTCATTAATCCTCAAGTGGAATTGATAGTCCACTTCTTCATTGGGAGTGAATGGGAAATATGTCTCCTGTCTATCTCGGATATAAGAGGTAATTACATGGTGTTGACGCTCCTTTTTCATCACAGAGTGCAAAGGAATGTAAAGGGAAATGACTTAGCACAAATTGATTCAACATTTGATGAAAATATCAAAAATCGACAAAGGGATGAACAAGGAGAACATTGCCCATAGGTCGCGCAAGTTCCCTCATAGTCATGAAAGTAAATTTGTGTGACGCATGATGGTCGCGCAAGTGACTTGCGCGACCTATGTGATAGCTGCCCAGGGTCTTGTCCTGCCTATAAATAGACCCTTTGGGCCCCCCATTCGGGGAGGATTTTTTCCAGAAACTATGATTTGAGCTCCAGGCACCCTAGTCTCTTCTCAATGCTTCCAAAACACTTCTAAGGTAATTTCTTACCTAGAACGGAAGATCTAAAGAGGGGGTGGAAGGCCTAAGTGTTGAAACTCATCAACACTTGCGCGCCTGAGTGGACAACCCTTAATGGAAAAGGCCACACTTGCACGCCGCCTTACTCCTTCAATAGATCTTGCGCACCCCTTTTGTGGAATAACCTCAAGAGGATTATAAAGGCTTTAATCAAGAGTCGCTCAAGTATTACCCTGCTGGTTAACCATCGCGCAAGTACACCATGTGTCGCACATGCATACCTGCGCGACCAGGACTTGTGCACCCATGCCTTTTTGGGTGCCCTTCTTGCCCATTTCACCCCTTTTAAGCCATTCCACCTCTCCTATTCAAGATTCAATCTTCAAGACAATATTAAAATCCATTTATGGCATGATTTATTGATTTTGATTCCTTATCTAAAAGGAACTCTATATAATATCTCTCAAAACCTATTGATTTACACATCTTTATGTCACTAAACATTGATATTTCATTCATTCAACCTCATCCTTTAAGATTAGATAACTCAATCGACCTGGGCCTCCTTTTCACGAATAAGTCCCAATAATAATTCTTAACTTGGGCATCCTCCTTAGAAGTAATCCCCAATTCTTAATGTTCTCAAATCTGGGCATCCTCCTTAGGAGTAAGCCCCAGTCCCCTAATTTGGGCATCCTCCTCAGGTGTAAGCCCCAAACCTTAATTCCCATAACCTGGTCCTCCTTTTAAGGAATAAGCCTCAGTCTCAAATATCGGCATCCTATTCATGAGTAAGCCCCACGTCCCTTATTTTTTTTCAAATCTCTTAACATGGGTCTCCTTTTCAGGAGTAAACCCCAGTCTTTATTTCTCTTAACCAGTCCTAATTTACCTTTGATTTGGGATTCCTTTTCTGGAGTAAAACCCAATCATAAGTCTCTACTAATTTGGGCCTCCTTTTCAGGAGTAATCCCCAATATAGAGTATTAAAAATCTCTATGAAGCACATATACCTTTATGGACCCTACTCCTGGATTTCTTCCCTAAAGTAAATCCTAGCCTTCATTTATCTGGGCAGTCATACATACATAAGCCCCACATTATTTCTTATGATTGCATCTTTCATGGGACAATTGTCTAATATTTACCAATACCTCTTGTTTCTCACATCGAGCATGAATCACATGAGCTTAGAGTGTAAAAGTAATTATGACATCCTTCTTTGATCCATCAAAAATAAACATCATATTCCCTTACTCGAACTACGTGGGTTCTTATTACTTTTCTAATCAAAGGATACGTAGGTAGCCCATCTGCGGGTTCGATCCCAACTCTGAAATAATCCATGTCCTTTTGAATGACAATAAACTTCAAGTGCCCCACTGAGTGGCTTTAAGAACAGCATGGTCATCATAATGACCAAGATACTTCTATATAAATGTGTCAAAGGGTACCATTGACCAAGAATATCTAATAAATACAGATGATTCTCTATCAATGAAGAACCTATAATACATATAAATGATTATCTAAATTTTCTACATATCGATCATTGATTGTCCTATCTAAAGGAAAACTCATTTTATACTTGGTAATGTAATAAGGATTCACGAACATAACGTAAATCTATAAAGCGAGTCCCAGAGTAGACAATAATTCCCCTCAAAAAGGTGGGATGGGTCCGACCTCCCATCCTCTCGACCAATGCAAATTCTTAAGCCTCATCAGTCCACAAACTAATAAGCGCCTACTGTTGGAAAGTATGTCCTAATGGATGTGGCATCATTGGATGTTTCTGGTTCTACGAAAAAACCCGTTAGAAACCAATCAAAATGTTTGAACCTCCCACCAAAAGGAGTTCATCCCCGGAATCTGAGGGAAAAAAATGGTGAACCCGACGTGAATCCTTAACCAAGTTAAAATGATGTTTTACCTATTTAATTATGCCCTTATTTCAAACTCAATGAGAGGGCCAACATAAACAATCATTGACATATGTGCTCATCCAAAAGATCTAGTAGCTGAATTTATCTTGATTACGTCTATTATATCAAACATGCACTCTTTTCCAAGATCTTCTGCATTTATAGAATCGATGCTATCATGTTCACACCTGTGAATACTGCTGTTGCAAATGCCACTGCTTGTACTCCCACTAGATCATTGTCCGCTCTAAGGATGTTATCACCTCCGCAGCGTCTTCAACGATGGGTATCAAATGCACTGGTTAATGAGTACCTTCAACATGGTACCATCCCAACTCTGGAGGCTGCCCGACAAGCCCACCAAGTAAAAAACTCACATCGGTTGTCCAGACAATGACGACTAGTGATCAAGAAGCATGCAGTGCTGAATACTGTCTCCAACCGTTTAGGGTCGTTATCCCTGGAACACAGTCACCTTTTTCTCCCTTATTCTAGGGAGGTGAATGATCAGGTCCCTCAGGTCCTTAATTCAAACAGATAGGAGTCCTTCCTGAGGGCTCCCACCAACAATCGCCACCAGACTCGTGCGACAGTGCGCCCTCAACATGATGAGGTTACCGACTTCAGGCGTTCGGCTCAGGTTCCTCAAACCCGAGCAAGCAAGACCAACCACCAGGGGCGGAATCCGGTCAACAGTGAGCAGGTTCTCATCTCTGCCATCTCCGGAGAAGTCCACCAACCTAACATGGTGGCAAGCAACGAGCAGGCATATACACCTACACATTTTAATTCCACTGTCCAGCAGACTCGTCTGGCAGCATCACGCCAATCCCGCCAGGAAATTCTGGTGGAGTACTATAGCCAGGAACCTACACCTGTTTATACATCATCAGCTAGTCAGCAAACTCGTCTGACTACATATGATGGATCTTGTCAAACACGTTTGGAAAAGTGCAATCAGCAGACACATACACCTACTAGTGTTTATTAACCCTATCAACAGTCTCGCTTGGTAGAATTTAGAGAAGTTAGTCGGAAAGCACTGACAAAAAATAAGAGGCAGACTCAACTCTCTGCCCCCACACTTGAGTACTGTCAGGATTCAATGACAGGAAAAGGAGGACATGAGTATGCACATACACCTTCTCCAAGCTCGGAATGGACGTATATTTCCATTTCGGCAGCTGAAGTCACCAAGCATATTCTATCAATGGTGAAAGAGCAGAAGCAAATACCTGCTCATATTCTAGATGCCTTCCAGGATATTATAAAAACTTCAGCGGCATCTCATGGAATGACACATAAATATATCCCTACCAATGGAGTGACACATCAACAATTCACTCCGGAACAGACACACACATCTGTTCCAGTCCAAGAGGGTTGTGGGGCATACTCCCCCATATTATACGGACAACCAAGTCAGGAACATACACCTGATTTGAGTAGAGATCGTCAGCCTAACCTGGCCATCATTCCTAATCAGGCATATACACCTGCTCAGAGCAGCAACATTTTTCATCAAGTGGTTTCCAAGGCAAGTAAGAAGGCGTCTACGAAAAAGACCCGCCCAGTATAGTCAGAGGGTCAAGAGCCAATTTGTAACAAGGTATTCCTCGATGCTGGAGTTCTTGAAGCCCTCAGACAATTATCTATTGAAATTCAAGATTATACTCCCTCAATTCCCAATAGTGGTAACATTAATTCCGAAGGTCTTTAATAGACACTTCCTCATGAAGGCTTTCTTCATGAAAATTCGGTCGATCTCGAAGTTTCATCTTCAGATCAGATCCACAGGAACACTCTATGTGGTCAGAAGACCAAGGAGAAAGAGAACTCATCTTTTGCTGTAACCCATTATGGTGGTCCTCCCCATGATGATTAATTTCTCTGCGAAATTTCTCTCCACAGTAGTGATGTACGTTGCCCGGAAAATGCTCCAGTGGACAATGTAGTGCTGATAAATCCCTCTTATCTTGAGGCACTTGGAAATGAGAAACCAGTCATGTCTGAAGCTTCATCTCTAGCAGGTAAAATAATTTCTCAATAAGAAGATAGCCCAGGGTGTATGTCATTCTCCGAACCACCCCTAAGTCATGCATCTTCTAGTTTGATCAATGGTTTCTCTACCAATCATGTTGAATCCAATGAAGCAACCAGGAAACACCAA
Organism: Viscum album; assembly: GCA_963277665.1. Lineage (NCBI taxonomy): Eukaryota > Viridiplantae > Streptophyta > Magnoliopsida > Santalales > Viscaceae > Viscum > Viscum album. The sequence goes on from OY728131.1 coordinate 1,012,494,070, forward strand.
ATCTGGTCAAATCAGGTAGAAGAATATTCATCAAATGATAAAGAGGAAATGCTGAACATGAGAAAACAATTGGAGAGAGGTGAAGTGACAGTCATGTTTTGGCCTCTGGTTGACTCTCAGTATAATATTCTAGAAACGTTGAAGGAAGATGAAATTCATGATGTTCATCTCAACATATGGAAAAATCTTTGTCAGTTAAAAAATGAAAGTATTATCTTATGATGAATATAAAAATCATCTTATGATAATAGAAGGGTTACAACGTCTGAATGATTTGGAGTCTCTATCAGTCTCTCGATATCCGAAGGTGGAAAAGCAGCAGAGAGCCCTTCAACGTTCATGCCTTGGCGCACTAAGAAGATTGCGTCAGTGAATTGCCAATGCCCCATCTGGTATTCGTGTCAGAGGATGGGGTTTTCATGGAGCACTGCATTTCACGGTGCTCTCCAGTTAACAAAGCCCACCGAAAATGGTCTCATGCAATATTATTGCCCATGGCCAGCCATAGTCAATGGGATTTGTTTTTAATCAAAAGCATTCCCAAGAACAGGCTTCAACTATTTCCTCTCAAAATAAATATTACAGAGAAAAATTTGTTGAATTACTCTTGAATCAAGCAAACAAGAATATTAAATAGGCCTCTCGTTTGGAGCAAGCACGTCACCAAGTGACAGAAGAGTCAGAAATCATCCAATGGTCTTTTGAACCGGGTGTTAAAAGCGGATACAGGTTAATGCATCCAGCTAATTTCTCTACTATGGATCGCAAGATCAAGAGGACATTCCAGAAATTCTCAGACATAGCATGTCAAGAACCACCCCAGCTCGCCAGACTGGGGACTCTTTTAAACCAACCCTCGGAATCAAGAAAAAGGATTCGTGGAGTTGAGAAAGAACAGAAGAAATAGCCCCAGTCCACGGGGCTGGGGACTTTTTTCAAATCATCAATCCCCTCCTCAGAGAAAGTCGATCTTTTCTCGATTGGGGAAGAATCCTCAAGAGGAACGAAGAACCAAATTATCAGGAGATTCCCTCCAAATTACGGTTCTTCAATAAGTTCCAGAGGGATATAAACAAAAAAAGGCAATGTCTCATCAAAGACATAGAAGAAGACAATATCATAGAAATGATGATAGAATGGATGCGATGAGTTATGCATCAATAAATGTCATCAATTCCGTTGTTGCTGATCCACCAGATGATGCTCACTCAAGGGATTCCGATGAAGAGGTTCCTGCTCAAGAATATGCACGCACCGACACAAATGAAGAATGTGTGCATACACGAAGTCAAAGGATTACTCAGAACCTAAGTAATCCTTCGAGTAACCCACTTCCCCCTCTCTGAAAAAGATCCAACAAAGGGAAGGGAATGAACCAGGTTACATATCCTTCCTTCAGAGAAGGTCTATCGCTCTCACTAGATCAAAGTTTTGAACAACAATAAGAAGAAATGAAGGAATTAAGAAGGTTGAATGCAGAACTACTTTAGAGTAGTCTTCTTCTTAAGCATGATGGAGTCAGTTAGCCAAAGGAATTTGTTGTAGCTACTGAGATTGATCAAGAATATCCTCCACTCTCAGTACACCCTCATAGGTCTAATCCTATGGGTCAAGTGCAACAACAGTTGGCAGTGCTACCATCCGTTGTAGCACCAATCGCCACATCTGTCCAAGCTCCAGTCATTGCACCTACCCAAGTCCAAGTTCAACTGGATGTTTCTAAAAAGTTAATAAATACTATTGAGTCATTAAAATCTCAGTTAGAAACTATGGAAGGGAAACATGTACAAGTTCAACCAGAAAAGAATGTTTACCTTCAATGAGTTGATTCAATTTCTCCTCCATCCAATTTTGGGAACCCTGTATTCCCTATTTTCAATGGATCAGGCGATCCTGAACAACATTTGACGCATTACGTGTCTTGGTGTGATCCTATGATGGGAAATCCAGAGCAGCAAGAAGCAGTGAAACTCAGATGCTTCGTGCGAACCATGAAAGGACCAACTTTTGTTTGGTATACAAGCTTGCAATCCCAGTCAATTACCATATGGGAGGATCTTCGCCAAAAATTCCTCCTTCAGTTCAGCTCAACTTTGCCAAAGACAACAGTTTTCGATCATACAAACTATAAGAAAAGGTTGAATGAAATGGTCTCTGATTTCATTGCTCGATGGGAGGGATTAACATATTCCTTGAGTATAGCACTCCGTCAAGAAGAATTGTTTCCAATATGTGTTGAAAATATGTGTGACGAATTATGCACGCCGTTAATCCATGTGAAATACACAGGTGGGTTTCAAGACCTTACTTCAATATCTCAACAGATTGAAGATTCCCTTATACAGGCTAAGGATAAATCTCGTGTAATTTCATCAGCTTCAGGAAGGAGAATGGGTAAAGTAGAAACTGCTACAGTTATGCTTAAACAAGCACATGTACCTGTTTCTACATCAAAACCTTCATCTTCTCAAAGGGATCCACCTTTTGAGCGCCAAAAACAAAGTCCTTTTCGTCCAGACGATCAAAAACATCAAATACGAAAACAATTTGAGGATCTGAAGAGAAAAAAAATACTCTTTCCGAAATGAACATGTTCCTGGTTATTTCATTTCGACTCTGGAAAACAATTTTGTTCAATTTCCAATACCCATGAGGCCAAAAAAAGGAGATGAAAATCGTCCTAATTATTTCCCTTTTCATCAAATGTTGGGGCATCCCATCAAGGAGTGTTTTGTCTTCAAAGACCTCCTGCAAAAGATGGTTGACTCGGGACAAGTCACATTGAAAGGCTCCTAAGCCCAGGTAGCATGTGTCACTGCTACAATTCCAGAGGAGGAAGGTGAATGGCAAGAAGTCAAAAGAAAAAATGCCCAGATGTATGATGATTGGATGGTCAGAAAGACAATCAATCGAACTCATTCTATTTTGTGAACACAATTAATGAAACCAATTGTGTCTTCTGCCATGAATGTTGCGGCAAAACCCGCTTTGTCAGAGGGAAAGTCCTAAAAGAAAAGGAATGATTCAAATAATTAAAAAGAATCAGAAGAAGATGAGTATGTGTCAAAGCCTAAGTTATCTTTGAATTTGGAGGACTTCATTCCATCTACTTCAAAGCCACGGGCACCGCCCCACCAAACGGCATAGCCTAAACAGTCTAATCAGGCAGAGTCATCATTAGACAAAGAGTTAATCTTTCGTTTTGTTAATATGATTCAATTAATTGATTCATATGCCAGTCGAAGATTCGATTTCAATGAGCCTAAATTCCCTGTATCAAACAGAGGAATTAGAGGAAGTTCCGGGGGATCAGGATACATGGGAAGAAGTGGATCTTTCAGAAGCCACTATTCCCATTCTACCCCGGCTAGAACTGTGTACGCAGCAGATACTCATGGTAGAGCCCTTCAGCGAGCTCAGCAAGAACAAGCAAGTTCTTCTACCAATAGAAAATTCAGTCCTGGCACAGTTATTTTGGAAGACCATTTGAAGGTTCCATCTTCTTCCTCTCAGCAATTAAATGGATCTATTCGGTCTAATCTTCCAAAACAAGGAATATTTCCAACTCCTATCCCAATACAAGATGCATAAACTTCCAAAGCATCTGCTTCCAAGGTACCTTCTAAACCACATATTCCTATTGGGAAACGCAGACCTCTGGATCAAAAGTATGATATATTGAAACACTTGGCCCAAGTACCATCCAAGTTATCAATTCTGGATGCTCTGAATCTGTCAAAAGATCTTCAGGAAGCACTGATCGAGGCTTTGTCAAGTCCTCAAGAGTTTGAAACTGAAATTGCTATAGCTGAGGTCTATCACATAGAGAATAATCATGCAGAATGCCATGCAATAATATCCTTTTCTGATGAAGATGAAGATGATGTTGTGCATTGACATATTAGACCATTGTACTTTTCTGTAAAGGTCAATGGCGTGGATGTTCGAAGAGCTGTCATTGGCAATGGTTCGAGAGTCAAACTCATTCCAATTCATACACTTCGTCAATTGGGCCTCATGGAATCTGATTTATCTCCTTCCACCATGATGCTACAGGGATATGATAAAAATGAACAAGAACCACTGGGTGAAGTTACACTCAGAACTCAGTTTGGAAATCTTGTATCCAATTCAGATTTCATGGTTGTTGATCAAGACTCAGCCTTCAACATCTTGCTTGGAAGACCCTGGCTACATCAACATGCGACCATCCCTTCATGATACCATCAATGTCTCCTATTTTTTTCGATGGTCATGTTGGGACATTTTATGGTGATAAGGCCCCATTCAAGACATGTGTGTCTCAATACATTGAGGCGGAATTCTATCACATAAAGCAAAGGGAGAAATCCATAACAAAGGAGATTACCAAAGTTAATGCTCTATATGGTTTGGAAAAAATTCCAGTAAATCCATTTACACAAGTGAGTACAGATTATGTTTTGCTTATCAGTCAAATTGAAAAGATAGACCCAAATCAAAATACTCTTATGGAATGATCCATAATGTTAATTACGGCAATTGAGCCAGACAACATGGAAGAAATTGGTAATCTACCAAGCAGTGAAGAAAGCACAAATGGTGATGTCATCATTTCATCTGCTGAAATCAAAAAAGTCTATGCTTTTCCAATTAGGCCAGAAGAATTTATAGCAACATCGGAGGTGAACAATGATGTCGATTCTCAATCCATCATCTCCTCTTTATTACCCAAAGAAGACCCTTCATCATCAATCGGGTCGGAAATGGATGCTTCTTCATCAGGATATGAAAATTTTGACATCTCTTCGGATCATGAGAATTCTACTTTATCATCTACTATGCAAGTAGAAACAGAAGAAATAACACATGATGAAGATGAAGAGGAAGATCTCAGATATGCTCCTCCAGAATTTGAAGAGGGTATCTCTACCACTGTGGATGAACTCAGAGAAATAAATCTAGGTACAAAAGGAGATCCACGCCCCACTTTAATCAGTGCGGCCATGACTCTTGAAGAGCAAGAGATGTTTATTTCTTTTCTATAGAAAAATAGAGATATATTTGCCTGGAACTATACAGAAATGTCTGGTCTTGATCCTGATGTTTCTACTCATCATTTGGGTTTACCAGAAGAACATCGAGGATTTAAGCAAGCCGCGAGAAGAACACACCCAACTTATGGTTCCAAAATTGAAGCTGAAGTGGATAATATTGTCAAATATAAATTCTTCATAGAAGTTCAATATCCCAAATGGTTGGATAATATTGTCCATGTAAAGAAAAAGAATGGAAAAATTCGAGTTTTCATCGATTTCAGAGATCTTAATCGGCATTGTCCTAAGGATAATTTCCCAGTTCCGATTACAAAACTTCTAATTGATGAAACAGCTGGCCATTAAGCACTTTCCTTCATGGATGGATATTACGGATATAATCAGATCCGAATGGCCCCAGAAGACGAGGAATCTATAGACTCCAGAGCCCCTCAGGGTGTGTTTTTCTACTGGGTAATGCCCTTCGGCTTAAAGAATGCAGGTGCAACTTATCAGCATGCCATGCATCATATCATCAAACCCTTCTTAAGGAAGTTTGTGAATGCTATGTGGACGATTTGGTAGTTAAATACAAACAATGTTCTAATCACTTGGCTGATTTGGACGTCATATTCTGCAAGCTTCGACAACATAATTTGAAGAGTAACTCCTTAAAATGTTATTTTGGGGTAACCTCATGAAAATTTCTCGGCTTTGTTGTATGCCATTGTAGTATTGAAGTCGATCCTGAGAAGACCTAGTAAATCCTTGGTATGTCACCTCCTCAAATTTTGAAATAATTAAGAGGACTTCAAGGAAACATAGCCTATATTCGGCGTTTCATCACCAATTTTGTAGGCAAAAGTTTACCCTTCACCAAATTGATGAAGAAGGGAGTCACATACCAGTGGACTAAAGAATGTCAATAAGCGTTCAATATTCTCAAGAAATACCTCTTGAGTCCACCGGTACTCAAGCCACATGTTGATGGAATACCACTTATCCTCTATGTGACATCTCTAGAGCGATCATTGGGTGCCTTTCTTCCTCAAATGAATGATGCTGGGAATGAAAACAATCTCTATTATCTCAGTCGAACCATGATTGAAGTAGAAACCCAATATTCAAGTATTGAGAAGTGCTGCCTGGCATTAATCTTTGCAGTTCAGATGTTGAGACACTACCTGGAACATCACGAGGTCCAATTGGTATCTCACAATAACCCGCTCAAATTTATCCTAAGTCGTCCAATGCTTATAGGAAGTATGGAAAGGTGGGAAGTTATTTTGCAGCAATTTGACATTCAGTATGTGTCTCAAAAGGCGATAAAGGGCCAAGCTCTGGCTGATTTCATAGCTGAACACCCTTTAGTGTAAGACACATATTCAGATATTGAACTCCCTGATGAGGAAGTCTTCTCTATTCAAGAAAGTTCTCAGGCATGGGAAATGTATTTTGATGGTGCTTCCAGAATTCCACCAGGGAGGAAAATGGAAAATCCTAAATTCAACAAAGTTGGCTTAGGAATAGTGCTCATTTCTCTAGAAAAGGCAGTGTTACCTTATTCGTTATTATTGTGGGAAGGTGGTACCAATAATGAAGCAGAATACCAAGCTCTCATCGTATGTTTGTAATTAGCACTTCAAGCATAAGTGAGTAACTTAAAGGTAAAAGGTGATTCAGACATGGTAATCAAAAAATTCAATGGGGATTATGCCATCAGAAAAGAGGAAATAATCCCTTTGTATGATTACGTCAGAGAGTTAATGGAGGAATTCCCTTTGGAACCGACATTTTCTTATATCCCAAGATCACAAAATGCTCAAGCTGATGCATTGGCTAATATAGCCACAACTCTGGCAGATCCAAATCGAGACGATACAACCATCAGTATTGCCCACCGTCATGCAATTTCACCTTATGTTCGAATTAGAATAGAGGAAATTAATGAAATTTGTCCCATTCCCGAACCTTATGGTCATACTATAGGATGGATGTCACCTATCAAGGAATACATTCAAAATGGAACACTTCCACCTAATAGAGCTGAAAAAGAACAAATCCTCCGAAGGGTAGTTATGTTTACTCTTTATGATAGCCCAGACCACCTAGAGAAAATTCTATACAAACATGGTGTTGATGGAGTTCTCTTCAGATGCATTGATGGTGAACAGACAATGGCTTTCATGAAAGATGTGCATGCAGGAGTCTGTGGTGCCCACCAGTCTGGACATAGACTTTCAGATCATATTCAAAGGCTTGGATACTTTTGGCCTAAATGATAGGATATTGTTTCGATTTCACAAAGAAGTTTCATTCTTGCCACGTACATGACAACTTCATTCATCAACCTCCATAGTTGCTTCATACAACTAAATACACATGGCCATTTTCCACATGGGGAATGGATGTGGTGGGACCTTACCCTTCGGCTATGGCTAGGCAGTTTAAGTACATTCGTACTGCTACTGACTTCTTTTCCAATTGGGCAGAGGAAATACCTCTCAAGGAAGTTAGTTCTAAATGCGTTGTTAGCTTCAACAAGTCTAACATCATTACCTTATTTGGTGTCCCTCATACCATATTGACGGACAATGCCACCAATTTCTGTTCATCCGAGGTGAAGAAGTTGTATCAAGAATACAACATCAAATCCAACAATTCATCTTGGTATCATGAAGTGGCCAACGGCCAGATAGAATCCTTTAACAATAATCTTTCAAATATACTGCAAAATAGGGTAGATAAAGGTACGAGGTCATGGCCTGATAAAATATTTCATGCTTTAGGGGCTTATCGGACTACCACCCGCATTGCAACTCGATCAACTCCATATTCATTGGTATATGGAACGGAAGACGTCTTGCCCATTGAATTTCAACTACCCTTGCTCAGAGTTGCCATTTGTGATCAATAATCTACAGATGATCAATATGAAAAGTGATTGAATGAATTGGAATGGTTAGATGAGAAAAGATTGTGCACTTTTCACCACTTGTGAGTCTATCAGAATCGAATAGCACGCGCTTTTAACAAAAAAGTTCATCCTCGTTCATTCACTTAGGGAGAATTGGTATTAGTTCTCAGAACTCCAATGATACCAGGAAAGAAACCTCCCAATCTTGAGCAAAAATGGGAAGGACCTTATTCAATACATAGTGTCTACTCTAATGGAGCATACTCATTAATCTCAATGGATGGAGAACTCATCACTACTCCAACCTATTCCAGATTTTTTAAGAAGTATTTTGTATAAACTGCAATGTACATTTTCTTTCATTGCTATATGACGTTAAACTATACAGAAATGGTCCATTATGACCTTAAACTAAAACTTGGTCCAACATGACGTTAAACTGTGTCTCCAATATGGTCCAGTATGACCTTAAACTGCAACCTGGTCATGTATGACTTTAAACCGCATCATCAACGGTCCATGCATATGACCCTAAACTATTTTCAAGTCCCTTGCGTCCAACAAGATGTTAAACTGTGACGTCCTAACTACATGATTCTAAACTGTATAAAAGTCCCTTACGTCCGGAAAGACGTTAAACAACATAATCATCAAAGGTCCTGTATATTCTTAAACTACTCTCACTTTCGTCCAACATGACGCTAAATAGTGGAAAAAATCCCCAATGCATCCAACACGACGTTAAATGGTGTACTCTTTAGTACTCCCTACATGACAATAAACTACATAGTCCCCCTTTCATCTAACATGACGTTAAAATCTATTGTCCCCATCATCCTAACTACATGACGCTAAACTATATAGAATGTTTGTGATACGTCCTACATGACATTAAACTATATTTTGTCCCTGCTACATGACACTAAACTGTGCAGAAACAATAGTCCTAACTGCAAGACTTTAAACTGAATAGTCCCTTTATATGTCCTACATGACATTAAACTATGAATCGTTAAGGTTTTTGTTACCTCTTGTTCCTCACACTGAGTATGACTCATGTGAGCTTAGAGAAAACCTCAACCATAACACTCTCTTTGGGCCGCTAACCATGTGTCTGTCCCAACATCATTTTTAGGTAGTTGTCCCTAAGATCAAATTGATCATTAATTAATTCATTAATTGAACTACGTAGACTTTGACCCTTGCCTTCCAGGCTGGGTACGTAGGAAACCTCCCAAGGTTCAGGCCCAAAACCAATCTCTTCACATTGGTTCATCTCCATCTCATACGGTGTTGATTCGTGAAAGCGCCCCTAGAATCAATATCTTTACATTGGTTCACTTTCTTCCTTCTATACGACGTTAAACTATACAACAATTTTGTCCCGTATGACAATAAACTACAATATTCTTTGATACCCTCACCTGAGAGGGAACCATTATTTAAATTGATTTTTTTATCATGTTTCATTTCAAAGACTACGTGCATTCATGGCAACGCCCAAACCTTTTATCTTGGTTTAAACCATCATTGTACTAAAGTCCCCTTTCACCCTTCACATGTATGAACCAAATTTGTACAAAGGGTATTTCTAGAACTATGTGGGCTTGATTCCCATCCTTATGGGATACGTAGGAACATTCGAGTGTCCCTCGAATCCAGCCCCAAGTCTTTGGGACTAACCCCAAATTCCACTTTCAGTCCCTTGGATGAAAATTCCCCATGAAAACACACATTGTGTATTTCTTACAATGGTCCACGCTCTATGACCCTAAACTAAGACCACTAATCCTTTTATCCCACACGATGTTAAACTGTAGTTTAAGAACTACGTATGTCTTGATTCTCATCCTTATGGGATACGTAGTGAAGTCCTACATTTCAATTCAGGACCCAACCACAACATGATTATGGTTAGAATTGATCTGTGTATCTCTGTATACATTGAACAATACCCATATTTATGTGTCATAATTCTAACCTTAAATATTTTCAGATCCTCATAACCCTTTTCATGACTTCTAGTCACGAAAATGTCAAACTTCTGAGAGTTGTTTTGCCTGACTATGCAGCACGTGCCCATAGGAGGCCTTTCATAAACAGTCTACATAACAGACTTTCTAGCCAAAAGATACTATTATTTGACTATACAGCCAATTCCCTTTGGTGGCCCTGCATAATTAAACCCCCAAACAGGTTTGTCGGATAGTGGTAACTTCATTCTAGGGAAGAATGCCTCTTTTTTCTTTATTTGTCTTAAATGAAAGTATGTTGGGATAAGAAAAAAATAGCCATCCTTAACATATTTGTCCCATATCCTTTTTTCATGATCTGAAAGTATTCAAGTCTATGGTTTATATTCTTCTTCCCTATGTTTTGGTCAGGCCTTCGTAGGAGTGATATTAATCTAGTTCTTTGATAATCTTGTTTGGAAATGTCTTCTCCATATTCAAGTACCTCTTTCCATTCAACAAACTTTATACTTTGGAAGCTTTTAATATCCATAAAATTTCACTGGATTTTAGCACTAGGAAAGTAAATTTCTGAGAGTTCTTTTTCTTGACTATGCAACACATTCCCATAGGCAGCCTTGCATAAACAGTCTACATAATAGACTTCTTAGCCAAAAGATACTATTTTATTTAACTATGAATCCAATTCCCTTAGGTGTCCCTGCATAATTCAACCCCCTAACGGGTTTGTTAAATAATGGTAACTTCATTATTGGAAACTACTTCTTCTAATACCTTTTAGCTCTTTTTCATATCATTCCTCAGATTAAAATATTCTTAAGTCATATCTTACATGTTTTCCCTCATACATGAGTATGGAAATATGTTTTCAGATGAATTTTAAAGGAATTGAGTCAATTCAAATCCATTTCGGTCAAAGCTATTTTGACCTTAATCGTTAGAATTTTTTTGTCCGATGTGAATGACTTAAACATCCGGCAAAAGACAAGGGAACTCTGAATAAAAGTCAAATTCCCAGCTCAATAAATATACAATGTGTATGATTTAGGTAATATTGAGCAATTAAATGGTTCAAGTTTGTAGGGTTGTTTACATTAATCCTAGTAAAAATCAAACTATGCTTGCTAGGCCAATTGGCATAGGTAAAATCTAAGGCATATAGCAAAAGAATGCAGGTACAAATGATTGAAGATGGAAGTGTTTTTTCGTTGATACATAGGAGATAGAAGGACATCCACAGAATGGAGTCTCTTCTCTTTTTTCGAGAATTAAAATAGGCTTTCAACATAACTCTTCATTTGATTTACGACATCCCGAGCTTCATCAACAACCACATAGAATTCATTCATTCATCTGGATACAATAAGAGATGCAGTGATACTAGCTCTTCTTGGAACAGTTGTAAAAGGATGTTCTTGAGTGCGGTTTGAGGAAAATTTTATGCTAATAAAACATTGAATCTGTTTCTATCCAAGAGACATGGAAGATGGATACATGGATTTGAGAATGGGGCATTGGAAGTAAAGATCCATTTGGAGAGAGTACTATTTTTAGATAATTCTCTAATTCCATGTTTGTCTTCTCTCCACCAACCGACAACAGAAAACATTTCAGCCCATGGGTTTTCTATTTTCATATCTGCAAGGAAATTGCATGGAAGGAGAATTTGAAATTTCACACCATTGTTGTTGCTCTTAATTCACAACATAACCGAAATAGAGGTGTAGTAGTGCAGCTGCATTTCAGGTGTATAGTTCTTTTCATTTGGAACATTGACTCCTTGCAAATGACCATGACCATACGGGGACATGTAGATTCTCTGTGGGAAATTAAGATGATATTTCTTCAAGTACTTATCCATATCTGGGAATGTGCTGTCGCAGATATCATAGTAATCATATCCAACAATGTTCATCATGTCATCAATCCGCTTGCTAGCCAGTTCATTAGCCGTTCTGATTCTCCTGTGAGCCATTGAATCTGCACAAAAGGTGAATAAACTAACTCTTAAATGGGATAATTTTTCAAAAAAAAATTGTGAAAGAATTCAGAAAAATGGCAAAGGAATTAAAGCGTGCAAGTCTAAAACATGGAGCGCAAGTATGGATGGGACGCTCAAGTATTTGACACACAGGTATAACCGCGCAAGTACAAATACCTATACCGAAGCACGACAACAAAGAAACATCGAAAAATAGAGCAACCTGTGTGGCTAAGGTGACCTGCGCGGCGAAAGCTCGAAGGTTTGAAAACTGCAAATCCATATGCTTGTACGGAAGTGAGGCCCTCTATTTATAGGCGCGACCAGAACCCTGCGCGTTGTACCCTTGCGTGCCAGGCCCTGCGCGACGCGCACTTGCGCGCCGCCCTCTGCGCCATCAAGACTTGTGTGCCACCTTTCCTTTGGTTTTCTTTTTTTTCCTCATAGTCACATCCTCATTTCTTTTGGATCCAACTCTGAGGAGGGTCTTTTGTTGACGCTCCTTTTTCGTCATAGAGTGAAAAGGAATCTAAAGGGAAATGACTTAGCACAAATTGATTCAACCTTTGAAGAAAATAAAAAAAATCCACAAAGGGATGAACAAGGATAACATTGCCCATAGGTCGCGCAAGTTCCCTCATAGTCGCGCAAGTCCATTTGCGCGATGCATGATGGTCGCACAAGTGACTTGCACGACCTAAGTGATAGCTGTCCGGGGTCTTCTCCTACCTATAAATAGACCCTGTGGGCCCCCCATTCAGGGATGATTTTTTTCAGAAACTCAGGTTTGATCTCCCAGCGCCCTAGTCTCTTCTCAAAGCTTCTGAAACACTTCTACGGTAATTTCTTACCTATAATATAAGATCTAAAGATGGGAGGAAGGACTAAGTGTTGAAACTCATCAACACTTGCACGCCTAAGTGGCCATCCCTTAAAGGAGAAGGCCACACTTGCGCGCCGCCTTACTCCTTCAATAGAACTTGTTTTCCACTTTTCTGGAATAACCTCATGAGGATTCTAAAGGCTTTAATCAAAAGTCACTCAAGTATTACCCTGCTGGTTAACCATCGCGCAAGTACACCATGTGTCGTACAGGCATACCTGCACGACCAGGACTTGCGCGCCCACGCAGTACCTGCGCGCCTGCCAGGACATGCGCGCCCCTACCTTTTTGGGTGCCCTTCTTGCCCATTTCACCCCTCTTAAGCCATTCCACCTCTCGTATTCCAGATTCAATCATCAAGACACTATTCAAAGCCATTTATGGCATGATTTCTTGATTTTTGATTCCTTATCTGAAAGGAACTCTGTAGAATATCTCTCAAAACCTAGTGATTTACACATCTTTATGTCACTAAAGATTGAGATTTCATTAATTCAACCTCATCCTTTAGGATGAGAGAACTCAATAGACCTGGGCCTCCTTTTCAGGAGTAAGTCCCAGTCATAATTCATAACTTGGAAATCCTCCTTAGGAGTAATCCCCAATTCATAAAGTTCTCAAATCTGGGCATCCTCCTTCGGAGAAAGCCCCAGTCCCCTAATTTGAAAATCCTCCTCAGGGGTATGCCCCAATCCAAAATTCCCATAACCTGGGCCTCCTTTTCAGGAATAATCCCTAGTCCCAAATATCGGCATCCTATTCAGGAGGAATCCCCAAGACCATTATTATTTTTTTCAAATCTCTTAACCTGGGCCTCCTATTCAGTAGTAAGCCCCAGTCTTAATTTCTCTTAACCAGTCCTAATTTACCTTTGATCTGGGATTCCTTTTCAGGAGTAAAACCCAATCATAAGTATTCTCCTAATTGGGGCCTCCTTTCCAGGAGTAAGCCCCAAGATAGAGTATTCAAAATCTCCATGAAGCACATATACCTTTATGGACCCTACTCTTGGATTTATTCCCTAAAGTAAATACTAACCTTCATTTATCTGGGAAGTCATACATACATAAGCCCCACATTATTTCTTAAGATTGCATATTTCAGGGCACATTTGTCTAATATTTACCAATACCTCTTGTTTCTCACATCGATCATGACTCACGTGGGCTTAGAGTGTAAAAGTAACCATGACAACCTTCTTTGAGACATCAATAATAAACATCATATTCCCTTACTCGAACTACGTGGGTTCTGATTCCTTTTCTAAACAAAGGATATGTATCTAGCCCGTTTGTGGGATCAATCCCAACTCTGAAATAATCCATTTCTTTCTGAATGACAATAAAATTAAAGTGCCCCACTGAGTGGCTTTAAAACCAGCATGGTCATCATAATGACCAAGAGACTTCTATATAAATGTGTCGAAGGGTACCATTGACCAAGAATCTCTAATAAATACAGATGATTCTCTATCGATGAAGAACCTCAAATACATATAAAAGATTCTATAAATTTCCTACATATCGATCATTGATTGTCAGATCTAAAGGAAAACTCAATCTATACTTGGTAATGTAATAAAGATTCACGAACGTAACTTAAATCTATAAAGAGAGTCCTGGGGTAGACAATAATTTTCCTCAAAAAGGTGTGATGAGTCTGACCTCCCATCCTCTCGACCAATACAAATTCTTAAGCCTCATCAGTCCACAAACTAATAAGAACCTACCTTTGGAAAGTAGGTCCAAATGGATGTGGAATCATTGGATGTTTCTGGTTCTACGAACAAACCCGTTAGAAACCGATCAGAATGTTTGAACCTCTCATCAAAAAGAGGTCATCCCCATAATTCGAGGGAAACACATGGCTTCTTGAAACTCCCTGCAAATCTTTTTCAAAATGTGGTTTTCTGGAGTGGAGTAGAATTGGATGAAGACCAAGACCCACATCACCCTTATAGTCTCAATTTTTATGAATATATGGGAGGCGATAAATAAAGATATATGGGAGGTTAAGACATAATTTAATCATCTTATAGTGAAAATTAAGGGGCTATTATATGAGTTAGAGTCTCTACTAAAGGGTACTAAACTATTATATGGTCACTAGTTATGTGTATGTACCTGTGGCTTGGCTGAGGATACCAGGAGGCTGGGTAAGATGGAAACCTCCAACTGGTTTCCTTAAACATAATGTAGATGGTTTGTCAATGAATGGGAAGATGATTGGGGGAGGTCTAGTTCGGTACATTAATGGTTCAATTTTAGTGGCCTTTAGTAGCTTCCATGGTATTGGGAATTCATTGGGCATGGAGGTACGAGTGTTTCACACCAGTGTTTTTCTATGCTAGAGGTTGTCGTTAGTGATCATGGAAGTGGAATCAGTCTTTGAGGTGCATATTTGGGCCCTCCAAGGGAATGGTGAAGTCCCTTGGTGTTTGAATTACCTCGTTTAGGGTTGAGCCATGGAGTTTTCTAATGAATTTGGGGTCCAACATATTATTTGGGATGCCAACATCACTGTAGACACACTTTATCGGGGGATAAATCATAATGACCCCTTAGTGGTTTTATCTAGGATGTAATCCATACCCCCAGAGTGTATTGGTATTGTGATGGGGTACGCCTTGGGGCTCCATCATTTTAGACCTCCTTGAACAGTTGTACTTATAAGGTTCTTCTTTTGAATAAAAATAATAAATGTTCAGTTAGTCATGCAATGATGTGATTCCATGTGATGTCCCATCTGTGTTTGGGTGAGACGTGATGTGATGGACCAAGTGCATGTGGGTAGGATGATACATGTTATGATGTTATTCTAATGGGTTTTTGGTTCCATAGCATACAATGTTGGTGTGTGAGAATGTAAAATCCATGGGAAAGCTGTGTGGGGTACCCTATCATTGATGTGATTCGTATTATATTATATACATGGATGAGTTATTTGATGAGAGATCCTTGGTGAGGAGGGGTTTTGGGTTAGTATACATATTTGGTTATAGATTGTTTCTACTACATTCACACTAGTGCATTCTTTTTCTATTTTAACATTTGAATGAGAGAACTGGGTTTTCCTACATATTATACTTGTATTATAACCCTAGGTATATATATGGGTTTTAATATTGGAGGACTTTGCAGTCCATAATGGACTTTACTATCCAGGACCTTCATACATTTCTTTTCTCATAGAACTTGTTTTTATTTGGGGTATTTACTTGGTAGAATTTTTATATGTATCTATTTTATTTTCATATTCATTGTGGTATGATTTTTGGAATTCTTATATATTCATATTTCATGGAAATGATTTTGGATTATTCACCATATCCCATGAAATGATTTATATTATATAGGGTAATTTCTCCAATACATGATATTTTTATACCATCAGTGTCACTCCCTGACCTAGGTCGTACTGGAGGCAAGACTCAATGGGTTATTATTTCTCTCCCCTCATTGGGGTATATTTGGTGGGAGGGGGTCATGACATTAAGTGATAAAATAATTTGTTTAATTAATTTACTTCAATTACATAAACAATATTCTTTATCTATATATGTCATTATGAAAAATTCTTTATGTTATCAGTATAACCAAGTGATATTCATGAGGAGGGGGAGGAGAGTTTTGTTTTCCTTATTGACTCGAGAATGTGAATAAATGATGAATGGTCAGGGTGAATCATGAAACAAAGGATTAACACATTAGGACTATCTAATTATTCTCTAGTGGGTGCATTCTTCACCATAGATTGATTATTTATTTATTTTGGTATTATTACATAGTGTATTTATAGGCATTGTTTAATATTTAATAATTGATTTCTTATCTTCCTACTTTTAAAAATTTCCATTCATTTCATTTTCGCTATTTTAATTAAAATTATTAAACTGAATTATTAAATTATTTCCGATGATTTTTCACCCTTTTTTCTGATTTATGTGATCGTTTCATGGGATTTCATTTTCTAATGATGGTTTTCACCTCATTTTTATGAATTTTACAAAATTTCTCTATTTGATATTTATTGTTAGACCTTGGGGTCTCAATTCGTCTTTTATGGGCTAGATTATAACATGATCAAACACCTGGATTCATGAAATATGTGTCAACAAGGTTCATATTAGTTTTTTTAAACATATCTACGTGTTTTGTGGGATGAGGGTGATGAAATCATGGATTGGGACCCCCAAAATAGTGATGGTAGGAATGAAGACTACACCACGGGTGAGAAAAACTATGATTTCTAGCCACCAGAAGTCATGAATTAATGATCAAATGCTTTAACCATATATTTCTGTAGATTTTATGCATTAAAATATAGAGTATGGTAGAAAAAAGAGAGAGTTTAAAATCCATGTGATGAAAGGATTTTGTTACTATAATATTTAGAAGTACATGACGTGTAGTTCAAAGAAACACATGTTGTATGATCCCCTCATGCAATGGATAGAGATTACTTATAGTGATAAATATCAGACACCATGTGACATTTAACACAATATTTGAGAAATATTTGGTGACCTCGAACGTGTGTCTATGTACATGGGTATAGGAATGACCATGTATATATGAACAGACCAAAACACATAGTAGAAAACATGAACAACTACCCATACATGGCTATAGTACACTATCATGAGCAATAGAGCAAGGAAATATTATTGAAGAAGTGATAATATCTGGGATTCCATGATATTCTATTCAATCTAAATGTCATTTACTGTAGAACGATAAAGATGAAAAAAACTGTGTATTAGGGATGACATACCCAGTCATCTAGGAGTGGTCACAAGATATGTGACCCAATGTACATTCCTTGTACATCCTTATGAAACGTATACCTTTCATATATATGTATAAAAGACTAGAATTTGGGATTGTGAGTATATGGTACCATGTTTTTTCCATGTAAAACATTATTGTCGAATTCGTCACATCATCATTGATATGACATGACGTTTCATAAGTGGTGCACTTATTTCAAAGTTGTTTGGATGGTGATAGTGATCACATTTTTTCATCTTAAAGATGTGGGGTTAGTAATCAGCTATTTGACTAGGAAATCGGTCTCCCATACTCTTTATATAGGTATATTCAATACATTCCTATACTATAGAGTGCATGTGGCCTCTATCTATGTAGTATAAAACCCCGTCATAGAGATTCAAAGGTGAGAGTGTCCTCTATAGGTGTTAGTTTTACCCTGATTATTGATCATTGTGGGGAGGTGAGGGCCCTCTACAACAATTCAAATGATTTTTAGTGTAGTTATGGGCATCATTGATGGACCTTTAGAGTAACAGGATGAATTGGTATTATTAGATGGCTATCAAGACAGGGATCCACTTTTATCTCATCACTTAGGTTTCTTATAATCATATATGATGTTTGGTTTATATACCCACTTACTTATGGGTTGAGAATACTATTTATTCTTTTTATTATTTCCCTCTTGGTTTTTGATATATCATATCATGTATGTACATACTCAACCCTAAATGGGATTTTACCACACATGTTGTGTATTATGAAGATGCAAGATAATTCTATGTTAACATCAGTGGACTGGGTTTCAAAGTGGCATAGTGGTAGTTGGTGTACCTAGAAATGTTCAATGGTAAATCTTAGTGATTTTGAGATGGATCGCTTAATTATTTTACTCTTTCATGTTGCTATTATTTTAGGACCTCATTTCAGTCTGGGTGTGTATTTTACCTAGGTATATTTTACATTAAATTATTATACAATGATGCATTTTTCAAAATATTTTTACTTACACGGTTTACACTGTAGATAGTTTAGTATTTTATTATATCTCTCCAAAGTTGGGTGGAGTGGTTTGTTTCCTTGATTAAAAGTAATATTGGAAATGGCCTACCATTTCATTGATATTCCAACTCAATTCTAGTCTCCAACCCCTAGCACATTAGTGGTGAGATTAGGGGTTCCACCCCTAAAAAACTGATTCCCTAGTAGGGGTCCTAATGGGTCGGTTCATGACAAAGTTATATCAAAGGTTGTTCATGCTAGGTTCATTGTTCGGAGTTATAAATTTTTTGAGTTTTGGGTTTTAAAAATAGGGTAATGATGTTAGAGTTTTTTGAGTTAAGCTCTCAGAGTAAGGAACCTAGTGATGGTTTAGTGGTCATTGTATCCATACACCTAGAATCTGGATAACTTCTTGTCAGCTCAGTATACAAACAAATCATTTATAGGGAGACCAATTGTACATGCAGTATATATAAATTGGTATTTTGACTGTCATGTCATTTTCGAGTTATCACCTCAGATATGCCCATCCAACTATTTTATGTCTTGTTATATTTCATGATTCCTTCAAAATTAAATTCTTCTTGGTTAACAATACCTGATCAGGAAAATGATTAGTGGGGCGACGAGGCATCCTTTTATGAACATGTACATGATGTTTTTCCTCTAGCAGTCAAGGAAAACGATCTACTACACATTGTAAAGGGGATATTTCAAATAGGTTAGAATGACAATGATAACATGTTTAACACATTACATGAATTAAAAATATTGTGACAGATTAGGTTTTATGGTGAGATTTCCCCATAGACATTAGAGGATTGGCTTGAGGAAAAGGTTTTAGTTTTCATATTTTTCACCCGTAAACCGATCATATATTTATGCTTATGAAAAACATTCTTCTTCGAGAAATATAGAACTGGTGGGGACCAATCATGTAGACTCGTGATAAGGAAACTCTCTCTTTGAAAAACATTTTGAATTTCTTCCATGATAATTATTCAAATTCTATATTTTTTATATCGATTCTAGAGATTCTTAAGATGCAGTAGGGTGACATGATAGGTTTTTAGTTTGACTTGCCGTTTACTAACCATATTTATTACTCTTTCTATATAATCTGGGATGGATACTTCTATGTGTCGAATTTTGAGAAAGGATTCAAAAGAGTAGTCATTTCTAGAATAGTCTATTTAAAAATTCCTATATATGTTAGAATGTTGGAGTGGGAATTGGTTATAAAAAACATCCTATTAGATGTATTATAGGAAGTGGGAGCTGAAATAGAATACCATGGGGATTTTTTTCTACTAAATCTAGAAAGTGTTAGTTGTTTGGGTCTCAGTGTTTGAGTCATACTCATTCATAGACTCATACATATAGATCCCCGATAGAGTTTCTGTGCATAGGATCTAGTTAATCCATAGAGGGGAGATCATATTCTTGTGATGGGTGAGTTCACACAATTCATGGTTACGAAGCTTTTTATGTGTAGAATATTGTAAACGAAGTGGACGGACCATCAGGATATAAGAAAAAATGTGATCAAGGATCTCCTATATAAGGATAGGGAAACCCCTAGGGAGGTGATGATGATGATGAGTAGGTGGAGAACCAGTGGGAAGAGTGATAAGATGGAAAAAATGCTATGATCTACTCCCACCATCACAACTGGGTGGCCTATACCAGGCTTAAAAGATGATATATGAGTTAATGGAAATTTTCAGGCTGTAGAGGGATATAATCAGGCTACCCATGAAATGATCTGATGAATGATATGTGTCTTAACGACGCTAGCTACAATATTTATATAAATAATCATGAATAATTATTTTTTCTTCATATCCATTCTGAAAGAGATAGATCTTCTCATTGAGTTTTTTTTCCTTTTAGATATTTCTAGAGGATACTATATGAAGTAATTATTATATATCACATAATTTTTGGTAGTGTGAGTTGGTGCTTAGTAGAGAGTTTTTCTCATGAGATTTTTGGTCGTCATGATGAAGCCTTATAATTTCTTCATAGGTATGGATTTATGTTCTGTGGTGCATGAATAGATAGATTTTAATCATAGGAGATTTAGATGAATTTTAAAATATGGGTTGAGATTCTCCTTCATGGGATAGAGATATATTTTGGATGATAAGTAGGGTTCAGTGAGAAAGAAGCTATAACATATCACTTATAAGTTTGGATGTTTGATCCTTGGTAAAGTGGACCCATCGGGTATCTAGATTCTAGTGGTAGTGGAGTAATACATGTATATTGTTCCAGAAATTGATCAAGGACAATATTTTTTGTAGGAGATATACTTATGTATTGAATTTCATGTCAATAAAAAAATATTCTGTAACATATCGTATAGAGCACACAATGCTCCAAGATATGAGGTTTTAGTTGGAAGAACATTGAGATAAATGTTTTATCAGACCCTATATATCCCTCTGGGTAGCCTCTATGTTGTTTGTGTAAAAGGTGGGTGGGAGTTTTAGGACTTCTATTGAATATGTTTTCCTAAATTAGGTAATGATCAACAATTAGTACCCATTACTAATGACTAATGACCTTTTTAACCAATTTAAATGCTTGAGATGGTTTTAAAAGATTGACATGGGGATAGACTACCATCGGTTGAGGATTTGGAAAGAAAATATTGTGGAAATGATATATAGATGATTCAATGAACACTATGAGGTCTTTGGGATACATTTTCGGTAATTAATTCCCTCTTGTGTTCATGGATCTTATAAACTGGTTATTTTAATTGTACTTTGATCAGATTATAACTTTCATTATCGATGACATTACCAGTTACACTTGGTATTAGGAGCAATCAATGAATTTGAGGATGAATCTAGATATGTTCCTAGAGCTCCATATTTATGGAAATCTCTCATAATGTTAGTTTTGGACCAGGTTGGTTCCCTTTCTAATGAATTTCATATTTGATCATGGTGTAGCTATGGATCCAATAATGATTGATATATTGGTTACATGGGAACCACTCAAGAGCATGTTGGAGGTGTATTGTTTTCTTGGTTGGGAGGGATTATACTAGAGGTTCATGGTTGAAATCTCCATGATTGAATGCCCTATCACTAGATTGAAATGGAAATGGTATATTTTTTTGTAGAATAAGTACTATCATGGAGCCTTTGGTGATCTAAGGTTGATTTTGACCAGTGCACTTGTTTTGAGACTACTAGAAGAGGTTGTTGAGTACGTTGCGATTCATGGATCTTTTAAACCTTGGCTCAAATTCATGTTGATGTTGACATAGGTAGTTATTTCATTTTTTATATATAGTTGGTACCCTAAGATAAGTATTACACCACCAATTAATTGGTGTTTCCAGTGGTAGTATTCATCTGATCGATGTGGAGACAATGTATTCTATGTAGTAATTTCGTTGATTACTAATAAAAATAGATCCTCATGTACATATTCACAAAGAGATATCTAAACCAATTATGGAAGAAATGGGGATAGTCTCTATTTGATTATAACATCAAGATAATCTATACTATAGGGAAGATAAATATGGTGGTTGATATTATTAGAAAGAAAACCCATTCCCAATTGGTGGAGGTGGTGACAGAGTTGTTCGCATCATTATATATAACCATGGTAGAAGATAGGTGTGTAGATTATCTTCAGTTGATGGTGGTGAATCCACTGATTTTCAACATGTTAGGGATGTATTGTTGGAATATATTTATTATGAGGCACTACATGACTTGATATCCTTGAGATATATACCATATGGTTTTTCCAACAGAGGGGAGAACATCTTCCTTTTGCAGGGGCGGATGGTAGTTATGATAACATTGCATTAGGGGGTGTTGAGGGAGTTAAATAGTTATAAATTGACTATGTATCCATGTTTATCAAAATTGTATATGGTTGTTCATGGGTAGTTTTAGTGAGAAATTTTTAAGTAAAGAATTGGTGAGTTTGTTTCTTGGTTTATTATAAGTTAGTAAATAATGGAGGGAAAATGTTTTTATAGGTTTTACTCATACCCTTGGGATTCAATAATGGAAGTTGGATGAAAAATAAATGAAATTAGTAATTTTATTCAATTTACAACTATAGGACATGATGCTTAATGGGTGTTTGTAAAATAACATAACAAGTAGGTATATTTTCTTTGCATCAGGGAGCATAGCTCAATTGAGAGTTTGGGGTTTTTTTTATGTGGAAGATGTTGTACAAATTCATGGGGTACAAATGATTATCATCACTGGCCATTATATTTGCTTCACATCATATTTTTAGAGGGGATTTAAATGGATTTTTAGACCCTGTTATATATTATCATAGAAATTCTCCCATAAATATATAACCATACCGACATTACTATATTTTTTTTGAGGATAATCTAGGAGCATGTGTGTTGGAATTTTTGGGAGCTTGGAGGATAACATTCCATTAAGGAGTATTCCTACAATATAACAAATTACTTGCCTATTGGTATGGAGAATTTCAGGAGATTTTATAGGATCCCATACAAATCACTATTTTATTGGGCTATGATTGTTGAGATATCACTTGCTGGGATAGGGATAGTACTAAATCTGATAGAGAATATTTAGGCAATTCTTAAGTGTATGGGAAATTATAGATCTGATGAAATATTATCTAGGGACAAATATTATTGGAAATTTGAGTTGGAGTATTAATGAAATTTTTTCAGAAGAGTCTATCTAAAATGAGTATTTCAGATATTTGGTTGGGGAATTAGGCTATCCATGAAGATCATTATGACATTTTAGATACAATAGATAGTTTACTAATTTATGTATCGCTTGGCCTTACCTCGACTATTTCATCATGTGAAGGATGTATTCATTGTTTTATAGCTGATTAAATATATTCATAACAAATCACATGTTATTGACATGGGTGAGAAGGAAATCATGGATGGAGACTCTTCTTGGAGTATATATTGGTGATCAAGGACTGATAAGAGGGGATTTTCTGTGGAATGACTATTCCACTGGTTCGAGTGATTTTGTGGTATGGGGTCATGAAAGAGATCTCTTCAGAGAACGAGATTCATATATGGGATTATTACCCACATGTTTTTCAGTAGCTGTTTCTTTAAAAAAAATTAAATTGGAGGATAATGAAACAAATCCACTTTTTGTGGTTCAATCATTTGAATATATCTATATATATCTCTAGTTTTCTCTCGGATTTAGTGTGATGTTTTGGTGTTGTAGGACCCCATAATTAATATAAAATAAATATTAATATATATTATAATTTTAACCTGATTATTTTAATAATAAATGGGTTTCCCATTGATCGGGACCTTATATGGGATATTTGAGACCGGGATTGCTTCTGTAATGTATGGTTTTCCTGAGGCATAGAATAAATTTGGTTAGCGTCAAACGATTAGTTTATGGAGACTATTTATAGGTATGTTAAGTGATTAAATAATTTATTTATATAACATTCATGATTGATTTTCACATAATTCCATATATATATATATATATTGGTTTGTGTGTGCTTGTGTCTATGTGTAATTTTTAGAAACTCCTAGGGCTTTCCACATAACCTTGATGAATAGAGAGGAGGAGGAGAGCACTATCGGTGTTTGAGACTTAGGAACATGGATCAATGATGAATGATAAAGGGGAATATTGAGATGAATAAGAAAAAAGTGGGATTTTATCCTTATTCACTAGAAGTCTCATTTTTCAACAATTTTTTGTTCTGTTCCTGATGTAGGGATCATTATTTTTTTATTTCCTCCCATTATTTAATTTTTAGGTGTTTATTTACCATCCGTTTAATTTTTGATGATTTGTCATTCTTCGATTATGCCATATTTCAAATAGTGTTCTTGATCAAATTTATTTATTTAATTCCTATAATTAATTACCATTGTTTCCAAATATAGTAATCATTTGATGGGATCACAACATCTACTGATAGTTTTTAATTTATTTTTTTACTCTTCCCCCCACTGTTCATTTTGTACTTCATTGTTGGCCCATGAGGTCATGACATGAAATTTTCAAGATGGATTAAGGCATGATAAAACCACAAAATTCATAGTGTAATCTTAAATGATGTTTGGGAGAACATTTTAAAATTTATTCAGGTGTGTTATTGGATATAAGTGATGAAAACAATGATTGGGACCCCTAGAACTGTGAATGGTGGCACAATAACTACATCATGGGTGAATAGGGTTATGATTTCTAGCCACAGGAAGGTAGGAATCAATGATCTGAGAATTTAGCCTTTGATTTTTGTGGATTTAGTGTGTTTAAATGATGTTGATGGAGGTAGAAAAGGAGGATCTTGTGTTTATGTGATGAACGACTCCAGTTTCTTGAAATTTCAGAAGTAGACGATGTGTAGTTTATAAAAACACATTATATGTGATCCCCTCCTTCAACGGATAATATTTTTAGGTAGATATTAATATATTCATCCTTGTGACCTATCTCATATTATGTTACCGAAATCTGGTGACTCGGTATGTTCCTCTGGGTACATGGGCATGGCTTAGTCTACACAAGCACATACATAACTAGTGTACCCAGACCTTACCATATTACATAGGCACATTCTCGATAACATAGACATGGACTAGAGTATATTTTTATAAATTGGTTGTTTATATATGCCATATAATATAACATACATAATTTTTGGATCTACGTTGATAGATAATTCGGGTATAGGGAAAACATGCACACGTGTCCATGTGAGGTCACACACTACGTGACACTATGTACACATTGTTTAATTATCTTCGGAAATTCTACCTTGTGATTATCCTTATTTGGGATATGTATTTGGTCCTCTAATTATACTATCTTGATTGATTTTCCATGTAGAACCTGATGATGATCTTTTTTATGGAATAAAATATATGTCACAAGGTGTTATGATCTATAATTTTCATTTATTTGTATTTTCTGACTGAAAGTGATTGATTTTGTTAATCTGATAGATTCTAGGGTTGGTACACCCATGTCTCACTAGAGAAAGGTTCCCTAATGCATTAAAAAATGGTAGATTTTGTACTTCCCCATGCTATAGAGGTCACATTTCTTATATCCATGGAGTAGAACTCACCCATCATCGACCTTAGTAGGGATTAACTCCTCCACTGGAGCTAGTGAACCATAAACTGTGGATCATAGTGGTGCGGTGTTGGCCCTCCACACTGATTCTTGTGAGGCTACTCAGGGATATGTGAATTAAAGGTGAATCATTGGATCTATAATACAAATATTTTTTCTCTGATTGATATGATTATGGGAATCCCCATTTCTCCCTTCCATTGGGATTATTTTGAGAATATCTATTGTTTTGTTTATATACACACATTCTTATGGGTGGATTTGAAGGTTTCTTCATTTTATTTCATCCCAATTGGGTTTTGAGGTGTCATACTAGGCATGTATATACTCACCCCTAAATGATATTTTACCACATGTGTTTTTTCTTATACATATTATGAGAAGATTAGTGGTGACATTGGTGGAACTAATTTTATAGGAGCATAGTGGTACTTGGTGTTGTCGGAAATGTTCAGAGTTTAGCCTCAATGAATTTTAGAATAGTGGTATTGAGTCTTTCCCTTTTTCCAATTGATGTCAAGTTGGGAAATCATTTCTGGTTGGGTGTCTATTTTATCCCCTTGTATCTTTTACATAAACCAATTTTACTCTAATATATTTTCCTAGAGGTTAATGAAATAAAGGTTTACACTCTTTATGTTACACTATTTTATTATATCAATATAATCTTTCATGGTTCTTGTTGTGTGTATTAATACAAGTACTATAGTATAAAGCATCCAATTTCAATGATATTCCTATTTAGTGCTAGTTACCACCCTCTAGCTTGTTGGAGACAGGTGTAGGGAGTCACCCTCCGCTCACTATCGACACAAGAGGGGTCCATATGGGCTGGTTCATAAAAATATAGGGATCTATGAAACAATTTTATATGGTATGTTGAAAATAACATGAGGTTCCCTCATGATTCTAAAGTATTTAAAAAATAGATCATTGAATCTAATAAGAATCTAATACAAGGCCATGGTTTTCAGTTCATTAACTAGAGATTACCAATTATGGAATTTACTTTGTTGTATCATATGTGAGAAGTGAAAGTGGTTTTTATTGAAAAAATCATAAAAAAACTGAATTTCATGAAGTACTGATCATTTAAGAGTATATCATTTTAATGTAGAATGTTGTGTATTTTACTATGGAAATATGGACACCCAATTCATAAAATTTATATATTTTACATAAGAATGTATGATGAAGAACTCCAGTACATTATCATTGTTTTTTTGTTCCATGTTTCCATTGTAAATGTTATATATAAAATTTGGGTGTATTTTCAAATTTATAAGTGAAAATTATTTATGATATTAATTAGTTTGAGATCCATGGATGAAAAAGAGATTGGTTTAATGATGAACTGTTTTAGGTCTCAAAATGGAGGTGACTCTAATATTATAATTTTTAATAAATTCTACTAGAATAAGGGAATCATGTTTGAGATATAGTACTCAGGGAACCAAAACAGAATGGTGTGATGGAATTAATGAAAATGAAAATAAATTAGAGCACCCAAACTATTTGGTTTCCAAAAAATTTGGGTACCATTATACAATTTACATTCCCTTATTTTCATTTATAAATTAAAATTATTTAATAAAAAACAATTGATGTTCTCACTAATAATTTAAGTTGATATTCTTATCAAGAGTCCAATTACATATTCCTATTATGGTGTCCATATATTCTTTACAAACCTTGAAACATCCTTAATAGAGCTTATAATTCAAGTGAAAGTATTTAAATCATTATACATCCATCTTGGTTGATCACAATATGAATTCCTTCATGATTGAGAAATTTTCTATTGTTCTCTCGATCTTGAGATGGGGGAGGACGATGATGGTCTCTCTTCCTTGAGAGTTTTATTAAGGTAATTCTCTACTGTCTTGAGTGAATTTTCTTAATAGATTGTTTAGTTGTGAACAAAAGTTCCCAATTACATTTAAAATGGTATAACTAGTATAATATAGTTATGTTTAGACAATCGATAATTTACCAAAGTCCCTTATCTTAATATTAACCCCAAATAACACCCCATGTTAGATAATTAAAATATAATAATTTATATATACCATGAAATATGCTAAATCATGTATATTTAAAAAAATATTAAATAAATAAAACGTTATAAATAAAAATTTATTTAAATAGTATTAAATTAAATATATCATCATCATAAATCTCTTAACATAGCCAATCAATCCTCCATAAAAGTTATCAAACCTTAAATCAAAAATATTTATTTAATAAATAAATATCATAACATTATTACTTCCATAAATATATAAATATAATATTCACTATCTTGAAAATATATATTTGTTTAATATATAATCCAATATCGAATAACTGCCGATTCAATTAATTTAATAAAATCAACTTAAATAATTACTATTCAACAATCTTGTGGAAAAATATATTTTTTCATATGTTAAATTCAAATGGAATTTATCTTAGATTGTAGATATTAGTATCTGTGATTCTCTAGTTTACATTCATAGTGGCATTATCCAGTCATTACAGGACACCAATATTAGATTTATGAAACACTTCTGGGAACTTATAGATATAGATTTAAACCTTTCAATGATAATGAACACATATGAACTTTTATTGTGTAATATAATCTCTTTGTGTTGTTATCTCATTAAGAAATTTTCATACATATTTCATAGACTTATATATTTTTTAAATATTTACTTAAATACTAAGAGTAAAAAATTTTGTTAACTCTGGTGTCCATGGAATTTTATATATATATATTTTTAAATAAAATGTAATATTATATAATCATCGAATTTTGGAAGGGATAAATCCTTTATCGACATATTAAATTAATATAATACCACTTATGATATACCAAAGGATTATAACTTCATAAAAAGAATATTTCATCATGGTATTTTATAATATACCAAAGTATGGTATTCCTGATATACATTATAAATAATCTCATGTATTAGGAGTAATACAGACATCCATAGATAGGAATATATAATGAAACGTGATATTTGGGATTCCTATTGGATGGTATGTACTCATAAATTCACCTATTAGAGATTACAATATATAGAAATTATGATAATTATCCTCAATTTAAAATAATTATCCATCACTTAATAGTAAAATATCACATATTTAATATCATATAGATGTCACATGGCCACAAGACATAAATTAAAAAATATATTTATAGAATTTTATGGTTCTCTTTAGAGAATGAAAAAAATATAAAATTTAAATTCTAAAAAATTGATAATTTCATTATAACATTATTGATAAAAATTTTACAGTCATAATGAGATAAGAAATTTAGTAAGATTCAGTTCTTTAAATATATAAGTAATAAAAAAACCAAAGATAATTGGTACTAGTGTACCAATTCTAACATAGCCCCTTTAAACTAGAGCTAATTGATAACAACATTATTTCTACCATCTCTAGCATGATATTCATATTCTATTGAGTTAAGGATTTATTCAATGAGTCTAATATATTATCTTATATGAAAAATATGATGAATGTGTCTTTACCCATCTTAGATAACCCCCAAGATGTGATAATTCCAAGGTATATTATCCGTTATCTAATGTCACATTATATCCTTAGATTGGACTATCATATAGTATTATCGTAATAAAATATTCTGGAATCTCTACTACTGGGCCCTATATCAAGATCTGAGATTATGTTGTTTATTCAAACTAACAATTTAGCTGCATCAGATGTAGAGATATACTCTGACTTAGTTAAAAAATTAACAACCAATGGATGCTTTTAGTTCGTTGAAATAATTAACCATCAATTAAGGGAAAATTCATATCCTAATTATGATTCTATGTAATTATAGTATGTATTGATAATATATTTTTTATATAATTTTATTAATAGTTATTGATCTCCTCTATAAATCAAAAACATTTCCTTAGTATACCTTATATTCATTACAGTCTTTACTAAATTCCAATGTTATTATCATAAGATTTTTTTGAAATCCAGTTACCATGATCATGATATAGGAAAAAACCATCATGTTACACAAAAAAACATACATGACATATTCTATTTTTGATAGATAAAAAATCCTATTCATTATTTCCATCTATCTTGTTAGGCATAAGGACACAACTTCTTGGAGTGATGTATACTGTGTGAAACTAAAAAAATACCGTGTTGTATTTTCCTATTTGGAATCTCTTTAGTACCTTGACAATGTATATACCTTTACATAGTCTAATAAGCCACTTTGATCAATGATGATGTATATTGATCCCATGAAAGTAAGTTATTTCACATATGCACTTCATATATAAACATTTATTAAACCACATATTAGTTGGAAACAATTCTAGTATAACATTTCCTATTAGAAATATAACATCGACATATAGTAATAACAAAATGATTGATCTTCCACATAAATTTCTTTTAAAAAAAAGGCTCACATTCATTATTTAAGAAATGAAATTATCATATAGATTGATTAAAATTTATTTTCCATGATATTTGTTCTTACTACCACCAAAAAATTGATCTCAATAACTTGTACACATTATTGTAACAATTTTGATCTCCAAAACCATATAGTTTTACAAAATAGAATTCTTACACAAGGTTACCTTTTAGGAAGGGTATATTTACATCCATTTTAACATTTTCATAATCATGGTATGATGTTCAGGAATGATAAATTATGATATATTTCATAATATCAACCAGTGAAAATATTTCCTCATAATATATGACTTAATATTTTTTAAACCCATTAGAAACCTGTCATGCATTATAGGTATTTAATTTACCACTAAAGTATAGTTTCTTCTGGAAAACCAATTTTCACCAAATATTCCTTACATAGACATGAGAATCTAACAACACCAAAACATGGTTTTGGTAAATTGATCCCATCATAGAATTCATGGATTCATGTAACAGCAATGAAAACAAGTTTATTACATCTTTTACATAGGATACATGTTAATAATTATCAAAAAATAATGATTTAGTATCTTTTGTGACTACAAAACCATATCTCTTTTGTTCTCTATGATCTCATGTGATTCTATGTAGTACTCATATATTTGGAGGAACCTTTTCTCTTGCAATTTGTGTATTCTTCTATTGTTCCAAATCATGTATATATTGAGCCAAAAATTCATTGAAATTGATCATTTAACCACTATATAGTTTTTATATATTACCTATATGATGGAATATTTCTTTTCATATTATGACTGATGGTTTATATACATTTATATTAAAACATTTAGTTTAATACTGATTACATTAATCATATACAGGGTAAAGATCATAATGGTATAGTTCCATTAGAAAAATATAACCACAAAAAACTTGTTCATCATAGTAATACATCATCCCCCATATAGTTCCTAATTACTAGTACCTGTAATCGGCATATCACACGTAATAAATACCATCATAACCTAGGAAAAACATACATAAGAAAGTGTGAGCTAAGATACTAAGTTATTTTAAGCAAGGGAAAAACATAAACATAACACAATCACTTGATCTTGAGAATGTGAGTATAAAATATTAAAATCATACACTACATATGAAAGATCAAAATCGTAAGTCATCACTTAATGGTTTTTGGTTCATAAGAAATGAATGAGAATGAAATCAAAGAACCTGAGCCATGAGAGAATAAAATTAATATAAGAAGTGGAATTTTTGGCATACACATAAGCATATAAAATAATTTCATTATAATTCAATGGTAATTTCCAAAAAAATTATAGTAGAATCAGTTTACAACCAAAACCATCATATTAGTAATGGTTCACAACAAAAATTGTCATAGTTGAAAAATTTCCTTACCAAACTAGGTCACTCCCCATTCTAGTCTAGATTCGATCATGATATATCAACCTTTACCCAATGAATTAGAAGGAGATATATTTCCCGCCCATCTTTTTTTATAAAATAACGACAATATTTTTTTATAATACATCCTTTGACCATATTTATAATGAACCCACAATCATATATTTTATAACATTAATAAATTATCATCAAGATCATAATATATCCAATATATTAGAACCCATGGAATGAAATGGAATTCATAACACATTTATCATATCATAACCCCTAAAATTATAATGTCTCCATTAATAATTCATAAGAATAGAACACAGGAAAAGAATTATGTTTCATAAAACGATTCATCATAGAAAACATGTGGACAAAATGGGATTAATAATTATCAATTTATCATAAATATAAACCATCCAAATGAATAATCAGAATTATATCCTTAGATCATATCCCTAGAAAAGAATAATTATCATTATAGGTTGACATATTAGATGGAAAATGAATTTGAAATATAAATTTAATTTTTTTAGGATAATACACTTTTAACATTTAAAAAAGAATTATTTAAACAGTTTTATTTGAAAATAATACTATAAACTTATAAATAAAGCATTAAGAATCATTTAAAACAATTCTTGAGGAAAATAGCATTTTCACTTTCAAAAACAATTGTAATAACAAAAAAATTCAAAATACATTTATTTGAAAATAAAATTCGATGTTTATAAGTGGAGATTCTAAATACTATGTGTTCGTGATGATGGAATATATTGTCAATGTTATAGACTTTAAAAAATATTCTATTCAAATTTTTAGTAAAATACAAATGGGTATAGTTTGGAAGTCAAAATGAAAAATCATTACTAATTTTTAAAAAAATTAAAAAAATGGGAAAACATTCTAGTAATAATTAAATATGATAATTATAAAAAAACTTAACATATTGAAGGAAAAAATTGTTTTAGATTGTTTTGATATAAGTCTTAAATAAAGATGATTTTTCTTAAAAACACTCTCTCGAAATCATGATTACATAAAGAGAAGAAAATAATGGGAAATTTTTTATTATTTTGAAATAACCATAGTAGTATATAATACACGATTTTATTGAGAGTTAGTACCTAATATTTCATTACACAAATCCTAAACAAAAATAATCCCAATAAACAATGATATTATATCCTAATACTATTACATATTTTGTATCATTATATCATAAGATCCATGCAAGAATACCATTAAATGAAACATACAATATCATGATAATAAATAAAGTCAAGATATTGATGTCAAAAAATGATTATATACACAAAATAATAGAATATAGGTTCATAACACACCATATGTCACAATGAAGGAAAATTGAGATTAATAACCCTTACCACATTGGTATCTTTGAAACTTTAAACAACATAAAAGAGTGATACTAAGATGGATATGTATATCCATATAAACATTAGGCTAATAATATTAAAATAAATTTATGAGTAATATATACACGACATAAATGAAACAATTATTGAATATGACAGTTGTGAAACACCAAATAAAATTGAGACAAAAATCCCATATCTAAAGTCTCAAATTCCTCTATACACATTAGATCATCATATACATTTAATATAACTTTTTGATAAATATATTATATTTAATATATATATATATATGATACCATTTTTTATTTACTTAAGGCCTTTTATGACTTTTTTATTACAATTCTTTGTTGAAATTATGTTTTGAGTAATTACTACTTCGTTTTTCACATTTTTTTTGGTTTAGTATTTTAATTCATCTTACATTGATCATGGATCTATAATATCTATAATTTTAAACATTATAAAAATATATTATTTATTAATTATACATATATATTTATATTAATCCATAAAATATAGAGATGGAAAATAAACTACACCATTCATGGAGATGGTAGGTCATACATACACATGAATGAAATTTCCATATTCATAGATGATGAAATGTAATAAAGGTAAATAATAAAGTACCATTAAAAAATAATGTTTATATTCTAAATAAAACATTTATTCATTTAATTTTCATAATTAACTTCTATTAAAATATTTATTGAAAAAAGGATCACATCGCTTCATGAGGTAACAATCCATCTAACACATGAACGATGTCATCATATGAACCAAACAATGAAATTTAAGAAGGTATATATGGAATAATTATTAAATAAGTATAATTACGTTTCAAATATCATATATATTCATATATAATTATTATCATCCTAATAAACTGGAATTTAAAACAAATCATAATGATTCGGGAGGTGATAGTCTTCTATAAACATGAGTGACATTATTATTTTCCAACGGGTTAGAAGGTAAGAAGGTATAGAATATATTATATTTCTAAATGAATAATAATAACATAAATAACATATATAAACAATAAATCCTCCATTATATCCATCCATTATAGGTTGTGATTGAAAAAATTAACAATTGTTTATGAATTGGTAGTCCCCTGTAAACACGAGTAGTGATATAATATCTAATTGGATAGTAGAGGATAAAAATTGAGGTTATTACATTAAGATAATAACAAATAATTATATTTAATATTATTCTGTTATTATATAATCCTTAATTAATAATAATTTAAAAAATTTAGGGAATAAAATAAGTAAAATACTTGTTTGGGGATGTTACCTATTCTTCCAACAACTTCATTAGATTGCACCAAAAATATTCATCGCTTGAGAATATCACCAAAATAAGTCCTCTATAAAGATTGTATGGAACTAATGATTTGATTTTTGAAGGTATTGGTTGATATAATGGGTTCTTAAAGTTTTATGAATAGAGGAGAAGGCATGGAATTTAATATGTGAGGGAAGTGTCACATTTTTAATTTTTGAAAAGCAATTGTAGATCCCAAGATCTTCACATGGAAAAGGGCTCCAGAATAGATCATTATAAAACATAATAGTTTAAAAGGTCTATATATTTAAATTAAATTAGTATTTCAATAGTTTTGGTTCATATTTTATCCCATATATTTTTAGTTTAACCCTCTTGTAAATACATTTTTATGAGAATAATCCATGGTCAGAAAAGGCCGACCTTAATAAATTAATCTAAAATCATTGTACTGGGTTAATAACTACATGGGGTTATATTATTCATTATTATGAAAATTTATTTTAATTTCATTAGATATTATAAATTATGATAGTTTGAAATTTGAAATTAAATTTTACAAATTACATTCACAAAAGTGAAAAATATTTAATTTAAAATTTAACCCCGAGAAGCGATGATAAATCCATTTTCCAACGAGAAATGTTTCAAAACTTTTAAAAGATTTTATATAAAAACAATGAATGAAATTGAGTACTGTACATATATTATATCAATATATATATATATATATAATTTTACTAATTTTTATTTCAAAACAATCTTAAAATAAAATTTATGTTGAAAAGTTTTTGAATTAAAATGAAAGATATAGAAAAACTAGTATTTTTCACTCTTCATTAAAAAAATTTATGAAATAAATTATTGAAAATATATCATATGATAATTATAAAAATGGGATTTAAAAAATAATTTCATGTTTTTCAAATATATCTTATAAATGTTTCAAAAATTAATTTTTATCTATGTTCACAATATATGACACACCTATTTTTAGAAGAATACTATTTTAAGAATACAATTAGATTTATTATTATCATTTATATAGATAAAATTTTTGACAGCATTATGGAATATAAAATCTTTAAATATAATTCAAATAAATAAATGAATTTTATTTTATTTTTTTAGGAAAAATCATTTTTTATGCATAAAAAAATGTTTTGCTGACAAATATTTCATATTTTATGTTATTTTTTCATTTATATGAAATATATTTTAAACAATTTACAAAATAATAAGGTTTTACATTCTACCCATCTTAAAAAATGCATCCTCTAAATTTGAACTTGTGCTCAGTAAACTGGGGTTGAAAAATTTAAAATACCATTGTGGGAAACCCAAATCATAAAAATGGTTAATAAAACATAAAAATAAAAATAGAGAAAGGGATGTTATAAATTTATCTAGAATAATACATAATCAGTTTCTAAATAAGATAACATAAGTTAAGAGTCATTACTTGTAAATATATGAAAAGATTAATGACTAAATATTTATGAGAAGTTACATTGATCCCTGATAAGAATAATGTGAATTATCATTTAAATATATAAAAACCATAAACCAAATAGGTTTGAAAAAGTTCATTAATATCATCATAAATGATGGTAATTTGATACAATTATTTTTTAAGATCATTTTGCTAAAGATGGGGAATTTTCATGAGAAGATTGAATTAAATTATTTATTTCCATTTAGTAATCACAATATTGTACTTTGGTTTTTCTTTGATAAATTCCATTATATCCTCTTATTTTGAGAAATGAAGAATATTTTTATGATTCTTAAAAATTTAGTGGATCATAATATCCAAAAAATAATGATAAACCATTCATTTATAATCTAGTTATTATCAACAATAGAATTGTTAAAACATGTTATCCAATGGCATACAATGATAAAAATAATCCATTTCATTAATAGATAAACGTATAGATCCCTTATGTTTGACCTAAATTTAAAACCATAAATTTAGGAAGTAGGTAACTAAATTAACGAAATCAAATTATTATTTATCACCCAGACAAAATTAAGTAGGTAATATTGTCACATAATAAATATTCCATATTCATATTTTTACCCCTAGATACCTCTATTATAAACCCCCATATACATGTAATATCCACATATGAATTTAATTACTCTTAAACCACTCACTATATCCTATAAAAAATTTCATGACAACATCTTATCATTTGACTCATCCATATACATGTCCATAGAAATATCCCCAGAAAGATACATAGACATATCCATATATATCTCACTAAATTCTTCTCATAATTACATCAAAATGATAACTAAACCTTTCATTTGATACAAATATTAGTGACCAGTCATTTCATACATAGATATTACATCTTTTAGATGACTTACATTACAAAAAAAACACTCATGACGATTGTAAAGGTATAGTGCATTTGGAAACAATAAAACATATGAAACTAATAAATAAGAGCTATACATCATCTCCCACATAATCATTCAAAAATCTAACCCCTCTTAATTAATTAACACATAATACCTATCAACATAAACTAGGTAAAATAAACATAAGAAAGGGTGGTCTTAGATATCAGTAAGGGAAAAAATTGAAATACTTAATCATAACACAAGATGAATGGTATGAGAATTTTATTATAACATATGAAAACCACGCCACAGATATTAATGATATAAATCTTTTGTCATGTTAGAAGTATTAGATTTTAATAACACATAAATCATAAATGATATTAAGATAATAATCCATAATAACAAAAAAATTGACATAAGATATGGAATTTATGAATACAGAAAATAATAGAAAATTATTTCTTTAGTAGTCAATATCATTCCTAAAACACTCATAGTGGAATGATATGCCTACCAAACTATCAATTAGTCAAGTTATACTCCCTAGAGAATCATAGTAGAAAATTTTCCTAAATTAGCTGGATTCACTCCCCATTCTAGTCATGTTATCTCAAGAAGTATCAATATTTACCCAATTCATTAGATATAGATCTAGGTCCCACCCATCATTGGTTATAATGTAACCAAAACACTTTTATATAGAATAACCACCATCCGTGGATATAACATAACCCTTGTTACAAAATGAAAACCATACAAAAGTGTGGAACATGATCATAAATCATTCATAATATCAAAACCTCTAAGAATAAATGGGCTGTATGACACATTTATCATATCATAACTCTTTAAAAGGAATGGTAATCAAAAATCATTAATCATTTCACAACCCTTGATAATAAATTGGTTTTAAAAAAAATTCATCATATCATAGCCTATGGGAAAAATAGTTTTCATAAATATCTCTTCCCCATTAATATAAGCCCTTAAAATAATGAATAAGAGTTTTATCCTTGGATCGTATCCCTAGTAAGAATATTTAACATCAAATGATTTCATTGTAGATGGAAAATGAATATCAAAGACCGCTTTGACTTTTTTAAGGAAAATATTATTAACACATTCAAAAATAATTTATGAAACTTAAAAAAATTAAAATAATTTTCATTAAAAATAACCAAGTAAACTTATAAAGTATTCTTTAAGAATCATTTAAAACATTTCTTGATGAAAATTACCTTTTCACAATGAAATAACATTTTAAAATGTAAATAATTTCTATATCAATTTCTTTTTAAAATAAAATTATTAATATATAAAAAAATATTTAAAATAATTAGTGGTAATAATGTTAGCAAATATCATTCATTATATTCACATTAAATAAATCATTCTATTATATCTTTCGATACAAGATAATTGAGCACTGTTTCAAAAATAAAATAAAGAATATATTAAATTATTTTTTTAAAAATTGAAATCTGTGAAAAATATATTTTATAAATAACCAGAGTAAATTTTAAAAAAATTATTCATTTTTAGAAAACATGACTTTGGAAGAAAAAAATACTTTTCAACTGAAAATAAAAATAAAGAAGATTTTTAATAAAAACAATATTTTGAACTGTTGAGTGTATAAACGGAAAATAAATAAATAGAAATAAAGAATTATTATGACATAATCATATAATAATAAAAGAAAATATTTTCATGATATATTTTTCACAAAATTTCATCATTTAAAGAATAAACAATATAATCAAGATAACTGATGAGATAGTTTCATAAAACCCTTAACACTTTGGTATTATTGAAGCATGAGCCCTATGAAGGAATAAAATTAAATGAAGCATTAAATATTATTAAAATAAATATATTTACTATATTGCAGATTAAATGATCTATATATAGACCTTATAGAATAATATAAGTTCATAATACCTCATATGTCACAATGAAGGAAAATTAAGTCAAAAATAATTTTCTGCATCGGTAACTAAAATACCACTAACATGATGAAAGAGATTTAAAAAATGGATATTTAAATACTGAAAATTTTTAGTCTAATCATCATAAATTTTATTTATAGGTTTTATATACACCACATAAATGAAACACATGGTGTATATGGAATGTGTCTCGTCACAAATAAAAATGAGATATAAATATCTTACCATAAGTCTCTAATTCATTTCTACACATTCAAAACTCCTGTATAATAAATATAATTTAATTTTAAATATATTATATAACCATAATTTATACATATAATAATATATATTATTATTTTTTATCTTTTATTACAAGTTTAATAATAAATCCTTGGTAAAATTGTGTTTTGGGTTATAACTGATTTGTTATTAACGTATGTTTTGGTTTGGTATTTTTGGTTGTCTTTCATTGAATATGGATAAATAGTAAATTATTTATTAACAAGATATAAATATTATATATATTCTTTATTTATATTTATATAGTAACCCATAAATTTTATTAATATTAAATGAAACACATCGTTCAAGGAGACGGTAGGTCGTATTTGTGAATTAACACTGTTTGAATTTTCTTGAAGGACGAAATGAAATTGATATAAATAATATATCAAAATTACTGAATCATTTAAATTTAATATATGTCACATATATTTATTAAATTTTCCCAAATTACCTTACATGGAAAACATTATTGAAAAATGAATTACATCACATCTTGAGACGTTAGTATACCGCACACATGAACGACGTTATCGCATACCCTACACAATGGAATGTATGAAATTATATTTTTTAGAATAATTATATAAGTATAATTAATTTACTAATATGAAATATATTCATTTAACATATCATTATTACCATATAATAAATAGTGAAATTAATAACACATCACATCAGTTTGCGAGGCAGTTGTCCACTATACACACAAGCGATGATATTATTTTCCAGCAAGTTGGGATATAAGAAATTATATATTTTATTATTATTACATATGTATAATAATATAATAAATATAATAAAAAAATATAAAAAAATTATTATATTCAGATATGTGATGTGGTTATGGAAAATTAATAACATCAATCTTCAAGGCAGTAATCGTCTTTACACACGAGGGGTGATTTCGTATCCCATTTGATGGAAGAGTATAAGAGTTTATGTTATTAAATTAAAATAATAAAATATTATCATATGTAATATAGGGATTTTCTATATCATCATTATTTTTAAAAAAACTAAATGTGGTGGATGAAGACATAAAATAAAACACTCGATTAGGGATGTTACCTCTTCATTGGAATCTTTTTTGGGATTCACAAAAACAATTTTTAGGTTTTATTTACGACCAAAATAAGGATTATATGAAGAGATAAGGTAACAATGAAATTTATTTGGATATGTATTTTCTAATCCATTAGGGTTTATATGTGTGAATAAGAGAGGAGTAGGGTGGCATTTTATAAGAGTGTATAGTGGAACACTTGTAATTTTTGAAATAGAAAATGTGTTCCCATATTTCTTAGATGAAACAAGGAACTAAAAAAGGTCAATATCAAAACATAGGTTATATGATTTACATATTGTGATTAAATGGGGTTATAAATATTTTTGGATCATTCTAACCCTTAGATTTTTAGTTTAACTGTCTGAAAAACCCAATTTTACATT
This sequence comes from Viscum album, assembly GCA_963277665.1. Classification (NCBI taxonomy): domain Eukaryota; kingdom Viridiplantae; phylum Streptophyta; class Magnoliopsida; order Santalales; family Viscaceae; genus Viscum; species Viscum album. Next base: position 1,012,534,258 of record OY728131.1, read on the forward strand.
CAATGAGGTAAATAATTTTTACTATTTTAACTATAAATTATGGTAAAAAATAAAATTTATATTATTATATAATATAATTTATTCTATTTCAAAATATGTATTCATTTTTCTAAATTCCATTCAATATATTATAAAATTATATTTTAAAATTAATCCCACAGATGCAATGAAAAAGCTATTTTCCTATAGAAATGGTTCAAAAGTTTTTAAATTTTTTTCTATCAAAATTGATTATGAAATTTGTTCAAATTATCTAAAATGTTTAATAAAATATACAATCTTACTAATGTTACTTTTATAAAAATCTTGAAAAAATAGAGCTTTTAAATTCTATTAATGAAAAGACATTTTTTAATGAAAATCAATATCTTCCCATATTCATTGAAAACAATAATTTCCTATAAAATTATCAATGAATCAGTCCAAGATTATTTTCAAATTAATAATAAAATAAATAAATTTAATTATTTCAAAAAAAAACATTACAATTTTCATTAATTAATTTTTAAAATAATATCATTAAATGTAAAAAAATGATAGTTTTTAGAAAAAACTTCCCCTCGATTTCAAATGGTTTATATTTTTATTTAGAATTAATTTTTCATAAATTAAATAATTATACATAAATTACTAAGACATAAATTTAGTTAAACCTCTTCATACCCTCTATTCTAATGATTAGGTGATAGATATCATTTTAAAAAATAATATTTTAATAGCATACCACTTTTTATTTAAACATGGTGTTGTGTGTAATGAAAAAGTTGATATAGTGTTCAAGTATGAACATGTTATAAACATTGTTACATGTAACTAAATATAAAAACATACTTTCAAGAAATGACAAATATCAAAAAGATATAATTTATTTTAAAGTAAAATATTTTACAATATTTTTGGGTGTTACATGTCTTTACACTATAACCATTTTGAGTAAGGTATAATATATATAATATCCTTTAATTTTATTAGGATAGCCTATAATGATATACTCTATCCCAATGGTCACCTGTTTTATTCCTGAGATAGACTTAAAAAATGTTATACATCCCCACACATTTGAATGGTACAAAACATATTTCCCCTTATAAACCAACTCATATATAATTCCATTTTATTATTTAATTGGAACTCATTTATTATGTGTGTATATGTATACAATTAACATCACAAAAAGGAAAATGTAAGAATAACATGAATCATCATATTATGGGTTTTATGGGACCATATAATGATTATTGATGGTGTAAATAAACACGTATGACTCTCGATACATTTGTAATGATATTAAGTTTAGTGTAACAATGAACATTCTATACTTGAAACATGATAAAAGTGTAATGAATTGGAATTTCCATGTGATTTTTTTAATTGAATGGGAATTTTACGTGTCTATGAAAATTGATGGCGGATGATCCCGAGGCTCAGTGTGCCCATAATGAATTTCTGAATTTTTTTCAGGTTCATTAAGTAAACGTGCAAGAAGGTTTTTCTAACATTTGAACTGGTCCTCGAAATTGAAATCTGAGGGCACTGTTGACCTTGTAGCGCTGGTATTCGCTTATGGATGTTGTCACCTCGACTGCAGTAGGTCGTGGGTGGATGTTAGTTTTTCAATTATTCCTAAAATAAAAAAATAAAATAAAATGGTGTAGAATTTTATTTTTATATTCTTTTGAATATCCCATGTGGATGTTTCACAGGTGGGGACCAATTAACTAAAACCTCCTATGAGAGTTTATTGAGTTGTGGACCACCGAGCCTATCCTTCCATGAGAGGTTATGGTGGGGGGGACCACCTGAGGCTTAAACCCCCTTGAACTCCCCTTTTAATGTGGAGAAACCTCTTGAACTCCCCCACTTAATTTGTGCCACCCCCTTAATTAATTATACAAACTCAATGTAATTAATTAAGACAATTTGAAATTTGTGTAAACAATTAAATTGGGGAAACACAATATATTGGTGGATTTTCTTTTTGAAGGAATTGGGAGAAATGAGACTTGGGAGAAAGCTCTCCAATGAAAAATCTCAATGAATAACGTCTTCTTCGATCCCGAATTCTTCTTCGGGACATTCGCCGAGGAGGAACATCTTCAATGTCAATGAAACAATGATCAAGGAAACACTGAAATCACTGATGTACATCTATTCCCAATGACATTGTCTTCTTTTCCGAGGAAAATCTTCCATGTATCAAACGAACTAGGTAGGGTTTTAAATTGAGTATGATTATATTCTCATGTTCTTCCATTTTTCATTCTTGACGACAATTTGAAATTCAAGAGATATTATAGTCTTTCGCTACATCTCAAATGTGGAGAGTGTGGGCCAAAAAAACATGTCATGTCCTCTTTTCAATTCTTGTGATGATTTGTGGTGAGCTTCACAATGGAGGTGGTCGGCTATCAACCGCGACGAAGGCGATGAAGGCGACGAAGGCGACAAACGCGATGAAAGAAACAGCACCGCCTGTGGCCTCCACACCGCCCTGAGGCCCTGCCACATCGCCCCGCAACGCTCCGACCTTTGGTCAAGCTACCCCGCGGCCTCTTCCCTCCAGGTGAGCAACCCAGCGGCCTCCGCCCTCCAGGGCGAGCCACCCCCGACAAGCCACCTCGCACCCCTGCAGCCTCTGCCCTCCTGGAAGAGCCGCTCCAGCTGAGCCACCCCGCAGCCCCCGCCCTTCGGTCGAGCACCCTCGCAGACACTTCCCTCCCAGATGAGCCTCTCTACGGCCTCGTGCCCTTGCAGAAACCCCCCGCGGCCGAGCCTCTCTGCGGCGTCACGCCGCCCGCGGCCGAGCTGCCCTTTAGCCTAGCGCTGCCTGCGGTCGAGCCACCCTGTGGCTGAACTACCCCGCAGTTGAGCACCATCCTCAGCAAAACCTCTATGGCCTTCAAGACCACCAAGAGGGCCGGCTGAACCAAACGGGCTGGTTCGGTCCGATCAGGTTAGACCAAACCCGAACCCACTTCGACCCATTGACGATCTTAGGCCATAAAAGTTTCACCGGACATCCGTTCGGAGAACCATCAGTAGTAACAAAAACATTGGAGAGAGACGGTCCCTTTGGTATACCCCACTAGAGTTTTGGATAATGTTTTGTAATGGTCGGGTTGGATCGAGCACGAATCCAACCGGGCCCAAATGAAAAAAGGCAAATAAATCACAGACCGGGCATCGGAATGACACACCTTCTGTTTCTTTGAGACCTCTATGACATGGTGGTCTTTTGGGACACTTCCTCATGGTACTTCTTAGCAGTTGGAGTATTGACCAGTGAATTTTGGGGAGGATCCTCCCAGAGATGAGAAGGCTTAGTATGGGAATCCAGTAGCTGGCTCCGATTGGAAGAATGAAGAGCGATCCTGTGTGGGCCATCATCTAGCAATCCTGTGTGGTTCAGCTCCTAGAGATCTTGTGTGGGTCAGCTCGTAGTGATCCTGTGTGGGTAAAATCTTAGTAATCCTGTGTGGGATAGCTCTTAGCGATCCCTTGTGGGTCAACTCTTAGTGATCCTATGTGGGTCATCTCCTAGCGATCATGTGTGGGTCATCACCTCACGATCATGTGTGGGTCAGCTCCTAGCGATCTAGTGTGGGTCAGCACCTAGAGATCCTGTGTGGGTTAGCTCCTAACGATCCAACGCAGGTCAGCTTCGTTATAGAGTAAGATAATTTAGTAGTTACATCTAATAATCTCTACTATTGTACTTATGTTATACCTGGTGTGACCTTAGTCTGTACCTATGTGGTACTTTCCTTTATGGTAACACCTTAGTGGTACTCTTCTATGTGGTGTAACTATGTGGTACTTAACTTTGTGGTTTTCCTTATTTTGTGGAATAGTTGATCTATGGGATTTTGGTTTGGACACTATGTTTCCTCATGATTGAGATGAGTATACTTGATAATAGTTATATGTATGGGAATATACCTAAGTAGGGTTGACAGTTGAATTCATGTTTTGAGGTTTAAACTTTGTAAATTTTGTGATACCTTGAGGGTCTCGGGGTCCCTACTGAGTATCGTTATACTCACCCATGAATGGTCTATTCCGGCACCCTATTGTGTTTGATGCAGACGACGTACAAGGGTGATTGAGACTTAGGGTACCGAGACTGGACGGTGCCCGGAGGAGGACCTTACGACGAGTCGGTACACGGAGGAGACATACTGATTTAGAGTGTTGTATAGGCTATCTGTACCTACCCTTTGGGTAGGAACCTCATAGGATAACCCATCAACTTTCTTCCTTTTTTTTCAGTTTACTTTTACTTCCAGTTTCGTGTACATTCCTATTGGGCTTTTATTATGGTCCCCTTTACTTACTGTACTCACTATGTTTACTATTCAGTTTACTTTTGTTCATATCATTCTATGTTCTTGGTTTCATGTTTTTACAAGTTATAAAGGAAATTCCTTCCCATTTTTAAGGATTTCGCCTTTCGGTGCATGTCGGTATCCCCTCGACTATGGAAGGCAGGCTTGGGGTAGTCACGGCATGGGCCCCGGGGGACGGGTCTTAAAAAATTGGTATCAAAATATTTGGTTCTACAACAGAACATAAGACTCTGATTTTTTTAATGGTTATAGTTTTAAGTGTATTGAGTTGGGTTATCAGTTTACGGAATCCAGTGTTGGTACAGTGGGCGACGTATCCATACATCGGGACCTTGACATCTGATTTCTGACTCAGTGCATGAAAACTCTGATTGTGTGTGTGTATCTATGAGTTTTCTTTGAGATCTATTGTGTCATCTCACCATGTATAACTTATTGACTGTGGTGAAGCTATTTCTTTTTAGGATTCCTCCACGAGGACATCCAGTTAGGGTTCCGAGAATAGTGCAAAATGACAGCCCACTGAGTGATGAGGCCTCGGTGCAGGTCCCCTTTCCAGTAGAGGCAGCAGTGGAGGCTCCCGCAGTACCATTACCCGTTTGGAAACTGATGCCACTAGCCCCAGCCGCAGAGGGTGCACTCCTCTTGAGCGTTTTTCATGAGTTCCAGTGCTTGAGGCCACAATGATTTAAAGGAGTGATGGACCCATAGGTTGCTGAGGATTGACTGGAGGCTCTGGTGAGAGTCTTCCGATAGGTAGGGACACCGGCCTATCTCATGATGATCCCTACCACTATCCTTCTATAGGAAGCATCAGGAAGATGATGGATCTTGATGCTCTAGGTTCATGACAACGTGACGCTTCTCTGGGAAGACATCAAGATCCAGTTTCGATCGGAGTTTTGCCCAACGACTCTTTGTGCTCTGCACATTCAATAGCTTCTTCATCTTCAGCAGGGCAGCATGACTATAGCTTAGTACTTAGTGAGGTTCACTGACCTCTCACGCTACTCCATAATTATGGTGCGAGACCCATTCTTCTGGGACCAAACCTTCGGGCGGTGACTCGGGCAGGAGATCATTGCTTCGATGATCTCACTCAGCATCCCAACATAGGCAGGGCTTTTAGAGAGATCCCTCCTAGTGGAGAGTTTTCTTTCCAAGCAGTCACCAGTAGCGAGACCCACCACTGGATTTCACAGAGTAGATTCTTCTACAGCTATCAGCAGACATATGTCGCAAAGGTCCAAGAGAACCAGACCTACAGGTGGATGACCACATGACTCAGGAACGGTTATGCAGGGCACTTGAGGAGGATCTAGTCATACCAAGATCTTGTAGTGTTACGAATGTGGAGGCCAGGGTCACATGGTTCATGACTATCCGACCCGTTGTATGGATGATCATTCGATGGTCGAATTTCCACCCAGATAGAGACAAGATTTCGATCAAGGCGGACGTGGCAGAGGAGCTGGTCGTGCAGCTGGTGGTGGGCGATGATTTAAGATGTTACCGCCACCACCACCAGGAGGTCCAGCCCGACCACAGGAAGCAGGTGGAAAGGGGAGAGCTCAACTTCAGGAAACTGAGGCCCATGATCATGGTGCTCTGGATATGATATGAGGTATGATCTATGCCTAATCCACCTTAGCTGCAGTACTCATAGACATAGGTCCCAGTCATTCTTTTATTGCCACTACCCTCATTTGGAGCTCTGAGATTCCGACGAAGCCGTTGGTTCGATCCTTAATGGTAGAGACTTCTACAAGAGCGTATTAAACTATTACACATTGGTTCCTGCAGTGGGAGATTACTCTAGGAGGTGACAGCTTCAGCTGTGCTCTCTTACTAGCAACATTGAGGCCTTACAACGTCATCTAGGGTATGGAGTTATTATCCACAGTCCATGCTTAGATTGACTGTATTAGGTGAAAAATGCAGTGTGTCCACACATATCGGACCGGTTTTACCTTCACCGGAGAGATGGGAGCCTTTTCAGCACAAGATGGACTTACCTATAGGAGAGTTAAGCCGACCACTCATCAGTGGGCTTGCCTTACCCTCTAAAGAAGTTGATGTGGAGAGTTTGAGTTATCCTATAGTGGTGGACCAGTACGCAGATGTCTTTCCTGATGTTGTTCCGGGTCGACCTCCTCATAGAGGGGATGCCATTTACATTGACTTGTACACTATAATGACACCAATATCCACACCAACGTATCAGATGGATTCCATAGAGCATTGGGAACTGCGGGTACAGCTGGAGGACTTATTGGGGAAATGGTTCATTTGTCCGAGTGTTTCTCCTTTGGCAGCACCAATTTTGTTCACCAAGATGGAAGATAAGAGCTTGATACTTTGTGTAGATTATCATTTCCTGAATTAGGTTTCCATGAAGAACCAGTACCCACATCCATGGATTTATGACCTTTTTAATCAACTGAAGGGTGCATGGTGATTCTGGAAGATAGACATCAGAACGGGCTATCACCAGCTTAGAGTACGAGACAAGAATGTGCAGAAGAAAACTTTCAAATGTCGGTACGACCACAATGAGTTCGTGGTTATGCCATTTTTCAGGACCAACGCTTCAGCAGTGTTTGTGGGGCCCATGAACAGGATCGTTCAGCCATAACTTGATCAATTTGTAGTAGTCTTCATTGACGACATTCTAACCTGCTCGTCTACTGAAGAGGAGCATGCCTATCATTTACAAGTAGTATTGGACACACTCTGAGAGCACCAGCTTTATGGTAAGCTCTCGAAGTACTAGTTATGGATCTGAGAGGTTCACTTTCTGGGGCTTGTCATATTGGAGGCTGGAGTTGCAGTTAATCTAGTGAAGATTGATGTGGTACTTTCTTGGGAGCCACCCAGCAGTGTGACAGAGTTATAGAGTTTCCTAGGTTTGGATGGATAATACAAGAGGTTTGTTCCATATTTATACAGGGTTGCAGCACCTCTGTCAGTGTTGAAAAAGAAGGGGAAACCCTCCATGTTGTCAAAGAGATACCAGCAGAGTTTTCAGGAGCTGAGGCAATGGCTGACTACTGCCCCCATATTACGGCTTCCATAAGGGGGTATAGGATACATAGTCTATTGCGACGCAGTAATGACCAAGATCAGATATTTCCAGATGCTGGATCAAGTAGTGATCGCATCTTGTTCTAAACAGTTGAGACAACATGAGTATAAGTACGCTAAAAATGACCTGGAGTTAGCAAAAATGGTCTTCACCTTGAAGGTGTGGCGACATTACTTGATGGGCGAGTGTTTTAAAATGTACTCTAACTACAAATGTCTCAGGTATATCTTCTCTCAGATGGACATGAACCTGAGAAAGTGATGTTGGATTGAGTTCCTCGTGGACCATGACTTTGAGATAGACTATACACCTATGAAGGGGAACATTTTAGCAGATGCACTTAGTAGGAGATCTGGAATACAGATTCTTGGTGAGGAGACGAAGTATAAGATCACTTTATAGATATCCTTTGTGGATCGATATGGAGCAGCTTTCCTTCAGTCTCTTACAGTCACTCCACCACTTCTTCAGCAATTTAGGGAGGCGCAGTGTGTAGACACTAACTGCGAGACACGATGTGCTCAAATATCCATAGGACATGCACCCGATGTATTTTCTGAAGGTGGGGAGCATGTCATCCTCTTCAAAGTATGCAATATGGTACTATTTTCGCTTTGGGTGGAATTGTCGAGGGAGTTCCACACATTCCCTCTAGCAGTACATACAGAAGTGACGACGATGTACTAGGATCTCCGACAACAACACTGGTGGCCGATAATGAAGAAATCAGTAGCAGATTTTGTCTCTAGATGTCTCACTTGTCAGCAAGTGAAGGTGGAGCATCAGGTACCAGTAGGCTTGGTTCAACCTATAGAGGTCCCAGAGTGTAAGTGGGATGGGCATCGATGGACTTCCTGACAGGACTTCCATGTACATCAATGGGACATGACTCGATCTGGGTGATCATTGACCAACTCACCCAGTCGGGCCACTTTATACTGATCAGAGAACAAGGGTTAGTAGAGATCTTGGTACACCTATTTGTGCAAGAGATTGTGCGGCTACATCGTTTACCCTCGATGATTGTCTCCGATCATGATACATGTTTAATTTCCCGCCTATGGAAGTGGTTGGAGGAGGCTTTTGGGAAGTAGCTTTGTTTGAGCGCTGCCTTCCATCCTAAAATGGTTGGACAGAGTGAGTGGAACATTCAGACCCTCAAGGAAATGCTAGGTTCTTGTGTCATCGACTTTGGTCACAGTTGGGAGGATCACATTCCTTTAGTTTAGATTCCATATTACAAGAGATATCACTCTACCATTGGGATGGCACCTTTTGTGGTGTTGTACGAGCGACCTTGTAGGTCACCATTGTGCTAGACTGACTCAGGGGAGTTAGCACTAGTGGGACCAGAGATAGTATGGGCTACCACAGAGAAAGTATAGATCATCTAGGAGGAGATGAAGACTACACAGAGCAGACCTAAGTCATATGTCGGCAAAAGACTGAGACCTCTAGAGTTCGAGAATGGTAACCATGTCTTTCTACAGGTCTCTCCTCAACAAGGTTTGCGGAGATTTGGCTGAGGAAGCAAGTTTTCTATGTGGATCATCAAACCTTTTTTGGTCTTCATGAGAGTTGGCGAGGTGGCTTACCACTTATATCATTCACCTCAATTGCACCATGTGCATGATGTCTTCCACGTATCCCAATTGAGGAGATATGTGTAATACCCTTCTCACATCATTGAACATGGAGATCAAGACATCGAAGATGGGGAAACTTTTATGGAGGATCCAATTGAGACTGAGGATCGAAAGGAGTGGGTGCTTCATTGGTGGTTGATACCTCTAGTACGTGTTCATTGGCATCATTGGAACCTCCAGGAGAGCACGTGGGATTGGGAGGCTCAGATGTGTGCTCAGTTCCCCCACATGTTTTCCTAGATTTGTGAAGTGTCTTATGGGGACGTAAAGCCCTGAGGTGGGGAGAATGTAATGTCCCTGAATTTACATTTAAATTTTTAATTATATGGAAACTTTACGAGTCTTCAAAAATTTACTGCATGTGATTTCGAGCCCTAGAGTACCGAGAATGAATTTCGGAACTTTTTTTGGGTATGTTCAGTAAACAAGTGAGCGTGATCTTCTAACTTTCTAAAAGGTGATCGGAATTAAAATCCGAGGGCACCGTTGAACTCGTAGCACCGGTATTTGATTAAGGACAGCTTCACCCCAATAGTAGTAGGTCTAGGGTGGAAGAGAGTTTTTCACTTATTTGCGAAATAATAAAATAAAATAAAATGGTGTAACATTTATTTTTATTTTTTCTGAAACTCCAATGTGGATGTTTCATAATTGGGGACCACTAAATGCAAACCTCCCACGATAGGTTATTGAGGTGGGGACCACTGAGCCAAACCTCCCATGAGAGGTTATGGTGGGGGGGACTAGACAAGGCTTAAACCTCATTTGAACTGCCCCCTTAATGGGGGGAATCCTCTGGAACTCCCCCACTTAATTTTTTCCACCCACATTAATTAATTATTCCATATCAATGTAATTAATTAAGACAATTTGATAATTTTTCCAACAATTAAATTGGGGAAAAACAAATTAATTGGCTACTTTGCTTTTTGAGGAATTGGGAGAAAGGAGCTTTGGGAGAAAGCTCTACAATGATGAACGCTAACGAAGAATGTCGTCTTCGACTCTAACTTCTTCCTTGGGAAATTTGTTGGCAAGGAATGTATTCAACGTCAATGAGCAGATTATCGAGGAAACGCCGATGTCACTGACGCCCGTCTATTCCCAACGACATCGTCTCCTTCCCCACGGAAAATCATCAACAAATCAAACAAATGAGTTAGGGCTTTAAATTGAGTATGATTATATTCCAATGTTCATCTCTATTTCGTTCTAGACAAATCTTCATAATTCAAGAGAGATTATAGACACTTGCTACCGATCTAATGCAGTGAGTGAGGGCCAAAAAAACATGGACCATCCTCTTCACAATTCTTGTGATGATTTGTGATGTTCTTCGCGATGGAGGATGTTAGCTATCAACCGCGATAAAGGAGACGAAGGCAACAACACCTTCCCTCAGCCACCGCCGCCCACAGCTCCACCAACCCTTGGCATGCCGTGCCGCCCCACGACCTCGCCATGACATACTGCGGCCTCACCGTGCTGCCCTGTGGCACTCCGCCCTCCGGCCAAGCCACCACGTGGCCTCCTCCCTTCGACTAAGCCTCCCCGTAGCCTCTGACCTCCTGGCCATGACACCCTGCGCCCCCGTGGAATCTTCCCTCTCATCCGAGCTGCTATGGTCGAGCCGCCCCCTGGCCTTCACCATCCGACCGATCCACCCATGACCTCCTCTCTCCCAGATGAGCCACCCTGCGGCCTTGTGCCCTCGCGGCAACCTCCCATCATCGAGCCGCACCGCGGCCTCGTTCCACCCAAGACTGAGCCACCACGCTTATTTGCGCCCCTCCCAGCTGTGCCACCCTACGGCCTCACGCCGTATACAGCCGAGTCACCCTGCAGCCTCGCACTGACCCCGGCTGAACCCTCGCGGCCCTCCGTGGCCCCTCGCGGCCAGCTAGATTTACCAGTGGGCTGGGATGAACCGAAAGGGCCGGGTCGACCCAGGTTCGGTCAAGTCAAGTCGGTCTGACCGGGTTGGACCACACCTAGACCCACATCAACCCATTTACACTCTTGGGACACAACATTGGCACCAGACGTCCATTTAGAAAACCGTCTGCAACGCCGAAAACCTTGGAGTGAGACCCTCCCTTTGGTATACCCCACTAAGGTTTTGTATAACGTTGGGGAATGGTCGGGTTGGATCGAGCATGAATCTGACTAGGCGCTCAAGACAAAAAGGCTAATAACTCACAGACCGAGAATCTGAATGATTCGTCATCTATTGCATTGAGACCCCTATGACATGGCGGCCCCTTGGGATACATCCTCGTGGTACTTTTTAGTAGTTGGATATCAACCAGTGACTTGTGGAAGGATCCTCCTGAAGTCGACCAGGCTTAGTATGGGAACCCAGTAGATGGATGTGATGGGAAGAATAAAGAACGATCCTATATGGGTCAGTATCTAGAGATCGTGTGTGGGTCATCTCCTAGCGATCCCATGTGGGTCATCTCCTAACGATGTTGTGTGGGTCAGCTCCTAGAGATCCTTTGTGGGTTAGCTCCTAGCAATCCTGTGTGAGTTAGCTCCTTACGATCCTGTGTGGGTCAACACCAAGCAAACCTGTGTGGGTCAGCTTCTAGCGATCCATTATGGGTCAGCACCTAGAGATCCTATGTGGGTCAGGTCTTAGTGATCCTTTATGGGTCAGCTTCTTTATAGAGTAATATGATTCATTAGTTGCATCTAATCATCTCTACCATTGTACTTATGTTATACCTGGTGTGAGGTGAGTTCGTACCTGTGTGGTACTTTCTTTTGGGTAAATACATTGGTGGTATAATTCTTTGTGGCATACCTGTGTGGTACTTGGCATTGTGATTTTCCTTCCTTTATGGAACAGTTGTGCTTTGGGATTATGGGTCATACCCTATCATTCCTCATGATTTAGATGGGTATACTTGATAAATTAGGTATATGTATGGAATATACCTAAGTAGGGTTGAAAATTGACATCATGCTTTGAGGTTTATCCTTTTTGGTTTTTTGAGACCTTGAGGGTCTCGGGGTCCCTAATGAGTATTGCTATACTCACCCATGCACGGGCTATTCCCACACCCTATTATGTTTGGTGTAGATGACAAACAACGTTGATTGAGACTGAGGGTACCTGAACTGGACGGTGCATGGAGGAGGACCTTACGACGAGTAGGTACACCAAGGAGATGAATGAAAATGGATTGTTGTGGAGGAAATCTTTACCTACCCTTCATGTAGGAACCTCATAGGATGACCTAACAATTGTCTTCCTTTTTTCTCCATTTTACTTGCACTTTCAGTTTCTTATACATTCCAGTTGGGCTTGTATTCTGGCCCCATTTCCTTACTATAATCACTATGTTTACTATTCACTTTACTTTTGTTTTTATCTTTCTATGTGCATGTTTTCATGTGTTTATAGGTTATAAAGGCAATTCCTTCCGAGTTTTAGGGATTATATATTTTGGTGCTGTTCGCCAGCCCATGGCCTATAAAGGGCGGGCTTGGGGTAGTCACGGTACAGGCCCTTGGGGATGAGTCGTGAAAAAAAGTGATCTCAATTATATTCTCTAATGGATTATGATGGTTTAAGATCATATTATAAAAACCCAGCTTCCTTCATCTAAGGGGATTTCACTAGCCAAAGGATCCAAGATCATATCATGAGGACCCTAGACTATTGAAGTGGTGTTAGCTCTTCCCCAATTGTGGTAAATTATGATCAATAAAGATGAGTGGTTTTTCTAAGCTTAAAAACTAACTATATTTATAAAAAAATAGATCACATACATTTATAAAAAATCATGATTCAATTAATAAAATTTAGAGTTCCATCCATGAAAAACATTTAGGGTTCCAAACCATACATTAGGTGTCATTATAGAGTTATTTATAAAAAAACATCAATGAAGGCTTCATATGCTTTAAATGAAACATCTCAAGGATAAAAACTAAAGGAAACCCCACAAGAGTTAATTAAGATAATGAATGTATCTTTTAATGTAAATTTTATTCCAATAAGTGTGTCGTACTATAAGATATCAAAATAATATGATTAATATGATTCCATTTTGATAAAATCTAACAATATGGTATAATATATATCTCATGAATATCATAGAATGTGATTCGAGTTAATCATAAAATAAAAATGACTTATTCTATGTGTATATCTATCAATATCTCACTTTCACATACAATCCAGAAGGTAATAATTTAAAACTTCATATCACTTTTGAATCCATAATATATTTTTTTCTATAGTTTACTAATCTCTATTCACTTTGGAAGATTCTTTTTCAAACCATCGTCATTATCCAAATTACTAACCATTTGTCCTCATTGGTTTTAGTATAATTTAAAATCAAGATAAAAATTTAATTTCACAGATTTAAGTAGAGAGTGGTCTTTATAAATGATTTAGTTCCACTCATGCTACCAAGGGGTATGATGTGATCTCAAAAAAAACATACTCATATCTAATATAAATATATATACCGTATGTTGTAATATATAAATCAAATATATACCTATGTAATCCTATTTACCATGACTTTGATTGACTAGTAAAAATAGAATAATACAATTATTTTATATTTTATCTCATATTTTTTGGTTCTCTGAAAAATACTGAGATGGTTGATGAATAGATCACACATTATTCTTCGAGTGGAAAAGTCTCCTTTTAGCCATGCTCCATCTACCAACATGATTAATAACATACCAAATCAAACCTTTATAATTTAATTCCTATTGGATTATGTAAGAAATGTATCAAATTATAAAGGTCTCATGTTAGGTATCTTAGCAACCTCAACTGAGAAGGATTTATTATAAGCATACACCGATAAGTATATCATTGAATGTATAACATTGTATGGAATATACATGGAGTGTATGTATATATACTATGTCTCCACTTATTATCTCATGAGTATACAACATATATTAATATTTAACCATCCCATACTACTTTTTGGTTATCATTCATTATGGATAACTACATGGTATACTTTGAGGGGATATTATCATTCCACCATTCATGTAAACTAAATTAAAACACACATGAATGAATAATAATTAGATACTACCTTTTATTATATTACCATGCTTCATTATGAAAATAATTTATCAGTCTCATTACTGTTGTATACTAAGAGACACTAGATAAACATCATGGGTACTCTCTGTCAATTATTTCATTAATGGGATTATTAATTTTTTATTTGTAGGAACACAACTAATCCTCGCATTTCCCTTATAAAATATATATAACATGATATGGTTATTGTGAGGGTTGTGTTTGGTTTTTTTGTGAGACTGCAGTCCCTTTTCCAGAGATATACCCCATTGTTATCAAAATAATTCTTGATATCTCTTTCAATTCTACGAACCACATCTCGCTAAACGATTAAATTTTTCATCCAAATAGCTTCATTCATATAATCTAATGTATTTAGGTACTCTTCTTTTGTGACCGAATTTTATATAGTGTTTTTTTGGAACTCTTCAAATATGTTGATCAACTACATTTCAAAAACAAAATAATTTATATTTCATACCATCTCTATTTGATTTGAAAATTGCATCCATTAAACCCTTTATTCAATGAACATCATCTCCTATAATTGTTACGGACATATATTTAGTCCATATCATGTACAAAATATTGTTATTCACAATAATACAATGACTCACACTAGGATTGTCTTGTAATCTAGAAGTAATGTTATTACGAAACGATAAATGAGTTCAAGAACACAACATGACATACATGATAAAACCTGTCACAAATGAATAGAAAATTATATCCATCCTTTTTGAATCCTAATAAGGATGTTGAATCATCAAAAATTGCATTCCATATAATTCCAGTTAATACCCCTTGTTGGAGTTCCCCATACTAATCATCTTAATAGAATTACCAATATATATGTCATGACAGAGTCCAATTAACCTCTTAGATCAATCTCTATAGTTACTCATACTGATAATATATACAATTTCTTTATTTATTTCATGCACATGTTTTTATGTAATCATATATTTTTTGAGTTATGTTTTAGGATATCCTTTTTATTCTCAATCTGTCATCCATATAAAATAATTGAAACACAACTATACCCCCACTAATACACATATATTCATTTTTTATGATACCACACACATTAACTCTATTATCTATAATATCATGATATTTTCCGGAGATGTCTTATGGACATTTACTGGTAATTCTCTTCCTTGGGTTGAGTACCTTTCATTTGATCGTTACCCTGGGGATCATTTTTGTGATTTTTTGAAATTTTGGATGGAAATGGGAAGTGCACATTTGGAGAATGTTTCGGAAAACCATCCTTCATAGCCTAGAAAACTGTTCTACAATATGTAGTGATGTTTTTAATAGCTATCACTATTTTCTTAAAACCATGAACCCCCTTAGTTGAAATTGGGAACCCCCTAGATGAGCAGCACTAATAGGCACATTGTTAGGTGAAATCATCATCCATAAGAAGAAAACCCTTCGTTTAGGATTTTAATCACGTGAAAATTATTAAAATGTTTCTACAACCCCTATCTATTACCAAAACATTACATATAGATACCCATAATTTCTCTCTATCGATTCTAGTGCCTTTTAGAGGTATTCAATCGTTGTATACCCTCCGTTATTGGTGGTTCGAAGCCCAGTTAGCTTATTTTCATCATTTTGGGCATTTGGTTTCGTCCTGATTTTATTCCCATATATTTCCTACTATCCTACCATTATTCTAGTTGGTTGTTATCCCAAATTTTTTAGATCTATATAGTGGTTTAAAGAATCTAGATCTAGGAATACAGATATACATCTTGAAATAAAATATACTGATTTATTTGATCATGGATTTCATTTTTAGATCTGAGTCTCGATCTATGTCATTACTCTTCCAAATTTATGTATTTACATTAGGTAAACATTTTAAAAAAAATTGAGGTAGGTGGTATATAATTAAAATAAAAAATTATTTATTTAAATTTTGTGCATGTAATTATAGAATTTATTTTAGATGTTTATCAATTTTTTTTTGAACTATTTATTTTAGTGACTTAATTAATATATACTATATGAAGTTTGGATTTTGGTAATTATATATTGATAAAATTAATTAATGAATTAATAATGATATATTGGAATAAGATAATTATGATTATTAATTGTGGACGTATCTATGGGATTTTGAGGTTGTGGATATTGACTAATTAATATCATAATTAATTAATGGGATTTATGTACTTAAATAATCGTGTTATTAATTAAAGGAAATTCTTTGATTAATTATTTTTTGAATTGGTCATGAATTTTTCTAATTTGTTAAATTTTGGATTAGTTATTATTGTTGATGTCATTAAATAATTATTGAATTTACTAGATTAATTGTTTTGGTTAATTAATTTTTGTATTAATTAATATTTTGGATATAATTAGTTTAATGTTTAATTAAATTTAAGAATTGATGTGAATAATTAATTATTGAATTAATTAATTTTATTGATGTGATCTGTTAATTTTTAAATTAACTAATGGATTTTTCTGATTAATAATTGTCTAATTAGTAAATTATTTTTTATGGACAATTAGTTGTTGAATTAATTATGTGTTGATGAGTGGTAACATGGTCAGTTGATTGTAATGTTATCATTGGTAATAGGGTAATTTATTTATGAAATAAAGAATGGGAACATATCCTTTATAATGAGCTAATAAATATTGTAACTTGGTCATTCAAATCTGTCAATAAATAATGTGAACACGGTCATTATAACGTGTCAATAAATAATTGCAACATGGTAATTATAATGTATGATTAAATAATCAGAACATGGTCCTTCTAATATCTGAGTAAATAATGGGAACCTGGGAATTCATGTATGAATTATATAGTGGTAAAAATGAAAATCTGAGATATGATATTACTCAGACATACATCGGGCTACGATCTAAGCCGAAGCAGGTATTGAGGTATGGGTGACTATGGGAACCTAGGGGTTTAAGTGGTTAAATAAAAAGATACCTGATAATGTGAAAACAATTTACTTATAAATTGAAATAATTTCATTATAAAAAGGGATACATAATTATTTAATGGTATATTGTTTTAGATATTATTGGTTGTGGTCTACTGAGTTGTGATGAAACCCTACCTAAGATTCCTAATAGGAATCCAAATAGATTTCATAATTTCTGGACCTGATAAGAGAAAAATCCTTATGTTAGATTACTAAGTTAGGATGGTGCATTGATGAGGGAACCTGATGTGGTATGGGACCCACATAGGAGTCATCAGTGTCTTTACTTTCATGTGTACATTTTGACTCATGGCACATAAATTAGAATGAAATATTTATTTTTCATTTTGATATTATACATCCATTTATGGTCACCATGTTATATTTAAATATCTATGGTTAGGGTTATATATTTTGCTATTATTTTTTTGATTTTCCATAGGTGTCTAAATTTGAAAAAGAGGATATAGTCTCAACCTGACTGTTATTAGGCCATTTCTCCTAGTTGATAACCTATCATGTGTGAGGAGATAAATAATAGGTTATGTGGCCTACTAGCTCAAGCAACCTATGCCGAAATGTTAAAAGGATGTATCATATCCCAAATTTTCTTTTATATTACTTTTCACTCACTCTTTTGGAATATTAGGGCTGAGACTAAGAAGATTTTATAATTGGTTATGAGCTCATTCATGGGAGTATCTAACCCATATACAAGGGATAACACAAGTTCCCATGGTGTTAATGTTGTTATTGGTATTTCTTGAAAGAATTTAATGATATTTTACCTTGGGTGACTCAATTTTTGTGTGATGTGATAATTATTTTTGAGAGTTTTTGGGAATTGACATGTGGCCTAGAATGACCTTAAATTTGAGTTTTCGTGCATCATTTTAGGCACTTAGTGTTATTTTGAGATTCATTATTTTAGGCATAAACAAAAAAATTGGGGTAAGGGAATGTTATTAAATTTGAACTATATCTCCTTGCCTGGGAAATGGAAATGAAATGGGTTCCATAAATGAAATTGAGAAAAATAGTAAAATGTTCTAAAAGATAGTAAATGAGTGTCTAAATGAGAAACATGATAAAAGAGAATTTTTTTACCCTTTTTAACCGGGTCCTATTTGTACAGTGGTTAAGGGTAGTGTTAACGCCTTAGTTTTGAACATGTGATAGTGTTTGATCTGAGGGCGTGTTCTGTCTTATTGTGTTTTCCTCATGAAAAATTATTTCAGTGTTCTATTATGTGTCCTGATATGTGTGTTTTATGTTAGAGTCTATGACTCCTTGGAGATGTTTGTTGAGAGGTACAATAGAGGACATGGAAAGGTATGAACCTCAAGTAGTGGAATTTGATCATCTAATGGTGCTTGTGAGGAAGCTAGAGGGAATTTCTGAGAAAACTTTTCTTGCTTCATACATTTTTAGGGAGGATACCATGGGTGGCATGTGAAGAGTTAGTATGATCTAACAAAGGTGTACTAGCTGTAGTACCCTCTTTGTTTTACTCGAGATAGTGGGCTTGAGGTTGCTGAGTTATTGGGTTGATTCCATCGAGATAATAACTTACCATTTATAGACTCTTTCTAAGAGGATTGTCTGGTTGGTTGTTTATATTCTATGAGGATTAGTTAATCAATGGTGGTTTGTTCATGCATATACTATAAATGCAGACGGTATGATATATAAGGCCTTCTTGTATATGTTCTTGAAGGACTTCTATCTAGAGACACTGAGGAAGGAGAGATAAGATGAGTTCAGGAGGATAACTTAGGGGAGTATGTATCTGAACGAATATGAAGGACACCATATAGATTAGAATTGATTTTTCTAGTGTTGGTAGAGAATGTGACAGCTACAATGATTCATTTTTATGAGGGGTTAAATTTAATATTATCTCATAGGATAATGTTTTTTAGTTAATTAAGTTTGATAAGGTGGTGGTTCAGGCTCTCCTAGCCGAGGGGATCTGTAAGGAATCATCTTGTGCATGACAAATAGTTTCAACTATTCAATAAAAAGTTGTGACTTCCAAAAGCAGTAAGCATCAATATGAAAACATCATCCATGGTAATGAGAAAAAGAGTACCTAGATAGAGGGATCAGTTACATAGGACCTATCCTATGTGATATGTCACAAGTGAGTAAGGTCAGTACAATTCCATAGACAGTTCCCCATACCACTAGTAGATTTCCAATATTGCGTAAAGATGAGACATCTATAGAAGTCCTACAGGATATAGTGACTGATTACCATTGATATAGGTGCTAAACAGAACCCATATGTGGGTAGGGGACCTTCTAGACCATATTAATCTCACAGTTTGAGTTATACTGGATGAGGTAGTAGAGGTAGTTGATATAGTTCTTTGGGGAAAGAGAACACATATCACAAGATTTGTGTAGCATAGGGTAGTCATATTGTACAACAAGGATGAATTGAAGGATGTTTTCATGTAGTGCAACGTACACATATGGAGAGAGATGATGGAATGTCGATAGTGAGAGGTATTGTTATTGAACCCTCTACTATATCAAGTTCCTTATTAGATGCTTATGCCTCTAATTCCTTAATTTCACCACAACTTGTGAACAGTTTGAGCTTGGAAGTGGATTTTGTTTGGCAAGGTGTTGATGGTAGACACACCTATAGGAGTACGGTAGAGATACATTTTCTTGTGCAAGGGGTGTTATCTCAATTTTGGAGAGTAATATTTTCTGTACGATTTCTATATTCTTGGCATTTCATTCTTCATTCGAATTCAGGGTTTGTACTCGATAGTACCATACCAAGCCACCATTTATAGTTACCACAAGTGTGTGTATTTTAAATATTCTATTGGTGACAATAATTTTATCCATGTTGAGTGGGATATCTAGGTAGGACAAGAATGTATAATTACTATGAAAATGGGAGAGCTCATATCCCAGTTTTCTAGTATATTTCTGGATAATGGATGTGTAATGGGAGATTTTTATAAAAAATAGTGGAGTACTTTTAGGATGTATTTCAAAAATAATTATTAGGTGTTCCACCAAATAAAGACATGCAGTTTACTATTGAGATCATGTTAGGGGTTGATACAGTTTTTATTCCACCATACAGAATGGAATTGAAAGATCATCATGTGTTTAATAATCAACTAAATTAGTTTGAGGATAATGGATTTATAAAAATGAGTACATCACCTTAGGGTTTAGCAGTGCTATTTTATAAGAAGGAAGATGTTACCTTACGATTATGTGTTGGTTATAAATTTAATTGGATTACTATTAAAAACTTGTACCTTCTTCCAAGTATCAGTAATATTTTTTACATGAATGGTGCTTATATATATTCATGTGTTTTAGAAACAACCAGAGGAGTTGGAGGATAATGGATTTATACAAACGAGTACATCACAATGGGGTTTACTAGTTATATTCGATAATAATGTTGATGGTAACTTGTTATTATGTGTTGATTATATGTTAAATTAGAATAATATGAAAAAATATTATCTTCTTCTGTGTATCGGTGGTCTTTTTGACTAATTGAGAGGGTCATGTTTTTTTTGCATGATTGACATAAGATTAGGGTATCGTCTACTGAGTGTTCAAACATATAATATATATAGGACTACTCATAGAAGATGTTATGGCCTATGTCAGTTCTTATTAATTAAATATGGGTTTAGGAACACACCAATAGTTTTTATAGACATGATTTACATAATCTTCTATTCCTACCAATATTAGTTATTGTTACAATTTTTGGATGACATATTGGTGTACTCCAAGACTCATGACGATCATTCCCAAAAACTGGACATCATATTGAATACACTGATAGAGAATCAAATATATTCTATTATATCTAGGTGTTATTTTTATATTGATTTGGTGAAATTATGGATTCAAATAATCTCATATGAATGAATTTTTTTGGACCCAGAGATTGTGGAGGTAGTGGTTTCTGGGGGGTAGCCCAAGAACGTATTCTATATCCGTAGATTTCTGTGGTTTTAAGGATATTATCAAAGATTAATCCAGGACTATTTCCATTTGGTAGATTTTATTTTGGGATTGAAAAATAAGGGTAGAAATTTTGACAGGTTGTAATATTGTGAGAATCATTTATTGGAGTTGAAGAATTTCATGACATCAACACCGATCATGATCCTACAGGAGCATGGTGTGGAATATACAGGGTATTGCGATTCCTATTGGATTAGACAAGGAGTTGAATAGATATAGGACGACAATGTTTTGTAATATGGGTCTCAGAAATATATTCCACATGAATATAACTACCCTTCACATGACCATGAGTTGGTAGTAGTAGATTATTCATTAAAGTGTGGGTGACATTACAAATTAGTTAAAAGTTTACTATGTATATGGGCCAAAATTTCATGAATTATATATTTGTAAAATGAGACATGAGTATTTAATAGGGGGAAATTTTTATTATATGTGATCATTTGATTATGGGATGGAATATACACCCAAAAATGGGAACAATGTGGTTGATTCGTAGACAATGAAAACACAAACTCTAAAAGTTTGGGTGTCTAGTAATAAGTGAAAAATGATAGTTATATCGTATGATATGCATGTTACGGTTCAATAGAGTTGGATCAGATGAATATATAATCATTTTTAGTGGATTCTACTCGTTTGAGATGGATCCAAGAAAGGTAGTATGATGATCCGGAATGTTTGGCCTTGAGGGAAATCCTTGAAGGTGGGGAGTTACCTTCGGATTAGAGCATAGATGGTGATGATATAATCTATGTCAAGAATAATGTTTTTGTGTCTATAATAATGTTGGATGTGTTTATTATTGAGTTTCATGCCTTGATCTATGTGGTACATCATGGTTTTACAAAAATTTACAGCAACCTATGATGAATTTTTTTTGGCTGGGAATGAAAAATGACATAGCATGGTTCATGGAATGCTGCTGCACTTTTCAGTAGGGGAACACTATGAATCAACAACCAAGATGTTTTATACAGCCATTAAACTTTATTTAGTGTATGTGGGATGAAATAATCATGGATGTTGCCGTAGGTATCCCATGTAATCCTTGGATGAATGGTTTTATTTGGGATTTTTGGGACAAATAGTCAAAGAAAGCACATTTCATTCGTATACGGAAGACCGTTACAATGGATTAATTGAGACAATTTTTTTGGAAGATAGCCCATTTATATAGGTTTATAGGGACTGTAGTTACATATCATGACTCTAATTTAACTCTGTGCTTGTAGCAGTGCTTATAGAAGGTTTTTTGTAAACATGTTTTGTTGATTAAGGCTTTTCTCCCACAACCAGATGGGTAGTCGGAGTGTACTATAAATCATCCTAAGGATATTATATGAGCTTATGTTCAATAAATTGTAGTGTCTTAGGAGAAGAACCTAACACTAGTGTATTTATATGATAATAATAGTTATCAGGGTACAATATGGATGATACCATACAAGGCTCTTTGGGGTAGGCGATGCAGATCACCATTATGTGGTAAGTAACCAAAGAAATTATTTGATATTTATAGAATTTTGGGGTTGTAAAGATATTATCAAGGAATAAATGAATACTATTACCATTCATAAGAACCACTTTAGGGCTTGAACTAGAAGGGTATAACAATTTATTAGTTGAATGATTATGAGAATGATTTTCAGGAGTTGAAGAAGTGATTGACATCAACAATGATCATGGTACTACCTAAGTAAGGTGTGGAGTATATGGTATTTTTTGACACTTTAGGAAATATAATAAATGTTTTTTAGGGAAGGATATGGATTTGGGGTGTATGGGTATCAGTAGTTAAATCCAGATGAATAAAACCAACTTATACAAAAGCATGTGTTGGAAGGAGGCGTTTATTCATTAATGTGTTGGAGGCATTACCTATTGTCCAAAATGTTAAATGTGTATATGGAATGAAAGTAAATGATGTATATATATTTGATGTAATATGTTAATATTAATTATTGGAGATTTCTTGAGTAAGTGTAGCCATTTTTTTGAGATGGCATATACACTTGAAAAGGGGAACATTGTTGTCAGTGCTTTGAGTAAGAAACCACAAACTGGGAAGTTTATGAATCTTGAGTTGAGTGAAATATATGGTTTCAACTATATGAGATGCACATTTTGGTTCAATAGAGTCCGAGTTAGATGACTCTCATATCATTTTTAGTGGAGTATAAGCTTTTTAGATGGATCTGTGATAGGAATTATGAGGATCCATAATTTTGGAACTTGAGGGAAAGCCTTGAAGGTGGGGAACCACCTTCACATTGGAGTATACATGTGGTAGATATCAGCCATGTCATGAATTGGGCTGTTGAGCCTATTATAAAGAGGGATTATAAGATGAATTAGTTTCATTCCATAGTGTGGGTTGTACATCCATCTGTTTCCAATATTTTCCAAGACCCATGATGACAATTTTGTTGTTCGAGCATGAAAAATGTGGTAGAATGGTTTGTGACATGATGCTACACATCGTATTAGGTAAAGGATGAGAATAAACAACCTGTATGATTTCTACATCCGTTAAACATTACTGAGATGAAGTGGGATGATGTGACCATATATGGTAGGGATCCAATAGAATCCTTAAATTAATGAAACTATTTTGTTTTTTGTGGACAGAAAAAAAGGTAGATCGTTGCTTTCCTATATAAGATACCTTCATAGTGGGCTAGTTGGGAGACTTTATGTTAATGAGATAGTCTGTCTACATAGGGTTCCACATTCTATTGTTTAGGTCATGATATTTATTATACATTGTTATTATTATAAGTCTTATATAAGGCCCTTGGTACACATGATTAGTTGATTATGGATTTCCACCCATAGACAGATGGGTAGTAGGAGCATACTATACTAGATCTAGAGGATATTCCACAAGATTTGGTTCAAAAACATAGAAGTCTTGGTATATTAACCTGACACTGGTGGGGTTCTCCTATAAAAACGTTTATTAGGCTATGGTATAGATGAATCCATATGAGGCTATTTATGGTAGGCCATATAGATCACCTTTATGTGGTAGGTATCCCAAGAACATAATAAATATCCTTAGATCTCTAGGAGTGTAAGGATATTATTATAGAATCATACATGACTATTAGTATTCAGAAAAAAGCATTTCAGCTTTGAATAAGAAGAAAGAAATGTTTTATTGGTCATAAGATTGTGAGAATTATTTTCATGAGTTGAAGAAGTTATTGGCATCAACAGTAATCATGATCCTACATGTGAAAGGTAAAGAGTATACGGTTTATTGTGACACGTCTGAGATTTGTATCAGGGTTGTGTTAAAGCAAGGAGATTGAATTATGGCATATGGGTTTCAGCTGTTGATTCCAGATGAACAAAACTACCCACCACAAGGCCATGAGTTGGAATCATTGGTTTATTCATTAATGTGATGGATTAATTATATATTGGGTGAAAAGTTAACTATGTATACAGAACAAAAGGGAATTAAGTATATATTTTCAATACGAAATTTGAATATTTGGTAGTGGAGATGGGTTATGTATATGTATTCAATTGTTATGGAATTGGAATACATGCCTAAAAGGGGAACAATTTTGTTTATACATTGAGTATAAAAACATATACTCAAGAGGTATATTTGTGTAGTGATGAGTGGAAGATGATTATTTTACTGGCTAGGATGTACATTGTGGTTCGGGAGAGTCAGGATCAGATGAATAATTATTCATTTTTAGTGAATTATACACTTTTTAGAAGGATCCGAGATATGATGTATGAGGATTGTGAATGTTTGACCTTGAGGGATAACCTTAAAGGTGGGGAGTCACCTTCAAATTAGAGCACAGATGAGGAAGAGATCATCTTTGTCAAGAATAGGGTTATTTTATATATGTGCATGTGAGAGGATATGATGTGTGTGTTTTATGCCTCAAAGTTTGTGTTACATCCCGGTGTTACAACAATTTATCATGATTGATTATGATAGTTTTGGTGGTTGGGAATGAGAAATAATATACTTGTTTTCATGACTTGATTGTAAACATTGCCTCATGTGAAGGTCGATCATCAATGACAAGAAATTTTTCTACTGCCATAACCAATTTTGGAGTTAATTTGTAATGAAATGACCGAGGAACTCTTGGAAGGTATTCCAAGGATGACTTGTAAGAAAGATGATATTATGAATTATATGGATATAAAGACATGGTTTATGCTTTTATTTTATTTATAGGAGACCTCCATAATAGACTAATTGTGATACTGGTTTTCTTGGAAGATATTTGATATGCATAGGGTACTACAGAATATTGTTTTAGATCATGAATTTCAAATTAAATTTCCCTTATAACAGGTATTATATTAGAAACTTGGTAAACATGTTTTTTGATAATGGATTTCCACCCATAAAATATGGGTAGTCCAAACATATTATACAAGATATTTAGGATATGATGGGAGCTTGTTTCATAGACAATAGAGGGTATTGAGAGAACCACCTGCAACTAGGGGAGTTATCATATAAAAATAGTTATCAGGCTATGATATAGATGGAACCAAATGAGGGACATAATGGTAGGCCATGCAGATCACCTCTATGTTGGATGGTGGTAGGTGAGTCCGAGTAGTTGGGACCGAGGGTCATAAAAAATACATTGGAGTAGGTTTAAAAGATTTGGAGATGTATAGATACGGATCAGAGTAGATAGATTGTAACACCCGAGACTTTTATGAGGAATATTTTGTTTTCATTTTATATAAATCATCAAAGGAATCTTTCACTACACACAACACTAGCTTGGCTTTCTTTACACACAATCGCGACCTTCCTCGATAGCTTGCATCGTACACAATACCGAGTTTCACTAAACAACGATATGCTATTAAAATATTACTAAAACTAGCAGTTATGCATAGTAATACCAACTTTTTGAAATTGTGTAACTTTTATTTTTTCATAATGGAGTTCATTTTTGGATTTAGAATATCGAAATTATCCTAGGGTGAAATTTTCGCATTTTTCGGAAAACTTTCAATTTTTGATGAATAGTGAAAACACTAGGTTACTATTTAAAACCCGACTTTTTATTTAAATAATTATTTATTTTATTTAAATTTATTTTAGGTCAATATTGATACATAATACCTATATAAGTTCAATGTAATTCATTGGAGTAATTTTATAATAATTTTAGATATATAAAAATTTTATTGAACTTTTCACCGTCTTTTACCCACCTCCTAGGAGAATTTGCAAATTTACATAAAACATAATTCTACCGCTTCTGTGAGTGGAATTTCTAAAATTTGAGAGACAAAGTTGATGTCAGCAAGTAAAATGTGGTACGATGAGATGAAAATAATTTTTGGTGAATAGTAACTTTTTTACTTTTATTTACCATAGTTAAAAGTAAATAGGGTAATTAAGGGTAAAAATGATATTATTATTACCCTAACACATGTTCTAATTCTATTGGATAAGTGTAATTCGACCAAAAAAACCATAGGAATAAAATACGACCATTTAGGCCCACTAGGATTAGATTTGGACATTTATTATTAATTTATTTAAAGAAGGGTTCAAATAGTTAAAATCAATGTTTAATAAGTAAATAATTTTTTATACAGGGTTATACATAAGATAAATTCGTCTATAAATATTAATTAGAAAGATAAAAATATTTACTACATAATGTTATTTTTTTTATTTTTTAGATATTAAATAATTTAATTTATTTATGACACAAAGATGATGCAGAAATTATCTTATTAATGAGATATTGACATAATTGATGTTATAAATATCCAAATAAATGTAATTTGAGACTTTTTATAAATTACACTAATTTTCTAGGTTAATATGACATGTTAGTATGGATTTAATTATCTTTTTTCGAACTAATCATTCTGTTATGATTTTAAAAAGAATCAATTACTAAATAGTGTCAAATATGACATAAAATAGTTTTTTAAAAAAATATTATATTATTTATTGTTATTTTATTCCTAAAAATCTAAGGTTCGGACGAATGACTTAGATAAGGTTATATATATTAATAATAAACAACTTGGGGTTCGTTTGGTTGTTATAGTATGTTTATTAACCTTATAGTGTAAGAACACAAAAAGACACGGTAAAAGTAAAATTATCTGACTTAAAGTTAAATATAAATGATAAGGTTAAACTAGTAAACTAAACATGTCCAAATTCTATTGGATGAGATTATTTCGACCCATACCCACCTTAGCTTCGAAATAAATCAATTTGGAGGTATTAGAAACCGAATATGGCTTTATAATTAAATAATATTTTTAGTTTTTCCAAAGGTGCCCCTCCCCTCCCTTATAAAAGGGAACCTCCTCCCTCTCTTCCTCACACCACTTTGAGTCTTCAAGATCGGACAACCCCTGCCAATTTATCCTCTCCACTTCCCTAGAAACATCCTAGAGGTCCTGTTCTTCTTCAAAGACCAATTTTGGTGCCCAAAAAGGAGGTCTCAATGAAGCGCTTCAAAGAAGAGGTAATGTCCGTTACCGATTTGTTCAACTTTATTTCTTCTTCCACTTCTTATTATTTAGTTGTTTAATTTTAAATTAATAAAATAAGTATCACTAATATACCGATATGTTATTATATGTATTAAACAACACTATTTCAACATCTATCCATCCTACGGAAAATGAAATCACCGCGCATGCGTACGTACGGAATACCGTCTCCACGCCGTGGTGTAATCTATTTTCCACCACCACCTTACTTGGATTTGTATAATGGTGTAAAGAATGAATATATATGATTATTGTAAAGTGATATTTATTCTGAAATAGTATACATACACTCCAATACAATTCCACGATCATGGGAACGATATCATCGCTCGTCCGTACGTACGGAATACCGTCTCCACGATGTGATGCGACTTGTTCTACATTATTTTCATTGCATAATGATTACATAAATGAATTGAGGGAATAAATATGATGTATATTACAGTAATACAATTCTGGAAATGAGGTATTTATAACCTAAAAAGAAGAATAAGAATTTATTCGACAAAACACGCATAAGAACAAAAAGTAATAAACACTCGAATAACAAGTAGCAATGAAATATTACTAATAAGAAGCTCAGAATATGGCCATATATGATATGATAACAATGATTATTATTCTGGAATAAGTTAATGACATTATTTAAATCTTTATACATGAGGTTCAGACACTTACGAAGCAAATCCGACCTAAGGTAAGGGAAAATCTCGCAATCTCAAATTTTATCCGAGATTGTTTATATTTCAGAATTTACTAGGGAATATTTATCATCCACATCCATGTTTCTTCAATATGTAATATTATTTCTATCCTCCTAAAATTTTTTAAATCCAATTTTTCCCTTCGGTCAGTTTTTAGTAAAAGATATGAAAGGATTCTTTTGTCATTTTTCATACGAGGTACTTTTTGACTTTTCCGGCCAAAGTACGAGAAGAATGTTTTATTAACTTATACGGCATGAATGGATTTTTAAAAAATTATTTCCAAGAATATTCCATTACAAGTTTTCATGTTTATTTTTAATCAACTTCTTTTAGTTTAGAATTATATGACACGTTATGAAAGGAAAAGTGTTCATGATGTAGAAATGATATTTTCCTCAAGAATGGAGTTCAAGTGTTTTATCAAAATTATTTTCCATCTAAGATAATAAAGTGTTCTTTTTCTATCCCAATTATTAAATTGATTTGATTATGTTGTGATGTAATTATTTTTATGAATTCCTTTATCTTATATGAATTTTTTTATGATGTCACGATGTTTAAGAATCCCATTTTTATTACATGGGTTATGCAATGATGTATGATTTATGATTTTGTGGCACACATTAGAATTGTATCATTATGAGATGGGTGGGACCTATATCTCCCTAGAATACATTGGGTAAAGATTTTATATATCATGAGATAGACATGGCTTGAACTACTTGTTAAACCGGTTCAGTGAAACTGGACTGAAAAGAGGAATGAACTCGGTTCAGAAATGGACTTTGTCCACTAAGATAGTCTTGACAATGAGTCTTGACTAACAAGAAATGATTCTCTATGATTATGTGTGTATGCCACAGAGCTTCATGTTTTACGTTATGATTATTGTGATTACATTTCACTACTATGATTTATCCCATGTTATGAAATTTTTATCTCTTTTACAAGGTAATATTTCCAAAATGTAATGTTCTTATGAATATGATGTGATTGATATTTCTTTTGTTTACCGTTACAGAGCATTTTAGCTCACCCTTTTGTATGTTTTCTTTCCCCAGGTTAGGAAGAAGGTTATTAAGTAATATATGACAAAAGGTACTATAGATATGATTAAATAAATGGGAGACAGTGTAGAATTATAAACTTTTGATGTGACTATTGTGCCATTAGGGGTTCTCACAGCTAACTCAACGTCTAATTGTTGAGGTAATATGGTGATACCCTTAAAAATTATTCAGAAATAAAGGAGTGGGTGGATCCAGAATCAATTAAAACATTTTATACTTTAGAGTAGATGGTATGTGTACCTTTCACCACTTCGTTATCGTACACCACATCGCTGATAGAAATTGCATGTGACCTTACATTGTCTTTAGACTTAAGAGATTGTTGACGTCGATCATCATCAACAACCCTTGGATTAGGGCATTTATTGGCATAATTACCCATTTCCTTCAACTTGTAACATTGAAGTGTAGGAGGTGTACTCTGTGAAGCCTTTTCATTGTTCACGTCACTAGACATCTTCTTCCCATCAATCCGGCATTCAAATGCCCGATGACCTTCCTTTCCACATTTGAAACATTTACTTCTCCATTTAAGACAACTCCCTCCATGTTTTCTTCCACACTTTGAGCATTAGGTAAAACTCATCTTCTTTTCAGTGTGCTCTTTAGATTTTACATTGTATTCCATTTTCCTCTTCTTATCAAACCTATATGACTGATGGGTTACTCCAATTTCCATCTCAAATTTGAGAGCACATCGACCGATTTCCTCGTAGCTATTGAAGTCCCCTATGGATAACGCCCTATGAAGACATGGTTTTAAGCCACTAATGAATCGATAGATCTTACTCTCAGGTTGGATAATAATACTAGAAGCATACCTTGCAAGTCTTGTAAAATTTACTTCATAGGTACCAACAAATTCATCATCCTTTTTCTTTAGTTCAATAAACTCCTTCTCCAACTTTGTTCAGATAATACGAGGGAAGTACTTATTGAAAAATAAGTTCTTGAACTCTTCCCATTCAATGGACTCAATTTCATCTCCTGGCCTCATATTCTTGATAAGATTCCACCATTTATTAGAATCACCTTCCAAACGATACACTACTAAGATGAATTTATAATGTTCAGAACATTGAAGAACTGAAATTATCTTTTCAGTAGTACTGATCCATTGTTCAGAAACTAATGGATCAATAGACCCGCTGAATGAAGGTGGACACTGTATCATGTAGGATTCAATAGAATTTTGCTCCTTCCTTTTCTCGTTTGGAATTCCTGCATGATTCATAGCATGAGAAAGTTGTGTGAGCATGGATACAAGATTTTTCATTCCAGATCCCATAACGTTTGGTTGCTCAGGGGGACAATCATTGCATTTCCCGTCGCATTCCACATTAACACGGATCCTTCGGGTTCTATCCATTGACTAAAACTAAGAAGAATAGTGTGAGGAACACTAATTATAATAGGAAAACCACATAATCAAGAATAAAATTTCACACTTAAGGTATTATCCTAGGTTATTCATGGCCATTTCTAAAACACTAAGATTGTGTTCTATGGTTAGACTTATCCTTAGGGAAGTCACATTTCATATTCCAGATCAATCTTTGATCGTCTATCGATCCAAGGATGAACATAACCTTCCAGTGGAAATTTTTCTATCTTATGGTTCTTGATTCCACTAAATGAAGGTTATTTATCTCAAATGGTTGGTGAGAAACTCACGATTAAGAATATTCCCATTGTACTGGAGTTTGATGATGTCTTTCTGGAGGAATAACCAGGTCTTCCACCAAATCGTGAAGTTGATTTTTCAATAGAACTCATACCAGGTGCTTTACCTATTTCGAAGACACCTTATAGAATGGCCCCAATTGAGTTGTAGGAATTGAATAAGAAACTCCAAGAGAATCTTGATAAGGGGTTCATACGCCCTAGTGCATCACCTTGGGGAGCACATGTTCTGTTTGTTAAAAAGAATGATGGATCAATGAGACTCTGCTTTGATTATCGAGAACTTAACAAGATCACTATCAAGAACATATATCCTCTCCCGTGCATTGATGACTTATTTGACCAACTATGCGAAGCTCAATAATTTTCCAAGATTGATCTTCGTTCAGTGTATCATCAATTAAGGGTCAAAAGGGAGGATATACCAAATACAGCTTTCTGTACAAGGTATGGACACTATGAATTTATAGTGATGCCATTTGGTCTTACTAATGCCCCTGCTATCTTCATGGATCTGATGAATAGAGTCTTTAGAGACTATCTTGATCAGTTTGTGGTAGTCTTTATAGACGATATTCTTGTATATTCAAAGAGAATGGAAGAACATGAAGATCACTTGATAATTATATTAAATACCCTGAGAAAGGATAAGCTTTATGAAAAATTTACCAACTTTGAATTTTGGCATCAAAAAGTTTCATTTTTGGGTCACATAATCTCAAAAGAGGGGATATCTGTGGATCCATTAAGAACAGAGGTTATCGAAAGATGGTCGAGACCAACAATAGTAACTAAGATCCGAAGATTTCTTGGTTTGGCTAGATATTATCGACGTTTTGTGAATGATTTTTCACGATTATCTAATCCACTCACCAGGTTGACTCGGAAAGGAGTTAAGTTTTTTTGGACGGAGGAATGTGAAAAAAATTTCAAGGAGTTGAAAAGAAGGTTATCCAGTGCACCTATGCTCACACTGCCTTGTAGTTGAGAAAGGTTTGTGATCTACAGTGATGCATCCAAGAAGGGATTGGGGAGTGTTCTTATGCAAAATGATATGGTGATATCTTATGCGTCACGACAGTTGAAAATCCATGAGCAAAATTACCTAACTCATGATTTGGAGTTAGCTGCGGTAATATTTGAATTAAAGATTTGGAGGCATTATATTTATGGAGAAAGGTGTGCCATTTATACTGATCATAAATGTTTAAATTATATTTTCACAAAAAATGGAACTGAATATGCGCCAAAAAAGATGGTTGGAGCTGATTAAGGATTACGACTGCTCAATTCATTACCACCCTGGGAAAGCAAACAAGGTGGAAGATGCATTAAGTCGACAAGACCATGCTAGTTTATCCATGATGAGGATCACAAAAGATCCAATATTTATGGATTTACAAAGGATGGATCTTGGAATTATAATGAAAGGGGGGAAATAATATCTTACTCAAATGAATGTTCATCCATCTATACATGTTAAGATTAAAGAGGCACAGAAAGAAGATGTAGAGTTACAAAAGAAGGTGAGAAATGCTCCTAAATTCTACCATTATTGTGATGGGATAATACAGTTCAGGAATCGGGTTTGTGTTCCTCCCATCCATGAATTAATGAAGGAGCTGCTGGATGAGGCTCATAGTTCATCATTCTCTATTAATCCTGGAAGCACGAAGATGTATAGGGACCTAAAAGAGTACTTCTGGTGGGATGGAATGAAAAAGAGATGTTTCTGAATATGTCTCTCAATGCTTGGTTTGTCAGCAAGTTAAAGCTGAGAGAAAGAAGTCTAAGGGGATGTTACAACCATTACCCATACCCGAATGGAAATGGGAAAACATCACAATGGACTTAGTCACAGGACTTTCTAAAATATCCAAAGGCATAATGCTATCTGGGTCATAGTTGATCATCTTACAAATTCTGCACACTTCATTGCTATTAGAGAGGATTTCTCTCTGGATCATCTTTCCAGGATATATGTAAAGGAAGTGGTAAGATTGCATGGAGTACCACTTTCTATTATATCTGATTGGGATCCGAGGTTTTCCTCAATGTTCTGGAGAAGTCTTCAGCATACTCTAGATACAGAGTTGAGTTTCAGCACTGCTTATCATCCTCAGATAGACGGTCAGTCTGAGATGACAATTCAAACTATAGAAGATATGTTGAGAGCTTGCTCTATTGATTTTAAAGTTGGTTGGGATCAACACCTACCTTTGGTTGAATTTTCTTATAATAATAGCTTTCACTCAAGTATTCAGATGGATCCTTATGAAGCTCTCAATGAAAAGAAATGCAGGACTCCAACTTGCTGGGATGAAGTTGGGGAAAGAAAGATATTAGGACCTGATCTTGTTGATGAGATGGAAGAAAAGGCCAGATCTATTCAACAACACATTAGAGCTGCTCAGAGTCGAAAAAAAAAGTTATGCCGATAACCGAAGAAAAGACCTAGAGTTTGAAGTGGGTGATAAAGTGTTCTTACGAATATCTCCTTGGAATAGAGTAATGATATTTGGAATGAAGGGAAAGCTGAGCCCAAGGTATATCGGTCCTTTCGAAATACTGGATCCTTTTGTGAAGGTAGCTTACTGATTGGAACTTCCACCGAATCTCTCCCAAGTTCACGATGTGTTCCATGTATCTCTCCTGAGAAAGTACATACCTGATCCATCACATGTACTTAGCTCAGAAGTTGTACCGCTGGAACAAGATCTTTCTTATGAAGAACAACAGATAGAGATTCACGATCGTAGTGAAAAAGTCCTATGGAACAAGACCACTCGCTTGGTGAAAGTTTTATTGGGGAAGAACCAATTATAAGAATCTATATGGGAGCTTGAGGATATTATGAGGCAGAGGTATCCTCATCTGTTTGTTACAAAGTGATGAATTTCGAGGGTGAAATTCATTTTAAGGTGGGTAGAATGTTACAACAGAGACTTTTATGAGGAATATTTTGTTTTTATGTTATATAAATCATCAAAGTAATATTTTACTACACACAACACTAGCTTTTCTTGCTTTACACACAATCACAACCTTCCTCAATAGCTTGCATCGTACGTAATATCGAGTTTCACTAAACAACGATATGCGATTAAAATATTACTATAACTATCCGTTATGAATAGTATTACCCACTTTTTTAAATTTTGTAAATTTTATTTTTCAAAATGGAATTCATTTTTTGATTCGGAATATCAAAATTATCCTCGGGTGAAATTTTGGTATTTTTCTGAAAACATTCAATTTATGCTGAATAGTGAAAACACTTGGTTTCTCTTTAAAAACCGACTTTTTATTTAAATAATTATTTATTTTATTTATATTTATTTTAGGTCAAAATTGATACATAATATGTATATATGTTAAATGTAATTCAATGGAGTAATTTTATAATAATTTTAGATATACAAAAATTTTATTGAACTTTTCACGGTCTTTTACCCACCTCCTAGGAGAATTTGAAAATTTACATAAAACATAATTTTACCACTTATGTGAGGGGAATTTCAAAAATCTGTGAGACACGGTTGATGTCAGTAAGTAAAATGTGGTTCAATGAGATGAAAATAATTTTTGGTGAATAGTAACTTTTTACTTTTATTTACCACGGTTAAAAGTAAATTGGGTAATTAAGGGTAAAAATGATATTATTATGATCCTAACACATGTCCTAATTCTATTGGATAAGTGTAATTCGACCAAAAACAACCTTAGGAATAATATATGACCATTTAGGCCCACATGGATTAGATTAGGACATTTATTATTAATTTATTTAAAGAAGGGTTAAAATAATTAAAATAATAGTTTATTAAGTAAATAATTTTTAATATTGGGTTATAAATAATATA
Organism: Viscum album; assembly: GCA_963277665.1. Classification (NCBI taxonomy): domain Eukaryota; kingdom Viridiplantae; phylum Streptophyta; class Magnoliopsida; order Santalales; family Viscaceae; genus Viscum; species Viscum album. The sequence continues at coordinate 1,012,569,243 of OY728131.1, forward strand.
AATTCAACTATAAATGTTCATTAGAAATATAATAATAATTCCTACGTAATGGTATTTTATTTTTAATTTTTAGACATTAAATAATATAATTTATTTATGACAGAAATATGATGGAGTAATTATCTTATTAATGAAATATTGACATAATTGATGTTATAAATACCCAAATAAATGTAATTTGAGACTTTTTATGAATTAAACTAAGTTTCAAGGTTACTATGACATGTTAGTATTGATTTAATTAACTTATTTCGAACTAATCATTCTATTATGATTTTCAAAAAAATCAATTACTAAATAGTGTCAAAATTGACAAAAAATAGTTTTTAAAAAAAATATTATATTAATAATTGTTATTTTATTATTAAAAATATAATGTTCAGTCTAATTACTTAGATAAGGTTATATATATTAATAATAAACAACTTGGGGTTCGTTTGTCTTTTTATATTAAGTTTATTTACCATATAGTTTAAGAACACAAAAAGACACGGTAAAAGTAAAATTATCTAACTTAAAGTTAAATCTAAATGATAAGGTTAAACTAGTAACCTAAACATATCCAAATTCTATTGGATGAGAGGATTTCGACCCATACCCACCTTATCTTATAAATAAATCAATTTGGAGCTATTTAAAACCGAATATGGCTTTATAATAAAATAATATTTTTAGTTTTTCCAATGGTGCCCCTCTCCACCCTTATAAAAGGGAACCTCCTCCCTCTCTTCCTCACACCACATTGAGCCTTCATGCTCGACCAAACCCTACCAATTTATCCTCTCCACTTCCCAAGAAACATCCTATAGCTCCTGGTCTTCTTCAAAGACCAATTTTAGTTCCCAAAAAGAAGGTCTCAATGAAGCGCTTCAAAGAAGAGGTAATGTCCGTTACCGATTCTTTCAACTTTATTTCTTCTTCCACTTCTTCTTATTTAGTTGTTTAATTATAAATTAATAACATCAGTATCACTAATATACCGATATGTTATTATAATTATGAAATAACCCTATTTCACCATCTATCCATCCTACGGAAAACGAAATCACTGCTCGTGCATACGTACAGAATACCGTCTCTACGGCGTGGTGTAATCTATTTTCCACCACCACCTTACTTGTATGGGTATAATGGTGTAAATAATGAATATATATGATTATTGTAAAGTTATATTGATTCTTAAATAGTATACACACACTCCAATACAATTACACAATCATGGGTACGATATCATCGCTCGTGCGTACGTACAGAATACCGTCTCCACAATGTGATGCGACTCGTTCTTCATGATTTTCATTGCATAATGATTACATAAATGAATTGAGTGAATAAATATGATATATATTACACTAATATGATTCTGTAAATGAGTTATCTATAACCTAAAAATAATAATAAGAATTTATTCAACAAAACCCGCATAAGAACAAAAAGTAATAAACACCCGAATAACAAGTAACAATGAAATATTACTAATATAGAAGCTAAGATTATAGCCATATATGATATCATAACAATGAGTATGATTCTGGAATAAGTCAGTGAAATTATTTAAATCATTATACAGGAGGTTCAGACACTTACGAAGAAAATTGGACCTAAGGTAAAGGAAAATCTCGCAATCTCAATTTTTATCCGAGATTGTTTATATTTCAGAATTTACAGGGGAATATTTATCATCCACATCCATGTTTCTTCAATATGTAATATTATTTCTATCCTCCTACAATTTTTTAAATCCAATTTTACCCTTCGGTCAGTTTTTAGTAAAATATATGAAAGGAATCTTTTGTCATTTTTCGTACGAGGTACTTTTTGACTTTTCAAGCAAAAGTACGAGAAAAATGTTTTTTTAACATATACGGCATGAATGGATTTTTAAAACATTATTTCCAAGAACATTACTTTACATGTTTTCAAGTTTATTTTTAATCAACTTCTTTTAGTTTAGAATTTTATGACATGTTAAGAAAGGAAAAGTGTTTTTGAAGTAGAAAGGATATTTTCTTCAAGAATGGAGTTCAAGTGTTTTATCAAAATTATTTTACATCCAAGATAATAAAGGGTTATGTTTCTATCCCTATTATTAAATTGATTTGATTATTTTGTGATGGAATTATTTTTATGAATTCTTTTATCTTATATGAATTGTTTTATGATGTCACGATGTTTAAGAATCCAATTTTTCTTACATGGGTTATGCAATGATTTATGATTTATGATTTTGTGGAACACATAAGATTGGTATCATTATGAGATGTGTGGGACCTAAATCTCCCTCCAATTTATTGGTTAACGATTTTATATCTCATGAGATAGACATGGCTGGAACGACATGTTAAACCGATTCAGTGAAACATGACTGAAACGAGGAATGAACTCGGTTCAGAAACGGACTTTGTCCACTAAGATAGTATTGTCAACGAGTCTTCACTAATAAGAAATGATTCTCTATGATTATGTGTGTATGCCAAAAAGCTACATGTTTTATGTTATGATTATTTTGATTACATTTTACTACCAGGATTTATCCCATGTTATGAAATATTTATCTCTTTTTCAGGGTAAGATTTCCAAAATGTTATGTTATTATGAATATGATGTGATTGATATTTCTTTTGTTTACCCTTATAGAGTATTTGATCTCACCCTTTTTTATGTTTTCTTTCCCCATGTCAGGAAGAAGGTTATTAAGTAAGATGTGCCAAAAGGGACTATAGATATGATGAAATAAATGGGAGACAGTGTAGATGCTTTATGAACCCGTTGTTTATGTTTCCCAGTTTCTAATGACACTATACCTATACGGTCCTTTCATGGTTTTGTTATATGTTGTAAGAAGTTTACTTCAATTTTGAAGTACTAATAATGTACGTAATGTATGATTTATTATATATATTTTTTATTTTGATATACATCGATGACTATAAGTGTATAAAAAAGGGTTCTCATGTATTCAATCGTGTGTCACCTAGGTTGGGTCACTTCAGGATACATAGACAGGGAAACATGGTTCCAAGGTTCGTTGGACCATTTCAGGTTGTGGAGAGAATCAGGCTGATGGAATAATGATTGGATCATCCACAGAGATATAGTGTTATTCTTGATGTTTTCTGTCTTTCCAAATAATAGTGTTATCACCCCAACCCCTGTCATGTAACCGATCAGGATGATGTTGAACATGAGATAGATTCTTCTATTATGGGGAATCTGATAATTGTGTTGATTTGCAGTGATAATGTATTAAGCATAAAGACCATGTTGATAGTTCTAGTATTGTGGAAACATGTCCTTGTACAAGGGAATCATAGGAAACCCAATAATATATGAGGTCTTTATATTTTGGGCTTTTTTACTCAGAATGATATAGTTTCTTTGGAGTAAAGCTCGAGGAAAAGCTATTATAATGTGGGAAGATTATAAGATGCCAATTTTTTTGGAGATTCCTTAGGTGTCTTTATATGTACTCTTTCAGTATTTTATTGAGAAATTTTCGTTAGGTTTTCCCCAGTATATATTTTAGGTCAATTATGAAAATTTTGGAAGGAAATGGGGAATTTCACGGTTGGTGCACAGATTTCCCAAACTGTGGGCCCCAAACAAAATAATCTTGCAACCCTATATAGTGGGTTTTGGAGTTGTTGTTCCACGATTTATAAAACCCTACATCTTCTCAGGAAAAACCAGGAACACACATATAAGAGGCACATAGTTAGGCACATTGTAAAGGGAATCCATGCACCCTAAGCAACAAATTGTGCGTACATGATTTTAATCCCCCAAAAATTCATAAAATATTTCAAGAACCCCCATATAATACTACTGACACCCTAGATTGATCCATAATTGATTTATCTTGTTTATAAATCCTACCAGAGGTATTATATGGTCAAAAACCTCCGTAATTATTTATTTTATTTTTAATTTGTAGATTAGGGATTATTTAAGCTTGTGGTTTCATCCTTATTGTTTTCTCATCCCTTTAATGTTCTTCTCCATTTTTTTGATGGGTTGTTATCCTCTATGTGGTTGGTCTAGATCAAAATTTTAAGAATATATATATAGGCTTGTGGATATAGACCAATAAATAAGAGATATTGATTTATTAAATCATGTAATTTGGGTTTAGATATGGGTCTCGTTCAATGTTGTTACCCCATAGATTTTGGGAATTCATGTTGGGTGATTGGTCATCACCAAATTGAGTTAATTGGTCTAAAATTCAAATCCCAAATTCAATAGTTAAATTACATATATGTAATTATATAATTTCTATTAGATTTTTAATAATTATGTTCTTGATTTAATTAATTAATTTGGTGAATTAATTATTTGAGATGATGTGAAATTGAGGATTTTGGAAATTATAGACTGAGATAATTAATTGATGAATTAATAATGAGATATTGTTAATTTAGGTTTATGATGTTTAATTATTGCATTATTTATGGGATTTTTTGGTTATGGAAATTAATTAATTAATTTAATAATTGATTAATGGGATTGAAGTACTTAATTAATTGAGGAATTAATTAAGGCAATTTAGTGGATAAAATAATTGGTAAATTGTTACCTATATTATTGTAATAATTAATTGGTGGATTAATTAATATTTTATATTTTATTGGTTAATTGTTGATCTAACAAGAGAAATTTATGTGGTTCAATAATTTTTTTACTAATTAATATTGTAGACAGGAATATTTAATTGTTCAATTAACGAGAGGAATTGATGTGATAGATTATTTATTGAATTAATTAATTCAATTGATGTGATTTTGTAATTATTGAATTTACTTATGGATTTTTTGTGTTTAACTAATTGTTGAATTAGTAATACAATATATGTGGATAATTAGTTATTAAATTGAGTATGTGTTTCAGAATGGTGACATGATTATTTGATTGTGGAGTTATATGATTTTTATTTATTTTTGGAATAAAGAATGCGAAGATGGTCATTTAAATGCATGAATAAATAATGGTAACACGGATATTATAATTTTTGAATAAATAATGGGAACATGTTCATTATAATGTGTGAATTAAGAATGTGAACTTGGATCTTCTATTATGTAAATAATGAATGGGAACATTGTCATTCTAATGTGTGAGTAATTATTGGAAACATGGGATCTCAATAATGAATTAAAGAATGGAAATAATAAAATTTGTATATATGATATCTCTCATTAATACATTGGGTTTGGACATGAGCTGATGTAGGTATTGAGGTATGGGTGTCTGTAGGAACTTGGGGGATTAAGTGGTTAAATAATTATTAATTAATAACATGATAATTATTTACTTATGCATTGTACTTATTTATTTATAAAAATACATATCCCATTATTTTACTGGATATTTTTGGATGCTTGTAACACCCCAAGATTACATGGTACGCTTCTCTTTGAATAATAGAGCATCGTGTGTTGTACACAACCTTGAGTTTTAACACACCGCGACCAATAAAAATAGCAGTTATGAATAGTATTACCAACTTTATGAAATTATATAAATTTTATATTTCAAAATGGACTTTAGTTTTGTATGCGTAATATCGAAATTACCCTAAGTAGAATTTTTTGTAATTTTCTGAGAACATCCAATTTTTTATGAATAGTGAAAAATACTTAAAAAAACTTTTTTAATCAAATTAATTTATAGTGATAAATTACAATATTGAGTGGTTTTAAAGTATAATTAGAATATATTTTTACCATTTTATCTAATGGTGTTCATTATAATTAATTTCACATTGAAATTGGACGTAAACAATTGTCAATTTTTGGATATATATTGTTTCTTAAAAACATGCTATTTGTTGTGACAGCGGGAATTAATTCTAAAATTAATTAATGCAATATATATGTTTGGAATTTTATAAAATATACATAATTTTTGAATTCAGAATATCAATTATATCTTAGGGTGAAATTTTGGAATTGTTCTGAAAAACTTCAATTTTTAATGAATAGTGAAACCACTAAGTGGTAGTTAAAAAACTGATTTTTTCATTTAAATGAAACATTACCAGGTCTGTGATTTGATTTTCAAAAATAATACAAACATGGTTTTCATTAAGAAGTCAAACTTGGTTCAATGGGATTAATATAATTTTTTAGTGAATAGTAGCTTTTAAGTTTAATTAATCACGATTAAAGGTAATTAGTGAAATTTAAGGTAAAAATGATATTATAAAAATATTAAAATAACCTTTACACTTGCCCTACCCCTATTTAATGAGTCATGTACGACCTATAAAATCCATGGGTCATCTTGGTGACCCCATGTAGCCACATTGGTAGGAAAATGACATTAAAACCTTTTTATTTAATTTTAAAATAAAAATGTCACAAACATGAGTTGTTTTACTAAAACAAATTTTAAATGGGGTTATAGAAGTCATATTTTTGACTATAAATATTCATTAGAAACATAAAAATATTTCCTACATCATGATATTTTTTTATAATTTTTATACATTAAATAAATTAAATTATTTATGACACCATGATGATGTAGCGATTACCTCATTAATTAACGATTTAAATAAAATGAAAAGATAATGTAAAATATAAGACATAAACTTGTCAAACACCTATTGGATGAGTCTATGTAGAACCCTTATCACCTTATCCTAGAAATATATAAGTGTGGGACCTTTAAAATCCGAAACTCATTATATAATAAAGTATCATTTCATGACTTTCCAAGAGTTCCCCTTATCTCCTCTTATAAAAGTCCCCCACCACTACCACCCTATTCACACCTTCAAAGCCTTTTTTCTTGGCCAACCTCTGCCCAAATACTCTCCCAAATTCCCTCTATTACTCATAGAAGCCTCACTTTGGGCATAACTCTTCCCAAGGAAACCTATGGCTCAAATCAAAAAGAGTTACCCGATTTTAAGGTAATGTATTCTCTTATGTTATTTTGTTTTATTTTGCTTCTCCAACCCCCAAAAATCTTTTAATTAATTTTTTTGTAACAACACAAGTATCCTAAATATACTAGGATGTTGTTGTAAGAATTATTAGAGCTACACTTACACACACCTACATCTAATGGTTAAAGAACATATTGTTTCTGTGGATGACGAATTTATGCCTCATGAAACGATGACTGTTCAACACTCATATAACACCTACAAAGGTGGTCATTAATATGTCACTATATTTATATATGATATATAATATTTTTATGTTTTACTTAAGCTTCTGTATTTTTCATTTATTTCATACAGTTATAGTTTCCATTATGGGTAAACGCGATATTTTCATTTTAGGAAGTGCGGACTACCGCCCCCTAAAAGTGATTTGAATCGTTAATGCCATATGAGGCATGTATAAAGGATGGAGTAAATGGTATTATAAATTATATTATACAGGAATTATAGTATACCTTTATGTAATTATAATTTCATTCCGTTAAATACAAATTATAAATGAAAGTAGCGTTCATTCGTACTTACGGATTACCATCTCGACGGACGGTGCATTTCATTTCTTACCTCTAAATGTTACGTAATATTATAAATGCTTGTATATACTGGATATATATGATATATATGATATCTACATCATGAATATAATTCTGGATATAATGCATATTTCTCCACATGAACAACTTGTAATTATAAGAAGTTTATTTTTGACTCAAGTACCAAATATCGACAAAACGACCGTTATTAACATAAATAATTACATAATGTTCATAACATGGTGATAAGTGATATAAAAGAAATTATTAACTTGAAAAATGTTCTTAAGCAAGTAGAAATTAACTCTAGTTTATTATTCAGGTGGTTAAAGAACGTTCGGGTCATGTCGGACCCGAGGTAAGGGAACTTCTTAACCCAATTTCCATTCTTTGGGTTAATATCCTAATTTCAAATTATGTCATGATATTATTATGTCCTATCTTGTATTTTTTTACTTTATTTATGTTTACTTATAGTGAATACACAAAATAGATCTATTTTATTTAAAAAATGATCTTTTTAAGGGACTTTGTCTCAATCTCCATTCATTGAGATATATTTTGTTTTATACAAAAATTTCTTTTATACGGTGTATAAACCCCTTTAAATCTTACATTTATTCAAAAGGAATCTTTTTTTATGATGCGTTTTACTAAATGAAAAAAAAAGAATGTTTTTCTTGTTGTATGTATGCGGCGACAACGACTTCTCCGCTGCCGTGACCATTATTTGAGTTTCAGCTTCTTCTACAAGCTATAACTTTTTCAAAATGAAAAGTAAATAAAAAGTTTTAATTTTCTTTCATTTTGGTATTGAAACTGGCTTTGAAAGTGTTTTTATTATATCAATGTGTTGTATTGATATCTTTTAATTGAAATGTGGAAATGTTATGTTTCCTTTATGCATGTTTTATGTGATACGATTATGTTATGGTTTATGATATGTCTAAACCTATGCATATGAGAAATGCATTGGACTTAATAAGTGACGGGTAGAGCCCGCTATAGCTCCTCAATGCATCGGAAGGTCTCATAAGACAAACTAGTGTCTTGGCACGAGGCCTTGACAAAATATTATTTGTAGTCTTGGAATGAGGCCTTGGCTATGTGGTTATGATAGTCTGGCATTATGCATTCCATCATTATGAAAGTGGTTATTGATATTTCATGTGATTATTAGACCAGTAGAATATATATGTGAATAAGTAAATGGCATTATCTCATTTTACTTTTTCCATATTATGTTGATGTTCATGTTTAAAAGGCTTTTGTTGTAGTTATACATTGCCTTAAATGTTTATGTTTATTTATAAAAGCTTCCACTATATTGTTATCCTTACTGAGCATCTGAGCTCACCCCTTCAAATGTTTTAATTTTTCTAGGATGTGAAGAAGTATGTTATGAAATAGCTGTAGGGATAGTATTAGGGGATATGAAGAAAATATGTTGTTGTAGTTTTGTGTTACTTTATGATATAATGTTCGACTTAGGAATGTATCTATTATTTCCAAGGCTACTAAACTAATAGGTCTTTCGAGACTTGGTCATTTGTGATCATGCCAATGTTACGCAATAATACACCGTCACTGGGTAGCCGGGGTCGGGGCGTTACAGTTGGTATCAGATGCAGTTTAGTACTAACCTTGGAAGCTATATTTAGATAAACTCTGATTAGAGCACATAACCCAAAGATAGACTTTGAGGATTAATATAGAATAACTTCATATAATTTTTGTATTATAGAGATTTTGTAAGTTTTCCGAGCAATACATCTATGTCTGGATACGAGCAGGTAGAGGCGGCTCTGACACAGATGTACCTAGGGGTAAAACCCAAAAACACCGCTTTGAGCTAGACTCAAACAGGAACTGGTGCATGACAACGGGCCTCGCTGCACTCTTGGTTACAACACTCCCAAGGGATATTCTTAGGATAATTATCATTTTCATTACAAAGAATTATAAAGGTCTTATGAGTACATACTTTCTCAATGAAAAGTTTTTTATGATTATGTATTATATCAATAAATTGTTCAATCTAGGTTAAGTGTTTTACAAGTATGGAATTGTGTATTTTAATTCATAAAACTAATCTAGTTTATTCCATTGTTTAGAAATGGCACCTAGTGGGAGGAATGAACACCGTATCAATGCACACACTGCATGTATGGATTTACCTCCTGCTCAAGATAATTATTGTGGAGCTGGAGATAGAACTGGTGCCGATCAACTTATTACCATACTTGGAAAACTCACTTAGGTTATGAATAATAACCTTACTCATATGGAGCACCCTGATCTGCAACGTGAAGGATCAATGTTAGATCGTTTCATGGGGCAACAACCACCAACATTCAATGGAATTACAAATCCTTTAGTATCTGAGCAATGGATAAATTACTTAGAGAAAATATTCCATGCCTTGGGGAGTAGTGAAAAGGAAAAGGTTATCATGGAAGTTTACCGCCTTACTGGAGATGCTGATCAATGGTGTTCATTGATTCAAAATACAAAGGAAGATGAAGATGTATCAACTATGTAATGGAGAGAGTTCAAAGATCTTTTCTTAGAAAAATACTTTCCTCGTGACCATCGAGCAGATATGGAAAGGCAATTTCTGAGCCTGAGACAAATTGAGGATGATAATGTCACAAAGTATGAGGCCAACTTTACAAGGTTAGTGAGGTATGCTGTAGATTATATACGTAACCCAAGAAGTAATTTTTATTGTTTCATTGATGGGTTAAAACCATTTCTCCGTCGAAATTTAATATCACAATCCTTCTCATCATACGATGATATTGTCTCGTGTGCTATCAAGACAGAAAAATAATTCTCTAAGTCTTATGACAACAAAGTAACGCAATAGAAGAAGAGAACGGTGGAACAAGAGATAGATAACGGTAAAAAGGGAAAGAAATATTTTCCATTATGTGATAATTGTGGGAAAAATCACCCCGGTACTTTCCTAAAAGGAATGGGAGTTTATTATAAATGTGGAGAAAAAGGTCACCAGGCTCGTGATTGCAAGGGAAAGAAAGAGGCTATCAATGTTGAATACTACAATTGTAGGGAAATGGAGAATTATGCAAATGAATGTCCTAAGCGTCAGAGAATAATACCTCATAAAAGGCCAAGGGATCATGGAAAATCTTATGTTGTTACTACAGTTGAAGTGGAATAATTAATGTATTGGTGCTTTTGGACTCATGGATTATATTCTGGTTATTAGAATAATGTGATATATATATAAGGATTGTACTGTAGTACTTTTTGTTTTAGTAAGGTTTTAATATGATGAAGGTAATCATATTTTTAGTATGTGACAATAAGAGAAACTTTACTTTGTTTGGGGAATCTGATGTTACAATTGATTTTGTAATTTAGAGACCTTTTAGAAAAGTTTGGACAAAGGTATTTTGGATAACTATTTATGTTGGAATGGATTAAGTTGAACCTTGGATAGTATTGTTTAAGGTTAAAACATTTCTGAAGATTATTTTTGGAATATTATAATACAATAGTTTTAGGAAAAGGACAACCTGCAGTTTGGGGGATAACCCGTCGCGTCAGACAAAGCTGCAGGAATCGAACCCACAACCATAGTGTGACAGGCCTTTATTACTACTACTAGCCTACAGGAAGTCCATGGTTTTTACAAAATATTTTTCCTAATCAAAATGGTATGTGGTAATATTTGGAACCTTATACAATTAGTATAAGTAGAATATTTTTGAGTTCTGTTACCATTTGGAGTGAAAGATGGGTTTGTGGTAAAAATTTATTAAAGATTGAAAGTCTACATAACAAGTAAGTATATTTTCTTACATTTTTAGTAAATCTCTTAAATAAATTGCTCAATATTATGAAAGGTAACTTAAAACAAAAACGTTGTCGGTTAACTTTTCCAACTGGGGATTCAATGACCGTTTAACCAATCACAAGTTTGTGATTTTCTTGTGGTTAACTTTCTCCTAATCCTGTTTTCTACAACTCTCCATCAGACCGTGAAGGTTTGTTTCTCCTCCATATCCATATTTTCATAGAATAATAGTATGGGCTGTCTTGGGTGACATTTTTACCTCTCTTTTTTTCTTTTAATGTTATATTCTTATTAACCCTATTTCCGATGCGGGTTTTCCACAAAGGTATTTTCTATTTTCAACCTTTCGAAGAACATTTTCAAATTGAAAGGACACAATTTATTGAAGGAGGGTATAATGTTACACCCCAAGCTTCCATGGTACGCTTCTCATTGAATAATAGAGCATTGTGTGTTGTACGCAACATTGAATTCTAACACACCACGACCAATAAAAATAGAAACTATGAATAGTAATACCCACATTTTGAAATTATATAAATTTTATATTTCAAAATGGACTTTATTTTTGTATTCGTAATATCAAAATCACCCTAAGTTGAATTTTTTGTAATTTTCTGAGAACATCCAATTTTTTATGAATAGTGAAAAATACATAAAAACAATTTTTTTAATAAAAATAATTTATAGTGATAAATTATACTATTCAGTGGTTTTAAAGTATAATTAGAATATATTTTTGCCATTTTATCTAATGGTGTTCATTAGAATTATTTTCACTTTGAAATTGGACATAAACAATTCTCAATCATTTGATATATATTTTTTCTTAAAAACACACTATTTGTTGTGACAGCGAGAATTAATTATAAAATTAATTAATGCAGCTTATATGTTTGTAATTTCATAAAATAGACCTCATTTTTGAATTCGGAATATCAATTATAGCGTAGGGTGAAATTTTGGAATTGTTCTGAAAAACTTCAACTTTTAATGAATAGTGAAACCACTAACTGGTAGTTAAAAAACTGATTTTTTCGTTTAAATGAAACATTACCAGTTCTGTGATTTGATTTTAAAAAATCCAACATACATTGTTGTCATTAGGATGTCAAATGTGGTTCAATGGGATTAAAATAATTTTTTGGTGAATTGTACCTTTTAAGTTTAATTAATCACGATTAAAGGTAATTAGTGAAATTTAAGGTAAAAATGATATTATAAAAATATTAAAATACCTTTACACTTGTCCTACCCATATTGGATGAGTCATGGCCGACCAAGAAAATCCATGGGTCAACTTGGGGTCCCCATGGAGGAACTTTGGTAGGAAAATGACATTAAAAACTTTTTATTTAATGTTAAAATAAAAATGTCACAAACATGAGTTGTTTTACTAAAACAATTTTTAAATGGTTTTATACAAGTCATATGTTTGACTATAAATATTTATTATAAATATAAAACGATATCCTACATCATGATACTTGTTTTATAATTTTAAGACATTAAATAAATTAAATTATATATGACACCATGATGATGCAACGATTACCTCATTAATTAACGATTTAAATAAAATGAAAATATAATGTAAAATATAATACTTTCACTTGTCAAAAACCTATTGGATGATTATATTTCTAAACTTTATCACCGTATCCTAGAAATATATATGTGTGGTACGTTTAAAATCTGAAACTCATTATATACTAAAGTAACATTTCATGACTTTCCAAGAGTGTCCCTTCTTTCCTCTTATAAAAGTCCCTCACAACTAACACCTTATTCACACCATAAAAGCCCATTGGCTAGGCCAAACTCTTCCCAAATACTCTCCCAAATTCCATCTATTACTCATAAGAGCCTCACATTGGTCATAAATCCTTCCAAGGAATCCTTTGGCTCAAATCAAAAAGAGTAACCTGATTTTAAGGTAATGTCTTCTCTTATGTTATTTTGTTTTTTTACTTCTCCAACCCCTAACCTCTTTTTATTAATTTCTTTTGTAACAAAACCAGAATCCTCATTATATTAGTATATTGTTGAATGAAGGATTCGAGCTACACTTACACACACCTACATCTAATGGTTAAAAAACATACTGTTTCTGTGGATGGCGAATTTCTGTCTCACAAAACGATGATTGTTCAACACTCATATAACACCTTCAAAGGTGGCCATTAATATGTCACTCTATTTATATATGATATATAATATGTTTATGTTTTACTTAAGCTTCTGTATTTTTCATTTATTTCATACCTTTATGGTTTCCATTATGGGTAAGCGCGATATTTTCATTTTAGGAAGCGCGGACTACCGCCCCTTCAAAGTGATTTGAATCATTAATGCCAAATGTGGGATTAAAAAAGGATGGATTAAATGGTATTATATATTATATTATAATGGAATTATAGTATACCTTTATATAATTATAATTTTATTCCATTATATATGAAATATAAATGAAAGTAGCGTTAATGCGTACGCACAGCTTACCGTCTCCAGGAACGGTGCATTTCATTTCTTACCTCAAAATGTTACGTAATATTATAAATGCATGTATATACTAGATATATATGATATATACGATATCTACATCATGAATATAATTCTGGATATAATGGATATTTCTCCACATGGACAACATGTAATTATAAGAAGTTTATTTTTGACTCAAGTACCAAATATCGACAAAACGACCGTTATTAACATTAATAATTACATAATGTTCATAACATAGTGATAAGTGATATAAAAGGAATAATTAACTTGAAAAAGGTTCTTATTCAATTAGAAATTAACTCTAGTTTATTATTCAGGAGGTTAAAGAACGTTTGGGTCAAGTCGGACATGAGGTAAGGGAACTTCTTAACCCAATTTACATTCTTTGGGTTAATAACATAATTTCAAATTATGTCATGATATTATTATGTCCTATCTTGTATTTTTTACTTTCTTTATGTTTACTTATAGTGAATACACAAAATAGATATATTTTTTTAAAAAATGATCTTTTTAAGGGACTTTGTCTCAATCTCCATTCATTGAGACATATTTTGTTTTATACACAAATTACTTTTATGCGGTGTATAAACCCCTTTGAATTTTACATTTATTCAAAAGGAATCTTTTTATATGATGTTTTTTACTAAAAGAAAAAAAGGAATGTTTTTCTTGTTGTATGTATGCGGTGACACCGACTTCTCTGCTGCCGTGACCATTATTTGAGTTTCAGCTTCTTCTACAAGCCATAACTTTTTTAAAATGAAAAGTAAATACAAAGTTTTAATATTCTTTCATTTTGGTATTGAAACTACTTTTGAAAGTGTTTTTATTATATCAATGTGTTGTATTGATATCTTTTAATTGAAATGTGGAATGTTATGTTTTTTATGCATGTTTTATGTGATAAGATCATGTTATGGTTTATGATATGTCTAAACCAATTCATATGAGGAATGCATTGGACTTAATAAGTGACGGGTAGAGCCCGCTATAGCTCCTAGATGCATCGGCAGGTCTCATAAGAAAAACTAGTGTCTTGGAACGAGGACTTGACAAAATATTATTTGTAGTCTTGGCGTGAGGCCTTGGCTACGTGGTTATGATAGTCTGGAATTATGCATTCCATCATTATGAAAGTGGTTATTGATATTGCATGTGATAATTAGACCAGTAAAATATCTATCTGAACAAGTAAATGGAATTATCTCATTTTACTTTTTCCATATTATGTTGAAGTTCATGTTTAAAAGGCGTTTGTTGTAGTTATACATTGCCTTAAATGTTTATGTTTATTTATAAAAGCTTCCGCTATATTGTTATCCTTACTGAGAATCTGAGCTCACCCCTTCAAATGTTTTAATTTTTTTAGAATGTGAAGAAGTATATTATGAATTAACTGCAGGGATAGTATGAGGGGATATGAAGAAAATATGTTGTTGTAGTTTTGTTTTACTTTATGATATAATGTACGACATAGGAATGTATCTATTGTTTCCAAGGATAATAAACTAATAGGTCTTTCCAGACTTGGTCATTTGTGATCATGCCAATGTTACGCAATAATACACCTTCTCTGGGTAACTGGGGTCGGGGCATTACAATGCCGTTTGTGGTGGCCAACAATGTTATACAACCACCCTATGCAGGCTTCCTGATAGGTTCCATAATATATTACATAGTTGTAGGATAGGATAAGGCTCGTGCCATATGTTATATGGCAGAGCCAAGGTAGATCATGGATGAGGGAATATGACATGAGTTGATACATTATTGGGAGTCCTCAGAGACATTAAATTAATTTCATCATTTTGAAAAATGGTATGTATATTATCATGACATATTTATTGTTCGGTTTTTTTATATACCCATTTTGGTCATTTTGTGATATTGGTATTTTTCTGGTCAATGTCATATATTTGGTTATTTATAATTTATTTTCCACGTGTTTTTCAATCTAAAAGGTGGTTATAGTATCCACATGACTGATATTAGACCCTCATTGTTTGTTAGTAGCCTATGGAATATGTGGAGGAAATCATGAGGTTATGTGATTTATAGCTTGGGAAAGCGGTGCATGGCACCCATGTCGGGATGTTACCTTATCAAATTCGGATATTCCAACTTCTAGAGGACTTATTAAATCCCAAAATTTATCATCCTATCATTAATACCTTAGAAATATCATTTTTTACATTAAACCATTTATTATGTGTCTTATACACATCCCTGATAAAATTATCATTTTGGAATGTTGTCTTGAAATCCATTTTATATATTTGATAACGATAATTAGGGGATACATATTCTAAAATATGAAAGGACCTTACCACCTCTACATGTGAAATATTATATTTATAGTAAATACAATAAATTTTCTTGTCAAATTTTACAACCATAAATCATTTACTAGTAGAAACTATACTATCATTGTCTATTTCCAATGTAAAACCGAATTTCACACTATGGGTCTTATTTCTTTAGGTGTTTCCACTATATTACCAATATTTATAGTGTATAGATAGTCCATTTTATATTCCATGGATTTTAACCATTTCTTGGAATCCAAAATCTAGATGGTATCCGGGTAAGACCTAGTTTCATCATTCATGAACATTTCATCATCATCATTGGCTATGAGAGATCAATATCTCAAGAGAACTTAACAAATACCTCTAGACATTGGAGGTTCTATGGTAGACCATGTTTTTATATTGTTCTACAAATATTTTAAGGACCAGTTTAACTTCCACCTTAGGGGTACATATTTTATCTTGATATTATCTAAGTTCAACACGCCTCCCACAAACTACACAATTCATGTATGCTTTTTAATGGATGAAAAACATATCAAACCACATAATATTGGTACTATGTTGTATTATTGAAAGAGTATCATATTGTTTCCTAAGATATAAAATAAATAATAATTTTTATTAAATACCTATAAAAATATTATAAAAAAATAATAGTATGAAGACTTTTCAAGCCCATATTATTATAAAATATACCCCATCCCGTTTATTACACAATTTCACATATTTTGTTTTAATAATTACTTTATATAGAAAATAGTTTAATAGGAATGTGTATGTCTACAAAGCATTAAGGAAGAAGTAAATAATGATGTTTCACTAACTGATCATCGATTGAACTATGTCCAAAAGGTAATATTCCTCCTTTCAGACACATCATTCCATTATTATGTTACCATATGTGTGAGTTGTGAAACAATTCCACAATACCTCACATGTTCAATGAAATCATGGATCAGGAATTCAAAAACCCAATTCGATGGATTTTCTTATTAAATTTTCTTACTTGATTCTATAATTTTTTATAAAATTATTTATACATTTCAATAGTTTCATACTTTTTTTGAGGAACATATTTCTATACCATATAAATTCATCTTTAGAGGTATGAAAGTACCTAAAATAGACACTCGATTTAGTACTCATTTTCCCACATACATAACATTATATGTGATTCAATCACCCACTATCACATTCAACTTCGCCACTAAAAATTTCATTTTAAAATTTTCAAAATACACATTATTCAAAATTTTCAAATGATTCATAATAAAATGGTTAAATTATCCATATATTCAAAGACATTTTATATGATAGTAGTTTATATAATCACAGAGATAATACTAAATATAGGTGGAATTAGAATTAAACATAACCTAATTATTAATGATGTTAGATATAGGATAATCTATATATATAATACATTAATCATTTATAATGTTACCAATTCCATAAAACATATCATTCATATATAAGGAATCAATCTTGTTCCAAATACTGACGAGAGCCCCTTCTTCTCAAAAAAATATATATAAATTCAATTTTTACATAACAATGGAACATGATAATAGTTATCAAATTTTGTTATTAATACACTTGGTAAAATTATTTCACATGTTCCAACATTTAATATAACAATTCTCTCTCCATTTCTGACATGATGATCTATGTCCTCATTCCCTAATTCCCATATATCACGTAGTCTGGGTTTATTAACACAAATGTGTGATTCAAACTTGATATCTCATCCACATATTCTAATACCTATCTATTATATAAATCGTATCTATAAGGGGTATTTGTATTATTATGATGAAGTAATTTATAACCTAAAACAATGACATATATATTAGTGAGATCATTTATTATATCATTCCATCAAGAACATTTAATGAAAATAAACCAACAAAAATGATGATCTCATCCATCATATGTACTAATTAAAAAATAACTATATTTAACAACATTTTGTGTCAATATGTTGTTCCTATAAAATATTTGACATTTAGGTATAATAAATTACCAATCATATCATATATGAATCTTGGAAATTTATGTGAATAGACTATTTAACTAATTCCATCATATGGATTCTCTCAACTCAATTCCTTTGGTATCCTAAATTTTATTATTTTGTAACCATGTGTTACTCAAATAACATAATGGGATTTTGATACCCAAACTATAAGAACATCCACCTACACTATTCCTTACCCTAGATTATCCATTGGAACCTAGATATAATGGGTACTAACCTAGTTGGATGCTATATATATAAACACGCTCTTGAATTGGAAGGAATATCACCCTTAGTATTTTATGGGTATTCAATTAAAAAGTACCACAACATTAATATAAATATCACAAAAATTAAACCTATTGTATATCTTGAATTCTTTAATATCCCATTTTTTCCATTGGTTATGAATTCTTTTAAGGATTTATTTTTTGGATCCTATCCCATCTAGGGAATTAATGTCTTCATAGCATATTAATTTGAATATTCTTACAAAACCCATAAGTTTGTGTTACACATCCAAAATATATAAGCCAAACAAGTTTATACATATCCAAATGAATCACATACATAAGGTATATGATTTCTTCATATAAATTCATAGAGGTTTATGGGATTTAAAATCTCCACCTAACTAGTTTGGAGTGAAAAATATCTCACCCTAGCAATTTTAAAATAAGGTATAATCGTCAAGGATAGGTGCTATCCAAACCCAATCACCTCTCCCTAGGGAAACATTAATCAACATTTTTCAATTCATGATATTTATATATATAAATATATATATATATATATATTCAATAATGAATATCTAGATGATAACTCTAATAACAATCTTATTTTAAGGTAGATAAAACCTATATGTTATAGAGCCACACCTAACATGTATTATAAGGAACATTCCCTTAGAAAAAATTTATATTATAGATAATTATTAATTATATTCATTATTTTATATCAAATTTATAAAAATGAATAATAAAGGGAATAACAAAATAAACTGAAAATAAATTTATTTTTCAAAACCTGAAAAATAAATATAAAATTATAATTATCAATTTTGGTATGAAAAATATTATCTTATAATTCCTGATGATTATAATATATAAAAAAATTGCATATAATAAGTAAAAACCACAGAAAAAATATTATTTATCCATGCAATATTGTATGACTGATTATCTGTCATAAAATATGAATAATATAGAAGAAATGATGATCTTCTTATTTAATGTATTTTATGATATGTATCTCAATCATAAACTATGAAAAAATTCATTACGTATTATAAGTGTTACCATATAAAACATATCATATTAATTATTATTGTAGATATTGTAAACACTACATGATGATATTTTTTTATGAAACTCATTATAGAAAATATATTTCATTATATCTCATATAATAATCTATGCCACAGTTTAAAATTGTGAGGACCTTACATATAATAAATTTTAATGTAATGAATTCAGATATTTCAATTTATAGAAATAAAAGATTTTTTTACATATCATAATATAAAACATAACAATAGATTAAATCAAATATGAAAATCATAGAAAATCCTATAAGAATAACCAGATTAATCCTTGAAGTAATATTCCTTGATACCACTGATGGAATTTAGTTGAACATCTAATGTCCATTTGAATTAAAATTAAACCCATATTATGCATGATCTATCTTAAAGGATTAAATTTTCATGTTCAATATGAACTATGTTTACCTAAACTAGGATAATAGAGGCATCCATATCATTCTAATGAGTAGGCTTGATGAAGATCAAATGACCCATAAACAACAACAACTTCATTTTAGAGGGTTACATTAGCCTAAGGATCCTAGTTTATAAAATGAGGTCCCTAGATCATCTAAGGGGTTCTAGTACTTCCACCACTATGGTAAATAACAACCAATGAAGATGAGAGGATTGGCTAATCATGGTAATAAATTTCCCTACCAAATATAAATGGATCACATCCATTACGGGCCTTCATGATGCTCAACATTTATTGAAGAGTTTCATCCATGCCAAATGCATGAGGTTCCAACACACATGTTATATTATTTAGTATAATTCATTATTTTACACATCAATAAAGGCCCCAAATGAGCTAATTTTCCATCTTATAAATCTAAATAGAAGGAAACTATATGTGGGTTGTCAAGGGAAATAAATGAATCTTATGTTGAGAATCATATGAATTTATGTGTATTGTAATTATGTTATAGGAATTATAATATTCTTGACCTTTATTTATGACCCATGTCAACGGTATAATAGAATATGTATCTTGTGGATATTGCACCAAGTGAATCATGTCATTGGGAAAATATGTCTAATTTCATTAAAGTGAAACTCTAATATTTTCTACAACACCATGTTTAACAAGGTGGGGTTTCTCCATTCACTGGAACCATTCTACTATTTTTTATGAGGAGTTACTCGATATAATATCCCAAACTCAATTATATATTCAGTGAAATCTTGGTTAAGATACATTCATCATTATTCCGAATAGATTTTATTCATCTTATCACTAAGTTGATTCTCATCTTCATTATTATAATCCCTAAATTTCCCAAAATATTTCTACATATTCTCTATCCAATATATATATTCATGTCTATAAATATCATAGGTAAAAGTTATGAATTAATTGTATCAACACCTAGACTCATCTCAAAATGGTCTACACATGTTTTGATGAACTAATTCAATAATATTTTTCATCATTTCACCCATTCAACTAAACAGATATTTAATCAATTTACCTTACAAACATTAACATCATATATCTAGGGGGTTTAGTTTAAAATAATATAAATATCCCACTTTATATGTCTTTTTCATGTGATTCTCATTACATGACCTATTTGGTGATGCCACAACTAGGTGTGATATGAGTCTCATGAACATCAAATTTATCAATTTACAACTTTTGGTTTCTATAATATAACTTCAATTGAAATTATTATGATGTATAATCCCATAATTTATCATATATTTATAGAATCAATAATTATTTATTCTAAACCATAAAAAAAATCCACCCATATCTAATCTATTCTAAAATATATGATTTCTCATTATACTAGTATCATTTAAAAATTATATAAAATTAGATATAAAATATTTTATAATTTAAAATGGTATACCCTTATGGTTAGTGTAGCTAATATTTATCCATTGGTAGATCTATGATCCAAAATACCTTTGGAAACATTCCCAAATCTACTTGATTATTATATTTGGATATAAATTTTAGCACCATAAGTTGAAACCAATACCTAATTTATAGAATCTAAAATTTTCATTTAATAATTAATAAACATGAATCTTTCATTACTTCTTCACTAAGGATAAATTTATCTTACAATGTCCGTTACATCACCCTGAAAAAAATACTTAATCTTGTTCATTATTCTTCCCCTTGATCCCCTTCCCCTTGGTCTGACGATGTGATAGTCCCTTAGACATGGTTTTAGTCTTGGGAGCTTTTTCTTTCCCAGCATCCTATTAATTATAAATAATATAGGTTTTCAATGATTTTTTTAATTACATCTAGATTTATATTCAAGAGATACGGGAATATATTCTTAAACATTTCATACCAGAATTCACAATAGTACTCGAGGCAATGAGGTTGTGAGGTTTACATGAGGTCGAGGGAAAATTCCTCATGTAGTTTGAAACCTAAAATTTCATTGTTCTCAATATATCAAATCATAAATATTAAATGTGGGTAAATTAATGCATATTCGTTAATTTTTCATGTAAATTGTTCCTCAATGATCTCACACCTCTCATGTCATGTCTTCTATTGATAATGATCACGGTGATGGGAAAACATAGCATATGAATATTTTTATTTCAAATGCTTATAGGTATCTATAACCATGGATGATATTATGTGATATTGTAAATATTATTCATCATCCAATTTTTTCTGAAAGAAATTATTCCCTTCATCAATTGATTCTTTTGAGGGATTTTTAAGAATTGGGAACTCTAATACACAAAACATTGACTCATGGAATAATATGATGAGAATGTTCAAGTACCACTCCTAGATGTTTTTTCCAAACCAAGATATATTATTTCCATTATATGTATTATATGGATAATGTGAATGTTAAATTTCTTTACATTTTGTAAAACAACTAAAAAAATCATTTTTGGTACACTATCTTAACTACGAAAAATTGTGATGTAATAATAGTCTCTGACCATTTGATCAAAACCCAATATCCCTTACCATTGTAATCATAAAATCAAATCATGTATATATTATAATGGAATTAATTTATATTACCCTTAAAATTACACAAACGGAGGCCTTATTAAAACAATTAAATGTATTTAGATATGTAGTCTTGATGACTCTATTAATTGGATGTTAATTAAATTATTATGTGGAATCCATAATTCTAAAATACTAGCTGGTATTTCCTAAACACCTCCCTCCTAGTTAAACATTCATAGATAATCAGACTTTGAAGCTAACTAGGTTATTCCATCCAATTTCATTTTTTAGAATTCCCTGATAATTAAAATTAGTCTAATGGGGGTCAAACAAGAACCACGAACATTGGTTACCTCCTTACCAAATGTTATTGAAGAATTTTCGATCTTAGTATTCTCTTGAGGTATATTTATATTACACATAAATATTAATTATTTTGTATTTTTACATTATTTTTCATATTATGTGAATTTTTTATAATTAATTAACCATATCATTGTAAAATAATTGATATATAATCCATTTATTATATTCTATATTATAATGCTTTAATTTCATTCACATTATTTTATTGTGTTTAAAAATAAAACAATATTGCATCACATATATAAATTAATAAGCATGAAATAGAAAACATAAAAAAACATGTGATTGGTTTGTTTGGTGAATAGATGATAAACCTATATATTGACCTCAGGGGAATAACTCCACAATCTTATATGGTAATGATTTAATATATTTCACCTTTAATCTATGTAACAATTTTTATTGATTTCACCATTCTTTAGTCTATAAACATCTTCTCTCTTCTAGGCACTCCATTCTTTTGATGTGCTTACTCACTCATTTGGGAAGAGAACCAATTGTTTGAAATTACATAAAATATATTATTGAAATATATTCCCATATATAAAAAGGAATAAGGGATGATACACAAATCATCATCATTAATTTAATAATTATTTATCAAAAAAATTAAAGTAGTAAATAATTAAACTAAATAAAAAATCAATGCATGCATTGGTCAGTATAGCCTGAATTCATCCGCAAATGAAATTACAATGCATTTAAAACAATATATAATTATTTTCAATCCCTTTTATTGAGTCAAATTCATTAAATTTATAATCAATCATAAAATTAAATTATATATTTTTTATATTAATTATTCATTCAAACAACCCATGATATTCTAACATTTAGTAATTTTATATAAATTTAATAAATAAATATTTTAATAACAATTATTATATATATATTTTAAACTAGAGTTGACATTGTGTGTACACTTCTTATTCTACTAAATACCCATTTATAGAGTTTAACTATTATATAGTGTTTACCATCATAAGAAAAAGTGTTCAACTAATGTTTCTTATAGTCCTTGTATTATAAAATGTACTTCCACACCATGTATTGCTTTCTGATATGTCACAATATACATAGTGTGTTGTTTTATAAATCAAGCTGTAAAGTTTGATCAAGACTAATTACTACACAAAAACCCTGGAATATATACGACATGTATATTTGGAAATTCCAATTAAATAAACAGGTTTTATGAAAACCATACACATCATTTGTCCACAAAATAATAAATACTATAATTAATAAATAATATATTATCACAAATATCCCACCAAAATACTAAGCATGTAATCCATTGATTTACCTCTGGAAACGTAACATTTAAATTCCAAAAAGAGATAGGATAAATAGGATATTGAGTATGAATTGTTACCAAGAAAAAAATGAATTTTCTCCAGAAGGAATTTTTATTCATTGGATGAAATTTTAGAGGAATGTTTTTGTTAATAATGAAGACATGTAATGTGTAAATACAGCCACACACTATATATATTTTTCCTTAATATGTTTATTTCTTCAAATGTTGTCTGACTAAATGCACATATCTAGGCATGTTTCTAGTATGATCTGTCCTGAATTACATTTCACGTACGACCTACTACATGATGTGTGATTCATTAATGACCACCCACATTTCACACCTTGGGACACTGTGTATAAAAAATGTGATTTATTATGATTAAATAATGGGAAAAACCTTCTACATTCCATGTACATCATGTAATGAAATGTTTCCTAGATTGAAATAATTTCACAGTGTGTATTAATTACATTTCCCATAATATTGCCACACTATTCCCACGATTTACATGGGAATAAACTAGATGGGTTACATGGAATGTATGTTAGATATATATGTTTTAGACTGTTTCATGTTTTCTTCCAATAAGTATTCAATACATGTCTTGTAATGATTCCACGTATTTAACACCCACATGAAGTTTCATGATATTCATGGATCGTTTGGGTATGGTTAACCATTAGTCTGTGGTGTTTACTTCTCTATTAAATTTCATGTATCGATGTCACAATGATAAAATTATTAGAACCTCGAAATGGGATCTAAAGATATTATTCATCTATTCACGGAATGTTCATGGGTGTGTGTAATTAAATGATCATAATATCTTACCTATCATATTAATGATTGAAAAACTGGAATAAAATTATTAAAAATAAATGAAAAATTTATCAAGAAATAATAAATTTATATAAATTAATATTTAACCACAGAAATGCCACTTGATTGTTATAGGGAATAATGTATGTTGTTAAAAACTGATCGATAGTGATTTTATAGATTCTTATGATATATCCACAAAATTGAATGGTTGAAACTCCATAATAGTTGAAGATAATAACTTTTATTATATAATTTATTATTAATTTGTAAATAAGATTTACTTTTCTTTATAATTTTTCCCTCATTAATTAATTAGGATAGTCTTCTTATTAGTGAAATTTTTTAGTGAATATTTCAAT
Organism: Viscum album; assembly: GCA_963277665.1. NCBI lineage: Eukaryota > Viridiplantae > Streptophyta > Magnoliopsida > Santalales > Viscaceae > Viscum > Viscum album. The sequence goes on from OY728131.1 coordinate 1,012,594,491, forward strand.
GTATGATTCCAATAGAGGTATCAATGAATGTTGCACATTACAGAAAATTTCATTGATGGAACTCCAAGTGATATCAAAAAGGTTCTAATCATCTTATTGTTTTCTCTGTTGATCGTAGTAATAATTTATTAGAGCTAGAAGAGTTCTCTATTATTGTTTTAATCTTGAGAGGGAGGAGGATACTAAATACCTATTATTCGTAAATGAATTTTTAAGATAATTCCCTATGATCTGAGATAATTATCTTGAGATTTTTTTTGTTTGCGCACAAAAATTTTACCCACCACTAAAATGATATAATAAAGTTAATTTACTTATGGATAGACAATCAAATAATTTCTATAAGTTCCTTATCTAAGTTTAATATCTATATTAAACTCCATTTTATATAATTATATTATAATTATTAATATAAACCAAGAAATTCTATAAGTCAAATATATTTAAAATTATATATTAAATAATTAAATATATATTTTTTAAAAGATATTAAATAAAACATAACATGTCCATCAGGTCCCAATCTTAGCTTTTCAATCATCCTAGGCATTTATCAAACATTTAATAATAAATAAATATTTAATAAATAAATATCATAACAATATATATAGATTAAAAAAACCACCACCAAATGCAACCTTATAAAATTAACATTCTAAGGACTTAAGCATGTGATGTGGGCCCCAAATCCCCCAACCCCATACCACCCCAACCAAGTGCACGGGGGATAAATATTATAATATTTTCCTTTTAATAAATAAATTAATACTATATTCAGTAAGTAAAGAATAAAATTGTATTTAACATTCAACTCACATATATTCCAAACTAGAATAATGGGGGAATGAATTTTTGTGATCAAATGAACCAGATTAATTGATATCAACTGGTCTTGAGAATAATGTTTATTCATATATTTAAATAAAAATCATTCAAATGATATTTCGTATAGCCTTAGTGTGTAAACATTGATGAATATTTCTTAGCATAATTATGAGGCCTTTTCTATTGTCAATGATTAGCATTTATATTTATGGGAATGATACCATGGAGGTAGATTTAAATGTCATTATGAAAATAGTATAATACAAACATATACTGTGTATAATAATCAATTTTTCTTTATAACACATAAACTATGTTTCATTCTCGTGTCATCAAACTATATTCATGATATGTTTTTCCTTGAAAACATAAAATGAATAATTAGATAAACATCTATTTCCATGGACTTAGAAAAATAAATATATATAAATGAATGGGATTTAGATATCATATTTCAACCTAGGGAGGAGATTATTATTTGTTAGATTACCATAAGTATTTCTAATCACAGTTCTATAAATACATCCATGTACATTATTCATGATATACATGAATAATAATCTCGAGTATATGGATCAATACACACATTTTTAGATGGGAATATCAAATGAAAAATAACATGTGTAATTCCTATTAGTGGTTATATCAAAATAATCTAACCACTTGGATATTACCTAGTGTGAACATCATGATAATATATCTCAATGCAATATAAGCCTCCTATACATTATATTTAAATATCTTATATTTCTTATTAGATATATTTCATCTATCCATATAAAATATTATTAAGAATACATTCATATAACATCAGGGTTATTATTACAGTTTTGAACTACTACAAACTTTTGATTTGAAAAAAATATAAGTAAAACAACATATAAATTTTACATAATGGATAACATATCATGTGATAAGAAATATATTTTTAGTTAGAACATTTTTTATAGGAAAAAAATAAAATGTTTTTTTGGTTATAGGGAACAAGCTGTAACATAAATAAATAATCATATTTAGTTAATGAGGTATAATAGAGTTTGTGTTAGCACCCAATATTAAGTACCAATCACCATTCCCTTGGATATTTGAGAAGGGTAAATCCCATTAAAATTCAGTTAATATATATTATAAATGAGAGGAGTGGAAGAGAAATTTATGATGAATAAAGTCTTGGGATAGTGATTTGGAATTTTTTTAAGAGAATTTATTTTTCCCATATTTTATTCATTTTACTCAGTTTTTTATTTTATTTATTTTGAATTCCATTATATAAACCACACATTAACCTTAGCCGTGTTAGTGAGGAATCTTCAAGGGCATCAAAGATACATAAGATCATTTATGTGCAGAGGTATATTTTCAAGTAATTGTAGAAGCATTATAATAGGAATTATAGCATGCACTACCATAGATAAATTAGTAGGTATTGTTTGGTACTATAGTAGCTGTAACTATTTATTTGATTCATCCTTCGGGGAATCGGTTTGGACCTCATGTCCTACAAGGCCTTCAGGCCACCCAATTCCTTCAGGACTGTTAAGGATATCGAGCCACCGCAAGGACTTCGGGCCACCTCAATTCCTTTAGGGCTATATGTAGTGTAGGTGAAACCAGATAGACATAATAGAATAGGGATATGGATGAGGATAAAGTAGTTGGAACATTCAACAAAGTAGCGCTATAGGGATATCAAATAATTAGAGGTTCGGACATTGCCATCGGTTCTGGGCCTTCAAAACTCGGCACATGGCATCTAGTCGACCAACATTATGAAGGTGGAGAGCTGATATCACAATATTTTATGGGGAGGGGTAGCATCAAGTTGTTTATTTGGGATGATTATTTTACAGCCTCAAGTCCATGTATTGTGTCTCTAAACCTACAGGACGTGTAAGTGTTCCCTCTCTTCCCATTAGTGGCATATTATTAAAAATTAATAAAAATTATAGGTCTTCAGGCTAGTCAAGCCATTAAATAAAAATATTATCCATCCATGCTAGCTAGCTATCCAGATCAACAAGGGAACGTGAAAGAGTTTCCTCAACAATGATATGAAGGTATCAAATCCATCCAACCTATAGGTTGTGTGTGGTAAGGCACACCACCCATTGTGTCCATTTTTGGATCATGAGTATTTTTCTTAAGAAGAAGACACAAGGGTGTGGTGCATTCAATGAGGGTGTGGATAGAGTGTGCCTAGTTTCAAACATCAGTGCTGACTCAAACAAGTGGAAGAAACATAGACTCTTTTTATGATTGACCCATTCTTATGGATTTATGATGCATGATAGCTTTACAAATGGAACTATTCATTTCATTAATAAATAAATACAAAATCAAAACATTATTTTCATGTACCCAAAATCTATTTGATCGATATCCCACATTTTATTAAACATACTCTCATCCCTCTATATCCTCAACACTAGTGGTTTGAGACCATAAGACACTCCCGATTTCAACTTCATAATTCAATTTCTTCCATAAAAACTATCTCCACCCATACAGTTCGAGGCTCTCAATCATCCTTAAGGTATTCATACTGCTTTGTTTTTTCATTCTTACAAAACTACAAAGAACTAATCCATCAAATGAATCTCTTACATAAGGCATTAAAGATCATGTTATCCATGTATCACCAATGATTCATGTGAGTGGTCAATCATCATGCGATCAAAAATTGATGGTCATGTAAAACATAAATGAAATGACTGATGTTTTCAATAAAAATGTTTATCTCTCATTGTGAGAACCATATTTGATTTATATATTTTTTCTCATTATTTGGTTTTCAATGGTTTTTCTACGTAAATGAAATTTATCATGTGAATATCTCAAAGGAAAAAACATGTGGACACCAGTGATTACCTATACATGCAGTCATAGAATGTGTATAAAAGTTGGATACATCCATGCAATATTTTATTACATACATGAAATGTTCAAAGAACATATATTCCCAATGAATTCGATCAGGTGATCATGATAATCCATCATGAGAAATATCAAGGATCACAAAATCATTTGATTAAATTCATATGAATAAATGTAGCATCACATTGTTTAAGTGAAAAATACACATGTTTGCTTCATGAGAGGCTTCTTCCTTTTAAATCTTTTATTATTGTTTAGCCTTTGATGAATATCCAATGGCTATCCCTAGAATTATTGTTTGATTATTTGAAGTGATCATGTGAATCCCTTTAAGGCTATACCATATATAAATTGTAGAAATTTTGTAATAAAATTGTGATCATGTAAAACCCTCTGAAGCATTCAAGTGAATCCTCAAAAGTTTCGAAGAATGTGATCACAATAATCTATTATGTGATCACGTGTTTGTCCTATGAAAATGATGAGACTAAGCCCTCTGCCACCACAAGATAGTATAAAATACCTCTTCACTGTGAAATTTGGCATAAATATAGGCCTCTGTTAACAATATAAACCCCTACTCTCATTGAAAAACAAATAATAGATTGAGAAAGGATGGGGGGAAATAAGAAAAAAAGGTATTTTGGGGTACTACCATTAGAGGAATTATCTGAGTAATCATGGGGGAATATTGAAAGAACTCATAATGAGACCTCATCATGAGACTCTATCATTTGATCCCATTAATATCACCTGATCATATGAACCCTTGTAATGTGATAAATACACTACAAGAATCATTAACATGCATGTGACCCATGTATATTCCTACATCATTATTTGAAAAAACCTATAAGGTTTTTCATCGACCAGAACACTCATCCATGCACCAATCCTTTTATACTAACCATTTTCTATATGTCCTTACCATGATACCTCGGGACATGAATGTTCACCCCTTGGATCTGCAACCCTTTTTCAGGCACATGATCTTGGAAGTCGACAGAAGATCCCATCACCTGATGCTATTAAGATCATGTGATTGTATGACCCCTCACTAGTCTTATGATGAGATCATGGAAAGGTCCTTTTATTTTTTATCATTGGCCAAACAAATACCCCTAGACACGTAGTCCTTTTCATGTGTAAAACCTATTATATGTCTAGTTCATTCATGTGAAGCACCCTAGATATTTCAGTTCTAATAATGTTAAAAAAACATAGACAAATATATTTTGAATATTAAAAGAACCTTGTATTCGTTTCCTACAATCAAATGAATCCCCCTAAACATTTAAGATTCGATTATATAATGAATCATGAACATGTATGCTTTGATCATGTGATAAACCCTCGACATTCCTAGTTTGATCATGGAATGTACCCTTGGAATGTCAACTATAATCAAGAGAAGCACCCTAGGGATGTCACCTTAGATCATTTAAAGACCCACTGGCGTGTTACCCCTGTCAAAAATAATCATTTGTACCTTTCAAGAACAAACCCAATATATTCTAGGAAGACACCCTGTACATATCATGTAGAAACCCTTGGATTTTTCAGGAAAAAACCTTCAAACATATCATCCTTTCTAGACCAACATCCTAGGATATTTTATACTTGTCATGCAGGCCCACATAGACATATACCATGTGAACCACCAACCATAGAGTCTCTGTCAAGAACCCCATTAAAATAATGGACTATCCTTAATGATATAATGTTACACACTAATACAACCATATCATAGGATATATAATGCATATGTAACATAATAATCAATCACTCTACATGTATTTAACATTCCTAAAACTGATGGATAATAATAATCCCTTTGAGTGTAATAAACTATCCCAACCCATCTGAAGGGTGTGATTTACTTTAACATTAAGGAATCTAATTCCATTCCAAAATAGGATATGTAGGATACTTCCCAATGTAATGTAACCTAATGGGAGTCCACCATAATGTTATCCCCTACATATTAAAATTAATATGGCTTATAAGACCAACATTCATCTATGGGTATGTTATCCTTCCTTTTCTATCAGAGGATGAGATGCAGGTTTTTACATGATCATCCTTTTATTTGTATGCTCTGACGACACTCTCAAGCACCTTAAACCAATAATCATATTGTTGATGAATTGAACTACGATGAATCTGATTTGTGATATAAATAAGATAAATAATATGAATTTTTATGGATTGATCTCCATGATAGGTTACCCGTGATACTTTTAGTCATACCTCTCTATGGAAATACTTAATTTATAAGCCCTATACAAATTGTCACTCATGTTATGTGTCTAATCTACCACTATCTTTTTTACACACCAATAATTACTCACGTGGACTCAGATACCAATATTTATTGTACCTATAGAACGTTATGGATTTCACAAGGTGGGACGTTTTTTTGGATGTAATCCCGATTAAATCTCATGTTCACTCAAAGGGTCATAATTCTGATGAGGTAGTCCTGGGAAGACGTAAATGCATAAGTATCAATCAAATCCTTTTTTCACATCATTTACAATAGAAATGCCCATAACCTAAACTAGGTGCAGCCTGATTCCTATCTTCACATGATACATAGAACATTCCTACCAGGTGCGGGCCCAATACCCTATATTCAAATTTCCTCATATATTTACATTCCTCATGATGTTAAACAACATGTTATAGTCCTATAATATTAGATTGATTTATTTTGAATGAACTACATGGGTTTTATTCCCGTTCTCACATGATATGCATAGCCTCTCACAGAGGATCAATTCCATCACCCAGATGACAACTTCCTCCCTATATGGTGAAAAACTCCAATGAGAACAAATATGGCTATAAGCAAGAGAATCATATATGAAAATACTAATTATAGAGAACCTATGAAGCAAAAAAATCTCATTAATACATTATCCTAATAATGTTATTGGAATATAGGTGACAAATATTTTTGTGGGGTATTGGGAAGGATTAATGAACACATATTAAATCTATAAGAGAGTATTGATGTAGGAAATAGATCCACCCAAAAGGGTGTGAAAATCCTAACCTTCCATCCCCTTGTCAAATGTGAGTTATAAATTTTAATTATGTTTGAAACCCCCAAAAACTATTTTCCTTTTGAATGTAGGCATGAAATTAGTTAAAGATATAGAAATTTTTTTTGCATCAAAAAATAAACCCAAATAATGATATTGATTGTGAATCTATACTTATCACCTAAAATTTCACCATCATACCAGAATATCCATATGAAATAAATTAGTAAACCCGACTTTAAATCATTTAACTCCATCATAATTTTCATAAATTTAATAGGAAATATTTCCAAGTTCCAATTCGGTCACTTTTTCGTTTGTTTTTCATGAAACATTTTGGTGAACCTGATGTGAACTCCTTTTGCCACATATTCAATTTAATGATTATAAAATTATAGATTTTCCAATTCTTATCAGGCCATGTTTCATTTCCAATTACACAAAATATTAATCGTGACCCAAATGTAAAATATTTTAATAATAATGAACATTTTATAAAAAAATCGTTTACCTCATTTTCATTTATCATTGAAAGTTTTTGTTCATCCATGTACTTTTATATATGATTACATATTGATATGTTGTCTTGTTTCCACTCCAAGATTTTTGAGATTCCTTCTAATTAAAATAGAATCATATAATTTTACAATGGATTTTGAGATCACTACACAATTTGAAAATACCTATACAACACATCTACCTACTATAGAAATCTATGTGACACACTATTCATATGGGTTATACAGCCTGAAAACAACATCCCCACAGGCTCGATGTACACTTTAAATAACTCAAAACATGTATTACTAGTTTCTTAACATCTTAGTCTAGGATTTACTCTTCAGTATCTCTATCCCCAATTTAGGGAGATCTTATGAAATCCTTTTCATGATTAGGCACCACAGGTAGTCTTTCACACTATGGGCCTGAGGAGAGGAGGTGGACCTTCTTATGACATTCAACTATATTTGGAGCATATCCCAAGAGAATTGAAACATTTTATCTCATAGATGTGGATAAGGATAATAAGTACATCAATGAAACCACTCAGGGGTTTCCTAGGAGGTATATTATTTAATCTGGTCACTATTATCTATATATGACCAAAATTACATTGGGAGATGGAATGGAAGTTGTGTTATTCCCAACCATCCAAAAGGGGGAATCCAATAAGAGATCCCACCTGGGGTATCTAAAAATCACAACTATATAGTAGGATTATATCCCTATTTCTACTAACGCATCTAAGGCTAATCATGGTTTCTTCAATATGGGCTGGAATCAATCCTAGATCATAACTATATTGGAGGATCTTACTTAATCATTGCTAGCATGGGTGACTATGGAATCTCAAACAGAACATGAGCATAATGTTTTGGGATATTTTTTTTTCAGTTTCAACCCTAGGATCATCTTCAATATGATTACTGACACACTAAATAGTACAATGCACATTGCCCCTCTAAGTGGTACAATGTGTTCTAACCCACGAAATAGTATAGTGGGAACTGACTCAACAAAATGTAAAATGGGAACCATCCCACCAAATTACAAAATAGGCACTAATATATCAAATGAGATGCTCCATTAAAGGGTATCACTAGTTCACCTATATCTCCATAAACATGATATCAACTGAATATAATGACATACAATTAGATCCAGATGAGTACACATCTAATGATAATAATTATACCCTCTATATTCATCTTAGTCACAATACTTTATCCAATGTTCCACCCCTAACAACTAAAAAGAAGGGACCAATTGTATTTTCATACATCTACATAAGAGACTATGAAAACTGTAATATCTTTAATCTTCGGTATCGACGGGGCATAATACCAACAAAAATAGAATATTCAGTCTACAATGTCCATGTTGAGACTTTCATCATCAGACACCCACCCAATCATTGGTAGATTAAATTATGTTTTCATGACTACATCCAACAAGTACCTTAAGGATGATAATAATATATCCTTGGAAAACAAATATCTCAACTCCAATGAGAGAATGATGATCTATGGGAAACAATTGATGGAATAATCCTGGATACTCTTCCCTAGAAACATACACTAGATCCACCTACATTGTTTCTCTTTTCAGTGAAGTTCCCCAACCCACTATGATATAGTTATTTTTATATTCTTTGTCCCCTATAAATTAGAATACATTAATTGTTCCAACTAACCATTTCCCATAGGATGAAGTTAATTATATATATTTCCCACCCCCTCATCATGGGAATGCTAAAATCCTTTCAACCATTGAAATTCCCAAAAGGCATACAAGAGGGTCAGGTTCCACTAATAAGTGGAAATCATTTGCATCATTCAATCCCCCTATGCTTTAGGACCTACCACCGAGCTGAAAAAAATAGTGCTTCATATACTATGATCCAAACTCAACCATTTTCCCATGCCAGCAGAGTTATTGGTAACACATGGTATAAGCATTATGGTCAGGCATGTATTAATAATAGATAGGGGATGTTAAATTACATCCAGCCAAAACATTTCCCCTTATACATATACTATGACATGTAGAATGATTTTATAGAAATACCAATAATAATGATTCCGAATGGGGTGAAGTTTAGATTCCAATATAATAAATTACCTTACCACTAATGAGTTGATGAAAATTTATTACATAATGAATATATTAATATATGAATTTTATCATTCCAGCAGTATGTCTATCCATATGTAAAAAGAATTAAGAATATCATATACCATTAAGTATAACAATTATTGTATGAAATTCCATGATATATACTTTATGGGGATATTGTGATTCCACAAAGAATATTAATGACTGTATCGTTGATTTTGGATGACTTAAATTCATACCATAATGGGATGTTATGATTCCACAATTCATGTAAAGTAAGTTACATCACACATGAATGAACTATTAAATTTATCACTTATGTGGAATATTCTAAGAGAATCTACATAATACTCATTCTTATGATGTTATAATTTTTTTCATACTGGATCTACTATGTTATATTATATAGAAACCAATATATCATGTCATTACCCCTATCATTGACCCCTCATCTATGAATGTATTTTCAATGGATTAGTTTTTTTATTGGTGTGATTAGGTTTACTTGGCTTGAGTAATAGATACATTATTTTCATAGAAAATATCAATTTTTAATATCAATTATAGGAAGCACATTTAATTTATAAATTAACTACTTTATCCAATCATATTCCTTCACAAAATCTGATATCGAGATGTACTCTTCCCCTATTGTAAATTCAATCGTTGTATCTTATTTTGAACTCTTCCAAATGATTGTACCATAATTCAAGAAAAACATGAAACAATAATATGATTTCATATCATCTTTATCATTTTAGAAACATGCATCTATGTAACCCTTTACAAAAATACCGTCATATCCTCCAAATAGAATGAACATATTCTCAGTTCTATTCAAGAAAATTAAAATATACTTCACAATAATCTAATAAATACTAGTTGGATTGTATTGATTTCTACTAGTAATTATAATAGTATAGATGATATCTGGTTGACTACATAGAATAAACTTCATGAAATAGCCTATTGATGATACATAAAAAAATTTATCCATATATTTGAACACTTTAAAATGATCCTTAATATTTCTAAGATTATTTCTATGTAACACTAATAAAGATCCCTTTTTTAGTTATCTATGAAAAAAATTATTTATCGTGTTTAAAATACACATTTCGTGAGTAAGTCCATGAATCCTCATATATCTACCACTATATATCTTTACATAATTGGAATTTAAGACTCCATTTCAAATATGTAGTATTTAATCCAAATAAAATATTATAAAAAATAAAACATTTTCTCTAATTTAATATTACATATAGAAATCCTCCACATTTTATAAAAAAATAAATCATTAATTACACATAAAATTGGATAATACAACTATAATAATATTTATTCAATACATAAATAGTATGTTGCAACATATATTCCATAGAAGATTCAATTTGAACCTAAAATGTTTTACTCTATATCATATACAAATACTTGAATAAATTTATATCTTGGAATGTAGTTTTGAAATCAATTTGATATATATCATAATAAGAATGATCTTTTATGTAAATAAATATCTATATAGACTTCATCATCAATATAGGTGAATTTTATTTCATATTCAATACCATGAATCTATTTGTTCATCTTTTCCACAAGGCTCTCTCTATAAGAATATAATACACCATTCACCTCAGTTTCCTTATACAAAACGCAATTTCACCCTATTTTTAGATCATTTTCATTTGTATTATGCAATTTACAAACATGGTTAGTGTATATAGAGTCCATTCTAGATTTAATGATTTTTAACCATTTCACTAAATCATAACTCTAAAAATAATTTTGGTATGTGGTAGGTTCATATCCTATGAATATTACCTTATAATTATTAGAAATAAGAAATAAATATCTTCGTGGATCCTAAAAATCCATACCATACCATATAGATTCTTATATTCCTTGAGCTAGTTCTTCTTCCCAAATGATTATTGGAACATGCTCAACCTTCATCTGAGTAACACAACCAATTTATTATTCTTAATATTCTCCATGTTCAACACTATCCCATTAAAATCTAAAATTATATATTATTTATAAATATATATAAAAGTTTGGTCCTTGAACACATAGTGATATGTATGATTATAAAAATAGTACACCATAGTTTCCTTGGGGTAATGAAATAATAAACATTGATATGTTTCAGGGCTTAGAAACTCCGAATCTATTAATCATACATGTGATTCAATGTCCCAAATCTTCTTAAATAGAATATTGGGATGTTTCCTATTCCAATTATAATATTGTATCTTTATGACTTCTTTATATGTAATGTTTTTATATAGGAATATTTTTTCCTATATAGAATAAAATGAAAATGTGGCATAAAGGTTAAATTAACTAATCATTGATCATACCATTTCCAATAGTGGAAGATTACTCATCTCATGCAAACAATTAAACAATGGAGTTCTAGGATGATTGAGTTATATAATACTTTAATAATATCTTCAAATACCTGCAAATTATTATCTGAAGTATTTTCATCCGTGATTTGATTGGAAAATCATAATATATTTTCCTAGTTTATAATTTACATTGTTCTAAATCTCTTGAATATTTTTATGAGTTTCACACTTACATCTCATCAAGAAGAAAAAACCACAATGAATTAATTCATATGTAAAATTAATGACTGTTTGGAAACCACCACTCACATTAATACTTATTGGTCTATATATATGACTATGTATGAGATCCAATAGTCAACTAGATCTTTAACTTATTCCACTAAAGGGTGTTTTGGTCATTTTTTAAAATAAGATAGCTTCAAAATTTTAATATGATTCATTATCAATTATTTCCTCAAATTAAACTCTATGGAGTTTTTATAGTGGTTATCATTTATATTTCCAATTAAATAATCATATCGGCATGTGATATTAGAATCAAAAGTGATCTTCCTATTTTGGATTCTATAGAATTTATTTTCCATAACTAGAATTAATAAAACATTTATCTATTCTTGATGCCATAAAACATTTATTTCTTATATATTGGACAATTTTTTTTATTAATGGTTAATTAAAATCCCTTCATGTAAAAAAAACATACAAAAATTAAATTTCATTTTATAAATGAAAAATAATAATAGTTATCCAATTATTGTAATTATACAATTCATAATATTTAATCATAGGTGATGAGTTCTATTGTAGAAACTATTATTCCATTAAAAACAATAATATCTACTTAGACCTTTCATAATAATCTTCTATATCATAGTCTATAATTATAAGCACAAACGTGTGGTGTACAATTGGTATCACATTTACATGATTAAAACATAGTAAAAATTAATTAAATAATGTTTTCACTAAAATTCTAAAAGTTCTTCTTCTTTAGAACACTTCTCAAAATTTTATATAAATATAGAATTCTTTTATATGTCATAACTATAAGGGTTTTAAATATTATTATCATTATTAAATCCAAAATCTATAAAAATTACATAATTATGAATGAGCATCCTGTTTTATTTCTTTTTATTTAATAATTTTGTTGAAAATACTCAATCTAAAAATGATGACCTCACACATCTTATCAATTTAGTGATCCAAGTACCATATTTTTTAATTATTCCAGTTGATTTATAATTTCACCCTTCACTTATATGTTCTTGTGGAATAAATTTCCTATCATGCCAATTATGATTCATAGATAGTTAAAGTAATGCCCTAACCCTGGTTACCTAGAGTCGGTGTATTATTACATAACATTGGAATTATCATAGGGAAATCATGTCTTAAAAGACTAATCAGTTTAGTATTATTGGAAACAAGATTCATACATAAGATCAGCATTAAAACTTGAAAAAAAATACAACCTGAATTTATTCCATTAGAAACATCCAAGCCTGCTAGATTATGCCTGAAAGTCACTCATAGATAACTTCTTCATATGCTGGGAAAATGAAACGTTAGAAAGGGGTGAGGTCAAACGCTCCATAATGGTAAGAAATACAGTGGAAGATAACATTAATATTAACCATTGTGAATAATTGGAACCATATTGATTTACTAATAATAAACATAAATAAATTTATGGAAGGAATATGAGCTGAGTAAATAATGCCATAATAAAACATAATCATTGAAATCTACTAGACAAATGGCCACATGAACCATCAATATTATTTTCATAATGAGGGAATTTATTATGCTAGACACTATGAAATATTTGTCAAGGCCTCGTCCAAGATGTCTAAAAATGATTAAGGTCTCGACCAAAACCATATATCAAATTGGGAAAGGCCTCAACTAATTCCACGTATTGTTTCATCATGAGACCTACTGATGCATCGAGGAGCTATAGCGGGCTCCACCTGTCACTTACTAAGTCTAATACATTCCTCATATTAAAAGGTTTAAATATAACATAAACATTTGTATTAAAACTAGCATAAAAAATGTAAATAATTTAACCATAATCCATGAATGGTATAAAAATAGCATATCCATAGTCAAACATATCACAAAACCTTCAATAAAATATGGAAGATTTGTATCATAATAAATCAAATTCAAATAAACTTCAAATCCATCAATGAATGTTGACATAGATGAAATCAAAACCTTTTTTTAGAGAAATATATCTTTTTATTTTGAAATCATTTAAGAGTAACATAATTATAAAGAAAACATTTATTTTCAAAATCTATTTATAAGCTTTTATGGGATTATATGATGATGTTATAACGGAGGAAAATTTCCACACCCGCCGTATAAGTTAAAAAAACATTCTTACCTTAATTTTGTCGAAAAGGTCATGAAGTACCTTGATTGGAAAATGATGAAAGATTCTTTTCAAAACATATAATTTCAAAAAAGGGTATATATGACATTAAACCTATTGTCTAGAAAATAGTAAAAATGTTTAGAAATACATTTTTAATAAACATAAATGTGGATTATAAAGAGGACCTAGTAGATACTTACATAAAAACAACTGCCGATAATGAAGTGATTGTGAAATTAACACTTAAAATGTACTTTTCCTTGGTTGGGGGTAGGTTAAGCTCATTTAGAATGGTGAAATAATTGTGATTAAATTATTCATGAACTATATACTTTAATATGATATCATATATGATCTTCTAATATTGCTTTGATAATAATATTTTAGTATTATCGTTGTTTCGGGTGTTAACTGATTCATTTTACTTTATATGCATTGTTACATAAGTAATTTTTAATATGGATATGATATATATTATTCATATTCATAATTATATTAAGCCTTTAAAAATTATTTTTAATCATCAAATGAAAATTAGTCTTGAATGGATACGATGGGGAATGAATCTCATCGTGTTCGTGGAAACGGTAATCTGTACGTACGCACGAGCGACAATTTCATTCTTTTGATATTAGAATATTATATAATTGGATGGTATATCATATATAAATTATTATTATAATTATATATTTGTTATTTAATTCAATTATACATCATTATTATACCCATCCAAATAATAATGTATTGAATAACAACTATACCACGACGTGGAGACGGTAAGCCGTACGTACGCACGTATGGTGAGATGTCATTCAAATATGGATAGAATAATAAATATTGTTGTAACATATTTATAATAACATCAAAATATTTAGAATATGCCGGAGTTATTATTTTATAATGGAAACAACAAAGAAAGTGGAAGTGGAAGAATAAAGGATCTTGAAATAGGTGAGAAAATATTTACCTCTTATTCGAGTTCTTCCTTTTTATTTTATCAAAAGGGATCCATAGGATGGAAATATGACTAAATTAATTCTTCTAGGATTAAGAGAGGATAGTTCAGAAGGTATTTGAGTAGGTTTTTTCCGAGAAAAATGGATTTGAATGTGCGAATTAGAGGGAATGGGGAGTTCCCTTTTATAAGAGGGGTGAGGGGAACCTTATGAAAAGATAGAAATATAATTTTATAATAAAATAATTTTCGATTTATAATTGCTCCAAAATGAATTATTTAACATCTATGGTGGGGATATGTGGAAAACCACTCAACCAATAGGTTTTATAAAGGTTTGGGTCACTATAATAACTTTATCCTTTAGATTTAACTCTTAGATAATTAGTTTTACATTTTCCATGTCTCTTTGTTTTTTAATATTATATGGTTAATAAACATACTATAAACATCCAATATAACCTCAAGTGGTTCATTAATTACATATATAAAATTATTTAAGACCCTTTTCCAGACATTATATTTTTAGGAATATAATATTACTTAATAATATAATATTTGTTTTAAAAACACTTTTATGTCAATTTTGACACTATTGGATTTTTTTTAAATTCCTTACAGCATAATTACATCAAAAAAATTCATTTAATAAATCCTAACATGTCACATTAACCTATAAAATTCGTTGATGTAATAAAAAATTTCAAATTATATTTATTTTAACATCTATAATACCATTTATTTGATTCTTCATTAATAAAGAAAATATGACATCATCATTGTGTCATAATCAAATATTTTTATTTTATGTCTAAAAACTATAAATTAAATATCTTGAGGTAGGAAATATTTTTATCTTTCTAATGACTATTTATAGTCGAATAGATAAATTATATAACCTCGTATAAAAAGTGTTTTAGTAAAAGATATTTTCTTTTGTTATTTTTGTCTCTACTTTAAATTATTTAATATATAATGTCATTATCACTTCCATGTTGCCCAATGGGGTCCCAAAATCAACCCAAGGATGCCCATGGCCGGATATGTATCACCCAATATTTTTTAGACATGTGTTAGTGTAATTTAATATTGTTATAATATTATTTTTATACCTTATTTTCTAGATTTAACACTTTAACCTCTGTAAATAAAATATTTACTGAAGTAAATATTCGTAATGGTTAAAAATAAATGTTACCTATTTACACAATTTGGACCTCCTGATTCCAAATATGGATTCCATTTTAATAAATTCAAAACACAGAAGTGACATAAATTAATTTAATATTAATTTCCTTTGTCAAAACAAAAAGCCTGTTTTTAAGAAAAAATAACTATCAAATGATTGACACTTGCTTATGTCCAGTTTAATTGTGAAATTATGTCCAATGACCAAAATTGGATTAAATGGTAAAAATATAATCCAATTATAATAAAAAACGACTCAATAGTATAATTTAGCTCTAAAAATTATTTTGATTCAAAAAGTTGTTTTAAAATAAAATTTAGCATTTTTCAATATTCATCAAAAAACTGAATGTTTTCAGAAAAATATCGAAAATTCACCGTAAACTAATTTCGATATTCTGAACCCAAAAATGAAGTCCATTTTGAAAGATAAAATTTATAAAATTTCAAAAATTGAGTATTACTATTCATTACATCAAGTTTGATTTGTCACGATGTTTTAAAATATAGAAGTTGCATACAATAAAACCCATTGCATTTTTCATAGGGAGACATAACACAGAAGCATGGGGTGTTACAGTTAAGAAGATTAATTTTTTTCCAAATCCATAAAATGGATTCTGTTATGCATATTCTTCAAGTAGCCTAATCATATTTTAGACTCCTAGAAATTGAATCCCAACAAAATGATAAATAACACGTGTCTAATAAAATTTGTATCACCCATTAGCTGATTTTTATACATAATATAGCAGATGGTCACCTAGATTTGGGATGATCTGCATACCTAGATTGTCACGAACCGAATTTGGTCGCCACTATTACCAAAACCAAACCTAGCATGTGCCATGGCCCGAAGGGCATTCCCTATCCCCACGGGCTGGCACAAGTGCTTGGGTATCAAAAAATCTTGTTTGGGAACGAATTACCTAGAGTATGAAAGCATAAAACATAAAAAAATAAACAATAATAAGAATATGAAATATTCATGATAAAAACTTATTAACAAAACTATATCTGAATACATTTGTTTAAAGACACTCCAAGTGGTCCAAATACAAATAAATATAGTAGAAAGATATCACCAATGGCTCCACATGACTAGGGTTCATTCCCCACAAGTCGTCTCTACAACTCTGCCCCATGGATGAGGACTAACACCCTAAACCGCCATCACCCTTAGCCTTTCCTTTACCTGAGTCAAACATAACCAAGTCTACTTACACCCAAGGGGTGTAAGTAGGGTCTTAGACTAAGCCCAATAGGATACCACCCAATGATTCCAAATAGAATGCAATACAATGTGAAAAACCAAGCAGTTTTAATACGTAGAGAAAATCAGTGATAAAATACAAACAATACAGCATTCAATTGATAACAGTTTTCAAGCTAAAAATTTCAGAATGATCTCACATTTAAATAGACATGTGAGATACTATAAATTACTTCCAAAAACAAACCAATACAAGGGTAAATACCACAAATACAATGACCACCAAATTTGGGAACACCCTAAGGAAACTATATAGTCGCGGGCACTATGTACCTCATACCTCGGTGTAAAGTATCCAAGTCACAATCATTTACCATACACAAGACACTATTAGGGAACATACCCAAAACCTATTGGTCCCCAAATATCATTCACATAGTTTATTTAGAGTTTTCTTTATCCATTTCCTCAGCAAAACAGGGATACAACCCATCGAGTTCACTAGTCATACTGGTACATATCCACCCACCTAAGTACCCATGATTCCCCTTTTTGTGATCAAACAATTTTTGCAAAAAAACACATCCTTTTTCATATAAAACAACACTACGGGTAAAAAAATACAGTTTCTATACACAATTTATACCATTTAAAAACAAAATAAATCATTTTGAATTGGGCCATGTATATGGGCCTACGAGCTATGTATGGGCTACAAGCCCACTAGGCCTTCGAGATATGTAATGGGTTTCCCTCTAACTAGTTTAAATAGGTCATTGATTTTATTTATTAATAAAAATGAGGCTTCGTCCCCAAACTTTTACAAAAAAAACTCTCAAAAATTTCACATTGGTTTGCACCCAAACCTCTTTGAAATATCCACATTTCACACTATGTGAACAATTTTAAGTCACAAAAACAAAATATTTGTTCAATAACATTTAATGAAAGTAACAATTCGGTTTTGTGGTATCCTCATGTGAATCAAGAAGTTATCTCTTTTAAAAACCCCCATTTTTAGACAAACATGGAACTTAAAGCACATTTTCTTCCCAAACACCATTTAAACAAACATTCATAGCAACAACAAAAAAGAATAAAAATTCAAAACATTATTTTCAGTCACAATACAGTTCAATAAAATCCACTAAGTAATTATTGGTCAGCCTCAAATGAACCAATAAAATATTTTTATGAAAACTACTCAATTTCACCAAAAATTGGAACTAGAAATTCATTTTCTTTATAAATGCAATTAAAACCAATTTTTTCAGAAACATTAAAATGAAATAAAAATTAAAATAGCATGAAAACAGTAAGCTAATTCACAAAAATTGCATGCATAATGGAATCGCGTACAAAATTTTGGAAAACTCTTGAATCACCGTGCGAAAATTAATTTGCACCACCGCCACACCAATAAGGACCTAGATCAACCTAAAACCACAATAATTGTAAAATAAAACCCAAGGTTAAACCTTAGGTTCAAATCCCTTCCCCATGCTCATTTGGGACATCAAGGAAGATAGAATAAACACTAATAAAAACAAATGAAACCTTAAGCAAGTTGAAAGAGGAAAGAAAGGGACTCTTTTACTTGAAGTATTATGAAGTAATCACTCAAAAACAACAATATATGAAATTGAAACGAGACAAAATTCGGGGGTTTTTAAAAAAAGATTTAGGAGTTCATTTAGGAATTGTAATGGAGGGAAAATAGTAATAATTGATAGAGTTAAGAAGGGATGAAGATACCTCTTCAATTATGGCCGATTTGAGACACCCTATGATGTTCTTCGTCAATTCGCAATATCAAACAGCTCAAAGGAGGGGGAAAAGGAAATGGGAGCACGACAGGGCTTCATAGGGTCGAGAGGGAGGTAGAATCACTGAAAAATACATTATAATGAATAAGATATTAAAAAATTAAAAAACAATTTTTGACTGGAAAATGGGATTTCGGGTTGGCCCTATTCATAAATAAAAACCCAAATACCCCATTTTTATGGATTTTTTAAGTGTCCAAAATGCATTTTGGGTGTTAAAAGATCAGTGGAGGAAATTTTAGAAGTGTAATGGGTGAAAATTATTTAAAAATGAATTAGTTATAAAATAATCAAATTCGGTTTTCAAATATGGAAATTGGCTCTCGATTTGGCCCAAATCATGAAAACCCACCCTTTCCTCAAGAAATGAATTGGAAACCCCTAAAACTAAGAATGAATATTTATTAAAGGAAATTTACCATTAAAATATGTTATGTATGTGACAATTTCCATTGTTCATGAAATTGTTGTGAATTAACTTATTGTGTTCATGGTATTTTCATATTTATTGCATATGAATGTTTCTGCAAAAATTTGTTTTAGTTTCATTTATAAAGAAAATGAATTTTTAGTTTCAATTTTTGGTGAAATTGAGTGGATTCCATATAAAACATTTATTAGTTAATTTGGGGCTGACCAATATTTACTATGTGGATTTTATTGAACTGTATTAGTACTGAAAATCATGTTTTTAATGTTTATTGTTTTTGTTTGTTGGTGTGATTGTTTGTTTAAACGGTGTATGGGATGAAAATGGGATTTAAGTGCCATGTTTGTGTGAAAATGGGGGTTTTCAAAAGATATAACTTCTTGGATCACATGGGGAAAGACCATAACTGAATTTTGGGTTTCATTAAAGGTTATTGAACTGCCATTTTGTTTTGGTGACTTAAATGTGTTAACATAGTGTGCAAAGTGGATAGTTCAAAGAGTTTTGGGTGCAAAGCAATGGGATATTTTGAGAGGTTGTTTTATTGAAAATAAAAATTTTTAGTTGTTTGTATTAAATGGAATAAAGTGTGTATCGATTCTCTATTTTTTGTTTGTGACTATTATTGGTGTTTTATATTCAAAAGGATGTGTTTTGTTTTCTGAAAATGTTTGAGAACAAAAAGGGGAATCCCGAGTACTTAGGTGGGCGGAAATGTACAAGTATGACTAGTGAACATGATGGGTTGTGTCCCTATTTAAATGAGAAAATGGATAACGACAACTATAACTAAACTATGTGGATGATATTTGGATACCACTAGATTATGGTTATGTTCCCTAATAGTGGCTCGTGCATGGGAAAGGATTGTTACTTGGATACTTTACACCGAGGTATGTGGTTCATAGGGCCCGAGACTATATAGTTTCCTAGTGGTGTTCCCAGTTTTGGTGCTCATTGGATTTGTGGTATTTACCCTTGTATTGTGGTCTTTTTGGCTATACTTTACAATATCTCACATGTCTATTTAAATGTGTGAACATTCTGAAATTTTTATCATGAAAACAGTTATCAATGGAAAATTGAATTTCTTGGATTTTATCACTGCTTTTCTTTGCGTATTAAAACTGATTTCATTTTCACATTGTATTGAATTATATTTAGAATCACTGGGTGGTATCATATTGGTCTTAGGATCACATACTAATTACTCCCCTTTGGTGTAATTAGACTTGATTATGTTTGACTCATGTAAAGGAAAGGCTAAGGGTGATGGCGGTTCGCGGTGTTAGTCCTCATCCTTGGGGTGGAGCTATAGAGACAAATTGTGCGCGATGAACCCTAGTCATGTGGAGTCCATGGTTCTATATTTCTGCTATATTTATATGTATTTGGACCACATGTAGTTTCTTTAAACAAATGTATTCAGATCTAGTTTTGTTAATAATTGTTTAGCATAAAAATTTCAGATTCAGATTTTTGTTTGTTTTTTTATGTTTTATGGTTTCATACTCTGGTAAATCATTCCGAAACCATATTTTTTGATACGCAAGAACTTGTACCAGCCTTTGGAGATAGGTAACATCCTTCAGTCCATGGAACGATATGGGTTTGGTGTCGGTAATATTTGCAACCAGATTCGGTTCGTGACAAAATGGTATCAGAGGAGGTTAATGTTTTTGGGTTATATTCCTATTTTGGGATGAGTCGGGGTAGAAAAAATTTAGGACTGCCGGGGCTCAGGGTTTTGGTTCGGAGTAGGGTGCATGTCCCGCACCTCTCATGGAAGACCTTGAGTCACCAGGGGATGTTGGAATTTAAGGATTGACTTCACTTCCAGGTAAGTCGTGCGGGCTGCAGACCACATGTGGACATCAGGCGGAGGTGGAGAAGTTGTTTATTTTATTACTTGAATGTTTTTAGATTATTTATATTTGATGTATTTGATTAAAATTTACCGAATTTTGGTATTGATTTTTTTTGTGACTATTGAATTTTGTAGCAACATGCCTCCCTAGAAAGCTCCCACGTGCCCATGGGAAGAAGTTGGAGAGAGTTCCCCCACACTGATTGGTCATAGGCTTGTGGAGGCTGTGGTTCGTGATATCCAAGAATTGGTATAGGGACTAGATCATTCTCCTATTCCTATTAGGGAATAAGAGAGAGGTCCTAGAATAGATAAAGCACAAGATTTTCTGAAAAACAAGGCTCCTACCTTCCGAGGCAGCTCAGAACCCCAGGAAGCAGATAAATGGCTCAAGAAGATCGAGAGTATGTTTGAGTTCCAGGAAACACCTGAGGAGCTCAGGGTGAAGTGTGCCTCCATTCTGTTATAGGGTCCCAACCGCAAGTGGTGGGAGTCAGTGCTTCATATGGGGAAGAATGAGCAGATACGCTGGGGAGATTTCAAGGATGTATTCAATGAACAATAATGCCCTGAGGTGTTGGCTTATGCTCGGTCTAGAGAGTTCATGTAACTTGTTCATGGGAATCTATCTATGATGGAGTATACCAACCGTTTCACTGAGTTGGTTCATTTTTCTCATGAAATTATCTCTAATGAGTAGGCGAAGGCCCAGAGGTTTGAGAAAGGCATGCGACTAGAGATATACTCCCAGGAGTTCTTGTTTATGTTAAGGACCTATGCTGAGGTCATTGATCGGGCATGCATTGTGGAGATTTATAGGAAAGATAGGGCTGGTTTCTATGGTTCTGTATCATCATTGAGCATTGGTAGCTCCTCAGATAAGAAAAGGATGCGGGAGGATCATGTAGAGAAAGGAGGTGGCAGTTCAGGTCACTCTTCCAGGAAGTTTTCTTCTACGGCTTCTGATGCGAGATCGGTCGTGTGTAACCAATGTGGGAAGCCCGGGAATATCTGACCAACATGTCCACTTCCTCCAAATCCTTGTTAACGGTGTGGAGGTATGAGTCATTCGTAGTGCTTTTGATGTGTGGAACATCCACTCCCAAGTGGGGTAGGGCTAGTGGCTTCAAGAGGAGTGCTAGCACAGTCCGAGCCGTTGTGGACTGGGGGATCTCGATTTGGCGGTCTTCGTGGTAGTGATGGATCATCTTCTAGGAAGATCCTGTTTAGGGCACAACCACAGACTAGCGTTCTTCCTCAGGCAGATCTTGGACATCTCCATGTAGTGGATCATGCACCAGTAGGATAAGATGCGGGATCATCGACAGTTCGAGGTACCATTCTGATTGCATCTTATATAGATACTTCTCTTTTGGATAATGGAGCCTCTAATTCAGTTATTTCTAACCATTTTTGGAAATGTTGAATTTACCAACTGATTTTATGTCTTTGGAGATGGAGTTGGTGACATCGCTGGGAAAGTAGAAGGAGTAGGGCCTCAGGTGCCCCTCATGTGCGCTTTCCGTGTCAGGGGTTGAGATGGAGTGGGACCTTCTGGTTCTAGATATTGAACAGTTTTAAATATTACATGGCATGGATTGGCTAGTAAACTTCTATCCACACATCGATTGCTACATACGACATGTGAGTTTCATGGCACCTGATGGGAGTCATCAGGTTTTTCGTGTAGATTGGGATCCTCGGTCAGGTCAGGCAGGGCCTCCACTCCCAGAGTTAGGAAGTGTTATCTTCTAGTTATCTTCACTCATGCTAGAGGATGGAATTTCCTTTAATGGTGCACTACCTCATGTATTGAATGAGTTTCCGGAGGTATTCCTGGATGATTTTTCAGGTTTTCCCCTGGAGCTAAATGGGTAGTTTTCGATTGATCTAGCACCAAGAACACAACTGATATCTCTTCCCTCTTATCTCATGGCACCCACAAAGCTGAGGGAATTAAATATACATCTTTATTACTTAGAATATAAAGGATTCATTCGCCCAAGCATCTTTCCATGGGCCGCTCTAGTGTTCTTCGTGAAAAAGGTATATCGATCCCCCCGATTGTGCATTGAATACCAGAAGCTGAACAAGGTATCAATTAAAAATAAATACCCTTTTCCCAGAATATATGATTTGTATGATATGTTAAAGGGGAAAATTGGTTCTCAAATATAGACCTACGTTCAGGGTATCATCAACTCAGGGTGAAGGAGTAAGATATCCCAGAGACAGCCTTTCGAAGCAGGTACGACCACTTCGAGTATTTGGTATTTCCCTTCGGATTGACCTATGCTCTAGTGGTCTTTATGTCACTTATGAATAGGTTATTCCATCAGTATTTATATTCCATTGTTGTGGGGTCCATGGATGACATTCTGGTATACTCTATATTTGAGGAGGAACACGAACATCACTTGAGGATCGTTTTGGGTACATTACGGGATCACCACCTCTATGAAAACTTGTCAAAGTGCACTTTCTGGATCAGAGAGGTGAGATTTCTGGGGCGTGTGATCTCAAAACATGGAGTTTTAGTGGAACCTGATAAAATTAATGTGGTTATGTCATGGGAGCATCCAAACAAGGTGTTCAAGATCAAGAGTTTCCTTGGCCTGGCTGGTTATTAAGGGCGATTCATTCTGGATTTCTCTCAGCTTGCTTCACCAATAACAGCGATCACCCCGAAAGGGGTGATGTTTGTATGGGGCCCAGAGTGTCAGGTATCATTCGTGGAGCTGAAGAGGCAGTTGAATACCACCACCATGCAGATTTTCCCAGAGGATCGGAAGGGATATGTGGTCTATTGTGATGCTTCAGGTATGGATCTTGGGTGTGTGCTTATACAGGATGATACCGTGGTGGCGTATGGATCTCGCCAACTCCGACCACATGAAAAAATCTTCCCAACCCATGACATGGAGTTGGCAGTGGTGATTCATGCTTTGATGACTTGGCATCACTACCTCTTTTGAGAGATGTTTATGGTCCACTTTGATCACAAAATATTTGCCTATATCTTCTCACAAAAGGACCTAAACAAGAGGCAACATCGTTGGATAGAGTACTTGCAGGGGTTTGACTTTGACATTGTCTATACCCTAGGAAAGGGTAATGTGGTGGCCTACGCTTTGAGCAGAAGAGTTCTAGTGAAGGCTTTAAGGAAGTCCAGTGATGAGTGGACATTGATGGGGCTGTTTTCTCAGATGCATGTGGAGACCAGGGAATACGGTGGAGGGGAATTCCTGGCAAGAATCCAGTTGACTTCTTCTCTGTTGGAGTTGATTCAGCGGGAACAACCCAGTGATGAGCTTTGTCAGCGGTGAATGCAGTTTCTTCATGGTGGGGAGACAACCTCTGATTGGTCGTCATCTCCCAAGGGCATCTTGTGCTTCAAGGTCTGATCAGTTGTTCCGTTATCTATATGGAAGGTGGTGATGTAGGATAGCCACCAGTCTCTGTGGTCTGTCCATTCGGGTGGCACTAAGATGTATTATGATGTACGTTGGCAGTTTTGGTGGCTTGGTATGAGATAGAACATAGGGAACTTTGTGTCGAGATGCTACACATGCCAGAAGGTGATGCAGAGCACCAAAGCCCCTCTGGTTTTCTCATTCCACTACCCATTACTACCTATAAGTGGGATGAGGTCACCATGGACTTCATTGTTGGATTACCTCGTACACCTCGGGGAAATAATTCTATTTGGGTGGTGATTGATCATCTGACCAAATCAGCCCACTTTATTCTGATAAAAGATAAAACTAAAGTGGATGAGTTTGGCCATTTATATCTTCATGAAGTGATGAGACTCCATGGTGTACCATCAGCAGTTGTCTCAGATAGAGACCCCTGCTTCACTTCTCGATTTTGAGAAGGCCTTCAGAAGGCCTTGGGGTCCCAGATTAAGATGATCACAACATACCATCCTAAGAGGGATGGTCAGATAGAGTGGGAGAATTAGAATTTGGAGGACATGCTCTGTTCATGTGTCCTAGACTTTGGAGTTTCCTAGGATACTCATTTTGGATTGGATGCGTTTGCGTATAAAAATAGTTACCAATCCTTGATTCGAATGGCTATTTTCTAGGCTCTCTATGGTCGGACTTGTCGCCCCCCCTGTGTTGGGATGAGGTAGGTGAGACCTTACTACTGGGGCCGAGTCTGGTGCAGGAGAGATCTGAGAAGGTAAAATTAATCAGGCAACGTTTATTGAAAGCTCAGAGTCGTCATAAATAGTATGCTGACCGGAGGCATCGAGACCAAGTGTTTTTAGTGGGTGATAGGTTATTCTTGAAAGTGGCCCCTCTTCTGGTCTATCATCGATGGTGGAAGGAAGATAAGTTAATGCCATGGTATGTCAGTCCAATTGAGATCACCGAGTGTATTGGAAAGGTGGAATATAGGTTGGCCTTACCTTCTCAGTATACATCCATCCATGGTGTTTTCCACGTCTCTTAGTTGAACAAATACAACCCGGATCTGTCCCATATGCTGAGTTGGGAAGAACTGGAGATAGAGAATAACTTGTCTATTGTAGAGCGGTCAGTTACAATAGTGTACTACCAAGAAAATGTTCATTGAAAGAATTATATTCCTCTAGTATGGGTTCGTTGGCAGCATGGTAGTGATACTCATGAGACATGGGATTAGAAGTCATGGGTCGAGGAAGAGTACCCATTCCTGTTTTCAAATCAAGCATCATGTTGACTTCCCGGGGTGGAAATTATTTTATGGTGGAGTTATTTGTCACATAAATATCTTATTTTTAAGGTAAATTTCATTTAATATCTATTAATTATTTGTTTTAGGGGTTTCCCATTCATTTTTGGAGGAAAGGGTGAGTTTTCCTGATTTGTGCGAAATCGAGAGCCCATTTTCCAGATTTAAAAACAGATTTTGATTATTTTATAACAATTTAATTTTAAAATATTATTCACCCATTACACTTCTAAAATATCCTCCAATGACCTTTTAACACAAAAAATGCATTTTGGACCCCTTATGAGTCCATAACAATGGGGTAATTGGGGTTTTATTTAAGAATTGGGTCAACCTAAAATGACATTTTCCAGTTTTAGATTGTTTTTTTTACATTTTTAATATCATAGTTATTATAATGATTGTTTTGGTGATTCCACCTCCCTCTAGACCCTATGAATCCTAGTCATGCTCCCATTGCCTTTACCCCCTCCTTGGAGCTCTTTGAAATCTCGAATTAGGGAAGAACTTCATAGGGTGTCTCAAATAGGCCAGAATAGAATAGGTAACTTCATCCCTTCTTCACTATCTCAATTATTACTCTTTTACCTCTATTACAGTTCCTAAATGAACTCATAAATCTTGTTCGAAAAACCACTGAATTTTGTCTGTCGTCAATTTTAGATGCTGTTATTTTGGGGTGATTACTTCAGAATACATCAAGTAAGTGAGTACCTTTCTTTCCTCTTTCAAATTTCTTAGGGTTTCATTTGTTTTTATTAGGGTTTATTCCCTTTTGACATCCCAAATGACCAGGGGGTAGGGCTTCAAACCTAAGGTTTAAACATGGGATTTATTTTCCAATTCTTGTGGTTTTAGGTTTGTTCTAAGTTCTTATTGGTGCGGCGGTGGTGCGAATTAAATTTTGCATGGTGATTAAAGGGTTTTCCTAAATTTGGTAGGTGAATCAATTGTGCATGAAATTTTTGTGAATTATCTTGTTGTTTTAATGGTGTATTTATGTTTATTTCATTTTAATTTTTCTGAAAAAAATTGTTTTAGTTGCATTTATAAAGAAAATGAATTTTTTGTTTCAATTTTTGGTGTAATTGAGGGGTTTCCATAATAATCTTTTATTGGTTCATTTGAGGCTCACCAATAATTAATCAGTGGATATTATTGAAATTTATTAGGACATAAAATCAGGTTTTTAATGTTTATTCTGATTGTTTGTTTCTGCAAAAGTTTGTTTAAATGGTGTTTGGGAAGCAAATGGGCTTTAAGTGCCTTGTTTGTGTGAAAATGGGGTTTTTTAAAAGATATAACTTCTAGGTTCACATGGGGCTACCCCAAAACTAAATGGTTGGTTTCATTAATGGGTATTTAACTTCCATTTTATTTGGTGACTTAAAAGTGTGCACATAGTTTGCAAAGTGGATATTTCAAATAGTTTTTAGTGCAAACAATGGGATATTTTGAGAGGTTGTTTTATTGAAAATCACAATGTTTTGTTGTGTGTTTTAAATTGTAACTATGTATAGATATTGTATTATTTGTTTTTGACCAGTAGTTGTGTTTTATATGCAAAAGTATGTGTTTTGTTTTCTGAAAATTTTTGAGCACAAAAAGGGGAATCCTGGGTACTTAGGTGGGCGGATATGTACTATTACGACTAGTGAACTAGATGGTTTATGTCGCTGTTTCACTGAGAAATTGGATAAATAAAACTCTAACTAAACTATTTGGATGATATTTTGGGATAACTAGGTTATGTGTATGTTCCCTACTAGTTTCTCATGCACGAGAAAGGATTGTGACTTGGATACTTTACACTGAGCTACGAGGTACATAGGGCCCAAGACTATGTAGTTTACTAGGGGTGATACCGGTTTTGGTGCTCATTGGATTGGTGGTATTTACACTTGTATTGGGGTGTTTCTGGCAGAACTTTACAGTATATAACATGTCTATTTAAATGTGTGAACAGTCTGAATTTTTTATCTTGAAAACTGTTATCAATTGAAAGTTGCATTTCTTGGATTTTATCAATGCTTTTCTTTGCGTATTAAAACTGCTTACTTTTTCAGATTGTATTGCATTATATTTGGAAGCATTGGGTGGTATCATATTGGGATTAATATCACACCCTAATTACACCCCTAGGGTGTATGTAGACTTGGTTATGTTTGACTCAGATAAAGGAAAGACTAATGGTGATGGCGGTTCGAGGTCTTAGTCCTCATCCTTGGGGCAGATTTGTAGAGACGACTCGTGGGCAATAAACCATAGTCTTGTGGAGTCCGTGGTGCTATCTTGATGCTATATTTATTTCTATTTGTACCACTTGTAGTGTCTTTAAACAAATATATTCAGATCTGGTTTTGTTAATAATTGTTTAACATGATAATTTCAGATTCTGATTATTGTTTATTTTTTTATGTTTTATGCTTTCATACTCGATTAAATCATTCCCAAACCAGATTTTTTGATACCCAGGCACTTGTGCCAGTCCGTGGGGATAGGAAACGCACTTCGGGATTTGGAACGTGCCCGGTTTGGTGCCAGTAATAGTGGCGACCATATTTGGTTCATGACATGGATGGTTGAAGTCTCTATAGGTTCCACTTCAAAAGGAATCTCACACATATAATTTATTGGGTATTCCTTTTAAAATTACCACCATTTTAATGTACATATAAAAAATATTAAACCCATTTATTCTTTAAAATATAAATAATCTCATCCTTTATTCCTTTGTGTATACATGATTCTAGTGTTTCTGTTTTGGAATACTTATTCCATCCTCAAAATTAATGTGCTCACACCACATTATTGTGTAACACTTTTTAAAACCCACATTCTTATGTTATTAACCAAAATGTATATTCTAATCCAATAAATACATAACCTAATGTAGCTTATGAATAAGTTACATGAACTCTTCATCTAAAGTATTAGATTTATATGAGATCAAAAAAATTCATCAGACTAATCCCTGACTGACATATAGCCAAACACTCACCTTTTTAAAATATTGAATAAGCCTCCAAACCAGTGTAATACCTGAACTGATTTACCTCTCCCTAGGGATACTTTACAAAATAGGGAAACTAATTTGTAATGACTTTAAATATTAATAATCATAATCTATATTCAATAACTATTTTTATGTTCAAAACTCAAAAAAATTGGTTTCAAGGTTGAAGAAATGTAAAAAATAAAATATCATACCTAGCATGTAATGTAGTGAATTATCTTATAGTAGAAATTTTTCATGGAAATTTGTCATAAAAAATATTCATATTTAATAAAAAAAATTATGTAACCATGAATTTTATGAATCAATAAAATAATTATTTAAAAATTCATTAAAAATAATAAATTAATATAATTTATTTATAATTTATTTTGGCATAAAAATCACATTATTAATGACCTAGGATTTGTAATTTATAAACAATTTATCAATAGTAAGAAAATATATGAAAACTAATTATTTTAAAATATTTAAATATGTTGCAGTTTATGGCTAATAATATTATTATCCATCATAAAATTTGATTTATATAGGAGAAAAGAGGCATACGAACAAATCATAATCTATGAAATCAAACCGAATCAAATGTTTTGATTCACATTGTTACTTATGATATGTAGTATCATATAAAACCTATATTTAATGATATAGAATATATCATAAATATGATATGGTACTCTTTTTTTTAGAAATCTAGGATTTAGTCATATTTTCCAATATGGCATACCATATTCTATGGGGTAGTCCAAATTGTTATATTTCTTATATATAATCCCATTTTATATACTTATATCATACATTATGGGTCATTAAAAAAGAATAAGTACTATATATTGTATTATATGAAATAGATCCACTAAATTTGTGAAATTATAAACTGATAATAACAATATAATGACACATATATTTCTTGAATAACAAGGATATTATACTATTGATGTGTATATGGGGTCCATCATATGATCTTTGGAAGCATATTAACCCATGATATAAACCAATTCATCTTTAATAGAATCAATATGAATTAAAAAATGATGTAGAATACTCCTAAAATATAATTAGAAGGATTAATCCTTCTTTTACTCTTGACACATGTCTTATTTGGAGCATTGAAGCATCAAATAAATGCTTTGTGCCTTCATAAGAGGTACACCAACCTTTGGATTTCCAATCATTTCATGTGGATTCTTATACACTGACGGTGTGATAGTGACTTCTTTGTATGATGAACCCTTATTTGGGTATAAGAGAGATTCATATAGATTATATAAAATGGTTAATTCACTAACCAATTTTATTCTTTTCATTTATAGGCCCTCCCGAATATTCTTTATTAAATGAAGAGCGTCATGAATTTCAGGTGACATCTCATGGAACCTGTACATTATATCCTTTTTTCCATTCATTAAACTCTTAAAATGAATGTGAAAAACCAAGTATGAATAATCTTGTGATTCATAATCTATGAAAACCATAGAGGATAATATATAGATGACACTCACATTCAATGCATGTAGTATTGTAAACCAATTGTATCAAATTTATTTGTCTAAATGTAGTATTCCATGATGCATTATGATAGTAGCATATATTATTGTAACAGCCCGAGATTTTATGAAAAATATTCTTTCTTATTTTACTAATGTCTTGTGTTATACGCTACACCAAAAGGAGCTTGCACAACATGCATCCTTGACTTGCCTTGCATTACACGCAATCGCAACCTTCCTCGATAGCGTGTGTGGTACGTAATCCTGAGTTTCACGAAACAATGATATGCTATTAAAATATTATTAAAACTAGCCGTTATGAATAGTAATAACCACTTTTTAAATTTTAGAAATTTTAACTCTCAAAATGGACTTCATTTTTGGATTCGGAGTATCGAATTTAGCCTAAGGTGAAATTTTGGTACTTTTCGGATAACTTTCATATTCTGATAAATAGTGAAAATTACTAAATTATAATTAAAAACAACTTTTTTAATCGAAATAATTAATAGTGATAAATCATTAATTTTATTGGTTTTAAAGTATATTTAGAATATATTTTTACAATTTAATACAATGTTGGTCATTGGATGTAATTTCACATTTAAACTAGACATAAACAAGTGTCAATCTTTTGATAGATATTGTTTCTTAAAAACACGCTATTTGTTTTAACAGCGGGATTTAATTATAAAATTAATTAATGCAACTTTTATGTTATGAATTTGGTAAAATAGACTTCATTTTTGAATTCGGAATATGAAATATATCTTGGGATGAAATTTTGGCATTGTTCTGAAAAACATCAATTTTTGATGAATAGTGAAACTACTAAGTGGTAGGTTAAAAACTGAATTTTGCATAAAACTTAATTTTACCGCTTCTGTGAATGGAATTTCGAAAATCCGAGAGACACGGTTAATATCAAGGACTAAAATGTGGTTCAATGAGATGAAAATAATTTTTTGGTGAATAGTATCTTTTTACTTTTTTTACCACGGTTAATAGTAAATAGGGTAACTAAGGGTAAATATGATATTAATATTACCCTAACACATGTCCTAATTCTATTGGACAAGTGTAATTCGACCAAAGACAAACTTAGAAATAAAATATGACCATTTAGGCCCACATGGATTAGATTAGGACATTTATTATTAATTTATTTAAAGAAGGGTTAAAATAGTTAAAATCAAAGTTTAATAAGTAAATAATTTTTAATATGGGGTTATACATAAGATAAATTCGACTATAAATATTCATTAGAAAGATAAACAGATTTCCTACATAATGGTATTTTATTTATAATTTTTAGACATCAAATAATTTAATTAATTTATGACACAAAGATGATGCAGTAATTATCTTATTTATGAAATATTGACATAATTGATGTTATAAACACCAAAATAAATGTCATTTGAGAAATTTTATGAATTACACTAATTTTCTAGGTTACTATGATATATTAATGTTGATTTAATAAACTTGGTTCGAACATTTAATTCTGTTATGACTTTCACAAAAATCATATATCAAATAGTGTCAAAATTGACACAAAATAGTTTTTAAATCAAATATTACATTATTAATTGTTATTTTATTCCTAAAAATCTAAGGTTCGGCCAAATGACTTAGATAAGGATATATATATTAATAATAAACAATTTGGGGTTCGTTTGGCATGTTATAGTAAGTGTATTAACCATATAGTGAAAGAAAACAAAAAGACACGGTAAAAGTTAAATTAATTAACTTAGAGTTAAATCTAATTGATAAGGTTAAAATAATACCCTAAACATGTCCAAATCCTATTGGTTGATAGGATTTCGACCCATCCCCACTTTAGCTTCGAAATAAGACCCTTTGGAACCATTATAAACCTATTTTGACTTTAATATAAAATAATATTTTGAGATATTCCTAAGGTGCCCCTCTCCTCCCCTATAAAAGGACACCTCCTCCCCCTCCTCCTCACACCAATTTGAGCACTCAAGCTCGGCCAACCCCTGCCAAAATCTCTTCTCCACTTCCCTAGAAACATCCTAGAGGTTCTGGTCTTCCTCAAAGACCAATTCTAGTGCCCTAAGAGGAGGTCTCAAAGAGGCACTTCAAAGAAGAGGTAATTACCGTTACCAATTCTTTCATCTTTATTTCTTCTTCCACTTCTTCTTATTAGGTTGTTTCATTATGAAGTAATAATATCAGTATCACTCATATACTGATATGTTATTATAAGTATGAAACAACCCTATTTCACCATCTATCCATCCTACGGAAAAAGAAATCATCGCGCGTGCGTACGTACGGAATACCGTCTCCACGCCGTGGTGTAATCTATTTTCCACCACCACCTTACATGGATGGGTATAATGGTGTAAAGAATAACTATACATAGTTATTACAACATCATATTGATTCTGATATATTTTATAATCCACTCCAATTCAATTCAATATTTATAGAAATGATATCATCGCTCGTGCGTACGTACGGAATACCGTCTCCACGACGCGATGAGATTCATTCTCCATGTTAACCATTTAAGAATGATTATAATGTAAATATAAGAAATAATAATGAAATATATGACATTATAAAGCTACTGGATTTATGTATATATATACATATGTATGTCATCTACTTACTTCCATTTCAAAACAATAAGGAAAGGAAAACAGCGTTCATGCGTACGTACGGACTACCGTCTCCATGAACGGTGTTTTTCAGTTTATTTATCTACCTATTATATATTTATATATATACTGAATATATATGATATATAAATCATATTTTATATTCTGGAAGTAAGTAAATCATGATATAAGTAATAATGATGTCAAGAACAACAAGTCAAAACACCTACGATAAATGAAACGATTTTACCCAAAACGCTTATTTAACATGGAATTTACAAAAGAACGGGTAATATAATGTCATAAGTGAACCATATATGATATCATAACAATGAATATGATTCTGTAATAAGTCAATAACATGATTTAAATCATTATAAAGGAGGTTCGGACACTTACAAAGCAAGTCGGACCTAAGGTATGGGAAATATCACAATCTCATTTTTATCCGAGATTGTTTATTCGTAAGTATTTACTGGGGTGTATTTTATCATCCACATCCATGTTTACTCAATATGTAATATTATTTCCATCCACCTAAAATTGTTTAAATCCATTTTTACCCTTCAGTGAGTTTTTAGTAATACGTACGAAAGAAATCTTTTGTCGTTTTTCGTACGAGGTACTTTTTGACTTTTCCGACAAAAGTACGAAGAATGTTTTTTTTAACTTATACGGCACGAACGGATTTCTACTGTTTTATAAAGCCTTATTTTCATGAAGTTTCCTCTAAAAGATTTCATGACTATTTTCAATAATATCTCTTTCTTTTAAAATTGCATGATGTTTTGTGAAAAGAAATTGATTTTGAAGAAGAAAGGATATTTTCCTCAAGAATTCAATTCAAGTGTTTTATCCAAATTATTTTCCATCTAAGATAATAAAGAGTTCTGTTTCTATCCATATTTTTACATTGATTTGACTATGTTGTGATGGAATTATGTTTATGAATTCCTTTATCTTATATGAATTGATTTATGATGTCATGATGTTTCAAGAATCCCATTTTTGTTACATGTGTTATGCGATGATGTATGTTTTATGATTATGTGGCACACATAAGAAAGGATTCATTATAAGATGGGTGGGACCTATATCTCCCTCCAATGCATTGGGTAATGATTTTATATCTCATGAGATAGACATGGCTGGAACGGAAGGTTATATCGGTTCAGTGATACAGGACTGAAACGAGGAGTGAACTCGGTTCAGAAAGGGACTTTGTCCACTAAGATAGTCTTGGCAATGAGTCATGACTAACAAGAAATGATCTTCCTTGATTATGTGTGCATGCCACAAAGTTTCAAGTTTTATGTTATGATTATGGGGATCTCATTTTCATTTCTATGATTTATCCCATGTTATGATATTATGAGCTCTTTTGCAGGTTAAGATTTCCAAAAGCTATGTTCTTATGTATATGATGTGATTGATATTTCTTTTGTTTACCCTTACTGAGCATATGAGCTCACCCTTTTATGTTTTCTTTTCCCCAGGATATAAAGAAAGGTTTTAGGTAAAAAAAAGAAGATCTTTATGGGAGATGTTGAAGATCTTTCCCCACCATTAGAATATTTTATTCCGAGTTTCCAAAGACACTAAACTATTACGATCCTTGTGTGTGTGTTTTTGTTATGTACTAAGTATTCCGCAAAAGTAATGTAACATCCATGTTCGATAAGCTTCGGGTCTCTACAGTTGGTATCAGAGGGAGGTTTAGTCAACCTTTGGAAACTAGGATGCGAGAACTTTAGTGAGATCCCTAGAGATATTTCTAAGGTATGTCTAGGGATGTCCCTAAGGTTAAGTATACGTATAGGTTATAGTACTAGAATTACGCTAACAGTCATAGAATTAAACCTAAGATGTTAGATATTGAAGGTACTCCCCCTTTATTATGTTGTTTTCCCTAGCATGATTTTTGCCTCTCACACTATTCTTTTTGGGTTTTAGACGATGGCTGGAACCCGAAGGAACCGTGTTGATCAATGCAATGGACAATGCAATGATTGCCCTCCTGACCAAACAAATGTTATGGGAGATGGAGTGCAAAATCTTATTGTTGTACTTACACAAGCTATGAATCATTCTGGACTTCCAAATGAGTAGAGAAGGGAACAATATTCTATTGAGTCCTTCATGAGGCAACGTCCACCTTCTTTCAGTGGGTCTTCTGATCCACTTGTGGCTGAACAATGGATCAGTACTACTGAAAAGATATTTTCAGTTCTTCAATGTTCTGAACATGATAAAGTCATCTTAGCAGTATATCGTTTGGAAGGTGAAGCTGATCAATGGTGGAATCTTATCAAGAATACGAGGCCAAGAGAAGAAATTGAGTCCATGGAATGGGACGAGTTCAAGAACTTGTTTTTCAGTAAGTACTTCCCTCGTATTCTTCGAACAAAGATGGAGAAAGAGTTTCTTGAACTGAAGCAAAGGGACGATGAATCTGTTGGTACCTATGAAGCAAATTTTACAAGACTTGCAAGGTATGCTTCTGGAATTATCATCCAACCTGAAAGTAAAGTTGATCGATTTTTCAGTGGCTTAAAACCAAGTCTTCGAAGGGCATTAGCTATAAGAGACTTCAGTAGCTATGAAGAAATTGTGTGTTGTGCTATCAAGGTAGAAATGGAAGTTGGTATTACATATCCATCTCATGGTTTTGACAAGAAACAAAAGATGGAGTTCAAGGATAAATCTCAGAATAATGGTGAAAAGAAGATGAATGTTTCCTTATGCACAAAGTGTGGAAAGAAGCATGGTGTAGATTGTCTTAAAGGGACTAGAAAATGTTTTAAGTGTGTTAAAGAAGGTCATCGAGCAGCTGAGTGTCGAAGTAATGGAAAAAGGGTTTCTAATGATGTGAATAAAGTAAACACTGTAGAGAACGCACCGCCAACACTTCAATGCTTCAAGTGCAAGGAAATGGGGCATTATGCTAATAATTGCCCTAATCCAAGGGTTAGTGATGATCAACATGAGCAACCACTGAAGGAAAAGGACAAAAGGAAATCACATGCGATCACTATTGGCAATGTTGAATATGACAACGATGTGGTGGAATGATTAAGTGTTTATGTAATGGGATTCCAAAATAATGTTGTATCATTGAGTATTGCAATATTTACTGATGTGGTATTCAAAGTGATTGAGATATTTTTTGGAAATAAGATGATATGCGCATAATGAAGATGAGAAAATGAAATGTTTAATAGTATTCATGAGCTCATGATTGATATAAGGACTAAGTGATATCATGGTGTTAGTATATAGAATTTTGAGGATTTTGGTATGTGGAAAGAGTTAACTTTTAATAGAATTCGTGTTTTCAATAAGGTTCAATGGGTATTCAAGAGAGTACAAGATTAAGGCCTTTGAATGTTTGGAATGTGACCAACATAACATATCTTATGATATATGGGGATCAACGATGGTATTAAATCTCTGGTAATCGTTTCCACTATGTTATGAGAATGGACTGCAGTATTATGGATAAGCCTAAAGATTGGAATGGATTATGTTGGACATAAGTTAGTATTGTTTAAGGATAGAAGTTTTTTCGATATTATTGATGGGATGTTATAGTAATATAGTTTTATAAAAAGGACAACCTGCAGGACAGGTGATAGCCCATCGCTTCGGACAAGGCTGTAGGAATCGAACCCACAACCGAAGTGCGACTGGCCTTTATCGCCTACCACTGACCTACAGGAAGTCCCTGTTTAGTAGAAACTAGTTTTATTATATTAAGCAGTATGATATATGAAGTATAAGTCCATTTTAGGAACTATATATGATTAATCTCACTATAGAATGACTTATGTATATTTAATAACTTTTGCTTACCTTTTGTTTGAGACAGATGGAATGACCCATCATTCTATCACATGATCTGCTAACACTTCACGAATAACAAATTCAACTTCATTTATTTAAGAGATGAAGTAGAAATTGTTCAAGGCACGAACAAAAGTGAGATTGTACCAAAATAAAGTAAGTATTTATTCTAAGAAAATTTTCAACTTTAGGGAAATGATCTTGAAAACCAAAAATGTTGTCCTAGTGATCTTATACCTGATGAATCAGATGGTACCTTATATCATCACAAATCTATGGATTTGTGATTACTGGCTTTTCCATAGCCATGTTCTCTACCACTCTCCATCAGAACATGATGGTTAGATTTCTCTTCCATATCCATATTTTCACCTATGTGGAAACCCAGTGATTAGTTTATTTGGGTAATCGTTACATTTCATACCTTAGTTTTTAAAGCCAAGTTTTGGTATTCCCTTTTACGATGTGGGTTTCTATTAAAGAAACTTTCGAATAGTAAACCATTTATAACCCCGACAAATTTTGAGGGCGAATTTCATTTTAAGGGGGGTAGAATGTAACAGCCCGAGATTTTATGAAAAATATTCTTTCTTATTGTACTAATGTCTTGTGTTATATGCTACACCAAAAGGAGCTTGCACAACACGCATCCTTGACTTGCCTTGCATTACACGCAATCGCATCCTTCCTCGATAGCGTGTGTGGTACGTAATCCTGAGTTTCACGAAACAATGATATGCTATTAAAATATTATTAAAACTAGCCGTTATGAATAGTAATAACAACTTTTTAAATTTTAGAAATTTTAACTCTCAAAATGGACTTCATTTTTGGATTCGGAGTATCGAATTTAGCCTAAGGTGAAATTTTGGTACTTTTCGGATAACTTTCATATTCTGATAAATAGTGAAAATTACTAAATTATAATTAAAAACAACTTTTTAATCGAAATATTTAATAGTGGTAAATCATTAATTTGAGTGGGTTTAAAGTATATTTAGAATATATTTTTACAATTTAATACAATTTTGGTCATTGGATGTAATTTCACATTTAAACTAGACATAAACAAGTGTCAATCTTTTGATAGATATTGTTTCTTAAAAACACGCTATTTGTTTTAACAGCGGGATTTAATTATAAAATTAATTAATGCAACTTTTATGTTATGAATTTGGTAAAATAGACTTCATTTTTGAATTCGGAATATGAAATATATCTTGGGATGAAATTTTGGCATTGTTCTGAAAAACATCAATTTTTGATGAATAGTGAAACTACTAAGTGGTAGGTTAAAA
The DNA here is from genome assembly GCA_963277665.1 of Viscum album. Classification (NCBI taxonomy): domain Eukaryota; kingdom Viridiplantae; phylum Streptophyta; class Magnoliopsida; order Santalales; family Viscaceae; genus Viscum; species Viscum album. The sequence goes on from OY728131.1 coordinate 1,012,633,080, forward strand.
ACTGAATTTTGCATAAAACTTAATTTTACCGCTTCTGTGAATGGAATTTCGAAAATCCGAGACACACGGTTAATATCAAGGACTAAAATGTGGTTCAATGAGATGAAAATAATTTTTTGGTGAATAGTAACTTTTTACTTTTTTTACCACGGTTAATAGTAAATAGGGTAACTAAGGGTAAATATGATATTAATATTACCCTAACACATGTCCTAATTCTATTGGACAAGTGTAATTCGACCAAAAACAAACTTAGGAATAAAATATGACCATTTAGGCCCACTTGGATTAGATTAGGACATTTATTATTAATTTATTTAAAGAAGGGTTAAAATAGTTAAAATCAAAGTTTAATAAGTAAATCATTTTTAATATGGGGTTATACATAAGATAAATTCGACTATAAATATTCATTAGAAAGCTAAAAAGATTTCCTACATAATGGTATTTTATTTGTAATTTTTAGACATCAAATAATTTAATTAATTTATGACACAAAGATGATGCAGTAATTATCTTATTTATGAAATATTGACATAATTGATGTTATAAACACCAAAATAAATGTAATTTGAGAATTTTTATGAATTCCACTAATTTTCTAGGTTACTATGATATATTAATGTTGATTTAATCAACTTGGTTCGAACATTTAATTCTGTTATGACTTTCACAAAAATCATATATCAAATAGTGTCAAAATTGACACAAAATAGTTTTTAAATTAAATATTATATTATTAATTGTTATTTTATTCCTAAAAATCTAAGGTTCGGCCAAATGACTTAGATAAGGATATATATATTAATAATAAACAATTTGGGGTTCGTTTGGCATGTTATAGTAAGTGTATTAACCATATAGTGAAAGAAAACAAAAAGACACGGTAAAAGTTAAATTAATTAACTTAGAGTTAAATCTAATTGATAAGGTTAAAATAATACCCTAAACTTGTCCAAATCCTATTGGTTGATAGACTTTCGACCCATCCCCACTTTAGCTTCGAAATAAGACCCTTTGGAACCATTATAAACCGATTTTGACTTTAATATAAAATAATATTTTGAGATATTCCTAAGGTGCCCCTCTCCTCCCCTATAAAAGGACACCTCCTCCCCCTCCTCCTCACACCAATTTGAGCACTCAAGCTCGGACAACCCCTGCCAAAATCTCTTCTCCACTTCCCTAGCAACATCCTAGAGGTTCTGGTCTTCCTCAATGACCAATTCTAGTGCCCTAAGAGGAGGTCTCAAAGAGGCACTTCAAAGAAGAGGTAATTACCGTTACCAATTCTTTCATCTTTATTTCTTCTTCCACTTCTTCTTATTAGGTTGTTTCATTATGAAGTAATAATATCAGTATCACTCATATACTGATATGTTATTATAAGTATGAAACAACCCTATTTCACCATCTATCCATCCTACGGAAAAAGAAATCACCGCGCGTGCGTACGTACGGAATACCGTCTCCACGCCGTGGTGTAATATATTTTCCACCACCACCTTACATGGATGGGTATAATGGTGTAAAGAATAACTATACATAGTTATTAAAACATCATATTGAATCTGATATATTGTATAATCCACTCCAATTCAATTCAATATTTATAGAAATGATATCATCGCTCGTGCGTACGTACGGAATACCGTCTCCACGACGCGATGAGATTCATTCTCCATGTTAACCATTTAAGAATTATTATAATGTATATATAAGAAATAATAATGAAATATATGACATTATAAAGCTACTGGATTTATGTATATATATACATATGTATGTCATCTACTTACTTCCATTTCAAGACAATAAGGAAAGGAAAACAGCGTTCATGCATACGTACGGACTACCGTCTCCATGAACGGTGTTTTTCATTTTATTTATCTACCTATTATATATTTATATATATACTGAATATATATGATATATAAATCATATTTTATATTCTGGAAATAAGTAAATCATGATATAAGTAATAATGATGTCAAGAACAACAAGTCAAAACACCTACGATAAATGAAACGATTTTACCCAAAACGCTTCTTTAACATGGAATTTACAAAAGAACGGGTAATATAATGTCATAAGTGAACCATATATGATATCATAACAATGAATATGATTCTGTAATAAGTCAATAACATGATTTAAATCATTATACAGGAGGTTCGGACACTTACAAAGCAAGTCGGACCTAAGGTAAGGGAAATATCACAATCTCATTTTTATCCGAGATTGTTTATTCGTAAGTATTTACTGGGGTGTATTTTATCATACACATCCATGTTTACTCAATATGTAATATTATTTCCATCCACCTAAAATGGTTTAAATCCATTTTTACCCTTCAGTGAGTTTTTATTAATACGTACGAAAGGAATCTTTTGTCGTTTTTCGTACGAGGTACTTTTTGACTTTTCCGACAAAAGTACGAAGAATGTTTTTTTTAACTTATACGGCACGAACGGATTTCTACTGTTTTATAAAGCCTTATTTTCATGAAGTTTCCTCTAAAAGATTTCATGACTACTTTCAATAATATCTCTTTCTTTTAAAATTGCATGATGTTTTGTGAAAAGAAATTGATTTTGAAGAAGAAAGGATATTTTCCTCAAGAATTCAATTCAAGTGTTTTATCCAAATTATTTTCCATCTAAGATAATAAAGAGTTCTGTTTCTATCCATATTTTTACATTGATTTGACTATGTTGTGATGGAATTATGTTTATGAATTCCTTTATCTTATATGAATTGATTTATGATGTCATGATGTTTCAAGAATCCCATTTTTGTTACATGTGTTATACGATGATGTATGTTTTATGATTATGTGGCACACATAAGAAAGGATTCATTATAAGATGGGTGGGACCTATATCTCCCTCCAATGCATTGGGTAATGATTTTATATCTCATGAGATAGACATGGCTGGAACGGAAGGTTATTTCGGTTCAGTGATACAGGACTGAAACGAGGAGTGAACTCGGTTCAGAAAGGGACTTTGTCCACTAAGATAGTCTTGGCAATGAGTCATGACTAACAAGAAATGATCTTCCATGATTATGTGTGCATGCCACAAAGTTTCAAGTTTTATGTTATGATTATGGGGATCTCATTTTCATTTCTATGATTTATCCCATGTTATGATATTATGAGCTCTTTTGCAGGTTAAGATTTCCAAAAGCTATGTTCTTATGTATATGATGTGACTGATATTTCTTTTGTTTACCCTTACTGAGCATTTGAGCTCACCCTTTTATGTTTTCTTTTCCCCAGGATATAAAGAAAGGTTTTAGGTAAAAAAAAAAAGAAGATCTTTATGGGAGATGTTGAAGATCTTTCCCCACGATTAGAAGATTTTATTCCGAGTTTCCAAAGACACTAAACTATTACGATCCTTGTGTGTGTGTTTTTGTTATGTACTAAGTATTCCGCAAAAGTAATGTAACTTCCATGTTTGATAAGCTTCGGGTCTCTACAATTATCCTATGATATGAATGATATATATATATATATATCATTGGGTGTGACCTAGGTTAATAGTATAATATAATTCAACCATTTTTTAGATCATATCCATCAATTAGTTTATATATATACTCTTAAAAGATTTATATACATTAAAAATTCATATACTTACATGACCATATATATTTTTCGGATGAATGGTATATGGAATATTATTGTGATGGGTTTTAAAGGATATTATGAAACTCCTTAGACATAGAGGAAGAAATATAGAAACCCATAACATGGATAACCCCAGATAGATACATGAAACCATGAAATTGTAAAAATGAAGAGAGTGTGTACTTCTCATTGAAGAACGGTTGCCTCCATCATCTTTTTATAGGAATGGGGAAGATCACAATAATTAGACAAAAGATATCCCTCCTTTATTGTGTATCCATGGGCCAAATTTATTAAACCATCACATAGGATAAATCTCTATCATTATCAAAATATTATAGTGTCATATAATTTAAAGAGAAAATAATAAGTGGGGTTTAGGTTGGAGAGATTTGGAAAACACACACACACACATCATGATATGGAAATGGACTCTTATATGAGCACCGATGAAACTACATGACCACCATGAATTTACACATGTCTTATATTGTGTGACTTAATTATACTCAATTTATCTTGAAACCATTTCATTAATGCATCATCCAATAATTCATTTTATCATATGAAACATATAATACATGATGATAACAAAATGTGAGAGAATCAATTGTTGACACATTATTGTTTGGATACATTCCTAGCCTCTATATGTAATCGTAAAAACGTAATTTTAAAACACCAAAAAAAATCATACAATATACATTACATTATAATGGATAGACTGCCATAAAAATTGAATCATATCGTATAATATGATATATGCCAACTCTTGGGATTTATGGAATACCCCTTTAATCATACACATACACTAAAAACTTATTAACATAGTTATATTTCACTATATATTAAATCATATACAATAGATTATAAAAATATATCCAAAATTACGTTTGAATATATTTAAAAAATTTTAATTCTATAATTAAGTTCACTAGGTGTCACATCATAGGAAATAAGATTTTAATACCCGTCTAATTTTTTTTGATAAACTCTAAAACACTTTTACCTTAGCTTTTTAAGTCAAACTTAATAACTATTTTGTTAACCAACCATTGTAACCTCATGTCCCTTTAATTTATTGAAATCAAATTTATATTCTAGAATTAATAAATGTAATAATGAAACAAACCCTGAGAAAATAATCATTCATATTCGAGATATAAGGGTGTTTTGAATGATCTCTTTCTAACACATGTATGTTAATATTTTTGTCCACTAGCTAAATCATATTCCAGCATTCATTCTCATATGATACTTATGTCTATGAAATAGAGTGACCATGGCACATGGTTTATGTCTCTCTCATATAGCCAACTCATACATTCTTTATTCAAAAATTATATAATAAACTAGTCATAGAAATCATCACATGTCCTTCATCTTTATCAATGAGAACATAGTATACCCCCACCTAAATAGATAAGAACGTTATATGTACTATTCAAGTACAACCATACCCATACTATGTCTACCTCAATTAATTGACCAGATGTCATGATATTAATGGTAGATGAAAAAATACCATCTAGATTAATCTGTAACCGGTGACATGATCATCAACATACCCAACAACCATAGATTATCTAAAACTCAACACATGTGTGTAACAAAGGTATTAAATTATGAAGATTCAAATTCTAGATATCTAAACGACCATATATATATGGAAATAAAAATATGAACTATAGAAACCTAGTATTTATATCCCGGTCCACTAAGACCCCAATTTGGTGGTAGATAGTAATGTGCCACAACATTCTTTCCTCTAATAATCTAGGAGATGGTGATCTGTACTGAGTAAGATAATCAAACAAAATGGGATGCATTATCTTATTGATATATTCAAATCATCCCCCTATAGAAATGAATAGATAAAAATTCTAATCAAGTAATGAGACTAATAATATTATTTATATAATGTATAAAATAACCTCTAGAGTCCTCAAAATAACTATTATGAAACTATAGAAAATGATACCATTCGGAAAAACCCATTACTAATAATAAGTTATGGAAAAACCTAGATAAATAAAATTAGATAATAGTTACATAAGATTCCAAAATCTTAATAATAAAACACCTACCACAACCATCTCTAGGAACAATTATGATTTACAAAGACCATGTCCACAAACATTTAAACTATGATATATGTAATATTAAAATAATATGAAAATTTGGGGAGAAGAATCCAATGATGGGGTGAGTATAAAATTCTTATTTTGAAATATATAAAACCAAAAATTAATAATAATAAAACCAATTATCCTAAAAACAAAACACAATGAAAGGCATATCCAATGAATGCACCATAAAATACTAAAATGAAAAAAAATGGATGTAAGAGAATGATATGATCTTCAATACCCACTACGGATGAAATTAGTTTCTTTTCAATGAATCCCTAAAACCTGATTTAGAAAATAATGTAACCTGAATAATTTTATTTGTGGACTCATATATCACTAAATGACAAGTTTTTGTATAGGGAGTGTCGAAATTAGTGTAGAACACAAATCAATATTAAGCTCCTAGATTTAAAGTCAATAACTAAAAATATATTGGACCGACACATTGAGTAGTCAAGGGTGTTATTTAATATATCGTAGATATAGAGGATTCAAACATTGACCCAAACACACATCTTTATGAGTACCAACCCCAATAAAATTCTTAAAAGAATGTATGATGCTCGACATAATTCCAATAAAGATAAACCCAAAAGACTGATTATCCTGAACTAAAATGGAAATTCTTATAAAAAAATATTTCATTTAAATTTACAAGAATAATAATCCAAATATTTACTATTTATATTTTTGAATCAAACAACTTAGGGAAGTGTTCAAAAAAACCATAAATGAGAAAAGGGCCACATGGTGACCATTGTGCACACAACATGGCATGTTGGGTGAGTGTTTGTGAACCTAGTATGGTTCATGTCATCACACATTCAAGTTATTGAGAGACCTTGTGGATCTCATGCATGCTAAACATATGTTTAATGTGTTCCCCCTCATCCTAGGTTGGGTCGGAATGACCTGACCCAGTCTGCCAAGGGATTGTACAATTGGAAAATTCATGGAGCTTGACCCATCAAGTCCTGGATGGTAAACCAACCCACCCTATATACAGTAGGTTGGAATTTATGTTATATCATTGGGTATTATATTTTAATGGATGGTGAGTGAACCCACCCATCCATATCCCCCAATCACATTTTGGTTGATGTCACAATGTTCTCCAATCCATCAATTGTCATTGTCATTGTCCCCCAACACATCTGATTTTCTCACAAATAGAGGAAATCAGCCTTCTACCATCACATCATAATCCCACCTTATACCTCTAACTAGTCTTATATTTCCAATACATTTTTCCCATTATAATCCCCTCTTCGATCATCTATCACTACCACACCAATATCCTCCCCCTTCTATTGACATCCACAGTACACCAATCTAACCCCACACCATGTTGTCACCTCTCTACCAAGATGAGCATGGATGGTTATAATACCTCTATAGATCGAACCCTTAGGTTTAATTACTCCATCACATTAAATGATAATAGTGATATTTTAAGAGAAATATACTAGGAAGAGAGGGTAGGGAGAGGGAAGAGATAGGGTGACGGAATAAAATTAAAGGATGATCTATGACTCATTGTTCATTGATCAATCAAAAAGAACATTAAGAAAAATTAACATGGTCAGGGTTGAATTAATATTCCCTAATAGTTTTATGGTTATGTTTATTTAAATTCCATGAATGTGAATTAGAGAATACATTAAATTAATTTTATATTCCTCCTGATTCATTCACAAAGTATAGTGAAAACACATTTTATAAATTCATACACACAACCAATGATGAATAAAACCACGATATATAAAAAATAATTTCCCTAAAAGGATCATTTATTGGTGAATCTTGATTTTTTGAATTTTTTTTGGTGGTGATGATGATTAATTCCTTGAACCTTTCCCCCACATTCACCACTTCAAATATAATGATTCCACAATGAAATCCTAGTTTTTTTTAAAGCCAACCCTAGGATTATATAAGACAATTCATATGTAGGTAATTAAACTTGGTCACAAATTTAATTATCCAATAAATATATTAATTAAGAATATTTAATTTCATTTTCAAACTATTAATTACTCTACCATAGCCATGCTTCGGGAACATAAATTTTATGTAAAGGTATACAACTCATTGGGTAAACGAAACATTCTAGATAAAGTTGTTGTCTTATATTTTCCATTATAGTATCTTCTTTTAAGGAATTTTTTTCCTGAGTATGTGTATTCAAGGGATAAAAATAATATATCATTATTTATATATTAATAATGATGATATATGGTTCTAGAAATTTTCCATCGACTCAACAACATGTCCCAAAATATTATTTTTAAAATTTTTAGAGCTTAATAGATAAAAAACATATTTTCTATATCCTTCCCACCTTTGAGGATTTTTAACCCTAAAAACCAACATATTCATGAAGAATAGTTTATTTTTCCCATTTATGTGTATTTTTCTCCAACGATCTATCCCAAATGTAGCCTTATTATAATGGACACATGCTAGTTGAATTGTAGAGTCCACTCCTAATGGGTTTGGATCGCTATTAGTTACTCAACTTAAGTGGCATCATCATTAATCTCCATTACTATAAAATAAATGATTTATGGGGGACCATGAATATATCTTCTTATTTATGAAACAAAGAAGTTCTCATGAACCTAGTGTAACCATGGGTATAATTATAGGTGGAATGAAATCTCACCAACCCTATATATAACATGGAATAGTTTGCTAAGACTCAGAGATAACTTTCCACCTCTTCCAAATATATGTTAACTACACTAAGGATAGATCTTCAGGACCACATGATCATCCTCGTCTAATTTATAGGGGGACCATCATTAGTAAGTGTAATAATTTTGAAAGAGTTTGGTGGTCCTTATCTTTTACTACATTACATGTATCCTTTTCATCATTACCCTCACTATCATATATACCATCAACAATGAAAATCATGTCTCAAACTAATATAATGTTTACCTATATTGTCTCTCATACAAGGATTATAATGATTGAATGACAATAGTTATGGGGAAGCTATTATTATAATTGAACTACTCTAAAGTGAAGCGATATTTCAATATATACCTAATGTCCAGCTTTTATTCCATTATAATGTCCTTAGGAACATAAATAGATTGTTCATTTTATCCATCCTTATATGTATTTTACACATTAATCATCCATGACATGGTCCCAAATTCCAAGACACTCCATAAATAGGATGTCCTTTTTTCATAATGATAAAAATTGATCATTGACGATATCCCATACAGTCATAAAATCTCCTCCATGTAAAATAATCTGAAACACTCAACTGAAATATAATCATATATAGTGAGGAAAATTTTCCAATTAGTTAGTTTTTTATGATAAAATATAGAATCATGAACTCTCAATAATTGACACATTCCTATCATGATATTCATTGATATTCCATCCCACTTACACCTGAGAACCTCATGCGGCTAGACCAAACCTCTATCAAATTACCATCAAACTTTCACTAAGGAACCTCAATGATCCTGATACATCTTAAAAACACTATGATGTATTACTAAGGGGGAATAATGAAACTCCCTCAGCACCTCTTTATGTAGTGTGACTGGCACTATTATTTTTCCTTGGATGAGTATGATGTGATCCAAAACTTTTTAAAATCCATCTAGTGAATCTCTTGAGAATATATGTTTGGGTGAAAACACACAATCAATATTGGCATACTGATCCCCATATATACACAAAATTAGTGAATAAGTCACCAACATCGATTAAATATAGGAAACTTTACCCTTATTCATCAGGGAAACTAATAATATTTATAACTTCGATGACTCCTCCTTCAATAATTGTAAATAAGGATTCTAGTCTATGGAATTATAAACCACATTACATTTTCCAAGATCATAGATTATATCAAAGTCACAATTCTATAGAGAATACTTCCAATACATTTCTTTCAATATTATAAACCACTAGGTAAAAATTCCTCTGAGGAAATGAGGGTCAAAGTTAACCAAAAAATACATTCCAAGAAGACACTGACTCCAATTATTTTGGTTGAACACTACAACTTCTATATCAACGTTCTGGATTGTTTAATTAAAATAATTGTGTTTAAAATATCAATATAAATAAATATTCACCACTTACTAATGAATTTTCACAAAACTGATGTCTTCTATAGAAGAATAAAAAAACCATGTACATAACTCCCTCCTTTTGAAATTTCTATATAGTAGTAGAAGTAAATATATACATCAACTCCTCAAAAGATATATAAGACCACTCAATCCAAAAAAATGGACTACCCTTTTCAGTAAGGGTATTCATGGGGTTCTTAATCGTAGATAAGACTACTATGAATCATTTATAATATCCCACCAACCCAAGGAAAATCTAAACATAAGAGACACTCTTCTGAGGATCCTAGGGTTCCAGTACCTCAATCATTTACTGTTTCACATCCAATCCACCCTTTGAGATCACACAGTGTACGATATGGATATAATGAATCCAAAATTAAAACTTATATAAAATATCATATAGTTTGTTATTTAAATGTAAGACTAATAAAATTATTAGATTTATTGGATGCTCAACCTCCAAATATGAATAGATAAAGATTTCATTATTTAATATAATCATGTAACAATCTATGAAAGGATGAAATACTTAGTTCATAATTCTCATGACTATTTTTGGCTAATTTATCATGATAAATAAAATCAATAAAAACTCATTAAGGTTTTAGAGACATCTAAAATACATCTTCAATATGTATTACTTGTGTAATTGAAGCAGGTGATAGATGGACTTAATATTGATCATGAAAAACCAATTTAATCCCTTTATCTAGTCAAATATTTCATCTATCCTATAAGGAGTTTACTTTTTCTTGATTATCATCTTGTTTATATTGTTATAGTGTGTACATATCCAAATTATCACCCTTTTTAAGAATTAAAGGGGGTGTTCAAGAGGCTACACTGTGTACAATAAAACTTTTCCCTATATGGTCCACCAACTATACCCTTATCTATTTATGAATAATTGGGTATATCTGATAAATGACAGAACATATCTGACTAGTTTTGACATACATATTGATGCATAAGTCAAAATCATAACATGGTGGATACAAGGTATATATTCATGGAAAATAACCATGTACTCTTCAACTATTTTGGAAAATTGATCTATTGAGATGACCACAAAAAAGTGACAAATTTTTTAATGGATGTTTAATCAACTACAAAAAACAAAAAAAAGAACTTCTCATCTCTTCTAATAGCCCATCTAACCCATGAAAGATAATATCGAACATTCGGGTTCAAATCACCTCACTCTCTATTGACATAAAGATATCTATAAAATTACTATATACTGATACTCCATATCAATGATGAAAAAACAAACCAACCTAGTTTAACCCTAAGTGTCACCCAAGATGACCCGACACATGGCCTGAAGGGTGTTTCATGTCACCATGGGATAACGATAAGCACTTGGATAAACAATTATCACTTGGTAATGGTTTAATCACTGGTAAATCATCATGACCCATAAATGAAATAGTATAACCATTCCAATACCATTACTTTCAATAGAATAAAAAGTAACATTCAATGAAATTAATCATAAGATGAACATATACCAGAAGATATTATGAATCATAAAAAACATTCCATAATATGAGATAAAAATTGTATCTCAATTCAATGGAAAAAACTCTAAAGAGAGTGCAATAATTCCCAACAAGACTAGAATAGAAATCCTAATGGATAAAATATTCCAAAATGACTCCACAAGAGCTAACGTCATGAGACCACATATCCTACATAAAATGAGGTCAAAGGTAATTAAGAATATACACCCTTGAACATTTCTCACTTTCCATTACCTATGTCATACAAAATAAAATATTCAAACACACAAAGGCCAAAGTAGGGTGTTAGGAACACATCCCTGTTAAATTCCACCAAAAATTTATTTATTTATTTTTTCCATGTGAATCAATTATCATGACTGAAAACAATTCTAAATCTAAACTAATTTTAAATCATACATTTATAAATAAACCTTTAGAATCCCTTTTGTTTTCCATTTCACAAAAAAACAATTTTCCCAAACAATTTACAACATGGGTAAAATAAAGGGAACCAAACACAAGGAAAAATATGCTCATCATATCTAATAATTAATAATCAAGAGTGTGAATTACATAATCAAATGATATATAAATAAAAATTTTCATAATATATCTAATGAAAATAAGTGTGGAACAAATAAAATGTATAAATCATAAAAAAAATATATGAGTAACATGATTTCATATATCTAACAATCATGCCTATATTGAGAGAAAAAATATGCATTCAATCGAGATAACCAATAATGTAATCTCTCTCGGTCTTCCTCTTACACAAATCCAAGACCTCACATAGTATCTTGAAAAATAATCATGGAATATCTCATGGTCCTCCAACCCAATGTCTCAAATAGTCCCTTGTAAACCAAAAAATATGTACACATATTCTTCCATCAGATTTCTCGTATGGTTCCTTATAAAAACCCCTATCACACAACCCAATAATCTCATGTTCTAATCTATGCCAATAGAATCACCAAATTGTCCATATAAATTAAAGCCATCAAAAAATCCACAATAATGATAAAACTTTATAATTTTTAATGAAAACTTTTTATAAGGTGAATTTTTTTATAAAAACATTTTTGGAATCCATTGTGTGCCATAAAATGAAATTGATCCATTTTATCAAACACATTGTGTGAATACAAGACACACACATTTGGAAATCCCACATTATATACCAAAAATTCTAAACCAATCAGTAGGGAATAAAAAGCTTGGGATAAACATAATCAATAAAATAAATAAAATGAAATTTGATAAACAAAGCCAATGGATATTAATAATTTAAAGGCATTCCATTAGAAACTTCTTATATAAAGATACATAACTCATATTTTCTTCCATACTTGTTATCATTTATTATAACCACCTAGAAGAGGAAGATCAAAAAATCAAACACCTTAGCCATAAGAAATAATACCAAATCCCTAATAAAGACTATTTGTTTTACCAAACCCACTATCTAGGGTTTCACATCACCATAAAAATAGTGTAACAAGAAATAAGAGGGGAGATACAAGAAGTAACCCTAAAGAAATTGATTTACCTCAATATATGAACCTTTAATCCAAGGATAAACCACCACTAAAGTGGTGGGTTATATTCAAGGACAAGGTAGGAGGGATAGTCATGAATTGAGGATATAAATGAGAGCTAAATTCTGAAAAAATGAGTGGAGAAATTGGTAAAAACTAACTTTTTAGGTTACCTATATTGGTCATAAAGTTTGGTCGCATGGTTAGGAAAATTGTACGCTGGCCATGGAGGGCTCATAACTCACTAATAAGCCAAAACACCTAGTTAACCTTGGGTGTCACTTGATTTGGTAAATAATGCTAAGATCACTTAAAACATCCCACTAACCCCATGTGTCTCCATCACACAGTTATCCACCTGATTAGACAAACCATGACCTAAATGTGTGTTGTTGTATATCATCCCCAATAATTTTATTTATGAACCCCAACACTTGAAAACTCCTAGAACATACCCAAATGTAAAATAAACCAAAACATACATGTATTAGTGGTCGTTAGGGTGTCACAAACGCCCAATAACACAACCTTTCCCCTTATAAAGTTCATAGGAATCCTTGAAAGAAAAAAAGGTGAGCCCACTACTCCATTCCCAATGATTTTCACTCCCATGTCTCATGCATATCTCCACCTTACATAGATTTCACATGGATCAATGAAATAAACATACCCCAAGGATCCTTGTTTAGATAATCAATGATATGAACATTCACATCCATAATGGTAGTATCATCCTCAAGCTAACTATCTTCCCAGTCTAACTCATGAGATGGGTTTTTATAACATCTTTTTCATAGATACCCTATCCTTTTACACATATTATTACATTATTTTTATAAGGACCCTGACTTAAACATTACATAATCTTCAATTAAATTAATTATTCACATTGAGGATATTTTTAGGTTTAGAGTTTTATAGAATTAGGTCACAACTATTACATTACATCTCAAAAATTACAAATTAGAAACTTCTACTCAATTCCCATATTTTTCACAAAAAAAAATTTCTAAAAAAGAGTCAAGTCCAGTTCCTTGTTATAGACACCATGACTTATCCTTGATCACATCCTTGACCTTTTTCAACATTATGTCCTGTGAAAAACATTTCAAAAAACATGGGATGAGCATAAAAAGCTCGGTGAGGGATACACAAAAAGGAAAACTGTTAGTTTTTCAAAAAAAATTTAAATCATGAATAAATTATCATAAGTAATACTTTTAACCTTTATAAAGTAGTAAATACTCTTCATATAGTAAACGATTATTTCTTACCCTTTTGTAACCAAAAGATTACCATAAAAACATATAAAGAACACATAACATATAAAGGTAACTTGAGACATAACCATACTTAAATGGAATAACCATATGGTCGACTTCCACACATATCACTAAATGGAATAACCATATGGATGAATTTTATATCCAATAAATTATAGGTTATAACGTAACCACGTTCCCTGGTTTATCACGACGCCACCTTCATTTGGTTTATCACGTATCCACATGTAAAATGTCCAACTACAATTATAAAATTATAACACAAACAACAAATATAAAGGAAAGAAAAAATTTCCACATTTCAATCACAATATAACACATACATATAATAACATATCAAATCCGTTATCAAAAACATTTTAAATACAAAAATATATTAAATAGTATATGGTATTTATTTTCCTATTTAAAAACATTACATATTTTTAAGGAAGCCAAATATCAAATTTACTCTTGGTGGAAGAAAGATCATTCTCACCTCTTACGTTAAATGAAACATTCCTTTTTTTGTTTAGTAAAAAGCATCATAGAAAATTATTCCCATTGATTGAAATTAAAATTCAGAGGTTTTTATACATCCTATAAAATAATGTCATATATTAAAACAAAATATGCCTCAATTAATGGAGATTGAGATAAAGTCCCTTACATCATGTCTGACTTGAACCGTTCGTTATTTAATCTCCTGAATAATAAAATATTTTTAATTTATACATACCTCGGAACCTTTCTTAATGTTTATCATTCCATTTAAATAACCTATTACCATGTTATAAATATTATGTAATCATTTAAATTAATAATGGTAATTTTTTTGATATTTGGTAATTGAGTCAAAATTTGACTTCTTATAATTACAAGTTGTTCATGTTGTAAAAATTTCATTATATCCATAACCATATTTATGATTTAGATATCATACATTCTACTTCCATTTCTGTTTGATATTGTAATGGAATGGAAACATAATGATACATAAGTATATTATAATTCTATTATTATATCATATATAGTTTCATTAACTATACCCTTTATACATTTCACATAAGGCATGAACGAGTCATATCACTTTGAGGGGCTGGCTGTCCGTACTTCCTTAAATGAGAGTATTGTATTTACAAATTTTGGAAACCATAAATTTATTTTATAAATGAAAAATACAGAAGAATATAAACAATATAAATCGAATACTTATCATATATATATATAAAATTCTATCACAATTTCCAACATGAGAGGCGATTGGAGATATTTGAACAATCATTGTTTCGTGAGGCAATTTTTCGTCGTCCACAGAAACAGTCTGTTCTTTACCAATTAAACGGATCTCTGAGTAAGTGTAGTTTGAATAAATCACATAACAACAACCAAGTATATGGATGATACTTTTTTGTTTTAAAATAAATCATTAAAAAGATTTTAGGGGGTTTGAGAAGTAAAATAATTAAAAATAAAATATAAGAAATTAAGAGAAACTGTAACCTTTAATTCGTGTAACTCCATTTGGTTTGGAACAAAAGGACTTCTTGATGTTCTTTCTGCCTAAGGTATGACTTCTCAGAGGAAGATAGGGATGTATAGAGCTTAATCAGGTAGATTTTGGATGATCCAAGGGGCTTGAGATGTGTGAGAAAGGGGCTATAGGAGAGGTATTTTTATAAGGGGGAGGAGGGGCTCTTTAGGGAAGTGTGAAAATATTATTTTATTATATACTGATTTTGGTTTCTAAAGGTCAAAAACTAATTAAAGTGGCGGATAAGATGACTAATAGTCTAAATAAAATCATAAAATAATAATTTCACAGGTTTTGGTTATCATTTTAATCATTATTATCTTATTTATTTAAATCATTTATTAATGAGGTAAACACTACATCATTATTATGTCATAAATATTATAATTTATTTTCTGACTAAAAATTATAAAACAAAATAAAATGATGTAAGAAGTATTATTATATTTCCAATTAATATTTCTAGTCTAAAATATAACTTATATAACACAATGTAAAAATTAATTTACAAAAAGATATTTGTGTTTGTCATTTCTGTCTTTACTTTAAGTTAATTAAAATAAAGTGTCATTATCACTCCCATGTGGCCCCATGAGATCATAAAATCAACCCAATGATTCGCATGGTTGGATATGTATAATCCAGTATAATTAGGACACATGTTAAAGTAATTTTATGTTATTATAGTAATATGTTTTTACCCTT
Organism: Viscum album; assembly: GCA_963277665.1. NCBI lineage: Eukaryota > Viridiplantae > Streptophyta > Magnoliopsida > Santalales > Viscaceae > Viscum > Viscum album. Next base: position 1,012,649,505 of record OY728131.1, read on the forward strand.
ATTTACCAGATTAAACCTTTAACCATGATAAATAAAATTTTTACTAAAGTAAATATTCATAATGTCTAAAAATAAAAGTTACCTATTTAAACAATTTGGACCTCATGATTCCAATTAAGGAATCCATTTTTTAAAATTAAAAACACATAATTTCTAGAAATTAATTTAAAATTAATTTCCACTGTCAAAACAAAAGGCACGTTTTAAAGAAATATTAACTATCAAAATAATGACACTTATTTGTGTCCAATTTCATTGTGAAATTACTTCCAATGACGAAAATTGGATTAAATAGTAAATTAATAATCTAATTACACTTTAAAACCAATTGAAATATAGTCTTATCTTATAAATAAATTGGATTGAAAGACAGTTTTAAATTAAAATACATTATTTTTTCACAATTCATTAAAAATTAATTTTATCAGAAAAATACCAAAATTTTATCAAAGGTATATTTTTATGTTCCAATTATAAAGAATAATTTTATTTATTCAAATAGAATATATAAAAGTTACCAAAACTATATTTTAAGATATTTCACCATCAAAAGGTGGTAAATCGAAATTTTAATGAATATTTAAGTATTTATGCTCAAAATCAGATTCTTTATGATGTTAAGCTTATAATATTAATTGGATAAATGTAAAAACATTTAATAAACATTTATAATGATATTTAAGTTAGTTATATTAATTTCTGAAAATACAATTTCTAGGCGTTAACTACCATTTAAAATAACAAAATTATATATTATGTTGAAACATAAGATTTCCAAGAAACCTGTTGTTGCGTATCGGGTATATCATCGAACATAGCAATCCCCTTTAAATTAAAATTAATATTTAATTAACAAATTTTAAAAAATAATAAAATATTATAATTATTTATTTACCTGGGATGTTACATCCTTCCCCCCTTTTTGAAATTGCATCCTCGCAATTTTATTAGCATACCAAATAAATGGGGGTATTTATCCCTCATAGCATTTTCATATTCCCACGTTGCCTCTTCAACCATATGGTTTTCCCAAAAATATATTACCTTGTGAATTACCTTATTCTGCAACACTTTCTCTCTTCGGTCAAGAATCTAGACTGGCTGTTCCTCATAATAGAGATTCTTTTCCAACTAAACTATCTCTAGGCTCAAAACATGATAGGGATCGGGCATATAATTTCACAACATTCAAACATGAAAAATATTGTGTTCCTGGGAGAAACATGGAGGTAAATCCACTCAATACGCAACTGATCCCACTTTCTCTAAGATTTAATAAAGTCCAATGAGCCTTGCAATCAACTTTCCTTTCTTACCAAAACACATCACACTTTTCCATGGAGAATCTTCGAGAAAGACATGGTCACCTACTTCAAAAGAGAGATCCTCCCTCCAGTTATCCACATAACTTTTCTACCTTCTCTGAGTGGTTCGAATATGCTTCTGAATCAACTGAACGTTATTTGTCATCTCTTCTATGAATTGTGGTCCCATCAGCTTCCATTCACCTACTTCATCCCGAAAAGGTAGAGTTCATCATCACACTCCATAAAATACTTCAAACGGATCCATCTGTATACTAGAATGAAAGCGGTTATTATAATAAAATTTAACAAAAGAAATATGTTGGTCTCAACTTCCATGGTAATCTAGTGAACAAGCACATAACATATCCTCCAGGGTCTGAATTGTTCATTCTGACTACCTATCTGATTGCTGATTAAAAGCTATACTAAAATTTAATTAATTACCCAACAACTTCTGAAGGCCTTTCTAAATGTTATAAGTAAACCTGGGATAATGATAAGATACAATGGGGAGGGGAACACCATGAAACCTGAATATCTCTTTAAAATAAAATAGATATAGTTAATCTAGAGACATATTATATTGAATTGTAAGGAAAAGAGCATATTTAGTCAATCGATCAACAATAAACTAGATTGGATTGTTATCTCGAGATGTATCCGGTGATCCCACAACAAAGTCCATGGATATATTTTCCCATGTCCTGTCTGGCACCGGTAAAGACTGAAGCATCCCTTTTGGTTACTGCTACTCTGCTTTAATCTGCTTACAATTTAAACACTTCAGAGTAAAATCAACAATATCTCTTTTCATTCCATCACACTAGTAATACTCCTGATGATCTCTGTACATGTTAGTACTTCAAGAATGAACTGAAAATGGGGAACAATGAGCTCCACATAACAACTCATTCTTCAACTATGAATCACAAGGCTCACATAATATCTTTCCAGATATCAAAACACATTCAGTATCAATGTTAAAATCAGGCAACTTACCCTTCTGAACCAACTCTACACTTTGCTGCAACTCATTGTCTTCCTTCTACGCTGGTTTAATTCTGTCTGACAAAGATGATCTCACGGACACCTGAAACAAAATAGAAGAATTTATTGCACCAACAACTTCTATTCCAAATTTAATCAAATAAAAAACCAAATTTTCTCATTCTAAACATAGAATGGATAATGAAGCATTAACTTTTTTTACCCCTAGCATCATCCACTTTATTTGTTTTTCCTGGATGATAAAGGATTGTGAAATCATAATCCTTGATTAATTCAAACCATCTCCTCTATCTAAAGATTAATTATTTTTGAGTGAATATATACTTTAAACATTTGTGTTCAGTATATATTTCACAATTTACTCCATACAAATGAAGCATCCAAATTATTAAAGCAAAAACAACAATAGTTAATTCCAAATCATGTGTTGAGTAATTTAACTCATGAGGTTTCAACTGAAGTGAAGAATAATCAATTACTTCATCATTCTACATAAGAACACAACCATGTCCATTCAAGGAAAAATCACTATAGATAACAAACTAACCATTTCTGGAAGCTAATGCCAAAACTGTAGCATTCAATAATCTTATTTTTAGTTCTGGAAAACAATAATGACATTATTTTGTCCAAATGAACTTAACACCATTTTGAGTTAACATAGACATTGGACTACATAACCATGCACAATTCTCAACAAACCTCTGGTAATAACCTTCCAAACGAAGAAAAATATGTATCTCAGTTATATTTTTGGGTCTTGGTCATTCTTCACCTACTTTTTTTTGTAGGATTAACAGTTATGCCATTCATTGAAACAATGTGACCATGGAATGAAATTTGTTGTAATCAAAACTCACACCTATTAATTTCCCAAAAAGTATATTTTCTTTTATCGTTTTCAAGAAAACCATTAGATTACTTTCATGATCCTCTTTTCGTTTAGAATAAACCAAAATATCATCAATGAATACAACCACAAACTTATCCAAGAACTCATGGATAATTCTATTCATAATATCCATGAATACATCAGGTGCATTGGTTAAAAAAAGGCATAACTAAAAATTCTTAATGGCCATATCTAGTATGAAATGTGGTCTTCGAAATGTATACTTCCATTATATTAAACTAATGGTACCCCGAAAATCAAGTCAATCTTCGAAAAATATTGAGCTCCCTCGAGCTAATCAAACAAATCATCGATATGAGGAAAAACATATTTGTTTTTAATATTTATGTTATTCAATGCCCTATAATCAATGCATAGTCTCATTTAACCATCATTAATTTAACAAACAATACAGGAGAACCCCTTGGTGATGTGCTATGTCGAATGAATCCTTTATCTAATAACTCATGTAAATTCATATTTAACTCTAAAAGTTCAATTTGAGCCATTTGATAAGGGCATTTTGAAATTAGATTAGCATCAGTAACTAAGTCAAAAGTAAATTCAACATTACGATCAGGTATAATACTAGAGAACTCATCAAAAAAAACATCAAGATAATCATTTACCACTGGCACAACATTAATATGAACATCTCCTTTGTTTTCAATAATATGTGCAATGTTACATTCATTTCCATATTTTACTAGTTTCTCAGCTTCCTGATATGTCATCCAATGTAAGATTCATTTTTTTACACAAACTGAAAATATTTCTGAAATGAAACCTCTTTGGCTCTATAGTCAATATTATAATGATAAACAGACAATCAATCCATTCCCAATATAACATCAAACTCTAATAGAGGCAAATGAATAAGGTTTTCAGGTAGATTCTTTCCGCACACAAGGACATGAAGGTCCTCATAATTTCTTTTGGTTTCAAAATTTCCTCAAGGTGTTTTTACCATACGTTCAAGATTAATATCTTGAGATGGAATTCCCAATTTACTAGAAAACTTCTCAGAAATGAATGAATGACTAGAACCTCAATCCAACAACATATTGTCATAATATAATGAAACAAACAATGTACCTGATACTACTTCATTTGATGGCCAAACATCTGTTGATGTTGTTGCAATGGAATTTTCCACCCCTTTATCCTTGCATTCTGGTTGCTTTCCCTCAGTTGATTTATTCGTTGGACACTAATTTGCATAATGACTCATTTCATTACCCTTAAAACATCTTACTACTAGTTTTTCAATTTCTGCTTGATCATCTTACTAATAGTTTCAAGTAATATGACCAGTCCTACCACAGCAGAATCAATATTCAGACTTTGATAAACATTCTCCAGGATTCGTTTTACCACACTTCTAACAAGAAGGATATTTAGTTTTCTAACCACCAGGTATCTTTGATGAATTATTTCCCTTGACTACAAATGTTACCACTTATTCTGATATTTTTCAAAGAACACTTGATCATCGACAAACTCCATTTCCACATTCTCCACACATCGAAGAATATTCTCATATCATTTGAACTCATGAGGGGATAATGCTCTTCGATGTCACGGCTTCAGTCCTGAGTAAAATTTATTTATCTTACTATCATGTTCCTTGGATGAAATTTGGATCATACCATGATAGTCGAGTGAACATTCCTTCATAAATATCCACTGAGTCATCCTGTAGCCTAAATTCCAAGAATTTTTTTCCATCCTATGTCGAACGAACATAGGAAAATATTTCTCAAGGAACATAACTTTTAATTAATCCCAATCATGAGCATAAATCTCTTCACTATCCCTGATATTTTTCACCATCGACCACCACTGATCATCTTCACCTTCAAAATGGTATATAGTTTTTGTTGTAAACAACCCGTGACATCAAAAAATTTATCTAGTTCTTTAATCCATCCTTCCGCTAGCACATGGTCAGATGATCATCAGAATGATGGGGGATTTTGCCTCATGAAATGATCTTATACTAACATGTTCCTCTATGGTTGATATGGATGATCTCGTGCATGGATACCACCACCAATTAGTGCCTTTGTCAACTGTTCCATCACCGCAAAAAACTGTTCAGTACCGATTCTGACCATCTCAGGTTGCTGATTTGGAAGTTTGTCTTCCTCCAGATGTCGTCCCAATATAGATGCCTATTTTCCTCTGCGGAAACCCATTCTAAACACAGATATATCTTAGTCCAAGAAACATGGTTATCTATAAATGCTATCATTTCAATATGAACATTAATTTATTTATGGACTATAATTTAACAATACCCTAACTCCTAAAGTTGTCTAAACTATCCTCTGATACAAACTATAAAGACCCTACATTAAACATTACATAATCTTGAATTAAATGAATAATACACATTGAGGATACTTTCAGGTTTAGAGATTTAGATAATTTGATCATAACTATTACATTACATATCAAAAATTAAAAAATAGACACTTCTACTCAGTTCCCATATTTTTCACAAAGATAAATTCTTGAAAAAAGAGTCATTTCTAGTTCCATGTTTTAGACAGCATGACTTTTCTTTGATCCCATCCTTGACCATATTCCACTTTATGTCCTGTGAAAAACATTTCAAAAACATGGGATGAGCATAAAAAGTTTAGTAAGGGATACACAAAAAGAAAAACTGTTAGTTTTTCTCAACAATAACTAAACCTTGAATACATTATCATAAGTAATACATTTCACCTTTATGAAGTTGTAAATACTTTTCACTGATTAAAATATCATTACTTACCCTTTTATATCCAAATTATTACCATAAACCCATATAAAGAATAGATAACATATAAAGGTATCATGGGACATAAACATACATAAATGGAATAACCATACAATCGACTACCACACATATCACTAAATGGAATCTCCATATGGTCGACTTCCATACCCAATGAATTGGAGGTTAAAATGAAACTACCCATCATGGTCTATCATGGAACCACCCGTCATTTGTTTTATCACTTAACCACCCATCTAATGTCTATTTACCATTATAAAATCATAACACATTCAACAAATATAAAAAAAACATTTCCACACTTCAATAAAAATATAACACATTGATATATTGACATAAAAATCCACAATCATAACCATTTTCAATAAAAAAATAGATAAAATTGTATATAATATTTATTTTCCTTTTAGAAACATTACGACTTTTTAGGGAATCCAAAGATCAAATAATACTCGCGGAGATAGAAATGTCATTCTCACCACTTACGTTTAAAGAAACATTACTTTTTGTCGTTCGGTAAAACTAGTCGTAGAAAAATATTCTTTTTGAATGAAATTAAAACTCAAAGGTGTTTATATAGAATATAAAATAAAGTCATGTATTAAAACAAATTATGATTCAATGAATGGAGGTTGACACGAAGACCCTTACCACATGTATGACTTGACCCGTTCGTTCTTTAATTTCCTATATAATAAAATAAAGTTAATTTGTACTTTCATAAGAAATATATTTCAAGTTTATCATTCCTTTAAAATACCTTAATACCATGTTATAAAAATTATGTAATCATTTAAGTTAATGATGGTCGTTTTGTGGATATTTGGTACTTGAGTCAAAAAATGGACTTCTTAATATTACCAGTTGTTAATGTGGTAAAAGTTCACTATATACATATTCATATTCAATATTTAGATATCATATATATCATATATATCAAGAATATATAGGTACTTACAATAGTACAAAACATTAGGAGATATGAAATGAAATGCACCGTTCATGGAGATTGTAAACCGTACGTACACACGAACGCTACTTCCATTTCTATATCATATTGTATTGGAATGGAAACATAATGATATGAAAGTATATTATAATTCCAGTATAATATCATATAACATTTTATTAACTCTACACTTTATGTGTTCCACATAATGAATTAACGAGTCATATCACTTTGAGGGGGCTACAGTCCGCACTTCTTCAAATGAGATTATCGTATTTACATAATATGGAAACCATAATGGTATTATATAAATAAAAAATATAGAAAAATATAGACAATATATATATATATATTATATATATCATATATAAATACATTCTCATCATAATTTCCATCGTGAGCGGTGGATGGATATATTTGAGCAATCATCATTTCGTGAGGCAGTAGTTTGTCGTCCACAAAAATAGTATGTTTCTTACCCCTTAGACAGAGGTGCACGTATGTGTAGTTTGAATCCTTCTCATAACAGCAACCTATTATATTTAGGATACTGGTGTTATTATAAAATAAATCAGTAATAAAAATTTTGGGGGTTGGAGATGTAAAATAATACAAAATAAAATAAAATAAAACAAAAGAATTTAAGAGAAATTGTTACCTTTAATTCGGGTAACTCCATTTGGATTGAACCAAAAAGAACATATTGAAGTTCCTTCTACTGAAGGTAAGGCTTCTAGGATGTAGAGCTATATGTAGGGAGCATAATTGGGCAGAGTTTGGATGATCTAAGTGGCTTGAGAGGTGTGAGGAATGGGATAGAGGTGAGGGCTTTTTATAAGGTGGGGGAGGGGGTCTTTTGGAAAGTGTGAAAATATTATTATAATATACATATATTTTTAGTTTCTAAAGGTCCAAAAAATATTAAAGTCGAGGATAATATGACTCATGTTTGAAATAAAGTCATCCAATATAAATTGTAATGATTTTGGAAATTATTTTAATCTTTATAATCTTTTTTATTTAAATCATTTATTAATGAGGTAAACACTACATAATTATTTTGTCATAAATAATATAATTTATTTTCTATATAAATTTTATAAATAAAAATACCATGATGTAGGAAATATTTTTAGATTTATAGTGAATATTTATAGTTAAAATTATAATTTAGATAACCTTATGTAAAAATTAAATTACTAAAAGATATTTGTTTGTGTTATTTGTGTCTTTTATGTTAATTAAAATAATGAGTCATTATCACTCCCAAGAGGCCCCATGAGGTCCCAAAATCGAGGCAATATTTCTCATGGTCAGATATGTATCATCCAATTGGATTAGGTCACATGTTAAGGTAATTATATGTTATTATAGTAATATTTTTTTACCCTTATTTACCAGATTTACCCTTTAACCATGATAAATATAATATTTACTTTAGTAAATATTCATAATGTCTAAAAATAAAAGTCACCTATTTACACAATTTGGACCACTTGATTCCAAACATGGAATCCATTATTCCTAATTCAAAACAAATAAGATTCAGAAATTAATTTAAAATTAATTCTCTCTATCAAAACAAAAGTTGCGTTTTTATGAAATATTAACTATCAAAAGATTGAAACATATTTATGTCCAATTTCATAATGAAATTACTTCCAATGAAAAAAATTGGATTAAATAGTATAAACATAATCCAATTAAACTTTAAAACCAATTAAAAAGATTATCTAAAATTTTTTGAGATGGTATGTGAGTATGATATACTCTATAATACCAAATGTAGGATTGAAATAATATAGATACTGAATAAAGTATCTAAGGATGCTCAATATAACAGATGGGGGGGTGAATTGTATACTTTAGAAAATTCCTTCAGAACTTTTAATGATGGTTATGTTTAACAGAATGATAAACAAGGCAATTCACAAAACCTCTAAGTTCTACACACTTTCTTGATTAAGGAAATACGATTCTGAGTAAGTGAATCTGAAAAGATGGTTCCAGAAAATGAAACTTAGTGAAAGTTTAAAAAGATAATGATTATACCTTAAAGCATATAGAATCTAACTAAATCGGAGTACACAAGTATAAGGAAGTATAAGATAGTTATACTTTCCTCAAAAAACAAAACGTAGCGGAAAACATGAAACAAGACAAGTACCAAGTAGTATATCATTTAACCCAAAGAGAAGGGTATCCAACAACCTTGGATAAAGGTCCCATGATTTAAACATTCAGGAAAGTCTGTCTTACCAACACTAGGGTAAAACCTCAATATGAAGATCAAAGACTATTTTTCTATCCCCACAAGCCATCAATATAAAGGTAGTTGGCACCTCTGTCTTCCTCATCAATGAAGCCCTCAACTTCAAGGTAGTTGGCACATCTGTCTCCCTATCCACAGAAGCCCTCGATTGTAAACAACAACAATTGGAGTCGCACAAAGAATATCTGAACAAGATGTTCAGTATGAACTATGCAATGAAAGTCTCTCTCTATAAATCACTTCAACAACATTTAATCTCAAGATTGGTAGAACAATTCATCAATGTTCTGAGCTCTTTAAAATGAGCTTCTATTTATAGGCACACCACCAATGATCTTCTCCCTCCTCCAACTATCATATTTTCCTTGAATTTCAGAGGGACCTATACATGTGTCACTCAAACAATGGTTAGTTAGTAACTGAATGAACGACATCATTTTATAACAAAAATAAGTGTAAGAAAAAATATGGTTACATAACCAAAATCCAATGTTCAGAATGTAAGAAAACAAGTGTTCAGAGTCTAACACAAAATACATTCGGAGGCTTATAATATAGGGATATTCAGATTCTATTTTCTATGGAATTCAGAACCCTAACACTATAGAATTCCAGAGTATGAATTTCAAATGAAATTTGGAATCCGGATTCACAAGAATTCGAAACCTGAAGTTAAAAAGTTCGGAGTCAGAGTTCATGTGAATTTAGAATCAGAACTCACAATGTTCGGAGTCAGAATTAATTTGAATTTGGAATCAGTACTCACAATGTTTGGAGTCATAATTCTTTAGAATTTGGAGTTAGTACTCACAAAGATAGGAGTCAAATTCATTCGAATTGGGAGTCAGAACTCAAAATGTTCAGAGTCAGAATTCATTTAGATTCTTCGTCAGAACTCACAAAGTTCGGTGTCAGAATTGTTTAGAATATGGAGTCAAAACAAAGAAGTGTTCGGTGTCTGAATTCAGAAGACTCAGAGTCTAAATTCAGAATCTAAAAATAGAATTCTCTTTATCAACGTATTATATTATTCTGAGGATTTTGGTATGAAATCAAATTTTACATATAGACAAGATAATGAACAATGAAAAAAAATAGAAAGGATAAATTTATATGGGAAAATAATATTTTCCTTATAGATGTGAAACATGTTGTAGAATGAGATTTTCCGTTATCCCCCTTTGTGATTTTCAAAATGAATATAAGGGAATGGAAAAGAAATTATAGTACCAGAAATATTAGTACAAAACATCTAAACAAAAACAAGAAACCAAATTCTCATTAATATAGGAAGAATTTGTACATGGAAGAAAAAATACAACAAAAGATCGAATTAGATCTATTTCCCTTTCTTCTGCTTGGGTATCAATTTCTTCGCTGTGTTTTTCAGCTTTTTGAGTTCCTTATGGTCTTCTATTGCTTGCATTTGGATCTGATCCTGATCCTCTGCATTCTTCTCTAATGCTTTGATCTTTTCTTCCTGATCCTTCACAGCCTCTTCTTGAGCTGTCAAAAACTCATCTTGCTTAACTAGATTCTCTTAGATCTCGATCCGAAGATCCCTTTCCCTTTTCCAACTTTGGGAAATAGAATATAGCTTCCCATTCAGATCCTTTGCCTCTTGAATCCGAAAATTCATCTCAAGGGTTAGATTTTCCTTAAAGCTAGGCATGAGATCCTTGATTTTACTATCTTCATTATCAAAAGCTTCAATAACATCATGTTGAAACTCATCAAGCACTCTCAAATCATCAACTATTTTATTTGAACAAATAATAAAATTCTTACAAGATTATTTGTGGTCATCATAGTTGATAAAGAAGTTCTTGAAATCATCCTCAAGTTGGACACACATCTCCATCACCATGGTGTCATCAAGATTCAGTAATGATTGAATTAAAAAACCATGTCCCATGGATGATGATTCCGAATCTGAGATTTTTCTTGGTGAGGAATCTATCTATAGCTCGTCAAGCTTCCACTTCGAAGATCTACCTGCTTTATTTTCCTTAAAAAAACATTAGTAGGTGTATCCTCAGCCAATTATTTCCATTTATTAGTTCTTGGAAGAGCTTCCTCATCTGGAGACACTTGTTCACTATCAGACAGCTGAAGAATTCTATCTTCATCTATCCTCTCTTTTTCATCTCCTACCTCAGCATCTTCAGGGTGAATGAAATGTTTGTTATAACTATTTTCCTCATATAGATTATTCACTTATTCTTCATCTTTTTCACCAAACCCAGGAGTAGCATGCTTTGAAGATTCAGCTTGAGAAGACTGGATTGAAAAATTTTCGGATACACATTCCTTCTCATTAAAGTATTCAACTTGTTGTATGAGGTCTTTTGTGTCAGCACATCATTCATCTTCTTTCACTTCTTCCATAGCTTCCTTTTCTACAAAAACATTCTCTTGGTATTTTTACAGGTTCATGTACTTCTTCCCTAGAGTCTCAGGTAAGGGTTTTACCAGGAAGGATTTTGTTATGGGGATATTATAGGATGCTATTTCAGTATCCCTCAGAATGGATTGTACAATCTCAGCTTCTGACATTTTTTTCTATTGCTTATTTACCATAGCTTGCTTCTCATGCTCATCAGATATCTTCTCTTTCAATGCCTTGTCCTTAGCAGAATCCAGACCAAACTGTGGCTCTCCTTATTTTCTATTCATTTTTTCATCCCTCCTCTTTCCAACAACCTCATCTGGATAGGCTTTCTGCTTCTTGGGCTTTGGAGGTAAGGATTGAGCTTCCTTAGAATTAGGGGTTTTCTCTTCGACTTCTACTTATTTTAACTTCTTCTTCTTTCAATACATTTTTGATGGTTCTACCACCTCTTGCTTCATCGGAATGGATTCTGATTCCTCCTCTGATAAGTCATAGATTTTTCTAGATTCTTTAGAGAAACCAACCTTCATTCTCTTCAAAGTATAATTGCTTACCAAAATAAATTTGCAATTCCTCAGCTTGGAACTGCAATGAAAGACTCAAGGAGTCGTACAGTCAACATGGAAAAAATAGGTGGATACAATACAATATGATCTTGGAAATTTCAATTCTTGATACTTTCTATTGTAATCATAATATGATTCATCAAATTTATCTTCCTCAGATTCACTAGAAAATCTAAGATGTACATGTCAATCTTCTTCAAGGTCTTCTTATCACATTTTCTCGGAATAATAAAACCTTGACCCAATTACTCCAGGATCAGATTATTTGGTGAAGATTGATAAATCTTCAGTGTCTTGACATCGAAAATTCCACGACATTCCATAGATTTCACCTTGAAAAAACTTCCTTGTACATCCAGAAATTTATGGGAATAGAACTCATCTTCCCCATCAAATGGAACTCCAAACAAACTGGCTGCCTTTGTATATTGGAGAGCATAAGTCTTACCATAGAATTTAAACGAAACCTTTTCTCGTCCTTCTTCCTTAAAAAAACTTACTGATTCATAGAACACAATAACCAGATTTGGATACACAAAATCATGAGCTTTTGGATTTGAAATACAAACACTCTCCCATCCATTGAGTTTGACATTCTTCGAGATTATAGAATCACAATTCCTAAAAACATTCGAATGCACCAACCTCTCTCTATAAATCTTCCACTCTGAAATCGACTTGACAGTTGACATCTCTTGAGATGTAACATCACCAGACATTCGTATTTCAGCAAGATATGATAGGTTTGGAACGGGATTTTGAAATTTAGGAAGATCTTCGGCACTCAATGGCTTGAAAACTAATGTGGGATCACCCTTCAGGGGTCCTTTATATAAGCGTTCATGCGACATTTGAACTTCAAAGCTGATACAATTGTTGAGAAATCATTTAATTAGATCTGATGGTTAAAATTATATCTGCAAGCATTATTTGGTAGGATCCGATCTTTTGAGGTTTTAAAATGAAATCATTCGGATTTGAGGAAACTATAATACGAAAAATTTAAAAACACAAAAGAAAATACCAGAAAGTAAATGATGATTACAAAGACATAAGAAAGAAATCATAACTTTTGGATTACCCGGAAGATTATTTGTATTAAGTAAAAATTCTTATTGAAGAAATTTAGATTCTGAGAATTTTTATTACGAAATAAATGAAAATGAAAAAACTCTATTATGAAAATCTTCATTACAAAAATTTCAGGGACAAAAAATTTCATTACGAAAATTTCAAGTAAAATAATATTCATTACGAAAATTTGAAAAACATCATTACAAAAAATAATCTAAAAAACTTCATTACGAAAAACATGAAATACTTCATTATGAAAAAACATGAAAAACTTCATTATGAAAAACATGAAAAAAATTATTACGAAAAAAATGTATAACCTCATTATGAAAAACATATAAAACTTCATTTTGAAAAACATGGGAAAATTCATAACGAAAAACTTGAAAAACATCATTATGAATTTTATTTTGAAAAACATCATTATGAAAAACATCAAAAACATTGTTATGAAAAACATCAAAATCTTTATTATGAAAAACATCAAAAACTTCATTATGAAAAACATCAAAAACATCATTAAGAAAATTTTGAAAAACTAACAAGAAATGTACTCCACCTATGAAAATGATTGTTTTACTCTAAGTGGGTTGATATCAAAAGGATGTTAATAAGTAAGATTACCTTTTGGTTATCATTCCTATCTTCTATTTAATGTATTCAAATCTATCATAGGGTAATGATTTTGTGAAATTATCAGCAAGTTGATCTTGCATTCCGATAAACTGAAGAATGATATCTCCATTTAGTGTGTGATCCCTAATAAAGTGATGCCTAATATCAATGTTTTTTTCATGAGAGTGATGTGTAGGGTTTTTAATATGGAAAATGGAACTTGTATTATAACAAATATTTGTGTTTTTGTAAAAATCATACCAGATTCTATGAGTGTGTGTTGCATCCACAACACATGAGCACAACAACATCCAGCTGCTACATATTCCTCTTTAGCAGTGGAAAGTGTTATTGTGTGTTTCTTCTTAAATGACCACGAAACTAATGAATCTCTTAAAAAATGAAATGTTTTGGATTTACTTTTTCCTTCCATTCTACATGCACCAAAGTTAGCATCTGCAAAAAATTTCAAATCAAAATCAATTCTAGATGTATAGAAGAGTCCTAAATCCATGGTCCCTTTTATGTAGCGAAAAATTATTTTCACTACCTATAAATGAGATTCATTAGGATTGGATTGATATCTTGCACATAACCATACTGAAAAAATTATTTCTGGACGACTACCTGTCATGTAAAGTAATCATCATATCATACCTCTAAAAGATGTTTGATCTACTTATTTACCAGCTTCATCAAGATCAAGTGTATTTGAGGTATCGATAGGAGTAATAATACTTTTAGTATTGTCATATCCATACTTATTAATAAGATCATTAATATACTAATTTTGGGATATATAGGTTACTTTTGGTTTTTGAAAAATTTGTAAACCAAGGAAAAATGTTCACTCACCCATCATACTCATTTCAAACTCATATTTCATTAGATCCGCAAAGGAATCATTTAACGATTGATGAGTTGAACAGAATATAATGTCATCAACGTAAATTTGAACAATAAAAACGTTTTTCTTATCATTCTTTATATAAAGGGTTGGATCTGCCTTTCCCATACCATAATTATTTTGAAGAAAGAATATTGTAAGTATACCATTCTAGGCTCGAGGGGCTTGCTTAAGTCCATACAAAGCTTTTGTAAGACTAAAATCATGATCAAGGTGTTTTGTATCTTCAAAACCTGGAGGTTGTTCAACAACAAAATAATATTGAACATAACTTTTAAGGAAAGCACATTTCACATCCATTTGAAAAAGTATGAAATTATAGAATGCTGCAAAGGCAAGTAATATACGAATAGATTCAAGACTAGCTACTGGAGCATAGGTTTTGTCATAGTCTATTCCCTCTTGTTGGTTATAGCCTTTAGAAACTTTTCTAGATTTTTTATTTCTATGATTCCATTTTAATCACACTTATTTCTAAAGACCCATTTGACTCCAATAATAGAATATTCCTTAGGTCTTTCAACCATGGTCCAAACATTATTCCTTTCAAATTCATTTAGTTCATCTTGTATGGATTTAATCCAATCATCATCACCTAAATCCTGATCAGAGCTTTTTGGTTCTAATTGGGAAATAAATTCTAGATGTTCTACTTCATTCCATAAGGAACTTATATTTAATATGGGATGATTTACATCACCAATGATATTATCACTGGGATGATTCTTAAGAAACAACTGATTTGGGTTTTGTAAAACCTGTTCATCAACATAGGGTAGAAATTCTTCTGGGGTAAATTCCTCAGAAGAATCTTCTTTGGAATTTTCGTGATTAGAAAGATCTTTTAACAAAGGTTGATAATTAGTTTTTGAAAACACATCTGAAGATGTTGGTTGGGGTTGTTTAAAAAAAATGGATCAATTTAATCATATTTTACATGTACTGCCTCTTCAATAGTAAATGTGTTTTTATTGAAAACTCTATAAGCTTAGAAGTTGTGTAGTAGCCTAAGATAATTCCTTCATCCGATTTTGGTGCGAATTTTTGTATATTATCTATAGTATTCAGAATGAATACCTTACAACCAAAAATCAGGAAGTTGTAAAGTATATGTTTTCTACCAATCCATAACTCATAATGGGTTTTATTTAGAAAAGGTCTAATCAATACTCGATTTATAGTATAACAAGAAGTACTTACAGCTTCAGACAAAAAATGTCTTACTATAGAATATTCACTCAACATGGTTCTAGTTATCTCTTGAATAATCCTATTTCTTTTTTTAACAACACCATTCTATTGAGGAGTTCCCGATACTGAGAAATTGTGAGTAATTCCTTTTCTACTACAAAAAGTTTCAAAATCATAATTTTGAAATTCTCCACCATGATCACTATGAATAGTTTTCAATGGAAGGTTTTTCTCATTTTTAACATTGTCTCTAAAACATTTAAAATACGAGAAGGATTCATACTTCTTTTCTAGAAAATAGACCCATGTAAATCTAGTGTAATCATCAACTAAAACAAATACATAATACTTGCCTTCAATGCTTCCAGTTTGTGTAGGTCCAAAGAGATTCATAGGCACTAACTATAATACATCAGTTTTTGAGACTTCACCTATTGATTTAAAACTTTATTTATGTTTCTTGTCATATTGACAGGGGTCACAATGTTTATATGAATCAAATCTATGCTCTGGTAGATCCTTAACTAATCTTTTTCTTACAATGTTATCATAGGTTCTTAAGGTTATAGTGACCTAAACTTCTATGCCACAACCAATAATGATCTTCCATTCCACAAAGGCAAGGTATATCATGGATCTTAAGGTCTTCTAAGTTTAGTGTGCATAAATTCTTTTTCCTATGGGCAGAAAGAATAATATCTTCCTTGGAATTGTGTACAAATAACTTATCATTCCTAAAATTCAAAAGTTAACCATCATCACATAATTTTCTTATTCTAGTGAGATTGTTCTTAAGAATCTTAACAAGTAAAACATTTGAAATCAATGTTTTTTGAAGAAGAACAATGTTACGTATACCAATAATTTCTCCCTGAGCATTATCTTTGAAATGTAATTTTCCTCCTCTCGTCTTGATAATATTTTCAAAATAGTTTTTGTTTCTAGTCATATGCTGGGAACATCCACTATCCATGTACCAAGTATTTCTATTGGTAATCTCTCTATTTTATTGAAAAAAATAGTTAGACTTTAATAATACAAACATTCTTGGATCTGGAAATTTTATAATGAAAAAACATAGGAAACCACATTTTCTTAGAAAAATAGGCTCTATAAAATCCGAAAGATTGAGTTTTGTTTAAGGAATAACTTTTTTCCCAGTCTCCGCCACTTTGACACATAGTGTATAGTGGATCACTTTGAGGGACAAAATAATTATTCCTAAAAATAAGTTTAGAAATAGTATAACCAAAACCAGAACAATTCCTTGAAGGTCGGAATTGAGAATACATCTTATAAAAATTTTCCTTACCTAAGGTAATTTTTGATAAAAACTTCCTCAAGGAAATAATATTGGATTTCAGTTAGATAAAAAAGTTATTGTCTTCTAAAACATCTGATTTGGAACTATAGTTAGGCTTCAAAACAATTTTCTCAGAAATTACGTTTTCTAGAACCTTAGAAACTTTATTCTTCACAGAATTTACTTCCTCAAATTTTTTTGAAATACTTTGAAAATCATTAATTTTCTCATCAGTATCTTTAGAAAAATCTGATATTTCCTTAGTAAGAATAGTATTCCTGGAATTTTCATTATCAATCTTTTTCATGATTTTATAATTCTCAATTTCAAGGAGTTTGGAAATCCTAGAAAACTTTTCATAAGAAGGTAATGTATTAACTTCATCAGAAGAAGATTATTCAACCGAAGATTTAAATTATTTATCATTACTATAATATTCAGTTAAAGAAACATTGGTAATTGATTCAGCATTGTGTACGTTAGACATAAAACAATGATTTTCAATAGGTAATCTGGCTATTATACAAAGATTCATTTGTCCAGAATATTTGTAATCTGAAGATTCATGTGATGAGTCGCCACCACTGGCACTCCAGGTGTCATTATCTTTCAATAATTTCTTAGATTTACCTTTTTAGTAATTCTTTAGGCATTTTTGGAATGCTTTTCCTTTCATTCCTTTATTTTGAGAAAAGAACAATCAGGCCTTATATGTCTAGCACTCATGCATTCATAACATGTGCCTTCTGAATCTTTCTTATCTTTCCAATCCATCTTCTTATATATAGATTGAAAGTTATTCTATCCATCAATCTTGTTCATCTTCAAGAAAGATTTGTTAACTCATTTTCTGAATATTCACTTCCACTAGATTCGGATTGGATAATAACAATCTTAGATTTGGATCTAGTAGCTCTTTCAGGAGTCTTGGATTTCATATGATTTGAAGTAGTTCTAAAAGAAACACTGCCATTCCAATTCTTCTTTTTAACATTATCATCATTTCCCTTCATTCTAGTATCATACTAAATAAGAGTTTCAAATATCTCATCTATTGAAATTTGGGTGACTTTTCTGTTCCCATAAAATGTTTTCCTCTTAGAATAACACTCTTTTTTCCATAATTTCTATGATCTTATATACAAGATCCTCATCATCCAAACCTTTTTCTCCCATAGACTGTAAGATATTCATGATAGTCATAAACCTATGCTGAACATTTCTTCTAGGTTCTCCAAAAGGGAAGTTAAGGCCATTGTATTCAGCTCTCAACATAGCTCTTCTTGTCTCTATAACTATAGAAGTACCAAAATGTGTAACTTCAATTTTCTTCCATATAGAATTTTATGCTTCACATGAAGATATTTGGCTATATATGTTCCTAGTAGTAGAGAAAAGCAAGGTATTGCATACCTTAAAATTCAGTTGATATTCATGCTTTTCTTGATTGGTGAAAGTACTAACTTCTTTGTTAGGGATATTCTATCCTCCATTAAGCATGAAAAAATTTTCAACTGCAGTATTAATAATAAAATTCTTCATACGATCTCTCCAGTACTCATAATAATATCCATAAAAAATAGGTGGTCTTATTGGATTTAAGTTGTCAATAGAACCAACATTGATTCCTGTCATCGTAATGAAAATATTTCCACAAAAACCTGTTAATAGAAAGTGTTTGGAAATAAGGAAAATATTCCTCAATAAGAAAAATGAAACTAGAGTGTTTCTATGAAAAATATGAATCCTATCTTAATGAGTATGAAAATATTATTCCAAAAAAAAACAGAAGAAGAAGATTTCTCTTCTGAATCTAATCGTGAGATTAATTCAGATTGAACCAAAATTCTGAAGCCAATTGTTAGATTGGTTCAGGACTCATGGTCACCTCCTCTGATACCAATTTTTGAGATGGAATGTGAGTATGATATACTCTATAATACTAAATGTAGGATCAAAATAATATAGATACTGAATAAAGTATCTAATGATGCTCAATGTACAAGAGGGGGTGAATTTTATATTTAAAAATTTCATTTGGAACATTTTAGGATGGTTATGTTTAACAAGGATAAACAAGGTAATTCCCAAAACCTCTAAGTTCTACATACTTTCTTGATTCAATAAATACGATTCCATGAAAGTGAATCTGGAAAGATGGTTACGGAAAATGAAACTTAATGAACGTTTACAAAGATAAATATTCTACTTTAATGGATATTAAATCTCACTAAATAAGAGTATACAAGTATAATGAAGTATAAGATAGTTATACATTCCTTAACAAACAAAATGCAGAGGAAAACTTGTAAAAATAAAAGTAACAAGTAGTAATTATTTTAACCCAAAGAGAAGGGTATCCAACAACCTTGGATAAAGGTCCCTTGATTTATACTTTCAAGAATGTATGTCTTACCCAGACCAGGGTAAACCCTCAATACAAAGATCATAGTCTAACTTTCTATCCACACAATCCCTCATCTTCTAGGTAGTCGGAACCTCTTTCATACTCAGCAAGGAAGCCCTCAACATATAGGTAGTTATCACCTCTGTCTTCCTATCCCCGGAATCCCACGATTGTACAAAACAACAATCGGGGTCGCACAAAGAAAATCTGAACAAGAAGTTCAGTACGCAGAATGCAATGAAAGTACCTCTCTAGAAATCACATAAATAATATGTAATCTATAAAGTCATAGAAAAATTCATCAATGTTGTGAGATCTTTAAAATGAGCTCCTATTTATAGGCATAGAACCAATGGTTGGCTCCCTCCAACAACAGTCATATTTTCATTGAATTTCGGAGGGATTTGTATACGTGTCACTCAAACAACGGTTAGTTTGGAACTCAATGCATGACATCGTTTTATAACAAAAAATGTGTTAGAAGAAAATATGGTTACATAACCAAAATCCAATATTCTGAATGTAAGAAAATAAAATTTTGGAGTCTAACCAAAAATACATTCGGAGTCTTTTAATACAAGGATATTTATATTCTGTTTTCTAAGGAATTCATAACCTGAACTCTATAGAATTATGGAGTCTAAATTTCATGGAAATTCAGAATATGAATTCACAATAATTATGAAAATGAACATAAAATGTTCAGAGTCAGATTTCATATGAATTTGGAGTCATAACTCACAATGTTCAGAGTCAGAATTCATTAGAATTCGGAGTGAGAGCTCACAAATCTCAGAGTCAGAATTCATTAGAATTTAGAGTCAAAACACACAATGTTTGGAGTTAGAATTCATTCGAATTTAGAGTCAGAACTCAAAATGCTCAGAGTTAGAATTAATTCGAATTTGGAGTCAGAAGTCACAATGTTCGGAATTAGAATTAATTATAATTAAGAGTCAGAACTCAGAAGGGTTCGGAGTCTGAATTCAGAAGACTCAGAGTCTGAATTCGGAGTCTGAAAACAGAATGCACTTTATCTAAGTATTAAATGATTCAGAGGTTTTAGGTATGAAATCAAATTTTAAACTTATACAAGATAATAAAAAATGAAAAATGCAGTAAGGATAAATTTCCTTGGTAATGTTATATTCTCCTTATAGAAGTGAAACATAGGGTAGAATTAGATTTTCCTTAGGATAAAATGTTTGTGAGTTTCAAAACAAGAAGGAAAATTAAAGTCATAAGGATAACATATTGACTTAACAATCCCCCCCAAACATGAAGGAATGGAAAAGTCAAAATGAAAAACTTTTTGACTCAACAACCTTATGATTGTATTCGATTAAAAGGCAGTTTTGAATTAAAATACAGTATTTATTCACTATTTATGAAAAATGAATTTTATCAGAAAAATAAAAAATTTTCATCCAATGTATATTTTGATATTCCATTTCTAAATAATAATTTTATTTTTTATAATAGAACATATAAAAGTGACCAAAACTATATTTAAAGAGGGTTCGCCATCAAAAAGTTGTAATACTACATTTTAATGAATATTTGAGTATTTATGCTTAAAATCAAATTATTTCTTATATAAAGCCTATAATATTTATTTGAGAAATGTAAAAACATTTAAAAAATATGTATAATAATATATTAGTAAGTTATATTCATTCGTGCGAATACAACGGCTAGGCGTTAACTACAATTTAAAATAATAATATTATATTATCAGTGTGCAACGTAAGATTTCAAAGAAACATGTTGTTGTGTATTGGGTATGCCATCGAACATAGAAATCCACATTAAAGTAATATTATTGTTTAATTCACACATATTAATAAATATGAAAATTTCATATTTCTTTATTTACCTAGGATGTTACAATTTTAATCAAAATTAACTGTGAAATTACAATCAAAGTCTTGTAAAGTCTAGTTTATTTGGATGATTTGGTACATAAACTAATAATATTGAAAAATAATAAAACACCATTAATTTAATCTCTATAATTATCTCTTAACTTCTATGGATCTCTTACATATGCATTAGAAATCCTAGGGGATTAATGAATAAATGGGATAATCTAAAAATCTCATTAATGAAATTAACATTAGATTAAAACATAGAACATGGGTTATAAGGCATAAAATGATGACATAAAAGGATCAGAACAAGAGAAAAATACATAAATGTTATATGTATGACGCGGGAAGATATAATCACGACATCATAGTAGTGTGTCACTATCATATAACATGACAGAAATATAATTCAAGTCTAACTACCAAGATTATATCACATAGTGGAAAATGTTTCATAAAGGAATCAGGTTCACTCCCTCCCACAACATATCATCTCAAGAGACTAAAAATTACCTTCAACATTTGAGTGATATATCAGTTAATCCATCATAAAATTATCATCCTTATGTGTTCCACATGAAGAATCAAGCATGAGGGTCACCCATGGAACGAATTCGGAATCATAATCATGTCATAAGGCACAAGAAAAGGTAATATGACAATGGTTTCCATGAATAAATAGAATTAAAAACATAATTTGAAATTAATAAGGTAAAATAAGAATATATAAGGATATGTGATGTCAAACTATTGTTAAAACATGTGTAATGTGTTTTTAAGAGTCATTAGAAATTAATCATTTTTGTTAAATTTATTAAAACTTTTAAAGGGTGTTTTAAGGAGGAAGATGAAAATTTGTTTTCATATAACAATAAATGAACAAAGATATTATTTTATGATGCAAAACATGTATTTCCAAATCATTAAATTATGAACCTTATAATCGGCTATAATATATGAATGACTTTAGAAGGGAACCTTATAAAACATGTATTTCCTCATAAAAAATGATGAAATGATTTGATTAAATCAGTTCGGAACATATAAATATAATTTAATGTAATTATATAAAAACAAAAAACTAATTACATTGGGTTAAATAGAGAGGTAGTGTAATCTGAAAGAAAAATGGGGGTTTAGGGAGAATCCCTTACCTTATGTTTGAAATTGTTCTGCACTTGATCTTGATTTCTAGGAAAATCAATCTCAATCCTTTAAAAAATTAATTTATAACATTTTTTACATATATTTAATTTATTATAATTTTATTAAGTTTATTTATGTCCTTTTAGAGGAGCAATATATACAATCTTACCATTTGGGAGCATTCGTTTATTTGGTTTTCATCCTTTGTTTACATGTATATATTTATGGACAATCATGTAAAATGGGATTAGTTGTATATAATTGATATTATATTTTATTAATGAACATATAGATTATGTAATGGTATTATAACTAATTTTATTTAATATTTGAGGATTCTTTATTATATAAAACAATTATGATAACCACATAGATTATTTTGGAATTTTTTTATCATCAAAAAATTATTCTGTCATATTAATTAATATCATGTATATATAATCGATCAAAAAAATTTGACAGGTTCTATAATAAATATATTATAATAATTTTTATCCAAAATTTTATTAGGAAATTACAAAAGGTGTTAATTGAAAATTATTACTAGACATCCATGAATGTGATAAATCATCACATCACATATGTTGTCATCATTTTTAGTAAAAAGTGAAGGGAAGGGAAAATATGATGGGAAATTGCATTAACATAATAACATTATACTTTATAAATGAAACTAGAGTTATAATTTCTCTTGTATAAGGATATGTGATGAGTTAATAAATAAATTATAGAAACTATTTGAAATTAAAACAGAATGGAAATTATTTTACCTCACGAATTTGTTCTCCCTGAGAACCTCCTTAAATATATTTATTTCAGTATTTTTTTGGAATAAAGGCTCATAAACATATGGGAGGGTCTTAGGATGTGTATTGGTATAAATTGAAAAATATTCAAGGTTTGTTAATTTTGAATAGAAGAGGTGGTGAGGGGTAGTATTTAAAGTGTAGAAGAAATGTGTTTTCTCATTATTGTATACATTAGATTATTATTTTCGTCTAGACTATGAATATTTTCAGCATGATTACTAAATATATTAAAATAATTTATAGTTTTTCAATATTATAGATATTACATCATCAATGACTGAAGGAATATTTTATTTGTCGTATAATTTATATATGCCATAAATTACTGTATTTTACAATTCACTAAAAAGTCAATTACATTAGAAAAATCCCAAAAATTCACCTGAACCATTTTTCAATGTGAAAAATTAAAAAATGAACTCAATTTTAGGAATATTATTTTCATAATATATGAAATTTTAATTTTAATTAATATCATCATTTACATGAAAAAATCTAGTTTTAAAATTACAACTACTTTTATAACACTATGAAAAAGTAATTAAGGTCTCCTAAAATTATTTTTTATTAATATAAAATCAAATTGCTAATTTATGAACACATATTATGAAAATAAATATTCTTTAAAACTATGATATACATTATAAAATTAAAAAAACGTATGTTCTATAAATATATAAACACATATGTATTAAAATCATAAAGATTAATTTACTCGAACTATGATATAATTATTTTATATTACCATTTACAAGTGGCCTAAATTTTATTTATACATTTATGGGTGAGGTTACAATTATATATTATAGATAACTATTCTTTATGGTCACATTACTATAGGGACCCGAAGCTTGACGTACATGGACATTACATTACTTTTTCTGAATACTTAGTGCATAACAAAAACACACACAGAGACCGTAATAGTTTAGTGTCTTTGGAAACTCGGAATATAATCTTCTAATTGTGGTGAAAGATCTTTAACATCTCCCATAAAGATCTTCCTTTTTTCTACCAAAAACCTTTATTTAT
This sequence comes from Viscum album, assembly GCA_963277665.1. Lineage (NCBI taxonomy): Eukaryota > Viridiplantae > Streptophyta > Magnoliopsida > Santalales > Viscaceae > Viscum > Viscum album. The sequence goes on from OY728131.1 coordinate 1,012,674,028, forward strand.
ATACTGGGGAAAAGAAAACATAAAAAGGGTGAGCTCAAATTCTATGTAAGGGTATACAAAAGAAAAATCAATCACATCATATTCATAAGAACATAACATTTTGGAAATCTTAACCTGCAAAAGAGAACATAATTTCAAAACATGTGATAAATCATAGTAGTGAAATGGAATCCCATTAATCATAACTTAAAACATGAAACTTTGTGGCGTACACACATAATCATAGAGAATAATTTCTTATTAGTCAAGACTCATTGCCAAGACTATCTTAGTGGACAAAGTCCATTTCAGAACCGAGTTCACTCCTCGTTTCAGTCCGGTTTCACTGAACCGGCATAACCTACCGTTCCAGCCATGTCTATCTCATGAGATATAAAATCATTACCCAATTCATTGGAGGGAGATATAGGTCCCATCCATCTCATAATGATACAATTCTTATGTGTGCCACAAAATCATAAATCATACATCATTACATAAACCATGTAATAAAAATGGGATTCTTAAACATCATGACATCATAAAAAAATTCATATAAGATAAAGGAATTCATAAAAATAATTCCATCACAACTAATAAAATTAATGTAATAATAGGGATAGAAACAGAACCCTATATTATCTTATATCGAAAATAATTTTGATAAAACACTTGAACTCCATTCATGAGGAAAATATCCTTTCTACTACAAAAACATTTTCCTTTTTTAACATGTCATACAATTTTAAACTAAAATAAGTTGATTAAAAATAAACTTGAAAACATGTAAAGGAAGCTTCTTGGAATTAATTTTTTAAAAATCCATTCATGCCGTATAAGTTAAAAAAACATTCTTTTCGTACTTTTGTCGGAAATGTCAAAAAGTACCTCGTACGAAAAACGACAAAAGATTCCTTTAATATCTTTTACTAAAAACTCACCAAAGGGTAAAATTGGATATAAACTATTGTAGAAGGATATAAATATTACATATTGAGGAAACATGGATGTGGATGATAAAATACACCACAATAAATTCCAAAGTATAAAGAATCTCGGATAAAAATGAGATTGTACATTTTCCCTTACCTTAGGTCCGATTTGCTTCATAGGTGTCTGATCCTCCTGTATAATGGCATAAATAATGTCATTGAATTATTCCTGAATCATACTCATTGTTATGATATCATATATGGTTCATTTATGACTTTATATTACCCATTCTTTTGTAAATTCAATGTTAAAGGGAGTTTTGGGTAAAATCATTTCATTTGTCATCCGTGTTTTGAATTGTAATTATTCATATGATTACTTAGATCATGATTAATTAATTCCAGAATATAAAACATGATTTATATATAATATATAATCAGAATATACATATATGTAATAGATCAGTAAATGGAATGAAATACACCGTTCATGGAGACGGTAGACCGTACGTACGCATGAAGGCTATTTTCGTTTCCTTATTGAGTTGAATGGAATTAAGTAGATGACATACATATATATACACATAAATCAAGTATAATTATTATTTCATATATTTTATGATTAATTATTATATATACTTTATAATCATTCATGAATGGTTAACGTGGAGAATGAATCTCATCACGTCATGGAGACGGTAGTCCATACGTACGCACGAGCGATGATATCGTTCTTATGATCGTGGGACTGTATTTGAGTATATGTATACTATTTCAGAATCAATATCACTTTAAAATAATCATATATAGTTATTATTTACACCATTATACCCATCAAAGTAAGGTGGTGGTGGAAAATAGATTACACCACGGCGTGGAGACGGTATTCCGTACGTACGCATGCGCAGTGATTTCATTTTACGTAGGATGGTCAGATGGTGAAATAGGGTTGTTTAATACTTATAATAACATATTGGTATATTATTTATACTGATGTTTTACATAATAATGAAACATATAAAGAAGAATAAGTGTAAGAAGAAATAAAGATGAAAGAATCGGTAACAGACATTATCTCTTCTTTGAAGCGCCTCTTTGAGATCTCCTTTTAGGGCACTAAAATTGGTCATTGAGGAAGAACAGAACCTCTAGGATGTTTCTAGGGAAGTGTAAAAGAGAATTTGGCAGGTTTTGGCCGAGCTTTAAGGCTCAATGTTGTGTGAGGAAGAGAGGAGGAGGTGCCCTTTTATAAGGGAGGAGAGGGGCTCCTTTGGAAAACTAAAAATATTATTTTATTATAAAGTCATATTCGCTTTTAAATAACTCCAAATTGATTTATTTCGAAGCTAAGGTGGGGATGGATCTAAATCCCCTCATCCAATAGATTTTAGACAAGTTTAGGTTCCTATTTTAACCTTATCATTTAGATTTAACATTAAGTTAAATAATTTTACTTTTACTGTGTCTTCTTGTGTTCCTACACTATAAGGTTAATAAACTTACAATAAGAAGCCAAAAGAACCCCAAGTTTTTTATTATTAATATATATAACCTTATCTAAGTCATTTGGCCGATACTTATATTTTTAGGAATAAATTAAAAATTAATAATATAATATTTGTTTTAAAAACTATTTTATGTCAATTTTGACACTATTTAGTAATTGATTTTTGTGAAACTCATAACAGAATGATTAGTTCAAAATAAGTTAATTAAATCAATACTAACATGTCATATTAACTTATAAAATTATTTTAATTCATAAAAAGTCTCAAATTATATTTATTTGTGTATTTATAATATCAATTATTATAATTTTTCACTATTATGGTAATTACTGCATCATCATTGTGTCATAAATAAATTAATTTATTTAATGTCTAAAAATTATAAATAAAATATCATTATGTATTAAATCTTATTATATTTCTAATGAATATTTACAATCGAATTTATCTTATATATATCCTCTATATTAAAAATGTTTTAGTAAATAAACTTTGATTTTAACTCTTTTAACTCTTCTTTGAATTAAATAATAATAAATGTCCTAATCTAATCCAAGTGGGCCTAAATGATCATATTTTATTCCTAAGGTTGTTTTTGGTAGAATTACACTTATACAATAGAATTAGGACATGTGTAAGGGTAATAATAATAACATTTTTACCCTTAATTACCCTATTTTTTTTTAACCGTGGTAAAAAAAAAGTAAAAAGTTACTATTCACCACAAATTATTTTCATCTCATTGAACCATATTTTACTTACTGACATCAACCGTGTCTCTCGGATTTTTGAAATTCCACTCATAGAAGCGGTAAAATTATGTTTTATGAAAAATTCTTTTTTTTTACTACCACTTAGTGGTTTCACTATTCATCAAAAAATGAATGTTTCCAGAAAAATACAAAAAATTAGTCCTAAGCTATATTTGATATTATGAACTCAAAAATGATGTCTATTTTACCAAATTCAAAACATATCAGTTACATTAACCAATTTAAAAAATAATTTCCGTCGTCAAAACAAATGGCGTGTTTTTAAGAGATAATAACTATCAAAAGATTGACACTTGTTTATAACTGGTTTAAATGTGAAATTACATCCAATGACCAACATTGTATTAAATTGTAAAAATATATTCTAAATATACTTTAAAACCACTCAAATTAATAATATATCACTATTAATTATTTCGATTGAAAAAGTTGTTTATAATTAAAATTTAGTAATTTTCACTATTCATCAAAATATGAAAGTTATCCGAAAATTACTAAAATTCCACCCTAAGCTAATTTCGATATCCGAATCCAAAAATGATGTCCATTTTGAAAAATAAAATTTACAAAATTTCAAAAAGTGGTTATTAGTATTCATAACGGCTAGTTTTAATAATATTTTAATAGCATATTGTTGTTTAGCGAAACATGGTGTTGCGTACAACACACGCTATAGTGGAAGGTCGCGATTGCGTGTAATTCAAGCCAGGTCAGAGATGGGTGTTGTGAAATCTCCTTTTGGTGTAGCGTATAAAACAAGACATTAATAAAATTAAAAAAAATATTTTTCATAAAATATTGGGGTGTTACATTCTACCCCCCTTAAAATGAATTTCGCCCTCGAAATTCGTCGGGGTTATAAATGGTTTACTATTCGAAAGTTTCTTTAACAGAAACCCACATCGTAAAAAGGAATACCAAAACCAATATTTAAAAAAAATGGATGAAACGTAACGATTACCCAAATAAACTAATCACTAGGTTTCCACATAGGTTAAAATATGGATATAGAAGAGAAATCTAACCATCATGTTCTGATGGAGAGTGGTAGAGAACATGGCTATAGAAAAGAAAGCAATCACAAAGCCATAAATTTGTGATGATCTAGGGTACCATATGATTCATCGGATATTAGGGCACTAGGACAACATTTTTTTTGGTTTTCAAGATCATTTCCCTAAAGTTGATGAATTAAATGAAATACTTACATGATTTTGGACAATCTCACTTTTGTTTGTGAATTGAACAATTTCCACTTCATCCCTTAAAGAAATGAAGTTGAATTTGTTATTCGTGATGTGTTAGCAGATCATGTGATAGAATGATGGGTCATTCCATCTCTTTCAAACAAAAGGTTAGCAAAAGTTATAAGTCCATCTTATGGTTAGATTAATCGTATATGGTTCCAAAAATGAACTTAGACTTCATATATCATACTGCTTAATAAAATACAACTTGTTTCTACTAACTAGGGACTTCTTGTAGGCTAGTGGTAGGCGATAAAGGACAGTCGCATTTCGGTTGTGGGGTCGATTCCCACAGCCTTGTCCGACGCGATGGGCTGTCGCCCGTCCTGTAGGTTGTCCTTTTTCTAAAACTATATTACTATAACATCACATTAATAATATCAAAAAAAAATTCTATCCTTAAAAAATACTAACTTATGTACAACATATTCCATTCCAATCATTAGGCTTATCCTTAATATTGCAGTCCACTCTCATAATATAGTGAAAATGATTACCAGATATTTAATACCATCGTTGATCCCCATATATCATAAGATATGTCTTGTTGGTCACATTCCAAACATTCAAAGGCCTTAATCATGTATTCTCTTGAATACCCATTGAACCTAAGTGAAAACATGAATTTAGTTAAAAGTTAGCAAATTCCACATACCAAAATCCAAAAATTCAATATACTCAAACCATGATATAACCTTATTCTAATATCAGTCATGAGCTCATGAATACGGTCAAACATTTCATTTTCTCGTTTTCCTTTCATTATACGCATATCATATTTTTTTTCAAAAAATATCTCAATCACATTCCATGGTTACCGGTACCATTGAAAACCACAATATACCAATACATAAATATTCCAATATTCCACGATACTATATACAACATTATTTTGGAATCCCATTACATAAACACTTAATCATTCCACCACATTGTTGTCATATTCAACATCGCCAATAGTGATCGCATGTCACTTCCCTTTGTCCTTTGACTTAAGTGGTTCTTCATGTCGATCATCACTAACCCTTGGATTAGGGCATTTATTTTCATAATGCCCCATTTCCTTGCACTTGAAGCATTGAAGTGTTGGTGGTGCTTTCTCTGCAGTCTTTCCTTTATTCCCATCATTAGAAACCCTTTTTCCATTACTTCGACACTCAGCTGCTCGATGACCTTCTTTTCCACACTTAAAACATTTTCTAGTCCCTTTAAGACAATCTCCACCATGCTTCTTTCCACACTTTGAGCATACAGAAACATTCATCTTCTTTTCACCATTATTCTGAGATTTCTCCTTAAACTCCATCTTTCATTTCTTGTCAAAACTATGAGATGGATAAGTAACACCAACTTCTATTTCTACCTTGATAGCACAACACATAATTTCTTCATAGATACTGAAGTCTCTTATAGCTAATTCCCTTCGATGATTTGGTTTTAAGCCACTGAAGAGTCGATCAACATTACTTTCAGGTTGGATGATAAATCTAGATGCATACCTAGAAATCCTTGTAAAATTCGCTTCGTATATACCAACAGATTCATCATCCTTTTGCTTTAGTTCAAGAAACTGCTTCTCCATCTTTGTTCGAAGAATATGAGAGAAGTAATTATTGAAAAATAAGTTCTTGAACTCGTCTCATTCCATGGACTCAATTTCATCTCTTGGCCTTGTATTCTTGATACGATTCCACCATTGATCAGATTCACCTTCCAAACGATATAATGCTAAGATGAATTTATCATGTTCAGAACATTGATGAACTGAAAATATCTTTTCAGTGGTACAGATCCGTTGTTCAGCAACAAGTGGATCAGAAGACCCACTGAAAGAAGGTGGACGTTGCCTCCTGAAGGACTCAATAGAATATTGTTCCCTTCTCTTCTCATTTGGATGTCCAGAATGATTCATAGCTTGTGTAAGTATAGCAATAAGATTTTTCACTCCATCTTTCATAACATTTTTTTGTTCAGGAGGAAAATCATTGAATTGTCCATTACATTGATCAACACGGTTCTTTCGGGTTCCATCCATCGTCTAAAACCCAGAAAGAATAGTGTGAGAGGAAAAAATCACGCTAGGGAAAACAATATAATAAAGGGGGAGTACCTTCAATATCTAACATCTTAGGTTAAATTCTATGATCGTTACCATAGTTCTAGGACTATATCCTATACGTATACTTATCCGTAGGGGCATCCCTAGACTTACCATAGAAATATATCTAGGGATCTCACTAACGTTTTCGCATCCTAGTTTCCAAAGGTTGACTAAACCATTCCTCTGATACCAACTATAGAGACCCGAAGCTTGAAGTACATGGAAATTACATTATTTTTGCGTAATACTTAGTACATAACAAAAACACACACAAGGACCATAATAGTTTAGTGTCTTTGGAAACTCGGAATATAATCTTCTAATCGTGGTGAACGATCTTCTACAACTCCCATAATGATCATCCTTTTTTTAACTAAAACCTTTCTTTATATCCTGGGGAAAAGAAAACATAAAAAGGGTGAGCTCAAATGCTCAGTAAGGGTAAACAAAAGAAAAATCAATCACATAATATTCATAAGAACATAACATTTTGGAAATCATAACCTACAAAAAAGAGCAAAATTTCATAACATGGGATAATTCATAGTAGTGAAATGGAATCCCAATTATCATAACTTAAAACATGATACTTTGTGGCGTACACACCTAATCATAGAGAATAATTTCTTATTAGTCAAGACTCATTGCCAAGACTATCTTAGTGGAAAAAGTCCATTTCTGAACCGAGTTCACTCCTCGTTTCAGTCCTGTTTCACTGAACCGGTATAACCTACCGTTCCAGCCATGTCTATCTAATTAGATATAAAAACATTACCCAATGCATTGGAGGGAGATATAGGTCCCACCCATCTCATAATGATACCATTCTAATGTGTGCCACAAAATCATAAATCATACATCATTGCATAACCCATGTAATAAAAATGGGATTCTTAAACATCATGACATCATAAAACAATTCATATAAGATAAAGGAATTCATAAAAATAATTCCATCACAACATAATCAAATCAATGTAATAATAGGGATAGAAACAGAACCCTATATTATTTTAGATGTAAAATTATTTTGATAAAACACTTAAACTCCATTCTTGAGGAAAATATCCCACTACTAGAAAAACAGGTATTTGCGACAGGGCATTTGCGACGGGATCCCGTCACAAATGGCTTTTTGCGACGGGATCCCGTCACAAATGGCTTTTTGCGACGGGGGCCCGTCGCAAATATCTTGTTGCTGAAAACGGCATCGCAACAACACTTATTTGCGACGGGCCCGTCGCTAAAGCCGTTTTTTGGGACGGTCATTCTCCCCGTCGCAAATAGTACTCCGTATTTTTGTAAAAAACTTTTAAAATAGTTTTTACGACGGGCCCATCACAAATACCTTTTGCGACGGGACCCGTCGCAAATACCTTTTGCGATGGTACCGTCGCAAAAACTATTTTTTTAAAAAAATAAAAAACTATTAATAATACTAGTATTTGCGACGGGCATAGTATCCCATCGCAAATACTATAAATAGTTTTTGCGATGGGACCCGTCGCAAAAACTATTTTTTAAAAAAAATTAAAAACTATTAATAATACTAGTATTTGCGATGGGCATAGTATCCCGTCGCAAATACTATAAAAAAAATATTAATAAATTATTTTCATTAATATAATAATAGAATTATAATTCACAAATAAAAATAATAAATTATTAATAAATTATTTTAATTAATATAATAATAATAGAATTATAATTCAAAAATAAAAAATAATAGAATATTAATAAATGATTTAATTAATATAATAATATTAGAATTATAATTCATAAATAAAAAAATATTAATAATTTATTTGAATTAATATAAAAATAATAGAATTATTTTACATTCAAATATTAAAATAATTCAATTATTACAAAAAATATAATTAAATTATAATATTATAAAATTTTAATATATATATAAAATTTAATATTATAAAATATAAATAATATTATTATTCATATTTATATTGTTATTTAAAAATATAATATTATTAATATTTTATAATGAGACAGAAACTACGAATAGAAAAAAAAAATTGCTTTCACAAATTTTATAACATAAGTACAATATCTAATCTGAAGGAGGGGGGGAGATGGGGGATCTGCAGATGGTGGTGGAGGAAACTCCATCCCTAAAGCATGAATGAGTCGGCGCATGTACTCCATCTGCTCCTGATGTTGCTGCTGCCACCGAATCGCTTGCTCCTCGTACAGCTGCTGCTGGTGTCGACGCTCCTCCTCATGCTGCTGACGCATCTGCTCCTGCTCCTGTCGGAGACTCTCTATCTGTGCAGTCTGAGATCGCAACTGATCCTCATACTGTGTAGTAAAAGAAGATGCACGAGCTCCTCTCGAGCTGGACGCCGACATCGCAGCACTGCCATAATAATCTCCGGGAGTCAGTTGAGAGCCGATACCAACTACCCGACCCTTCTCGAAGGTATACTGGGTGGCCTGCATCCATGCCGCTTCATCAAACTGACGGGCAGTGGTCTGATATGATGACTCGGCCTGACTCTCAGGCTGGGCATGTGACGCTGCGGCCTCATATGACTCCTATAGTTGCAATTTAAAATTAAAATTGTGAATATATTATATGCAGTTAATTTTTAAACTTGAAAACAAATAATACTGACCACGATGTGATGCTGACGATCACCTCTGAGCTCCCCAGTAGCAGGATCACTATACATCCTCCGATATACGTCGTACTCTGTAATATCGGGGTGCTCGACAGCATATAAGAATAAAAAATAAATTTTTAATATTTATAGTTATATAAAATATTTATAAATAATGTATGTACCAGATGCTGTCTATGAGTACTGAAAGAATGACTCCTAGCTCGATGAGTCACCTCCTGTCTCCCCCGATTCTGCCTCCCCACCGATGATCTCCTCTGAAAGGCACCACTCAACCAGTGCGCACATAATCCATCCCATACATGGGATGAAATATACTCTGGTCGGTGTTCTCTACATGACTCGTCAAAATATGACACTCATGCTTTCTTTATCACAGATTTTCTTACATTGTGCAAAAATTGACGATGGCGATCACGCATGGCCACCTCCCATGCATCATGGATGGCGTCACGCATGGTATCCTCGATCGGATACCATAAATCCTACAAATAAATCAAAATATGAAGTTAGAAATGAAATAATTTTCAAAATAAAAATTATTTATTTATGTACGTACCAACCAATGGTCGAACATGGCCTGCTGCACATCAATGGGAATCTGCTCCCATGTGGTCCACGGATGATAGAAATAGTTGCGCAAAATAGCACTTCCTTGTCCGACTGCTATATGCGAAAAACTGAAAAAAAATAATAAACATTTATTATGTGAATAGATTAATGAAATCTTAGTCAAATCCACAGGTTATCACATCTCCGTGTGCATAGATAAAACCCAAGACGTGGACGTCGCTCGGGGACGGGGTCAGGAATCATCAATCGTGCCAGACCGCGCCCCCTCCGCGTACTCCCTGGAGCGCCTGCAGGCTGAGGGTCATCTGTCAGCAACTCATCCGCATCGAAAGTCAGGTCAGGATCCGCCAACTCACAAAATGTGGCGTCATCCATCTGAAATAGAAAATATTAATGTTAGCAAATAATTGATAATTACTATTATATATACATATATACATATTATGATTGTATATAAATACCATGAAATGATATCAGTGTTCATCTTCATCATCATCTTCATATATGTCAATGTCATCTTCAAATTCCTTCTCAAAATCATCGATATCCATTCGAGTTACAGTTGCTTCATCTCTTACCATTTCAAATTCATATGTGACATCATTAACATCATCGTCATCACCGACTCTTAAATGTGGGGTGTCGTCATCGATACTCATGTCTCTTTGTAAAAAATATTGATTTTGAGTACTCTCTTGAAAAACATCAATTATTTGCACATCAGTGAAAGCACATTCACTTTGACTAAACTGATTGTCTCGAATATTGATTTTTATTACACTCCACAAATTAGTCAATTCTCTTGATGTTGCACAGTACTTTGCGTAATAAACTTGATATGCTTGTTGAGCCAATAATAATGGTTTATTTACTGTGAGAACACTTTTACATTTAATATCGATGATTCCATGAGTCGGATGAACACGCACGCCTCTCTCTGTATCCAACCACCGACATTTTAACATGGTTATGTAATGTTGTCCAAGATAACAGAGTTCAATGATTTCATCAAGTATGCCATAAAAGTCAACTTAATCTTCTCGATGATGAGATCCTCTCAAGCTAACTCCACTGTTCATTGTTTTTTTCGATTCCCCATATGCATGAGTGTGGAATCTAAATCCATTCACCACATATGCATTATAAGTTTTAACAAGTTTGGAAGGTGGGTTACTCAATACACATAGCCGTTTGTCAATTTTATCAGCATGTCGAGACACCTGAAAATTTGTGAAATAATTATCAATATAGTAAACTATAAATTGAATGAGTTGCTAAAAGATAAAGAATTTATGTTACCAGTTTTTGAAACCACTGAGAGAAATTTTTCAGTCGACGTTCTTCGAGAGCAGATGCTGTAATTTGTGGAATTTGTTTCTTGATATGATTATCATACAACCTATAAAAACCAATGTTATTTACTGTAACATAAATGATAGAATAAGTGATATAAACACTTAAAGTACAACTGATGTCATCTTTTCACAGTTGAGTAGAACATACGTGTGAGCTCTCTGATGTTCATCATCTGAAACCCAGCATTCATAAACTCCACCGAAACCAAGCTCTGATTGGTTGAAAATAGATAATTGATTGTCGATTTCATCAATATTCCTCTCGTTCCGTCCCATTCGGTTGTGTTTTGAAGGATACTCAGATTCAAAATAATGGGAGCAGAAAAAAGATATTTCCTCTTGCAAATAAGCTTGTGCAATAGATCCTTCAACAGATGCTTTGTTACGTACTTTTCTTTTCAATTTTTGCATGCATCATTCAAATGGGTATATCCATATAAACTGTACCAGACCTCCACATTTGTCTTCATATGGCAAATGTAACATCAAATGTTCCATTGAGTCGAAGAAAGACAACGGACATATTTTTTCCGGTTTACATATAATTACAACAACATCTTTTTCAAATTTTCCTAGAGAATCATAATCTTCCGTAGCCGCACAAATTTCCCTAAAAAAATAAGACATGTCTTTTATGGAATCCCAAATCACAGAATTCAACAGACCTCTTAATCCAATGGGTAGAAGTCTCTCCATTATAACATGACAATCATGACTTTTTAATCCAGTAATATGACCATTCTTTACACATCTACCCAAATTAGAAGCACAGCCATCTGGAAGTCTCAAATCTTCAATCCACTGACAAAATAATAAACGGTTTTCTTTAGACTATGTATAAGCTGCTTTTGGTTTCAGTAACCTTTCTGTTCTGACATTCTCAAATAGTTCCAATTCTGGACGCCTGTAAATTTGGGCAAGATCTAAACGTGCATTTACATTGTCTTTGCTCTTTCCTCGCATATCCAAAACTGTATGAAACAAATTATCAAAACAGTTCTTCTCAATATGCATGACATCTAACATATGTCGGACCAACAGATCAGACCAATATGGAAAATCCAAAAATATGCTACGTTTAATTCAATTGTGTTCTTTCCCAAAACCAAAAAATTTCAGTTGGTTTATTGTGGGACCAAAAGTGATGGGGGTAATGAAAATACAACTGATTTTCACTTCAAACCTGAGAGCATTTTTGGAGGTCCATCCCTTTCAACTGTTCCTTTTCTGAAATGAGATCTGTTTCTGCGAAAAGGATGATCAGCTGGAAGAAATCTGCGATGAAAATCAAAATAACAAGGTTTCTTTCCATGAATGAGAATAAATGCTTTGTTCTCTCCCATACAGTAAGGACATGATTACTGACCATGTGTACTCCAGCCAGATAACATCCCATAAGCCGAGAAGTCGCTTATTGTCCACATCAATGCTGATATCAGTATGAAATTCTGTTTCGTTGCAACATCATATGTACTGACACCAGTACTCCACAATAAATTTAATTCATCAATCAATGGCTTTAAATAAACATCAATATTTTTCTTCGGATGGCCTGGAATTAGTAAAGTCAAAAAGATATATGGCTCCTTCATCAACATCCGTGGAGGTAAATTGTACGGAGATAAAAAAACAGGCCAACATGAATATTGACTACCCTAAGATCCAAACGGACAGAAACCATCAGTGGAAAGGCCCAGTTGAACATTTCTAGCTTCTAAAGCAAAGGATGGATGCACTCTATCAAAATGTTTCCATGAATCACCATCGGCTGGATGATTCAAGCTTTTATCGATTGAAATATTCTCTTTATGCCATGACATCATTGTCGCTGTATTCTTAGACATGAATAAACGCTTTAGTCTGGATGTAAGCGGAAAATATCTCAACTGTTTTACAGGAATCAAACCAGACTTCCCGTGTTTTCCTTCTTTATATCTCAGTTGCCCACATGTAGGACAACTATCCAATGACTCATTTTCCCCAGAATATAAAATGCAGTCATTTGAACATGCATGAATCTTTTGACAAGTAAGTCCCAAATTTCGAACCAGCCTCTTACTCTCATAGTAATTTGCAGGTAAAACATTTCCTTCGGGTAACAGTGTTTTCAGCAAAGAAAATATCTGGTCAAAACAGGTGTTTGACATTCCGTTATCTGATTTGATAGCCATAAATTTTGCAACTGCTTCTAATTTTCTCATCTTGCAGCCAGGATATAATGCATCCTTAGCAGATTTCAACAACTCATAAAATTCAGACGGTGCCAACTCATGATTTGAAGCTATATCAGCCGGAGTTTATGTATGTTGAACAGATGAACCTGCAACATCATGTACTAAATCTTGAAACTGGGATGGATCCAGAATCAAGTTGGTATCACCTGCTCTGGAACTGCGTTCACCGTGTTGATACCAAAAAACATAATCTGGTTGAAAACAAAAACGCAAGAGATGTTCTCCCACTTTGTCAAACGTGTCAAACGTTCTCAATGCACATTTTCTGCAAGGGCATTTTATTTTTCCTTCTGAAACAAATTCTGAATTTGATGCCGCAAATGATAAAAAAGTCTCCACACCCTCAACATATACTGGATTTAAACCAGAACCGTTTGGATTTCTACGTTTATTTATCCATATGCGGTCACCTAATAATGATTGTTGACGACCTCGTTGTCCCATATTTCACTATAAAATATAAAAGCATTACTGGTTTTGAATAATTTGTTAGAAAAAACACTCAAGTAAATATTGAATATATTGAGAATAAAGCAAAACCTGTTACAAATATTGATAATTTTAATATTATATTGATTTTTTATTATTTTAATAATACTAATATAATTTTTTCATAAACATTAATTATATAATAATAACATTATTACATTATTAGTATATTTTATTATTAATATTAAAATAACATAATTTTTTATATTATATACAATTATCCTTTCATCTGTGTGTTTAACATTCTGTCTCCACATGTAATATTTGCATTCACTTTCACCTCTCCATTGGCGAGTAGGTTGATAATTTTGAAAAAGAATGCGAATATTACATGTGGAGACAGAAAACACACAGATGAAAAGAGAATTGTATATAATATAGAAAATTATGTTATTTTAATATTAATAATAAAATATACAAATAATGTACTAATTATTGTTAATTATTACTAATTATTACTAATTATTGGTGATTATTACTAATTATTACTAATTATTGGTAATTATTACCAATTATTACTAATTATTGGTAATTATTACTAATTATTGGTAATTATTGGTAATTATTGGTAATTATTACTAATTATTGGCAATTATTACTAATTATTGGTAATTATTACTAATTATTGGTAATTATTACTATTTATTGGTAATTATTACTATTTATTGGTAATTATTACTAATTATTGGTAATTATTACTAATTATTGGTAATTATTACTAATTATTGGTAATTATTACTAATTATTGGTAATTATTACTAATTATTGGTAATTATTACTAATTATTGGTAATTATTACTAATTATTGGTAATTATTACTATTTGTTGGTAATTATTACTAATTATTGGTAATTATTACTAATTATTGGTAATTATTACTAATTATTGGTAATTAATACTAATTATTGGTAATTAATACTAATTATTACTAATTATTGGTAATAAATACTAATTATTGGTAATAAATACTAATTATTGGTAATTAATAATAATTATTGGTAATTATTGGTAATTACTGTTAATTATTGGTAATTATTACTAATTATTGGTAATTATTGCTAATTATTACTAATTATTACTAACTATTGGTAATTATTACTAATTATTGGTAATTATTACTAATTATTGGTAATTAATACTAATTATTGGTAATTAATACTAATTATTACTAATTATTGTTAATTATTACTAATTATTACTAATTTTTGGTAATTATTGTTAATTGTTACTAATTATTGGTAATTATTACTAATTATTGGTAATTATTACGAATTATTGGTAATTATTACTAATTATTACTAATTATTACTAATTATTACTAATTATTACTAATTATTACTAATTATTGGTAATTATTATTAATTATTGGTAATTATTACTAATTATTGGTAATTATACCTAATTATTGGTAAATATTACTAGTTATTGGTAATTATTACTTATTATTACTAATTATTGGTAATTATTACTAATTATTGGTAATTAATACTAATTATTGGTAATTAATACTAATTATTGGTAATTAATACTAATTATTGGTAATTAATACTAATTATTGGTAATTATTGGTAATTATGGTTAATTATTGGTAATTATTACTAATTATTGGTAATTATTGCTAATTATTACTAATTATTAATAATTAATGGTAATTATTACTAATTATTGGTAATTATTACTAATTATTGGCAATTAATACTAATTATTACTAATTATTGGTAATTATTACTAATTATTGGTAAATATTACTAATTATTTGTAATTAATACTAATTATTGGTAATTAATACTAATTATTACTAATTATTGTTAATTATTACTAATTATTACTAATTATTGGTAATTATTGTAAATTATTACTAATTATTGGTAATTATTACTAATTATTGGTAATTATTACGAATTATTGGTAATTATTACTAATTATTACTAATTATTACTAATTATTACTAATTATTGGTAATTGTTACTAATTATTGGTAATTATTACTAATTATTGGTAATTATTCCTAATTATTGGTAATTATTACTAATTATTGGTAATTATTACTAATTATTACTAATTATTGGTAATTATTACTAATTATTGGTAATTAATACTAATTATTGGTAATTAATACTAATTATTGGTAATTAATACTAATTATTGGTAATTAATACTAATTATTGGTAATTATTGGTAATTATTGTTAATTATTGGTAATTATTACTAATTATTGGTAATTATTGCTAATTATTACTAATTATTACTAATTATTGGTAATTATTACTAATTATTGGTAATTATTACTAATTATTGGTAATTATTACTAATTATTGGTAATTAATACTAATTATTACTAATTATTACTAATTATTACTAATTATTTGTAATTATTGTTAATTATTACTAATTATTGGTAATTATTACTAATTATTGGTAATTAATACTAATTATTACGAATTATTACTAATTATTGGTAATTATTCCTAATTTTTACTAATTATTACTAATTATTACTAATTATTACTAATTATTACTAATTATTGGCAATTATTACTAATTATTACTAATTATTACTAATTATTGGTAATTATTACTAATTATTACTAATTATTACTAATTATTAGTAATTATTACGAATTATTACTAATTATTGGTAATTATTCCTAATTATTACTATTTATTACTATTTATTACTATTTACCGGTAATTATTGGTAATTATTCCTAATTATTGGTAATTATTACTAATTATTGGTAATTATTACTAATTATTGGTAATTATTACGAATTATTGGTAATTATTACTAATTATTGGTAATTAATACTAATTATTGGTAATTAATACTAATTATTGGTAATTAATACGAATTATTGGTAATTATTGATAATTATTACTACTTATTGGTAATTATTACTAATTATTGGTAATTATTACTAATTATTGGTAATTATTACAAATTATTGGTAATTATTACTAATTATTGGTAATTATTACTAATTATTCCTAATTATTGATAATTATTGGTAATTGTTCCTAATTATTAGTAATTAAATTAATAATTACTAATAATTAGGAATAATTACCAATAATTACAAATAATAACATTATAAGTATATTTTATTATTAATATTTAAATAATATAATTTTCTAATTTATATACAATTCTCCTTTCATCTGTGCATTTTCTATCTCCACATACAAATAATACATGTGAAGACAGCAAACACACAGATGAAAAGAGAACTGTATATATATAAAAAATTATATTATTTTAATATTAATAATAAAATAGACTAATAATGTAATAATGTTATTATCCCTAATTATTGGTATTTATTAATAATTATTAATATTTATTCTTAATTATTAAAAATTATTACTAATTATTCATAATTACCATTAACTATGAACAATACTAATAATTTAAATTTATTAAGTAATAAAACAATATAAACATAATTAAATTACAACTAATTAAGAATAATTGAAACTAATAAAAAATTAAAAATAATATTAAATTAAATTGAACATAAATACCTTGAAAATTGATCTGCTCTGATCGTTTTTCAAAACATTAATATCAGCTCCGGAGAAAAAAATTAAACTGAAGAAAAACTGAACTTTAGAAATATAACTTTGAGAGAAGAATAAGATGGAATTTGAGAATGTTTTGAAAAAAACGGATGGAGGTATTTATAGGTTAGATTATTTAGCGACGGGTCCATTTGCGACGGGAATCCCGTCGCAAATACCGTAGCCGACATTAATATATCACTATTAATTATTTCGATTGAAAAAGTTGTTTTTAATTACAATTTTGTAATTTTCACTATTCATCAAAATATGAAAGTTATCGGAAAATTACTAAAATTTTACCCTAAGTAATTTCAATATTCCGAATCCAAAAATGAAGTCCATTTTGAAAAATAAAATTTAAAAAATTTCAAAAAGTGGTTATTACTATTCATAACGGCTAGTTTTAATAATATTTTAATAGCATATCGTTGTTTAGCGAAACTTGGTGTTGCGTACAACACACGCTATCGTGGAAGGTCGCGATTGCGTGTAATTCAAGCCAGGGCAGAGATGCGTGTTGTGAAATATCCTTTTTGTGTAGCGTATAACACAAGACATTAATAAAATTAAAAAGAATATTTTTCGTAATATCTTGGGGTGTTACAATTACTATTGAAAAGGTGTATTTACTAATCCATTGGTATAGGTTCCTTAACTTCTAGATTTACCTCTTAGTCAATTAATTATTCATTTTTACAATTTTAATGTGTTCCCTATGTGATTTTATGTGATTTATAGTATATGGATTAATTATTATAAGGTAATTCCCATTGATAGAATTCTAGATTGTTAAATATTTTCAAACATTTAAAATGTATCCCTTAAAATATCATTTTGAAAACAAAACAGGAGAGGGTATTTCTCTTTCATTACTTATTCCAATTCTCATTTGCTTCATTTTACTAATGGTTCTTCCATAGTAATTTGAATAGGTGAGTGGTATTTTTGCATATATCATTATCTCTAAAATCCAAGATCTTTATTGGATTCTCCTTGTAAGAGATATCATTTTCCAATTATACCAGCTCTTAATTTACTACATTTAATGGATCCCAAATGTACTTCATTAAATGGGATACATGAAATACATTGTGTAATTGAGACATGGTTAGTTGAAGTGCTAGTCAGTAGGCCACAATTCTAATACGATCAAGAATCTCGAATGGTCCAATTTTTCAAGGACATAGCATTCCATTTTTCTAAAATATCAAGACCCTATTAAATTGAGATATGAGAAGGAATACTATATATCAAACCAAAAAATCTATGTCCCATCGATGATTATTTGAAAATCTATTCTATTGAAATTGGGATGACTTGATGTGATGATGAATGGTTTTCACCTTTTTTACCATTTCGTCAACCATTTCAGGTCGTAGAAATAGACTTTAATCAACATAATTCCCTCATTCATGTGTTCTTCTTCATTTTGCATAAATATCTTTGTATTGTGAAATTTGGATGCTTGAGTAGAAATAATTATTGTACGAGAATTCACTTAGAGGTAGATGATGGTACAATCCTCCTTTATAGTCCCAAAAACATTCTCTTAACATATCCTCCAATTTATAAATAGGTTGTCTGGATTGAAATTAGTTTGAGAATGATAGGTAGTACTAAAGTTCAACTCAATGTTTAGATCATGTTGGTTACTTTTTCATAACTTGGAGGTAATTTTTTGATCTCATTAGAATACAATTGATAGTGGTAATTCATACTTACACACGACATATTTGAGGTATATTTGAGAATTTTTATTAGGTGAGAAGTCTAATCTAATTAAAAAAAGTGATATGTCTTGGTATATTGATACACAACAACCCATATAGCATTATTTCATCTAGATGTCTTTGCAGGTCTAGTGACAATGTCCACGGTGATGTTTTCCAATTTAGTTGTTAATATGGGTAATGTTTTCATCACCCCCTTATACATGTTCGTTTCATATTTCACTTATCATTATACTAGGCACTTTTATGTATATTCATTGATCTCCTTCTTCATTTTTCCCACAAATAGTTCTCTTGGATATCTCAATACATATTTTTTTTCTCCCTTTGTGAATAGAGAATGTTTAGTTATTTGTGTCAAAAAAATGATCATCCGTTATCTCTGTATAAGATGAAGCAAATATTCGATACCAACATTTCAAGACTCCTTCCTCCTCAAATTTTAACACTGAGGATTTCACATTTCCTTCACTTCCACCTACTTTTGAATTCCATATCATTTCTTTGGCAATCCATTATATTCTCTATGAGGGATTGTTGAGAAATCATCTAAGATAGTATTGATGATATTACATCCTTAATGATTCCCATGTCCATCCTTTTCAAATATAATAATATTTGATCCTTACCAATCCACATCATTGATAATGTTGCATTATTATATCAACTTAGAGAATCTTCCACTTTATTCACTTTTCAAGGTTGGTAGTTCATTAATAAGTCAATATATCTAATGATATCTAACAATATTTGTCAAAAAATATTAATATCCTTATGTGTGAATATATAATTTTGATTCTTATGATTATTATATATCATTAACTTCTCCGTATAAAGATAACTCCACCATTTCATTAATGAAGTGATCATAGAATCAGACTATATAACCTATATAGTATGGGTTTTCTAGTGATATTTCTAATAATTTGCGGTGTATTATATCAATTAATAATTTTTCATCAGTACATTTCATAATCCATTCTTTTAAGCATCATTTTACACCATAATGAGTTCCCCACATATCATGTGTGTGAGTATTGGCGTAGTGATAAGCCTTTATTTCAACTATTTAAAAAAGACTTCAAATTCACTAGTCAAAAAATTCTTTTGTCCCTTATATGATATCTTAGTTCTTTGGTTTGAAAATTGTAATAATTCTATTATATTCAACTATAATACCCTGATATAACAAGGAAACTATGAATCCCAATTATAGATGTTGTCCATGGACACTCTTCACTTAGCTTTATCTTTAAAGGGTCTGTAGATATCCCTTTTCTGGGGATAACATTCCCCAAGAATGATACATCCCCCATTCTTAACTCATATTCAATATACATTTCATAAATTTTATCCCATTATAATGTCTTCAAATGTGTCACTAAATGCTCCTCAGGTTCCTCCTTTATCATGAAGTATATTAAAATATCAACAATAATTACTACAATAAATACATCAAAGAAATATCTAATGACTATTCAATAAATCCATGATTTTTTTGAGAAATGATGAGTCTTAAGGGAATCACTATTAAATCATAGCGTACGTACCTCATTTGAATGGTTGTATTAGTAATATCTTCCTTCCTCGCATTTAATTGGTGGTATCATGATTGTAGGACCACATTATAGAAATTATTAGCCCCATATAGTATAACACAATCAATAATAAGCCTTACATTAAATAAAATAATAATAATAATAATAGTTTACTCAACCATAAAACAATACGGAAAGTGTAAACAATTATTGGGCCCATATATAATAATAATGAGGACCCATGATATAGTTGAATGTCTATTTCTTCATTGCATGGTATTGAGGTAATAAAAATGAAATTTAATAATCTACAAAAATCAATTTAGTACCCACATATCCTAATTAGAACTATTGTGGGGGACCCACACCATACCGAAGAATATGTTCTACTTAAGGGAACACCAAACCTAGTATAGGACCCAAACCATGGCTTAGATATTAGATTGGTGAGTATGAAAATTGATTATTTTGGACTCATTACCTATGTACACAGGGTAGTAATGGATCATATATATGATGGGGGGACCCATTACCCAATCCAAACACAATGTTGGAGGAGTAACAACCTTGAAAACACATTAAAAGTAATTCCAAAACCCCAATGCATGTCCAATTGATATAAAAACATAACTACTTATCATGCATCGTAAATGGAATTGAATATCAAAATGAATCATCTAATCGTGATTAATGTAGAAAAATAATTCAAATAGAATTTCAATTTTCTTGTAGTAGACCCCAACTCAAACAGATCTGAAAAATACCCCATGGTAGGAAAACATGACACAAGGTAGCCTCATGAAATTCCTTTTTGTATGCATTTGAGGTTTATTTCACATAAAAAATACATGGATTACCATTCATGGGATCACACGGGTGTTTGGAACCCACAAATGATGCATGTCTACTACATGTGAATAACCCAATGCCATGTTGGGTAAGATAAACCTTACTATACATTCTAGGGGTTGGCGCAGTTGGCCAACACATGCTTCCTCCCTAGTGAGGTAGTGATGGAAAACCTTTACATCCACAATAAAATATATAAGATTCCATTTGAACAAATGTTGGATCAAATTTCGAGGGGTGTTATGCGATTACCCCTCCTACATCCCACTGATTTGTTGTCGCTGATACTATGGTGCTCTGATATCTAGTCACAAACTACCATTGATGCTAGATTTATCATCGTACAAGAACTAACTATCTATTTCTATTGTCCCCTCCCTCTACATTCTATTGAAAAATTTCCTCATACCACCACATCATAGACACCCATCACAGTCACCCCCACCCTAAATCACTAACTCAATCACCATGATCTTCTTATCCTTAGGTAAAATTCCACAAAATGTTCTAATTATCCCACACATCATGTTGTCACCCTACTACATATCTAATAATGGAATATAGTTTTATCAGCATCAGACGACCCATAGGGTCAATGACTTCCACCAAATCAGACAGGAAGAGTAGTGGATGGAGAGAAAATGCGGGGATAGAGGGGAGAGAGAAAAGAAAAGGAGAAGACAATATGGGCCTCATTGTCCATAGATCCATCACAAAAACCATCCCCATCATTAATTAAGGTTAGGGTTAAATAAATATACATTAAAAATTCGTTGGTTAAAAGGATGGAAATTGAAATAATGACAATTAGATAAGAAAATAAAATAAATTAATATATCACGTGGTTCATTCATGAAGAATGTATAATTGTTTTTCTAAATTCAAAAAAAGAATACATAAAAAATATAGTCATGAAAAATCAGAAATCCCTACCTTAATAGTAGATCATTCAATCGTGAGTTTTCACTAATGAATTTTATGTCATTATCATTGATCATTATATATAGTGATGAATCATTCTTTGATCATAGGATTTCTATGATTCTAAAAAATATTCTCAAATGATGCCACTTTCCAATACAATGTTTTATGTTACCAACCCTTATATTACATAACAAAATTCTTATATATATAATTTAACTAGGAAAAATATTAAATTCCATTTTGAATAAAAAACAATTAAAATTTTTACATTATTTTTATTTAGTTAATTTTTCTATAATAGCCAAACATAAATAAATATGAATCCAACACAAGTTATACCTCCCCAAGGGTAAAAACCTCATTCTAGACACAACCACTTTCTTAGATTTTGTATCTAAAACTATTATTAAAGGGAATGAATTTTTCCTTAGAATGAGAGGTTTCATGCTAATAATAATATAATATTATTAATATCATAATATCAGGGCTCCAAGATGCATGTATCTTCACTAAAACTCCACAACCAATACCAAAAACATAATTAAAATATTATTATTGTTTTATATAGAAAACAATATTTTCAACATTTATACGAATGAATTATTTTATGAAACATCATGTGGAAAACTTAATGGGACATCCAGTGATCAAAACCTATTTTATGCTACATGATATTATTTTTCATCATGTTTCTTAAACCATACTCATGTAAAATTTAATGTTTTATCATAAACTATAATACTCCATGATGAAAATTTGTTATGGATAACTCAAATTCATAGCTTTAAAGGTCAATTATTTTATCATTTTACATTATAATATTATTTATAGATGTATATGTATATGATGGAACCTGAAATAATTATAATGTATACATTACCAATTGAATTTTGTGATAAATTTTATACTATTAAGTGTCTTTAAGAATACTTAACTAAACCATACATATGTGTCTTTCTAACATATTATATATGATATACAACCAAATAAACCTTTTTGGTTAAGTGTTCAAGATTCATGGTAAACTCATTTTTTCTCTTTGTAACTCCTACCACATCTCTATATGAAAAATGTACTAAAATCCTCCAATTAAAATAATTAGTAGCATCTATGACGAAAAAAATTTGAATAATTGAGATATTTAAGAATAATATTCCTAATATTAAATTACTTGAACATATTTAAAATCCTTAAATTCAAAATATCAAATTTTATGATGTTAATAGATTTTTTGTTAACTTATAATCTTTAAAAGTATATATTAATCAACATCATTTCTAACCAAATAAGACAAAGTTTTTTCTCCTTGAGAACTAATGAAACTATTCATATTATTACTTTACTAACACATATTAAACTCTTTTAGGATTATATAACATTCATATTGATTCATAAAATATTTTACGTGTTAACTTTTTAATTTTATAAGTGCAAAAATACTCCCAGTATCCTATTATGATCAATATTTTTTTATAATATCATCAAATTATACATGATAATACATCTATATCATATATGGTATTATATGTGTTTATAAAATTTTATTGAATGTAAAATTATTCCTTACAATATTCCAATAATGGTGGAGGAATCAAAATTCCTTATATTTCAACAAAAATCAAGATAAGCACCATTATCCTTGATAAAAGTCTTTTTCTATTTTATTCACTAAAAATTTGTTATAAAATCAGAGGAAACATAAACCATGTGTAATATATTATATTGTTTATAACAAAAAATTATTATTATATTACATCTATTATCATATTAAATTAATATTACTATACAAATAATTCACTAAAATTTATCTAATATTGATAAATTTAATTGTTTTCAATTATGAGATTTAGAAACCATTTTCTTCAATATTTGAATAAAAACAACAATTTTTTATCAATTATTCCATTGATTTTATACTCCGGTAAATTTACACCATTTATAAAGAATATATTTGGTATCACATGCCTTTAAAAATATTTTTTTCATTTCTTTATCTCTGATACCTTACATGTATATTCTATGCAGTTTCAAGTACCCCTTTTGATATTTTATGAAAGTCTATCTTATATAATCATTATTCCTTATTACTTATAGCACTATTAATTTTATAATACCATTATTGGATATTATAATAAATAAAGGGAAATTTACCTACCACCATTATGTTTTCCATTTTAAACTCTTACTAACATGTACATTTAGTAAAATAACAAAATCTTGACATCATATCTTCAATTAATCTATTTTCAACATTTTGAGAATACATAGTAACTATTATTAAACTCATTCACATTGTTATAATGTTTTCATTAATCATGAAAAAATAAATTCAATAACCTTGACAAGATATAAATGAATCCACCATTATCTCTAAGACATTTACATGCCCAATCATAATAAATAGCATAGGGAAAATTAAAATTTATTTGGAGGTATTACATATAATACCTTTTAAAACATAATTAATTTTTTTTATAATTATCATAATAATATAGACTCGTCTATTAAAAGAAAAATTCCCTATTTTAATTTTGTAATATTATTCATAGGAAAAGATTCCCATTTAATTAAATTAAAAGTAAATGGTGTTTTTACATCATATAAAATTTTGTCATGTATTAAAACAAAATATGCCTCAATGAAAGGAGATTGAGATGAAGTCCCTTACCTCGTGACCGACTTGACCTGTTCGTTCATTAATGTCATGAAAAATAAATTAAAGTTAATTTATAATTTCTCAAGAACATTTTTTCAAGTTTATAATTCCTTTTAAATCACTTATTACCATGTTATAAACATTATGTAATCATTTAAGTTAATAATGGTGGTTTTGTTGATATTTGGTACATGAGTAAACAATAGACATCTTATAATTACACGTTGTTCATGTGGTAAAAAGGTCATTATATCCATAATCATATTCACAATTATGATATCATATATATCAAATAAATCTAGTGTATATATGTATTTTCAATAGTACAAAACATTTGGAGATAAGAAATGAAATGCACAGTTCTTGGAGACGATAAACCGTACGTACAAAGGAACACTACTTCCATTTCTATTTAGTATTGTATTGGAATGGAATCTTAATTATAAATAATTATATTATAATTCCAGTATTATTTCTTATATAATATCTTTAACTCTACCCTTTTATACGTTCCACATAAGGCATGAATGTGTCCTATCACTTTGAGGGGTCGACAGTCCGCACTTCCTCAAATAAGATTATCGTATTTACCCACTATGGAAACCATAAATGTATTCTATAAATGAAAAATACAGAAGCATATAAAAAATATTAATATAATATATATCATATATAAATACATTTCTATCATAATGTCTATCATGAGATGTGGTTGGAGATATTTGAGGAATCCTCGTTTTGTGAGGCAGTAGTTCGCCGTCCACAGAAACAGTATGTATCTTACCCATTAGATGATGGTGTGTATAACTATAGTTATAATCCTTCTCATAAATACAACTATATTTATTATACTGGATTTTTGTTAAAATAAAACAATAAAAGGAGTTTAAGGAGTTGGAGACCTAAAATAAAACAAAATAAAACAATATAATTTAAGGGAAACCATTACCTATAATTCGGGTAACTCCCTTTGGTTTTAACCAAAAGAACTTATTGAAGTGGATTCATCCTAAGGTAATACTTCTATAAGGAGTATAGGGATGTAGGGAGCTTAATTGGGAAGATTTTCGATTAGCCAAGGGGATTGAAAGGTGTGAAAATGGGTTAGAGGTGAGGGACGTTTATAAGGTGGGGGAGGGGCTCTTTAAAAAAGTGTGAAAATATTATTATATATATAATGATTTTTTGTTTCTAAAGGTTGAAAACAAATTAAGATCAATTATAAGATGACGCTTGGTCGAAATAAAATCATACAATAAGAATTGTATGAGTTTTGTAAATTATTTTAATCATTACAATCTTATCTATTTAAATCATTTATTAATGAAGTAACACTGCATCATTAATGTGTCATAAATAATATAATATATTTTCAATCTAGAAATTATAAATAAAAATTCAATGGAGTACGAAATCTTTTTATATTTCGAATGAATAATTATATTCGAACTGATAACATACATAACCCTTTGTAAAATTTAAATTAAAAAAAGATATTTGTTTATGTTATTTGTGTCTTTACTATATGTTTATTAAAATAAAGTGTTGTTTTTCGTCCAAATGGCCCCATGAGGTCCCAAAATCGACCCAAAGATGACCGGGGTCTCCTATGTATCATCAAATAGGATTATAAACATGTTAGGGTAATTTTATATTATTATTGTAATATTTGTTTACCCTTATTTACCAGATTTACCCTTTAACCATGATAAATAAAATTTTTATTGAAGTAAATATTCATAAAGTATAAATATAAAATTCACCTATTTACGCAATTTGGACCTCTATATTCTAAATATAGAATCCATTTATCCTAATTAAAAACACAGAAGAGTATGAAATTAATTTAAAATTAATTTCCACTGCCAAAACAAAAGGCATGTTTTTAAGAAAAATATAAACTATCAAAAGATTGACACTTATTTATGTCCAATTTCAGAGAGTAATTAATTCCAATGACCAAAATTGTATTAAATAGTAAAAAAATACTTCAATTTCACTTTAAAAATAATTAGAAAGATAATATACCCTTATAAATAAATTTGATTAAAAGGCAGTTTTGAATTAAAATATAGTACTTTTTCACTATTCATAAAAAATGAATTCTATTAGAAAAATACCAAAATATCATCCAATGTAAATTTTGATATCCCATTTCTAAATAATAATAATATTCTGTCAAATTTAACATATAAAAGTGACCAAAACTAGATTTAATGTGGGTTCACAATCAAAAGGCGGTAAAACGACCTTTTAATGAATATTTGAGTATTTATGCTTAAAATTAGATTTATTCTTATTTTAAGCATATGATATTTATTGAAAAATGTTAAAACATTTAACAAAAATATATAATCATATTTTAGTTAGTTATACACTTTCCCACCAATATAACACCTAGGCGTCAACTACCATTTAAAATAATAATATTATATTATTAGTATGCAACGTAAGATTTCAAAGAAACCCATTGTTGTGTTTCAGGTATACCATATAAAATGGAAATCCACATTAAAGTATAACTAATATCTAATTCAAAAATATTATAAAATATAAAAATTTCATATTTCTTAATGTACATTGGATGTAACAATTTTAGTCATAATGAACTGAGAAATTACAATCAATGCCTTGTAAAGTATAGTTTATTTGGATGATTAGGTATATAAAATAAAAACATGGAAAAATAAAATTCCATTATTTTAATCTTTATAATGATCTCCTAAATTTCATTGATCTCTTACATCTACATTAGAAATATTAGGGGATACATGAACAAATGAGATGATCTAGAAATCCCAGTACGAAAAGAAACATAAGATTAAAACATAGATCCTGGGTTATAAGGCATAACATGATGACATAAAAGGAATGGAACGGGAGAAAAATATGTAAAATTAACATGTATAACATGGTAAGATATAATCATGACGTCAAAGTAGTGTGGAAATATCATATAACATGACATAAATATGATTCAAGTCTAACTACCAAGACTATATCACATGGTAGAAAAAGGTCCATAAAGGAATCAGGTTCACTCCCTACCACAACATATCCTCTCAAGAGACTGAAAATAACAAGATAAATATGGGTGATATATCAGTTCATTCATCATAAAATGTTCATCCATATGTGTTCCACATGAAGAATCAAGAATGAGGGTTACCCATAGAATGAATTCGGTATCATAATCATGTCATAAGGCACAACAAAAGGTAATATCATAAAGGTGTCCATGAATGAATGGATTTAAAACATAAATAGAAATTAATAATTTAAAAGAAAAATATATAAGGATTTGTGATGTCAAAATAATGTGAAAACATGCGTAATGCATTTTTAAGATTCATTAGAATTTATCATTTTATCACAATTTATCAAAACATTGAAAGGGTTCTTAAGGTGGAAAATGAAACTTATTTTATCATATAACAATAAATGAACCAAAGTATTATTTTATAATGAAAAACATGCATTTCCATATCAAAAAATGATGAACCTTATAATCAGGCTACCATATAGAAATTATTTTAGAAGGGAACCTTATAAATCATGTTTTTTCCCATAAAAATAATAAAATGATTTGTATAAATGAGTTCAGAACATAGAAATATAAATTAAAGTAATTATATGGAAATAAAGAACCAATTAAATTGGGTTAAATGGAGAAGAAGTGTAATCTGAAAGAAAAATGGGGGTTTGGATAGAATCCCTTACCTTCTGTCTAAAAGTGTTCTGAACATGATCTTATGTTCTAGAAAAATCAAATTAAATCCTTTAATTAATTAATTGATAAATTTTTTTAACATATATTATATTTATGATAATTTTATTAAGTTTATTTATGACTTTTTAGAGAATTAATAAGTTACAATTTTACCATTTGGGAGCATTCGTTTACTTGGTTGTCATCATTTGTTTACTTGTATATATTTATGTACAATCATGTAAAATGGGGTTAGTTGTATATAATTGAAATTATATGTTATTAATAAATTTATAGATTATTTAATGGTATTATATATAATTTATTTCATATGTGAGGATGCTTCATTATATAAATCATTAATGATAACCACTGAGATAATTTTTGTAGTTTTTATCATTATAATATTATTTTGTTTTATTAATAAATATCATGTATACATAATTAATAAAAAAATTTAATAGGATCTATAATAAATATATTATTATATTATTTATCCAAGAAAATTATTTTATGAAAATCCATGAAGGTGGTAATGGAAATTGAAAAGTTGACATCTTTGAATGTGATAAATCATCACATCACAAATAGTGTTATCATTTTTAGTAAAACTAGAATGGAAGAAAAACTATGTTGGGTCATTACATTAACATAATAACATTGTAGTATATAATTTATACTAGAGTTAAAATTTCACTTGTATAAGGGTAGGTGAAGAGTTAATAACAAAATAATCGAAAATATATGGAATTTAATGAGAATGGAAAATGAATTTACCTTATGAATTTGTCATCAATGAGGACCTCCATAAAAAGATTGGTTTCAGTATTTGGATGATAAAAAAGGGTCATAAACATATGGGAGGTTCTTAGGAAGTGTATTGGTATAATTGAAAAATATTAAAGGCTTATTCTGTATGAAGAGAATATGTGGTGAGGGGTTTTATTTATAGTGTAGAAAAATGTGTTTTCTCATTATTGTATTCATTAGATTATTATTTTACTCTAGACTATGAATAATTTTAGAATCATTACTAAATATATTAATATAATTTATGGGGTTTAATGATTATAGATATTGCATCACCAATGACTCAAGGGATATTTTTTATCTTATAATTTA
Source organism: Viscum album (assembly GCA_963277665.1). NCBI lineage: Eukaryota > Viridiplantae > Streptophyta > Magnoliopsida > Santalales > Viscaceae > Viscum > Viscum album. Next base: position 1,012,703,947 of record OY728131.1, read on the forward strand.
TATATTCCTTAATTACCATAATTTATAATTCACTAAAAATTCAATTACATTAGAGTAATTCCAAAAATTCACCGAAATCATTATTCAATGTTGATATTTAAAAAATGAACTCAATTTTATGAATACAATTTTCTTAATATAAGAAATATAAATATTATTTGAAATCATCATTTATATGAGAAATTCCAATTTTAAAATTACAACTAAATTTATTACACTAGGAAAATGTAATTAAGGTCTCCTAAAATCATTTGATATTAATATGAAAACAAATTAATAATTTATGAATTAATATTATGAAAATAAATATTCTTTCAAAACATAATATAAATTATAAAATTTAAAAAACTTATCTTCTATAAAAATAACAGCACTTATTTATTAAAATTATATGGATTTATTTACTCTTACTATGATATAACTATGTTATATTACCATTATTAAGAGGCCTAAATTTTATTTAAACATTCATGGGAGAGGGTAAAATTCTATAGGATGGATCACTATTTTTAATGGTCATATTACTATTCAAAGGGTCAAATTACAATTCCATTGGTATACGTTCCTTAACATCTAAAAATACCACTTACTCCATTAATTATTCATTTATACAGTTTTATTGTGTTCCATATGTGATTGTATGTGATTTTTATTATATAGATTAATTATAATAAAGGGAATTTTTATTGATAGAATTCTGGTTTGTTAAATATTTTCCGACTTATAAAATTTATCCATCAAAATATATTTTTAAAAACTAAATAGGAGAGGGTATTTCTATTTCATTACTTCTTCAAATTCTCATTTTACTCATGTTACATATGGTTTTTCTAGAGTAATTCTTATAGGTGATTTGTATTTTATTCACATATCATTGTCTCTATAATCCATGATCTTTATTGGATTCTCCTTGTTAGAGATATCATTTTCAAATTATACCACCTCTAAATTTAGTACATTTGAGGGATCCCAAAGGTACTAAATCAAAGGGGATACGTGAAATTCATTGTGTACTTGAGACATGGTTAGTGGAAGTTCTAGTTAGAATGACATAAGTTAAATATGATCAATAATCCCGAAGTGTCCAATTTATCAAGGAAATATCATTCCTTTTTTCTAAAATCTAAACACCCAATTCCTTGGAGATACGAAAAATAATACCATGTATTAAACCAAAACACTCTAGGTCTCATTGATGATTATATGAAAATCTATTCTATTGACTTTGGGATGTCTTGATGTGATGATGAATGGTTTTCACCTTTTTTACCATTTCATCAACCATTTCAGGTCCATGAAACTGAAATTAATCAACATCATTCCCTCATTCATGTGTTATTCTTCTTTTCCCATAAATATCTTCATATTGGGAAATTTGGATGCTCGAGTGGAAGTAATTGTTGTATGAGAATTTTCTTAGAGGTATATGATGGTACCATCCTCCTTCGAAGTCCCAAAATACAATCTCTTTACATATCCTCCAGTTTCTAAATAGGTCTCCTGGATTGGTAATTAGTTTGAGGATGATAGGTAGCACTGAAGTTCAACTCAATGTTTAGATCATGTTGGTTAATTTTCCATAACTTGGACGTAATTTTTTGATCTCAATAGAATGAAATTGATAGTGGTACTCTATACATCCACACCAAATCATTGATGTATATTTCAGAACGTTAATTTGGTGAGAATTCCTATCTAATTTCCAAAAAAGTGATATGTCTTTGTATATTGATCTACAAAACCCCATATAGCGTGGTTTCATCTATATGTCTTTGCAGTTCTAGTGGCAAAGTCCATGGTGATGTTTTCTAATTTAGTTGTTAATATGTTTAATATATTCATCATCCCCTTATAAATTTTCCTTTCATCTTTCAATTGTCGTTATACTAGGAACATTGATGTATATTCATTGATCTCTTTCTTCAATTATCCAACCAATAGTTCTCTTGGATATCTCAATACATCGTTGTTCTCCCTATGTGAATAGAGAAGGTTGAGTTATGTGGGACATACAAAATCACCATCATTATCTCTTTAATATATGGTACACATATTCGATGCCCAAATCTCAAGACTCCTTCCTCCTCAATTTTTAACTTTGAGGATTTCACATTTCCTTGGCTTCAACCTTTTTTTAAATTCAACATCATTTCATTGAGAATACAGTATATTCTCTATGAGGGATTATTGAGGAATCATCTAAGAAAAGGTTGATGATATTCCATCCTTAATTATTCCAATGTCCATTTTTTTCAAAATATAAGAATATTTGATCGTTACGAATTCTCATCATTGATAATGTTGTAGTATTATATCAACTCAGAGAATCTGCCACTTTATTCACTTTTCTAGGATGGTAGTTCATTAATATATCAATTTATATAATGACATTTAACTACATTTGTCAAAACATATTAATATCTTTATGTGTGAGTATATAATTGTGAATATTATGATTAGTATATATCATAAACTTTTCCGTATAGTGGTAATGGCACCAGTTTTTTAATGAAGTGTTCATAGAATCAGATTGTTTAACCAATGTAGTATTGTTTTTTTCGTGAAATTTCTAATAATTTTATGTGTATTCTATCAATTAATAATTCTTAATGAGTACACTTCATAATCCATTCTTTTAAGCATCATTGTACACTATAATGAGTTCCCCACTTATTGGGTGTGTGAGTTTTGGCATAGTGATAAAACATTATTTCTATTATTTAAAGAAGTATTCACATTCACTGGTCCAAAATTAATTTTATCCCTTATATGTTATCTTAGTTAGTTGGTTTGATAATTTTAATAATTCCTTTGGAAAACTACTATAATACCCCATTATAAAAAGGAAACTATGAATACCAATTACGGATGTTGTCTTAGGCCACTCTTCAATCGCCTATATCTTGAAAGGGTCCATAGATTTCATTTCTATTGTGATAACATTCCACAAGAATTATACTTCCCCCATTCATAAAACATATTCACTATATATTTCATAAATTTTATCAAATTATAATGTCTTCAAAAGAGTCATCAAATGATTCACTTGTTCCTCCTTTATCATGATGTAAATTAGAATATCATCAATAATTACTACCAAAAATTCAACAATGAAATATCTAATGACTATTCATTAAATAAATGATTTTTTTTTTGAGAATTGATGAGTCTGAAAGGAATCACAATGAACTCATAGTGTACATTCGTCATTTGAAAGGGTGTATTGGGAATATCTTCTTTACTTACATTTAATTGGTGGTATCTTGACTGGAGGTCCACATTATAGAAATTATTGGCCCCACATAGTATAACATACTCAATAATATGTCCTTAATTCAATGAAATAATAATAATAATAGTTATATTAACTATAAAACAATAAGGCAAGTGTATCCAATTATTGTACCCATATATAATAATAATGGGAACCCTTGATGTAGTATAATGTATATGTCTTCAATTCTTGGTATTGATGGAATAAAAATAAAATTAACCCATCAAAAAAAACCAATTTAGTACCCACATATCCTAACTATTACTACTGTTGGGGACCCAGACCATACTGAAGAATACATTCTGGTAAAGGGTGCACGAAACCTAGTACATGACACAAACCCTAGCATTGATATTGGATTGGGGAGTATAAAAATTGATGACTTTGGACTCATTACAAATGTACACAGGAGAGTAATGAACTATATATATGATGTGGGGACCCCTTCACCAACCCAAACACATTGTTCAGGGAGTAACAACCATGAAAACACATTAAATGGAATTCCAAAACCCCAACATCAGTGAAGTTTATATAAAACAAAAAATAACCACCTATTATGCATCGTAAATGTTCTCGAATATCAAAATGAATCATCTCGTCCTGATTAACATAGAAAAATAATTCAGATGGAATTTTTATTTTCTTGAAATAGACACCTACTTAGATAGATCTGAAAATTACCCCATCGTAGGGAAGCATGACACATGGTGGCCTTATGAAATGCATTATTTTATGATAATTGAGGTTTATTTCACCTAAAAAATACATGTATTAATATCCATGAGATCACACGGGTGTGTAGAACCCACGAAAAATGCATGTCTACTATATATGAATCAATCAACGCTATGTCAGGAAAGATAAACATTACTAGATTATCTAGGGGTTGGCCAGGTTGGCCAACCCATGCTTCTTGCCTAGTGAGGTAGTGATGGAAAACCTTTACACCCACAATAAAATATAACGTATTCCATTTCATCACATGTTGGTTCAAATGGTGAGGGGTGTTATGTGATTAGCCACTCCTACATCCCACTAATTTTTTGTGACTTCCACTATGGGGCTTTCCTGTCAATTCACATACTACCATTGTGGCTGGATTTATCATCACAGAAGAAACAACTTTCTATTTATATTATCCCCTGCCTCCACATTCCATTGCAACCTTTCCTCGTTCCACCGCATCATATTCGCCCATCACAGTCACCTCCACCCTGAATCACTAAATCAACCACCCGGATCGTCTTATACTCATTCTAAACACCACAAAATTTTCTAATGATACCCCACATCATGTTATCACCTAACTACATATCTAATAATGTAATATAGTTTTATCAGCATCGGAAGACCCCTAGGGTTAATAACTTCCACCAAATCAGAGAAGAAGAGTACGTTGGATGGAGAGAAAATGGGGGGATAGAGGGGAGTGGTAAAATAAAAGGGGAGGATAATAGGATCCTCATTGTCCATAGATCCATCAGAAAAACCATCCCTATAATTCAATAAGTTTAGGGTTAAATAAATATACACTAAATGTTCCATCGTAAAATGGATGGAAATTCCAAGAATGAGAATTAGATAAGAAAATAAATTAAATGAATATATCATGTTGTTCATTCATGAAGAATGTGGAATTTTTTTATAAATTCCAAAAAAATACATAAAAAATATAGTGATGGAAAACTATAAATGCCTACCTTAACATTAGATCATTCAATAGTGTGTTTTCACTAATGAATTTTCTGTCTATATCATTGGTCATTATTGATAGTGATGATTCATTCTTTGATCATAGGGTTTCTATGATTCTAAAAAATCATTTCCAATGATGCCATTCACTAATCCAAAGTTTTATGTTACCAACCCTAAGATTATATAACAATGTTCTTATATATATATATATAATAAAACTAGGCCAAACATTTAATTCCATTTTAAATAAAAAAATTCGTTAAAACAATAAAAATATTTTTAATCAATTAATCTTTCTATAATATCCAAACATTAATAACTATGATGCCAACAAAATCTATACCTCCCCTTGGGTAAAACCCTAAATTATAGACACAACCACATTCCTAGATTTTCTATCCAAAACTATTCTTAAAGGGAATGAATTTTTCCTAAGAATGAGTGGTTTCATGCTAAAAATGATATATTATTATTAATATCATAATATCAGGGCTCCAAGATGCATGTATCTTCACTAAAACTCTAAAACCAATACCAAATAATTAATTAAAATATTATAATTGTTTGATAGAGAAAACAATATTTTCAACATGTATACTAAAGATATATTGTATGAAACTCCATGTGGAATACTTAATGGGACATCCTATTATCAAAACCTATTTTCTACTAAAATATATATTTTTTAATCTTGTTTCATAAACCATACTCATGTAAAATTTAATATTTTATCATAAACTATAATTCTCCTTGATGAAAATTGGGTATGGATAAATCAGATTAATATCTTGAAAGGTCCATTATCCATTTAAATCACAATATTTATATCAAATTATATGAATATGAACCAACATGAAATAATGATAAAGTATACATTACACATTTTGTTTTGTGATAAATTTTATACTATTAAATTTCTTTTAAAATACTAAACAAAAACATAAATAAGTGTATTTCTAACATATCATATATGATATACTAAAAAATCACACTTTTTTGTTATAACTTCCAGAGTCATGGTAAACTCACTATATCTATTTTTAACTACCACCACATCTCTATATAAAAAACCTACTAAAATCCTCCAATTAAAATAATTATCAGCATCTATGATGAAATAAAATTTAAATAATTGTTATATTTAAGATTATATTCCTACTATTCAATTCCTTGAACATATTTAAAATCCTTAACTTAAAAATATCAAATTTTATGATGTTAATTTATTTTCTAGTTTACTTATATTCTTCAAAAGTATATATTAATCATTATCATTTCTAACCAAATCAAACATAGTTTTTTCTATTTGAGAACTAATTTAACTATTCATAATATTACTTTACTAAAACATCTTAAACACTTTTAGGATAAAGTAACATTCACATTGATTAGTATAATATTTTACTTGTTAACTTCAAAAAATGTATAAGTGTAAAAATACTCTCAGTATCCTATTATTATTTATATTTTATTCATAATATCATCTAATGATATATGATATTAAGTCTATATCATATATGGTATTCTATGGTTTTATAAACTTTTATTGAAAATAATATTATTCCTTGAAATAATCCACTGATGGTGGTGGAATAAAAATTAATCATATTTCAATAGACATCAATATAAACACCTTTATCCTAGATAAAAGTCTATTTCCATTTTCATCTCTATAAATTTGTTATAAAATCCTAAGAAACATAAACCATGTGCAATATATCTTATTTTTAATAGAAAACAATTGTAATTAAATAAAATATATTATCATATTAAAGAAATATTACTATAAAAATCATTGAATGAAATTCATATAGGATTGATAAATTTAATTTTTTTAATTATCTGATTTAGAAACCATTTTCTTCAATATTTGAATAAAAACTACAAGTTTTAACAATTATTCTATTGATTTTATACTTCTTTAAATTTACACCATTTTTAAAGAATATATTTGGTATCACATACCTTTAGAAATTGGAAAAATTTATTTCTTTAACTCTGATACCTTATATGCATATTCTATGTAGTTTCAAGTACCCCTTTTGATATTTTAAGAAAAATATATCTTCTAGAATCATTAATCCTTCTTCATTATAACACCATTAATTTTTTATAACCATTATTGGATACTATAAGAAATATTGTTGGATTTTCCTACCAACATTATTTTTTACATTTTAAACTCTTACCAACTTGTACTTTCAGTAAAATACAAGAATCTAGACGTCATATCTCCTATTTATCTATTTTCAACAATTTGAGAATACTGATTAAAATATTATTAAACTCATTCACATTGATATAATGTTTTCATTAATCATGCCAAAATTAATTCAACAACCTCAAAAAGATATAAAATAAACCATCATTCTCTCTAAGTCATTTACATACCCAATCATATTAAATAGTAAGGGGAAAATAAAATTTATTTGGTGGTATTCCATATAATACTTTTTATAACATAATTAAAAAAAATTATACTTATCATAATAATATAGACTCATCTACTAAATAATATCAATATCTCATTATAGAAAAAGTTGATGTTTAAACACATATATTTTCACTTACTTAAGATATTTTCTTAAATTTAAAAAATCTGAAGTTCTTGAAATACATTTATCTTTAATTAAATAATGATTTAAATGTTTAATATGATTATGATGATTCTATTTATTTATAAAAATTATTTTCTAATATGAGTATCATGATTGACATTTTTTTAAAAGATTACTATTAATTTTGGTCCCACTAAAATGATACACCTTTTAAATTTAGCAAATCCCATAGTAATCCTTAAGAAAGTAATTATTCCTATAAAATGTAATTATTAGTATAAATTATCATCCCAATAAAATGATAATTATTTGTAATTCTCATTTCACTAACCATATAGTTATTTACATAGGGAACGATCCCAATAATATCTTATATTACTCTATAATAGTTGAGCACAACACTTTTCCCAAACCAACATAATCAAAAGCCAAACTATATTCATCTAGTATATAAACTATAAGAGTTTCTATTTTCTGTGAAACCCAAATATCATAGCGGTACTTGTGTACCAAACTCTTAGGGTTATATATTTCAAAAAATCCATTTAAAATATAATCCAGGGCACCCTACATTGGAAAACAACTTGGTTGAATGATTGAGGTCTTGAAATATTCATTCTTTAGAAAGAATTAGACACTTTATATTTTTAAGGGGATTTAATATCACCATCATATCTCATGTTATTAACTATAAATTTATGATTATAGTGATTTTGTTTGAAATCCTATTCCTTCCACCAAACCAATAGTTTGAAACCCTATTGATGTGTAACTCTTTTCCCAACTCATAGGTACTATTACTCACTTAAATTAAAAGATAAATATATTCATAAATATCCAAATTAATTTCAAGCATAAATTAAATTAAACAATTTATTTTAAAATAGTATAATTATATAAAATTAATTATCCCTATATGAGTACATATAGAGCTAAATATAGTCAACCCTCACTTTTCAATGTAAGGAATAAGCCTCAAGGCTAGTGAGAAATTCTATTTAATGTCCATCCAGATTATGATACATTACATGAGAGATATTTAATTTCCAAAATATTTATATTTAATAATAAGTATTAATAATAAATAAATTCATAATTTAATCCCACAACTCAATTCAACCCAACGTCAAGGTAAAATAAAACCAAATCTCTTATCATACCCCGCATGTAACTCCTTTGATGTGGTATGATAATCTCTATATTCAATTTTTAAACTCTTAAATAAATTATTCATATAAATTTTATTAATATAATAATTACATTCAGGAATAAATTAAAAGGGATTAATTAAATAATTAAACATTTCATACATTCAAACATCAAATAAACTATTCATGAGTAATTATAAAATAAAATCTAAATATATGCATTTAATAATTTAGTAATTCATTATGGAAACTCTATAATATTTTATTTAAACACATTGTATTCATATTATAATATTAAATTCATTTATAAATTATTGTATAAAATGTTATTTTAAATATATGTTATTATTTTTCATATAAAATTTTTTTATTTCAATTTCAATTGTGTGAACATGTTACATAATCCATATAAGATATATTTATATTATCTAAAAATATATCAAATTAATATTAAAAATTTGTTTTTATGTGGTTTAAATTATTTCCTCAAATAAGGCCTTTACCTTAATCATTTCAAATTATGTTACTATAAAAATTTCATAATAAAAAATAAAATATTTTACAATTTTTGAAATTTTATGTGGTTTATAAACATTTTATAAATTAAAATTTTAATTTATAATTAGATGATTTATTGTTATATTAAAAGGTATTCCATATGACATAGATAAAGGAATTTTAATATAAATTTTTAATATCTATGAAATTTTTATAAATATATTTAACATTAAAATTTAATAAATTATTTATAACCAACTTATAATTAATTAATTTCTTAAAATCACTATAAATTAATTAATTTTCCATAATTACATTTATATACATTATAAATACTTTATAAATTTTTTATATAAATTCATAAATAAAATTGAAAAAAATAATTATTCATTGGTGAATCATATAAAAAGATATGCATATATCATATGAAGTCATATAGAATTTGTATGAATAAATCCATGAGATTCTATAGTTATTCCTATATATGATATATGGCCTTCATGAGGTTAATTAATTGACACCTATGAGATCATATCTTACAACATGTATCAATATCATCTTTACTACATGATGACCTATTTTTTAAACATGAAACGACCCCATAATTCCATGATACATAGCCATATTACACTTTATGAAATGTAATAGATAATAAAATGACACTATGTTGTGGTTTACAATATCAAATATCATTTTCTACAACCCCGATGATGATTATGTTATCACGTAACGTAATGAAATTGATAATAGAATAGATTAATTTATTACATAATATTATGTTGTGGAACCAAATTCAGATTAGGTTATCACAAAATGAAATATCATGGGAACCAACAAAATTTAATTGTCACGTTCTTTAATGTTTGGGATACCATTTTAGGTCACATTATGACATAAAATATAGTGAAACTGCAATCATAAAGTATGTTATCATATAATGTATGATGAAATCCTAGTTGAATATTATGTTATATGATAATGTAATTTTATATTTAGTTTAATCTTTAAGACATTAACATTGTTTGTTGAGAGTTTATAGGAATTGGATAACTCTTTAATCATTTTTTTGATAACACTGGTTGGTTTTAATGGATCTACCGATAATTATTAATCATAATAGAAGTTATATACTAACCCATAACCCAGACTGTTCAGGATAGATACATGAATGTAACACCATGAAAATATAAAATAATAACATTTTATTCATTATCATATGTGAAAAGAAACACCAAACTTATACAACCAATGAAACATATTTCATTTAATTTTGTGAATTCGATAGCTTGCGAAACATGCAACCCTATGTCTAAATGAACAAAAATATAGTAAAATAATATATCCAAGAAGTTAAATTTATGTGTATACATAGTACTAACTAAAATATTAAATTTTTAATATAATCATTATAAATAAATTAAGAATAAAATAAAATAAAATGAAATGATTTTTGAAAAATTATATTTTTTATAAATGACTATGTAGTTTCCCTTTGTGAAAATAATATAAATTTAGTTTTAAAACAACATTAAGAAACATTATAAGATAATTGAAATTTATATTTTAAATCACAATATAAAATTTATCGTTGGGTGAATGTTTTTAATTTTTTAGAAATATTTCATTTTTCGATGAATATTGAAAAATAATGAATTTCAATTCAAAACATCTTTTTTGTTTAAATAATTTATAATGTAAAATTATATTTTAAAATTTTTTAAATGAAAAATTAGATTAATGATATATTAATTAATCCAATTTAGTTCATTATTTTTATTTTTATATTGAATTTTTATATATTATCATTTTAAACCTTTGGACATTTTCTCTTTAAATACCTTCTTTCTCATCACTTCTATTAGAATAATTATAAATTGAATTTTCCCACTTGTATTAATGTAAATTAGAAATATGGATTCAATATTTAGAAAAACATAATTTATATTTTTTGATATGATCAAATTAATTTTCTACCTAAATGAATAATTAAAAAGTAAAAATTAATTACCATAGAGAAGGTAAAAAAGGATATACAGTGGGTCAAACTAAGAAGGTAAGTGTTAGAAAAGAAAAAAAAACTTTTATAACATGAATTTGGATGTAATATTTCAACCTTATCTATTATTTATTTGAGAGAGAACAATTTTAGAGGAGTTTGGCATGATAAAAATTTCGGTATGATTGAATCTTTCCCTAAAATATCAAGTCTGCCAGTAAAGTCACTTATAAAGAGCCTACTAATCTCATCTCTTATTAACACCCTCATAAACGTTTTTAGGAATATAAATACCCCATTAAAAAAATAAATTCCCTCCCTTAATCTGAAAAGAATTGTTTTGGAAATAAATCTATCCATGGATGGATTTGGTGAAAACCTAATGAGGTTACCCAATGAAGATGTAATGTTATTCAATAAGTAGTATTAATTAATTTTTTCATCAATTTCCTTAAATTATTATTAAAAATGATGATATTATAGCCTCAATATCATACATATATTGAGTTTTTCCTTAAATTTCATTACCTACAAATATCATCACTCCAATATTATTGGTTACGTAATCATTATTCGAGTGTACTGTAGACAATCGCCTCACTTGCCTATATCTTTCATTTTTCCTCTAATACAACTAATAGTTGAGTATGGTGATGGATAAAATGTATAAATATGATATTTTTAAAATAATTATATAAATGGGGTCATTATATCATAATTATCTTTTAAAAATTTCATTCCATAGGTGATTGGATAACGTTTCTCGTGTGTATGGTATACTACCTTTACATGAAACTATGTGATTCATTTTTAATGGATGATTTCCATGGAATGTGATTAGGATATGTTTAATTTATATGTGTGATATAAATGAAATAATTTTCATTATTAAAAGATAATACATCATTTTATTTTATTTTATACTGAAAAATGATAACATAATATATGTGTCGGGACCATCGCATTTACGAAGCAACACAACTCTCGTTTCATAACCACACCATGTGTAATATATATATACACACAGATTTAAGGAAATTATTATTTATTTATGATTTTTTATTTATATAAAACTATAAAATATTATTTACATTCATTACATGATGATCATTTAAAAAAAGGAGAAGTTAATAATGTGTATATAAATCTTGTTATCTCCATGATTGTAATTTAGCCTATTTTCATAACCATATTTCATGGGTATTTATAATTGTATAATTGATGTAAAAATATGATAATTATTTCTAGATTATTATTATATAGCTGATATAACAATATAATATCCACAAGAACGATATCTTTCATGACTTATCATACATGATAATATAAGGCAATTTACACCCCAAACATTAAAAATAATGAAATATTATTAACAAATGAGTGATAATATGTTATCAAAGGGTCATACATGATATTATAATTATTAATATTATTATATAATAATTTTATAAAATATCTATAACCACTATACATTATTTTAAGGCATGTTCAACCAAAATGATGTGTGAGGTAAGGGAATCGATCTCAATTTCCATTCATTGTGGAACATTTGTATGTTATGCTAAAAATTATTTTATATCGTGTGAAAAATTTTCATATGAAATGTAATATAAAGGATTAAAAATAATTTATCGTATTTTTACTTTCAATTGGAATTATTCCATCTCAGGGAATTTGAATTAATAGTTTCCCTATTTTAATTGATTTCATAACTCAATTTCATTGCATAGGGTTATATTATTTTTTCACAATCATTAATACTATTTTTTGTGTAATGAATATTGATTATCTAATTTTCTATATAAAATTGTTTATGTTTATTAATTTTCACCCACATAATATATTTGTTGATTAATTATCATTTTAACATTATGATAATTTTAAGGGTTAAAATCCTCATCTCATTATAATCGAGTTTGTTTATTCTTGAATTCTAGTGGAAGGAGATTATTTTATGATTTTATTAAAATACCATTCAATTTTATTCTAATCTACTTATTCATGATATATTAATGTAATAATACCATTTCCCCACTCTTTTGAAAATAAAATAATTGAGAAATTGTTTTAAGAAAATATTAATTTCAATCAGTCTTTGGAGGAATATCTGTTTTCCTACTAAACTTGTTTTAAAAAAATATTATAAAAAATGTTTTTAAACATTTCAAAATGATTTATTATAGATTTTTTAATGATTTTACTTTTTCAAATTTTCAATGTAATATTCATGTCTTTTTCCAAAAAAAAATTGATTTTTTATTTTAGCGAAAAAGATAATGTAATATTTTATTTAACATGTACAACATGAACGTACGTTCAAACAATAATGAAAACTGAATTTTTTAAAATTAAATTATATGTTTCAAATGAATTTTTTCTATGTAATGTAATTTAAATTTTTTTTGGGAACATTTTGTTATAAAAAATTATTTATAAAATGAAAACAATATTTTCCACAAGAATGTTTGTAGATACGTTATTATGTTTTCTCGTTTTATCATCGACAACAAACCTTAATTGTAAAAATAAAAACATGGGATTTATGGAATTTATATTATACTTATGCTCTTTGTGTATGGTATTTGATTATTTTGACTATGGATATTACTTACACTCACTTCCTTGAAATATTTTTTAATTCAATAACATTACCTTGAAAATTTTACATTCTTATGATCATTGGACATTAAATTTCCCATAAATAGCCTTTTTATTTATTATACATATGTTTATTTATTAAATCATATATATCTTCTACATATATTATTCTATATTAAAATTGAATTTTTTATCTAGGAATATATTGATATATCAGCAATCATTACTCAATTAAAATATTTATTGATAAATAAAATTGATTTTTAAATAGACCTATTATTCAATATATGTTGAATGATTTATAAAATAATTATATGGGTGAGGTCCAGTTGTAGATATCCCCCGATGCATTGGTAATCTCATGAGGTGAAATAGTAATCCACGATGAAATTAGTTAGAAATCCAATTTGAGTTTATACACATTAAATAAAACTATCTTATGAAAGTAATAAATGGTCGAAGTATCATGTGATTGGGACATGATGTCCCATAATTTTGCATTTCTTTTTTTAAAAATTCATTTATTTTTATCCTTGATATTTTCATTATTATATTATATCTAGATGAATTTCATTCTTTGTTTATAGATTAAATCTTATTTTTTTTCAATTATTTACCTTTACAAATATATTATTCTTTATGTGGTTATGTTATTTAGTTTATTGATTTAATTTAATTTCTTTTTAGTTATATTATTTTTGATTGATAATGCTAGTAAATTATTTAAATTCCAGGGGTGTTCAGATATTTACCTAGCCACATTGTTCAATCATTTTCAATTAGGCTTATTTTATTCGTGATAAATTATAATATTTGTAACCCTTAGTTATAATTTGATCTCACCCCTATTTTTCCCAATAATGACAATCCATGAATTTTACTACGAATGATATACATGAATATACAAGACATGAAAAATGATATTATCAAAAACAATTAATTTGTAATGTCCAAATCCATCATAATGGGGATCATGCTGTGATACCCCAAGACCACCTCCAACATGACATGTGATAGAGAATAACACCGTCTAGGTATTTAAATAATATAGGAGGACATAGATCATGTACCTACCCACACACATATCCTAAGGCCATACGGAGGGGAAATGTAAAAAACCGGAAAGAATCCATGATTGTATATATCTAATCCAACATCAAGTGTAAGACATGATGTACCAGAATGTAAACATGGCCAAATACATGATCAAACCGAAAGTAATGATGGTGACTCCAATCAAGATTCTAAAGGGACACACCACTATCTTTCTGGATTCAATAAGCACCATCTCATCCTAGTCCATTAACGACTCGTTCCAAAGAACAATTATCCTCACAAGACATCACACTTGTTAGAAAATCACATGCATGGGTGAGTTTAACAATACCCAATTGGACACATCAAAAAAAAATATATTAACAAAAGACTAATAATTTGGTATACACAATTATATATCTATAACACATATAATGGGAATATCTTGATATACTTAGTAAAAAGACACAGTCTAGAGGTAATGTAACAACTGGAATTCAAACCTAAGATTCTAGCTTAAATGTTCAAAAAAGAACTCATCTATTAGAACATACCCCAAGAGTCATATAGTACTAAAAAATCCATTAGAGAGGTATTTCTCATCAGGTATTTCCATGATAAGTATACACCAGAAGTCTAAATAGATATGATAAAAACACAATGATCACTCCCATGACCATAGAGTATACCAATAACTCAATCAGGATTTACATTCATTGTAGAAGATTAGGGCCTGTGTAGTGTTAGTCCTGACTATAAAAAGAACTCCACCAAGAGAACCAATATGACATGGGATCTCACGATGGGCCTCATAGAAGGATTCCAACAAATCTATCTAGGAAGTCCTTTTAATGGCATCACTATCCTATGTGTTGGACTTAGTTCCAAACTAACCCTTATGGAAATGATATAGGGGTCACACCCTGAATGAAATAAATACAATATGCATAGAAAAGGGATAAAAGGATTCTCCAAAAAAGTTCACGATGAGTACTAGGATCACATAGGGTGCCACTTTGGCCCTGGGTCCTACCCATGTAATAAAGCATATTCCCATTTCTATTTCTATGTAGAAGAATATGACATGAAGATCCTTATCTAATTATTACTATATATTGTTACATTGATTATCACGTGTACCACAAGGATGGATGTGTTCGAGTAGGGGTACACAACATGATCATCGATGCGCACCTCAAGTTGTGCATGTGCACCTCTGAGGTAAATTCCATAATAGAAAATAAGACCACATTATGCGGGACATGGTTACATGTAGTTTGATTAATACCTCCATTTCAAAACCCTAGCTGCTGTTAGAAGGGCCCCACACCATGTATAGTCCAATAGTACATGCCGAGTAAATTGTTATTTTTTAGATTTATAGATATTCAATTGTGCATCTTCTCTACATCTCTAACAATTGGTGCAGCCCTACCCCATGTGAGAATAAATGTGTGTAGTTGGATGGGCCTTTCAAAATCTGAGTCATCTGAATCCATCCAAAAACTCATTTTTAAAAATTTCCTAAAAATTTATTAATACTTTTGTAATGAATAACACAAAAACTGTGTATCTAGTCCATCAGATCCACTTATTCTCTTATCTTCACACCACCATCACATTGTTTTGATCCTGAATCTATGATATCATATTGTTTCACAAAGAAATAGGTTCAAAAGAAATGATTTTTTAAACTATAGGCTAAGGAAATCTCCCACAATTAATGTGAAATGATAAAGAAATTCTAAATTAATATCCATTAACAACACGCATTGTCTAATGTTCATTTCGAACTCAATTTTTTCCCATTAAGAATATAAACAAATAGATAATCAAAAAATAAAAAATAAATTCCCCATTTCCAGAATAAAATAATCCCACACCGTAATACACATGATCCACATGTCAATAAATTAGTTGATTTATTTGTCTTCATTGAAGAAATGTATAATAAAGAATTAATCTATTCAAAGAAAGTGTCATAACTTGATTTATATTGATTTCTAGTGAATAACATAGTTATGTTGTGATCATTTGTGAGATCCTCTGATTTTGTCTTATATGAGTCATCCATCATTGATCCAATCTTCATTCACCAATGGAATCTCTTTCAACTCTATCAAACATCTCTCAACTGATTTATAGGGTTAAGTGGATATTCCTCTATTTTTTGCATAATCCTGATTAAATTGATGATCCTTAGGTCGTTGCATTGTAACAAATTTAAAAAATTAATTTTATTAATTCATTCGTCATCCACACCCCTGAAGATGTTTCCACAATCACTCCATGTAAATGGTTTTTATATCATTCCTAGGGTAAAAACCATGATTTGAAATCAACGGTTCCATTTTATTTATGATCTGAGCCCCATTTATAAGTTATTCTATTATTTTAAGAAAACTACATCCATGTTCTACTTAATATATTTATTATATTTGAAACATATTTTTTGTAAAAAATGTGCCTAAAAATCACATGATGACTTAGCACATAGTCTCGAAGATAATCCTACAATATTTAAAAATAATACAGGGAAGCATTTGGTCATTTAAAAGTTCCCTCCTTGTTGTTTTTTTGTCCTGAAAATCCAAAACATGTGGTAAAAAAAGTGTTGCGGGTACTGAGAATGATCCTGAGCCTCCCTCTCTTGGGTAGTCTATATAATATTCCCATTCATCTACCATAGACTTGCTAAGTGAATCAATCATTCAAGATGGATCCTCTCCTACCTATCTTGAATATATATCGAGTAATTTGCCATAAAGTATCCATCCTTGATGTTTAGAACTCCCTTGTCGATAATGTGTGATGGGTCATGCACTTACCTCCTCAAATATTACTTGTGGAAGACATCATCGACCTGGTGTAATTACATTGCTAGATCTAAATAGTACACCTCCATCCTTAATCTATATAATATCAATAATGTTATAATTAATCTTACATTTTTCATTCCACCCTTGATAAAGATCTATAATCCCTATCGAGGTGAAATTCATAATAACACATGGACTCCCTCCTCGAACTCCAAAGGCCTTCGTTGTCAGTATGAATAAGATTTATGATGGATTTGGGTAGTCCCCATCCACACATAGAAGATCATTACCTTCTCGGAGGAGGATCACGACAATTCTAGGCCCATGATGGATGGCTCTCTGGGGTAAGTCCATCAATGTGGTGACGATAAGGGTCACTCGTATGAAGTCTAGAGTAGTTCCATACTGATGGTGGAATGGTGGCTATTGTTGTACACTAACTCCATCAATGGTAAGAGATCATATAAACTACAAAAAAATTACATCACAAAGGATTGTAGAATATGTTTAAGAACCTTAATGGTATACTCAATTAGGTAGTTATTATAGGGGTGAAGCACTTTTAACATGTGCAACTTAGTCCAAAACATATCCCATAATCCCTTACAAACTTGTATTTGAATCAATCATCATGGTCTGAAACGACCAACTATGGAGGAATAAGGAGTTTGAATGTCACCTATATTTTGGGTTTTCACAATCTCTAGTATAAACTATGCTTATGAATATATAGGATGTGGTCCGACTTTATGAGTCAGTCTATGTTCACCCAAACGCAATTGTGTCCCCTAGACATCTATTGTAAACCCATAAAAATTCCATGGATATACAACGCCACATCCACTCTAGAACCTAAAGGGGTTGTGCTAAACCCATTGTAAATTTCAGTGGTCCTTGTAATTATTTTCCATACCCGGATGTATCATCAAATGATATTCTTGAATAACTTATATAACCTTGTCTTACAAAATCAATTTTACCTGCGTGTGTCATCAAAAAATATTAACATGTAATTCAACAGTATAAAATCCATCATGAGTATGTCTAGTAGATATATTGATGTGAATATTATTTGTCATGAAATCCACAATCAATTAATTTTTCCACAAAAAAATGCAATATAGGTGTCCATGGATTGTCTCTCGAGGAGGTTGCAATTTGAGTTGCAAAACTGTCACTTTTTTTGTTGGTTTGTTTTCACATGAAATTGAAAATTGGGGATTTGATTAAAGACTCAACAACAGAAAATAAATAAGAACTAAAGATAAATAAAATTTTAAAATTACATAGAAAATTGATAGGAAATAAAATGGGTTTCAAACCAGAATCAAAACAGTGGTTACGGAAAAGCTTTAACCTCCCGGACACTCCCCTCTTCCTTGTTTAGAATTATATCTCTAATGAATCTCTCAATGCCAACCAAAATACCTCTGGATAAACACCTTATTTGTCAAGAATATCATATTAATACCTCAATATGACTGTTTTATCTCCTATAGAAGTGATCTAATTATTTGATGACCTTCAAATAACCAAACCTAACCGAAATCACTATACTCAACGGCAAGACCTCACCGAAGAAATTTAAATAGTGAAATCGACTATTTTACTTTATAGATTGGGAAACCATACATAACAAACAAGTTGAAAATATATTCAAGAAAGAAAACAACCGCTGTCATTCATGAAATATAGATTTAAAAGAGATGCAACAGAGATTACACATGAAGATCAAATCTCGGAAGGGAGTTTCTGTCGGTTGTCGCCGTCCGCAACCACTTGGTGCTTGGACTTGCATCACATGATCAGCCGACGTCACCTACATTCCAGCAAGAGTGTACACCATCTTCATCATTGTCTTCACAAATCCAACCCCCCCTTAAATGGATGAAGAGATAGGGAGAATAGGGAAGGAGGTCTGGAAAATCTTCTGTCTAGATTCATTCCTCCCGAAATATACATCAGTTTGGAACAAGTCCCGGCCGAATCAACCACTGGATCATTTTAAAGAGTTGTTTAAAAATATGGTCTCTGTCGGTCCACAAACTATCAGGCGGTTTGGAGATGTGGTGAAAAAGTTATGAATTAATTATTCCATGACTCTTTCTCTGCCCGAGGAGACATTTCATCTCCCACTTGTTTGACTCGATCATATTGTGCCCTAATTATCGAGTTTGACATTGAAATTAATCTTGAACCCTAGCCTTGAAGTCCTCTTGCACTCCCTATTGGAATTAATGACATTGGAAACATTTAGCCAAGTTATTATCCATTTATTGATGAGGGCTACACAATTCCGAACATGAAAACTCTTCCCAAAGAATGATTTATTTGGACCCATAGTTGGACGATTTAGATCTTGATCTAGTTGACATATATGAAGAGAACAGTCCAGGGGTTCCTAAAAAAGAAATCAGTCGAATTGGATAAGTATATAAAAATATATGACCAAATACTCAGACAAGTCAAAAACTGGTTAAAATCCAGAATTAAGGCATTTTCACAATTTAGCTCAAAATACAACAATATTCCAAAAATGATGCAACATAACATGTAATGTCACATTGGTGAGGATTAAATCATTGAAATTTATATAAAATATATTGAAAATACCATCTCTATCAATTCCCCCACACTTAGAACTTGGTCTCATGGACAAGTGATCATTAAAACCAAATCAGTGCATATTCAAAATACAAACCAATGAGGTTCACCAATCAACCACCAAGAATCAAATGATATCATGCCTCATAAAAAATGATTCAAGTTTTAAATTCAGTTCATTCAATCCATTTCAACTAATTTTATCCTCTCATTCACTTAACACAATCACCTCACAAAAATTTTCTCTCAACACAAATATTGGTTTCCAACAAAGCTTCTCTCAAGAAAACTTGCAAGAATCGTCATAGGCATGGAAAAATTTTAAATCTCCATCTGATGTGAGCCAAGAAAAATGTGATCATCTTGAGGGATTTTCAAGGATTTTTTGGGGATAAAGGTTGGTGGGTCTCAAATGACCAAAATTCTGAAGCTGAATAAGGAGGGTTTCGCTCATTTTGGAAGAAAAAAATACATGAATCTAATCTTCACTCATGTGGGGAATCCTCCTTACTCTCCTCTAACGAAATTCATATTTGAGAATCCCTGAGAATATCTTTTCCACCTCATTCCATCGAAATTTCAGTAGCAACAGTTACATTTCTCTTCTTTTTTTTCAAAAGCTCTAGATTGGGCACAAATTTCTTCCTTCAAGAGCTCCAGACAGGCACAACTCTCTTCAATTGAGAGTTCCAGATAGGCACAACTCTCTTCCTTTGAGAGCTCCAGACATGCACAAATCTCAGAAATAAAACATCTTTCAGCAGCAAAAAAATCACTTCATTGTTTAGAAAACCACCCAAAGCAACACCAGATGATGTATCACGCCACAAGTCATCTCCCCCATACTTAAGTTAAACTAGATCACGCATTTATACTTCTAGAACAGATTTGAACGAGAAAATGTCTTGTAATGTGGCTATCTAAAAGGCAGTACATGGAAACTAAGGGCTCAAGAAAGATAAAATGTAAAAGGTGGGCCAGAATAAAAGGGGTAATCATGAAAAATGGGCTATCAATCACAAACTAATTGCATAAATCATTTCAATCACACTCACCTTAGCCCTCAAGTTTTGATAAAAAAAGATCAAGATCTGGTTCAATCAAACAAGAATTATTTGGTTTACTCAAGAAGTAGGATGAATGTGACTAAGATGAAAAATTGGTTCAAAATACTCACGGGCAAATGGTTTTCAATATTAGACAGCATTCATGGAATGGAATTCAAAATTCAATGGTTATTTCAAAATTTTGGAACTTGAAATAGTGTCTTGTTCAGCATTCATTTATATCCAAATTCAAGGGAACAATTGGTTCAATCATTGATAGGGTTTTCAATGATCATCATGGAATCTCAATTTTTTTTCAAAATTTTAAATAAAACACCCAATGTTTGAAAAATAAAAGAACACACCAAAAATTGAAAGAGAGAGAAATGAAAAGGAAAAAATGTATTGAAAGAACAAAAAATCCTAATCTACCCAGCATGTTCCTCCCCACACAATTATTTTATGCAATGTCCACATTGTGTAAAAAAAATATATGAATATGAAATTCATGAAATCAAAGACATTACAAAAAAAAGAGAGAAGGAAAAACACAACCTGGCATCAATTATATTCTGATTCATGAAGACGGATCTCCTCCCCCGGAGGATTGTGAACATTCTCTCTAAATAGCTTCAACCTATGCCCATTTATTGTGAATAGTGTCCCTTTTCTTGGTTCTTTAATCTGTATTGCACCAAAAGGAAAAACATGAGTAACAATTAATGCACCAGACCATTTGAAATGAAATTTACCCGAGAACAACTTCAATCTGGAATCAAATAGTAACATTTTGTCTCCTTCCTTAAAGTTTTTTTGAGAATCATCTCATCATGAAATGATTTGGTTTGTTCCTTGTATATCCTAGAACATTCAGATGCATTCTTTCTGATCTCCTCCAGCTCCAACAAACAAAATTTTCTTTCTTCCCCAGTAGAGAACAGATTCATGTTACATGTTTTAATAGCCCAAAAAGATTTGTGTTCTAACTCAATCGGAAGGTGAAAAGCCTTTCCATATACTAATATAAATGGTGACATGCCAATTGGGGTTTTGAATGCAGTCCTATATGCCCAGAGTGCATCATCAAGTTTCAAACACCAATCTTTTCTATTTGGGTTCACAATTTTTTCCAGAATTTGTTTGATTTCTCTGTTGGACAACTCATCCATTCCATTTGTTTGGGGTTGATAGGGTGTAGAGACCCTATGATGAACTCCATACTTCTTCAATAGTGATTCCAAAGTCTTGTTACAAAAATGTGTACCTTGGTCTGTAATCATGATCTTTGAAAATATAAACCTTGAAAATATATTTCCTTTCACAAACTTGGACATAGTTTTGGCATCATCAGCTCTTGTGGGAATAGATTCTACCCACATGCATACATAATCAACAACAAGAAAAATGAAAATATATCCAAAGGAATTTGGAAAAAGTCCCATGAAATCCATACCCCAAACATCAAATACATCACAAAACAATATAGGTTGTTGTGGCATCTCATTCCTTTTGGAAATACCCCCTTGAAATTGACAATTTCTACATGTCCTGCAGAAATCAAAATAATCTCTCAAAATGGTAGGCTAATACAAACCAAAATCAAGCACCTTTCTTGTAGTTCTTTGAGGCCCAAAGTGTCCTCCACAGGTCAATGTGTGAAAAAAGTTTAGGACAAATTGAAATTCATAATTTGGAATGCATCTCATAATCATTTAATCACTACCAACATGCCACAAGTAAGGATCATCCCAAATATAATGCTTTGAATCACTCAAATGTCTAGAAATTTGATTCTTGGAAAACCAGTGGGGAACATCATTAGAAGCTAAATAATTCCCCATATCAACAAACCCTGGCGTTTTAGTTTGACAAGCATACAACTCCTCATCTAGAAAAGTTTCTTTAATTGGCAGACAGATCTGAGGATCCCCATTCAAAACAGATGGTATCCTACTCAAATGATCAGCAACAAGGTTTTCACTTCCCTTATTGTCCTCTATTTCATCATCAAACTCTTGTAACATCAAAATCCATCTCAAAAGTCTTGGTTTTGCATCATGTTTCTTCATAAAAAATTTTATTGCAGAATGATCAGTGAAAACAATCACCTTAGATCCCAGAAGATAAAATCTAAATTTGTCCAAAGCAAAGACAACAAAAAACAGCTCCTTCTCAGTTGTTGTGTAGTTTGATTGGGCCTGGTCTAATCTTCTAGAGGCATAGGAAATCACATGAGATTTATTTTCCAACATTTGACTTAAAACAACCCCAAGAGAAAAGTAAGATGCATTAGTCATGATATCAAAAGGAATGTCCCATTTGGGAGGTTGAACAATTGGAGGAGTAATCAATTTCTGTTTCAGCTCCCCAAAGGCCTGTTTACAATTTTACTCAAAGACAAATGGGGTGTCTTTCTAGAGCAATCTATACAATGGAAGTGAAACCTTATTTGAAATCCGTAATGAATCTCCTATAAAAACCGTCATGACCAACAAAAGATCCCACATCTATGACTGTTTTTGGGTATGGAAATGATGAAATGACCTCAACTTTGGACTTATCAACTTGAATTCCATCCAAAGACAGAAAATGTCCAAGAACAATCCCTTTACCCACCATGAAATGACATTTTTCATAATTAAGAACAAGGTTCTTATCAATGCACCTTTCAAGAACATGAGCCCGACCTTCGAAACAACTTTCAAATGATGATCCATAAAGAGTGATGTCATCCATAAAAAGATCCATGCATGTTTCCAGAAAATCAGAGAAAATGCTCATCATACACCTTTGAAAAGTTTCAGGAGCATTGCACAAACCAAAGGGCATCCTCCTATAAGCAAATGTTCCAAATGGGCATGTGAATGTGGTTTTATCTTGATCCTCCGATGCAATATGAATTTGGAAATAACTAGAGAATCCATCCAGAAAACAATAATGAGTTTTTCTAGCCAGTCTCTCAAGGACCTGATCAAGAAATGGAAGTGGAAAGTGATCTTTCCTCGTAGCCAAATTGAGCTTCCTGTAATCAATGCAAATTCTCCATTTACTTGGAAGCCTAACAGGAACAAGCTCACCAAATTCATTCTTTGAGATTGTGAAGCCACATTTTTGGGAACTACATGGATTGGACTCACCCATTGACTATCATAGATGGGAAAAAAATTTCCAGCAGCTAAAAGGGTGGTAACATCCTTCTTAACAACCTCTAAAAGTGTTGGATTCAACCTCCTTTGAAATTTTCTCACCAGTTTAGCATTTTCCTCCAAGAAAATTCTATGCATGTACAATGAAGGGATGACTTGAGTTAAATCAGATAGAGTCCATCCAATAGGTTTCTTGTGGGTTTTGAGGACTCTTAACAATTGATTCTCTTGGTATTTCGACAAATCTTTTGAAATTATAACATGGAATGTTTCATTTTCACCTAAGAAAGCATATTTGAGATTCTCCGGAAGTGGTTTCAACTCTAACTCAGCTGGGGTATTTTCATTGATCAAGTAACATTTCTTATAGGTGTGGTTGTTTAGTAGGGTTCCATAATTTAAAGGAAAATCACCATGAATATCAATTTCAATGTTCTTGGAATTTGATTCTAGTGGAAAATTTTCAATTTCTCCTGGGAGACCACTAGAAGCACTATGGATTTCTAGGGATACATCTTCCTCAATTTTGAGATCAATAGAATCTTGCAAAGCCATCTCAACATTCCAAGACTCATCGTAAGCTCCCTTTTCCCTCTCTTGTTGACCATTTTCAGAAACAAACAAATTTCCATCATCAAGAATATCAGCTAGTTTCTCATCACAGGTAAAATCAGGGAACATATTAGTAGAAAACCAATCAATCAAGTTCACTTAGGGGATGAATGATCCTTAACTGGATGTTTCATGGACTGAAAAATATTGAAATGAACAACCTCTCCACCAAAATCTAGTGAAAGTGTTCCCTTGTGAACATTGAAGATTGAATTTGTAGTTTTCAAGAATGGTCTACCTAGAATTAGAGGTGCATGGGTACTAAACCTATCATCTTCCATATCTAAGACATAAAAATCCACAAGAAAAATCATGTCTCTCACCTGACCAAGAACATCCTCAATAACTCCATCAGGCTTGGTGGTACTTCGGTTAGCAGGTAGAATGATGATCCCCGAGGGGTTCAATTCTCCAACATGAAGTGATGAGTAAACAGAATGTGGTATAACATTGATGGAGTCCCCCAAATGAATCATAACATCCATAAATTCACATTTCCCAATGGTGCAAGGAATGGTAAAGGTTCATGGGTCTTTACATTTGACAGGAAAGGCATGCTGGATCATGGATGAAACATTCCTCCCTAAGTTGACCTTTTCACCTCCTTTGAATTTCCTCTTGTGGGTACACATTTCTTTCAAAAACATTGCATACCTTGGAATTTTTTTCACAGCATCAAGAAAAGGTATATTGACTTGAAAATTCTTAAAAGTCTCCAAAACCTCCTTATCCAACTCTTTCTCAGCACTCGACTTCACTGGTGGTTCACTCCTAGGGTAAGGCAATGGTGGTTTGGTTGTTTCAATTCTATTTTGAGCACTTCATTGAGAAACAAAAGGTTCAGACATCCTCTTCCAATCCCTCTTTGTTCTTTCAAGCAACATTTCTTCTCTTGAAATTGTGTTTCCCTTCAAAGAACATTCAGAATTTACAGCATTTCCATCAGTGGTGGGATTCTCAACAGCATTTTAAACAATAGGTTTTGGTTTCTCCATTTGAAGGGTATTCAATTGTTTTCCTCTCCTAATTTCAATTGCACTCGCATTTTTCTTCCCTTTATCTCTCGGATTCACTTGGGGTTGTGAGGGAAAACCTCAACTCATTTTATTTTTTATGCAACTAAGATCAGAGGAAAGTTGACCCATTTGAGTCATTAGGGTACTCAACATGTTTTTTTGCTGGTCTTCTGTTTGTTTCATTTCCTCATGTTGTTTCATCATTTCTTCTTCAACATTACTCTCTGAATTTTGTGTGGGAGGGTCAGCCTGAAAGTTTCTTACAAAATGAGCATTGGCTTCCTCATTGAAATATCTTGGTTGTGAATTTCTTGATTGTCCTTGGAAAAAGCCTCTAGGTTGTTCAGGATTTCAAAATATTTCATTAGAGTGGTTGTTCCAGCCTTGATTGAAATTTTGATTTGATTTAAATGGCCTTTGTTGGTTTGATTGAAAGGGTTTTCCTGGAAAAACAGCATTGCAGTTTTCAGAAGGTTCATGCATTTGAGGTAATTGGTCACTAAAATGGTCATTGTAAGAACAAATTCCACAGTAGACTTTCATTTGAAATGTTGCTACAGGTTTGGGTGGAGTTGGTGGGGTATTGGATAACATCATTGACCTCACAATGGTGGTATGATCAAAAATATGACTCATAATCATATTGTATTCAGGACTAGAAATGGGTAACTCTTGGGAAGATTTCACATGAAGAAGGCCTCTTGTTCCAAATTGTTTTGCATTTTGGGCCATGTTTGCAATTAATGTCCTAGCAGTAGTTGGTTTTTTCTCAACTAGAGCCCCTCCTGCAGTAGCATCAATCATACTTCTATCAGTAATACACAATCCCTCATAAAAATATTGAATCAAAAGTTGGTCACTAATTTTATGGTGGGGGAACATGAAACAAATTCTTTTGAAGCGTTCCCAATACTCATGCAATGTTTCCCCTTGAGTTTGCCTAATTCCACAAATCTCCTTTCTAATGGAAGTATTTCTAGAAGCAGGGAAAAGTTTTTCAAGGAAAATTTTTTCCAATTCATTCCAATCCCTATCCAAGTAGAATGTGAATAGAAAAACCATTCTTTGGAAACTCCATCTAACGAAAAAGGAAATGACCTCAATTTCATTTGATTTGCATCAACGCCCTGGGGTTTCATGTTGACACATAGATAACTAAATTCCTGAAGGTGTTTATGTGGATCTTCCCCAAGAAAACCATTAAATTTTGGATGTTGGTGAATGAAACCAGATTTAATTTCAAACCCAGCAGGTGCATCAGGATATTCAACAGGATTTTCTTGATTTGCATCATAAGATGAAGCCAATTCATTCAAGGTTCTATTTTCAGCCACTGGAATTTCAATTTCGACCATGTTTCTCCTAAGGGAATTATTAGAAGATTCACAACTTGGGACAAGGGGATTTCTAGTAGCTCTATCCCTAGAGTGAAAAGTTCTGTCAATTTCAAAATCTAATGGGAACAAATTTGGGTTAGAATTTCGGGACATGCAAAAACAATTTTCACACAAATCAAATCAAGATACCTCCCTGGAAACGACGCCAGTTGATGTGAGGATTATTTGTCGTGAAATCCACAATCAATTACTTTTTCCCCAAAAACAATGCAATATAACAGTCCCTGGATTGTCTCTCATGGAGGTTGCAATTTGAGTTGCAAAACTGTCACTTTTTTTGTTGGTTTGTTTTCACATGAAATGAAAAATTGGGGATTTGATTAAAGACTCAACAATAGATAATAAATAAGAACTAAAGAGAAATAAAATTTGAAAATGAGCTAGAAAATTGATAGGAAATAAAATGGGTTTCAAACCAGAATCAAAACAGCGGTTACAGACAATCTTTAACCTCCCAGACACTCCCCTCTTCCTTGTTTAAAATTATATCTACAATGAATCACTCAATGCATAGCCAAATACCTATGGATAAACACCTTATTTGGAAAGGATATCATATTAAGACCTAAATAATATTGTTTCCCCTCATATAGAAGTGATCAAATTATTTGAAGACCTTCAAATAACCAAACCTAACCGAAATCACTATACTCAACAGCAAGACCTCACTGAAGAAATTTAAATAGTGAAATCGACTATTTTACTTTATATATTGGGAAACCATCTAGAACAAACAAGTTGAAAATATATTCATGAACGAAAACAACTTCTTTCATTCAAGAAATATAAATTCAAAAGAGATGCAACAGATATTACACATGAAGATCAAAACTCGGATGAGAGTGTTTGTCGGTTGTCCCCATCCGCATCCAATTGGTGCTTAGCCTTGCATCACTTGATCAGCCAACATCACCTACATTATAGAAATAGTGTTCATAATATTCATCATTTTCTCTACAAATCCAACCCCCCTTGAAATGAATGAAGAGATAGGGAGAATAGGGGAGGAGGGCTGGAAAATCTTCTGTCCAGATTCTGTCCTCCAGAAATATGCTTCTGTTTGGAAGACCTCTCGGCCGAATTAGCCTCTAGATCCTTATAACGAGTTGTTTAGAAATATGTTCTCTATAGGTCCTGATAGTATCAAGCGGTTTGGATCCGGGGTGAAAATGTTATGAATTAATTACTCCACGACTCTTTCTCTAACCGAGGAGACCTTTCATATCCCACTTGTTTGACTCGATCATAGTGTGCTCTAATTATTGCGTTTGACCTTGAAATAAATCATGAATGCGCGCCATGGAGTTTTATTTCACGTAATGTTTGAATTAATGACATTGGAAACATGTATCCGAAGTTATGCTCCATTTATTGATGTGGTCTCCACAAATCTGATCATGAAAACTCTTCCCAAAGAATGATTTATTTGGACCCAATGATGGACGATTTAGATCTTGATCCAGTTGACATATATGAAGAGAACATTCCAGGGGTTCCTAAAAAAAGGATTAAGTCGAATTGGATATGTATTTAAAAATATATGACCAAATAATCAGACAAGTCAAAAAGTGCTTAAAATCCAGAATTAAGGCATTTTCACAATTTAGCTCCAAACACAAAAATATTCCAAAAATGATGCAACATAACATGTAATGACAAATTGGTGAGGATTAAATCATTGAAATTTAGATAAAATATATTGAAAATATCAGCTCTATCATATATGAGTATGTACAGTCTCATAATCTCTATCCTTAGCCATGCCTCCCTTGGTCAATGAAATAATAGAGGGGTAACTACCATTGATTAGAGTTAATCTACTCCATATCGATCCAAAATGGAAAACTGTAATGAGGAAAATTTCTATGTTGACTCATTCATAAATTGTGAATAATATATGTGGCTGAGATAATTTTCTACTACATTCCCCTTCCTAGGAGCATAGGAAATCACAAAGAACTAATCAGGGAGAAAATCTAGACCTCACCTTTGTCTCAAACTGATACCCTTAATAGATAAAATATAAAAGATAATATTTTGGTCATAATTGGTGATAAACTTTTTGTGCATTAGGTAGTGTCCCAGAATCATTAGTGTGAAGACTAAAACCACTAAATTGAGATCGTAGGTAACAATTTTATTCTCTTGAGGTAATAATTGATGTAAAACATTTGGAATAAATACTTGCCTCTGCATGAGGGAAAACCCAAGCCTAGTTCGTGATAAATATCAGAACCCTAAATACCTGACAACCTTCTATGGGAAAAAAACTATTCGATAAATCATCAATCAGTTCCTCAATTCCTAAAAATCATGCCAGTCCATATCACTCCACATGAAAGAATGCACATTTCTAGTCAAACCCATCATGGGAGATGATATCCGAGAGAAATTTTGTGTGAATGTTAAACAAATTATCTTGGTACACTACCACACAATACACTAAGATATCATATCCCATTAATTTCACCTTTGGTTTCTAGAACTATCAATTTGAGAGATTCGCCTAAATCTTTTGATCTCATAGTATGTCGGGAACCATCCTCAATTGTCTTTCATGCTCTTCGTTATACATTTCTAACAAATGGTTATCATTGATGAGGAATATCAAAAATAGGTCTAAGAAGGGAATGATGATCTAGTTCTTGGGGCCATGAACATTTCTTGGGTATTTGGAAAACCAAAAAAACATCAACAAGTACACATAGTGACCATAGAGACATCTCGATATCTTCTTCAGAATAAAATATCTAATAATTGCAATCAGTGATAGTTAAACCGAAGTTACAACTTTGAGAAACAGCATGCCCCAATCATGTAATCAAAAAATGCAAAAAATCAATGATAGTGGATACATTATCTTCAATATAAACTAGTTCACGCACCATAAGACCAAACGTAACCATAATCTTTCATCCACATTCTTCGCCAATAGAAATGGGGTTACCCATGGTGAAACACGGGTTCTAACAAATCCCTACCTCTATAAGTCCACCAACTTCACCCCCTCCTTGAGATTTTTTGTAGAATCCAACCGATATAATGTCCCAAATATCAAGTACGTATTTTTCATAGATCAAATCATAAGTCTATCTCTCATTGGGGGGGGGGGGATTTCAAAATTCCACTGAGAAAAAAGTCCTCCAACACTACCACCACTACATAAAATTGGAAAGTCACAATATACACTAAAAAAAGTATCATTACATAAAACTGATGAGTAATTGGTTGAACCCTTTTATTCATTAGTGTATCTAATGATTATTGGGTTTCCTTTTCTCCCATAAAATACAACCCGGTCTATTATTGGGAACACACCACATCCTCTACATGAAAAAATCAATCTGTGTATGAGTTATGGATAAAAAATCCATAACTATTATGACATTGTAAGGCATAATTTATCCTAAAAATAGATAACAAAATAATATTTCACTACTAAGAGTCAGGTCACATAGTTAGTATAATAGTATGACTACTAATTCAACTCTATTCGGAGTCTCCATGTGAAAGGATCAATTCAAGGGCTCAACCAGAATCTCTATACCTCAATCCGGAAAGGGGGAAATAAAATAATGACTAGAACCTATTTCTATCATCATTATAGCTATGGTATAAATAAAAAATATCATACATCAAATCATTCCCATAGCCTCTTAGTCACAATGCTCAACCACCACAAGTTGTCCCATCCCTTGTCCTCTAGCTCCCTAAACCTTGAGTGGACCACATAGGGTATCGATGGATACAAGTAGAATCACCTTCCACATCCATCTTTTTTCCAATATCATCTTCCAAATTCATAGAGATATGATCCTATATATTACAACCGCTTCCAATACCTCATTGGTCCGTGACATGTATCCCTGTCACTCATATATTGGGTCACACATTCTTATTTTAGATGTACCCACCCATTACATGAGTAGAACCGCCTCTCCCTAGGTTGACTGGAAGTATCTTATGATCCCTATAACAAAAATCCTCTATCCTGGGTCCCCTTCCTTAAATATATTTCACGTTGAGTAACTATAGATAGGCATTAGATCCTTGTGGTGAAATCACCGTTCCACTTTCACAATACTAACAACCACTATCCATGTCTGCTTTTCCATGAAACCCTCAACCAAAAAAGATCGATCTAACACCCCAAAATATGTATGAATTCAAATAGGTATAATTATAGAAAAAATGTAACGACATAAAACATTCTTGACGGTTGAATCCCAAATGAATTAATCTAGAACAATATCCATCGAGTACTAGGATATGTTGGTGAATATCAATGAATAATCAGATAATAAAATGATTCCCTGTTAGAGCTGTACAATATCCGTGAAAAATAAATCCCTCAGCACTTATCAAGAGAACACCTCCTTGAAAAGGAACTCAAGATGTGAACATGATATAGTTTCCTCATCGTAATACTAGGTCACCAAATGCAACCAATGTTGTACTGAGCCATAGAGAATGATTTCCACCAGAACCAACATCGGATCTACTGGTGTCCTAACTAGATGGAAAAATTGTGTCACCACCTTAAGCTAGTCATTAACCACATATGGGTTAAGATATCATTGGAACATAAGTGGTATCTATCACAGAATCCAATGAAATGGTATCATCCTACACACCTCATCCAATGGAACTACAGATACTATATACAACTATATATATGGTGGTATAGTTGGATTAACATTTAGATGAACCAATTCCTGAACAACTCGTTGTATTTATGCCTCATCTGTGATGGTATCATCCTTATGATCCTAATTCTGAATCCTAGATGACATACATCATTGTGGAACCCTATAAGTAAAAAAGATATTCTGTTGTCGATGAATATATATGGAGAGCTAAATAAACAAGGATATTGAAACCATATCTAATTCCCATATGATTCATCATCTAATTTTGACATATAACCAGTGTTCTAACGAACCGAGTCCAAATGTTGGTGATCAGATTCAAGGTGTATGGATACATTGGAATCCGCACCAATACTAGAGTATCTCGCCTGAAAAATGAACATGAAACACTTAACCACTATATCCTCAAACCAATCCCACATAATCCATCGATACGGTATAACTGAATCCTTTGATTCCAAATTTCATGACACATCCCAATAGGGCCATGAGAAAAACTCCGCACGATCCCCTCCAATTGGCAGGGGATGATTACTAGTGTTGAGTTGACATATCACATATATTAGAGGCCATAACCAAATTCCATGTACACATACACACATATATAAGTCCATAGATTAACCAAATGAAAAACTAATGAAGTAAACCATGCATTCATACATCTAATCCCACAACTAGAGCACAAAATGAAGTAACAGTAAGTATACATGTTCAAATACAAGCCCGCCCTAATTTTAAAGAAGAAGAATGTCGTCAACATAACATTAATAAAAAACTTGGTTTCTCTTGAATCTCTAAGTACTATTTGGTCTAATTCCATCAAAGAATATGTCAAAATTTTGATCATATGAAAGGAAAAAACACATATAGGCAAAGCTAATGTAGGCATGAGTATAAAAATACAAAGTTTGACACCATGAAAATATTAATAATATAACAAAATAATTATAGTTACCTCTACATAGGTATATGTCAACATCAAATATATCAATAATATCCATAAATATATATTAAAGACACATATTCTAATGGTAAATTTACATCTTCATTGATATCCTTGGATTCATTGTAAAATGTTCCATGAATAATTTATCTAGGAGAACACAATACATGAGTCATATTATAGAGAGGACATTTGTATGAGAGGTAATGATCACTGAGTCTCTCGATGAGTGTTACAAGCTAAAATTATACAGTGATATGATACACAAATAAGGATCACTCACAAGGCATTGTGTTCTACCAACATATCAATTAATATTTACCCTCTAAGTAGATGATTAATGCCTGAAAAGTGTTGGCCGTGACGATATTATTAAATCCACATAAGTAATGAAGATGATTGAGGATCTCCCTCTAGGCCTCATAAAATGATTCCAATAACTCTATGTAGGATTCCATATTGAAAGAATCATATTATGATGCATATGAAGTGATTCCAAACTAACAATTAGGTAAATGGATATAAAGACCACACCACAACAAAACATGTCCATGATATTAAGGTAAAGAGATAAAAATCAACTTTTAAGGAGTACCAAATTGGTAGTAGGAGAACCTGATGTCTTACTATGGCTCTGTGTTATGCCTGGGTTAAATAGATCATGACCATGTCCATGTCCGTATAGATGTACACAACAAGAAGATTCCCATGTAGTTATTCGAATGTACTAGTACAAGGGTTATCCCATGTACCACCTGGATAGTAGTGTCTGAGTAGGAGTACATAGTGTGTCAATGGCCATGTAACTTATGTTGTGCATGTGTACACTTTGAGGTACACACAAAGCTTACAAAAGTGGATGACACACCATGTGACAATGTCACGTGCCTTGTGATACTTAAATCTATTATGAAACCTTAACTGCCACTAAATTGGCCCCACATATCTTTTATTCCCATAGTGCATGTTGTGTAGATCAAAAATTTCAAATTTTCAAATTTCCAAATATACCATCACATGTCTTCTTTACTTCTTCAAATAACGATCCATCCATGCCCTATATCAGAACCAAGGAGTGTCTTTGGTCAACCCTTATCATCATCGAGTCATCAAAATATGGCCATGAAATACATTCATAAAATTCCTTTAACATTGATCTACATTTCACATTAAAGAACAAAATTAATGAGTATCTACACCATCTGATCCAGTAGTTCTTCCATCATCACAAAACTTCCACATCGTTCCAAGCCCATATCTGTAATATTAGATCATATTGCTAAGAAAAATTTGTTTAATGTTCAATTATTTAGTGTTTTTCAATCCAAAATATAAGTAAATATCCCACGATGATTGAGAAATGGCAATGAAATGCACAAATAACATCCATTAGGAACTTACCTTAGTCGATGTTTGTGTTGTCCACGATTAGTTTTCGTTAAAATAATAACCATAGAGATAATCAATCATTCAAAAATAAATCCCCATTTACTTAATAAAACTAACCAATCCCACATTACTCATGACCTGAAAATCAAAATTCTTTTTGATTTATTTATGCTCATTATATAAAAAGATAATGGAGAATGAAACCAATAAAAAATATGGTCCCATGATTTGGATCAAGCACTGATGAATAATAAAGATGTGCCATGATCATTCGTAAGATCCTATGATTTGATCTCAAACCTATCTTTGATCTTAGATCTAGTCTCATCTAACAATTGAATCTCTTTCAATGATCTGCAACAGCTCTCTAATTATTTATAGGGTTATAAGACTAAAAATTATAATTTACCATAATCATGATTTAATAAATAATATTTAGGAAATTTCATCAGATGATATTAAATATATTAATCATATTAATATATTTTTCATCCACAGCCATGATGAAATTTCAAAAAAATGCTCAGTTCCAAAGAATTTTATGTCATGCCTTGGGAAAAATCCATATTATGGATGGAACGGTTGCCTCAAATGTTTTATCTAATCCTCCATTTATAATTTTTTCTATATTTAATGAAAATTTTGTGTGTGTACTATATAATGTTTTAAATATATTTCAAACATTTATTTTGGGGACACCATGCCCCAGAATGAAAAACTATCTCAGTGCATAGTATACAAAATAATCCACAAAATATCCAAAATAATTCATGGAAAATATGAGTCATTACATGTAATTTTTATTTCAAATGTATTATAAGATACATATATGTTCCTAGATTACCAAATCTAGTAAATAATTCAGTAATTTGCGATAAGATTCCTTATATCTTATGTGAATGTGATATAGTAAGCACATACTTCGTGCTACTGTGGTTAGGGTCACTATAGTTGGTATCAGAGGAATCTTATTATTAATATTGGGAAATAGATTTTGGAAAAAATTGATTAAGTAACATAACTGTATGATATAAATTGAATATATGTATAGAAGAATATCCTATAATTTGGGTAAAGAACATATTATCTTTCTTTTTTGAGAAATACATCCTTATATGGATTCCACAAGTGGAAATGATTCTGGAACATAGGTTCATATGGGTAAACTAATTGAAAATGGTTTATTGGGATTGACCCAATCTATAAATAGTTGGAGACAATATTCCTTACTAAACACCTAGTTTGACACTGTCATTAGATATCCTTATGACAAGATACATTCTCATTAAAATGTTTTTGGGGGATTTAAAGTAATGATAATAGTGAATGAACTAGGTTATATTTAAGTGGACATAGATTGAAAATATTTTGTAGAAAATAAATGGGAAAATGTTTTAGGTGTGGAAAAAGAGGATACAAAGAAATGAATTTCTACGGAAAAATGAAGAGTATGCTGACAATAAAAAATATCATCATAATGATCCATTTGCAGTTAGACTTCATAATATTAATACTCACTTACATATTATAATAGGATAATAAATTTACAAAAACAATATATTCAAGAAAAACATAAACAAAAAAGAACAATATCAAGGTACCTTAAGGTGGTATGGAGTGATGAAGCCCAAGGGAATCCCCTCTAAATATATTCACTTCCTCAAGATGAAGAAACTAGTCACAATTATATTGTATAATATCAGCCTCATGATATGAAATTAAGGAAATAAATTCTTCCACTTTATTTCCTTTCAATAATAAATGTACAATATATCTTTGGTTGTAAATAAGACCCTTGCTAATTTTAATTTTTTAGTTGTATTAAAATTGGATAACAAATGAACTATAAAAGTTAATTCCTTCATATATATGTTATCTTATAGACCAAGGGATGATATATGTTGAAAAAATGATTCATGTATTTATTAAAATTTGATAATTATATTATAGAAGTATTTTTACCAACGGTATTTTGTTTATATGAATTATTAAACATATATGGATTATGAAAAATATGATAAAAATATATGTATTCAATAACATATATTTTATGGATTCCACCATCTGTTTATAAGATTATCATATGTTCAAATTCCTAAACCACCCATAATTATATTTTATGTAATGTTATTTTAATAAGATTAAACATAATTAGATAGAAATTTATGAAAAATATATGCTTTAGTGGTAAAGTGTCAAGACCCTTCCTCGAGGACCGTGCCGTTACCACCCCAAGACCGCCTTCCATAGGCCTGGGGCTAGAGACTAGCACCAAATGAGAATCCCGGATATAAAGGGAAGGCATTTCCTTTAAACATGTAACACACACAGTATGAACAAATGAAGTATAAGTAAAAAGTACTAAAATAGAAAATAAAAATGTGTTGGATGTATGTGTGCTAGTATACAAGCCCAACTGGACAATAAGTACAAGTCCAAGTAAGAAGGAAAACGGATCCTAGATCATCCACTGGGGAATCCTATATAAAGGGTTGGTATAGAACCTGAAAACTTGTCTCTGAGGTACGTCCCGTCTCATCCAGCTCCGAGCAGCCTCTTGTCCGTCACCCTCAGCCTCGATCACTGTTGACCGTCATCTGCACAGAACCCAACAAGGTGTGGGAGAAGCCTGTGCATGGGTGAGTATAACAATATTCTATATAAGACCATGAGACCCCCTATGGTCTCCTAGAATCCAAAAAGGATAAAAAATAGAAGTAATATACACTCACGATGTATCAACCAACCTTACTTAGGTATATTCCCATACATATACGTAAGTTATCAATCACAGTTCGGCTCCAACTCTCGAGCCCAAGCACAACCCATTCCTCAAAGGAAGTAAAGTCAATAACCACAATGAAAATGGTTGAAATACATGACTCAGCTCACACAGTTATACTACTCATTTAGAGGGGTAGAGATGATTAGTTGTAGCAACCAAATCACCTCCTCTGTCAAACCCACGTAGGATCCTAGAACAGTATCAGCGCTGTCGAACCCACGTAGGATCCTGGTACATAATTCGTCCCTGTTGAACCCACAGAGGATCCTGGTATAGTAGTCTTTGCGGTCAAACACACGGAAGATCCCATTATAGAAGTCTTCGCTATCGAACCCATGGAGGATCCTGGTATAGTATCGTTATTGTCGAACACATGGAGGATCCTTTCATCTCAGTCGCATCCAACCTTAGGGTTCTCGCACACAGCATGCTCAATTCTGGGAGGGTCTGCTCTTCGAGCCAAGTGTCGATACATCAACTACCACGAAGTCTCGAGTTGATGTATCCTGTAGTTCTATATCATCATAAGGAACCCAACGCATCAGACAGTGCATGAATCAGATGCCCAGTCTGGGAGTTATTGACATTTCTGTTCCAGGGGCCCAGTTGGTTTTTAGGCTCAATCCAAATAGACCATACCCCAACTATGTCCAACCCTCAAGCGGGGTATGCCAAAAGAATCGTCTCGCTCCAAGAATTCCATCGACATAGACTGTTCGTTGATCGGACACCCGTAGCCCATGATTCTGGAAAAAATATGTAAATGGCCATAGCGGGTTTGGGTCCGGTCTGCCCCAGTCGGACCGAACCGGCCCGACCTGGACCGAACCATGTATTGACCTGGTCTGCGGGTGCGGCCCGAAGGTGTGGTCCTGCCTGAGGGGGTCCGGCCCGTGGCAGCCCGATCGACCAAGTGAGGGAGGGTGTCCCCCCCCCAGTTTTTTGGACAAAACCAGCGCATTGTGCCGGTTCAGGAGCTGCAGGACCCTGGGTGGTCCCGCTTGACCGGCTCCACGATTGCTGGCCCGGACGGCTGCCACCACTCCTCCATCGCGACACGATGGCGCCTAGCTACCACCACCGCAGCTCGATCTAGCCGTGACCTTTGGCTCCACCGCGCGGCGCGACGGCGCTGCACTTCTTCATCCGTCGTGGCCCCCTCGGCCATGGTTCCTATCCGGTGCGGCGCGACGGCGTCACACCCCTTTGCGGCGGTCCACCATGTCCATGGTCCCACACTCCTGGCATAGTGAAACGACACAGCCCCCTTTCGACTCTGCCTCCGACGTCAACCAAAAAAGAACCAACAGCGGGACGTCAAATGATTTTGGTTTGGCCCACACCCTCTGCATTAGGTGATAATAATTGGCCAACGTCAAGCCATAATAAACAGTGAGGAACAGAGATTAAATTTAATCAAAACATACCTCTACCTCGATTCGATGAATGTTGTTGATGGCACAGAAATAGATTTTGAAGACATCGTCTTGCGTTGCCCCCGTCCCATGACATTGATCCCATGCTCGAGTGTCATCCTCGTTCTTCGTCAGATATAGGGCGTTCTTTGTAGGAAATGATGTCATTCTCCAAGAATTCTCCCAATGCTCTCCAAAAGATCCACCACCAATGAATGAATTGCCAACCCAAAATAAAATAATAGATGCACTGTTATTTTATTATTTCCTTCCAATCAAAAATAATTCAAAATAATTCAAATCCCTTAAAATTAATTAATTGGAATTAATTAATTCATAGGTGTGTTGGTACCATAATGAGGGAAGGTGGAAAGTTAATAGGCTCCATAAATTTATGGGGGAAGTGAAGATTTCATCATCCTTAATTGGGGGTTCATGGGAGTTAGATAGGTCATGTGGGTCCCATCTAATAATCCTCTAGGAGTGGTTTTGTGGGGATGTGCCCCACCACCATAACCTCTAATGGGAGGTTACGGTGTGGTGGCCCCCACCTCCAACCACCACTAATAAAATAAAGTGATAACATTATTTTATTCAAATTAATTAAAAACCTCCAAAAAAATTATCCTCCACTTAGTATAAAGCACATCTACGGTGAAGATCTCACTAAGAAAACACCGAAGCTGCGAGTACAATGGGGCCCTAAATTAATGTTAATATTGGTTTAAGGGATTATTTAAAAATCCCATTCAAATATGGATGATATATTCTTGATTTTCAATTGATTTAAATTATATAATATTTTTTAATAAAACAATGTAATTTTCCTAAATTAATCATTGTATTTATATGTATTATTACCATTTTTTATAACGTTTTACCTAAAATAATTATGAATTTTTTTAATTAAAATCTAATTTTAAATATCTTCGATTGTACGTCTTTTTTCTTCGAAAACCATGTTTTGAAAAAATGTTTTCAAAAATTTTATTAAAATTTTTCAAATTATTATTTAAATACATATTTACACATTTTTACTTTTAATGAAATTTTTTAAGGAATATTTATGTCATTTTCAAAATAAATTTATGTTTGGTATTTACTAAAAAAGTTAAATTAATATTTTCTCTTACTTGTACTGTATGAAAAAAATTTATCTGTCATGTCCAATAAAATGTTTTAAAACATCCTTTATAAGTTATAAATAATATTTTCAAAGAAATTGATATTTTTATTTTTTAAAACATTTAGTTTAAAAATTTTACTTATAAATAGAAAATATTATTTTCCTTAAGATAGTTTGAGGTATATTTTTATGGAATTAATTTACATCTATGAAAATGAAACGTCATTTTATATAAAATACACCAAGGATATTTTTTATTGACTATATCATTATCCTCATGCATGATGGTTTACAATTTTTGTTGACTAATTATAATATTTATATTCCCCTCATTCATTTCTTATTCTATAACTTTCCATTCAAATATTTACATTCTTGAAATTATTGGACATCAAATTTACAATAAATATCCACATAATATATCTGGGATATATTTAATAGTTAAACCATATATCATTTCTATATATTGATATATACATTTAATGTTATATATTTATCTGGGAAAATATAAATAAATATGTATTCTTTATTCAATGAATATTTTTTCCTTATAAGTAACATTTTTTTGAATTTAATTAATTATTGGAAATATGAGGAATGTCTAGAACATAAAAGACGCTAATTTGGCCAAATTACAGATATCCCATCGATGAATCAATTGTCTCTCATGGTGAAATAGTAACCTAACATGAAATCAATTCTCCAGACCATTTGAATTATACCTAGTATTTTTAAACTATATTGTGAAAGGTCTAGATAGTAGAGGTATTATATTATTGATATATGACATCCAATAATGAATAATTTAATTCATTTAAAATTCAATTATTTATAATTCATGATATTTTCACAATTATATTATCTATGAATGTATTTCATTTTAATTTTATATATTAAATGTAATGTATTTTTAGTTATTCATCATTCTATATTGATTATGCCTTATCTAGTATTGATTTTCATAATGTTGATTAAATGAAACACTTTTTTAG
This sequence comes from Viscum album, assembly GCA_963277665.1. Lineage (NCBI taxonomy): Eukaryota > Viridiplantae > Streptophyta > Magnoliopsida > Santalales > Viscaceae > Viscum > Viscum album. The sequence goes on from OY728131.1 coordinate 1,012,744,691, forward strand.
TCATTTACATTTTCATTGACTGTAATATTTAACTATATAAATGGAATGTGTGTTTAGATATTTTCAATGACATATTTTTTATTTTTTATTGATTACACTTCATTAACACATGATAAATTTTTGGGTTAAGTAACACTTAAAATAAATTTTAGATCACCCTTATTTTGTTTCGTTTCCTAGGAATATATGAAGAGTACAAAAAATGTTATAAATAGTAATCTAGAATTGATAATGATTTTTTGGAAATGAAATTGTTGTGATCTGTGTAATCAAATTTAATATGAAAATCGTATATGTATCAGGTTTACCAATACTAGTAAAATAATATTTCATTTGGGATTTATTTCCTTATATATTATGTTAATGTATTAAAATATGCACCGTCTCTAGGTTATTGGATCCATGGTCATTATAATGTACCCTTGCAACAATATTAATGATTATTCATTATCCATTCCCCAAAAAACTGCCTTAACCTTCTTCTTTATGTGGGTTTGATTGAGATCACAAAAGAGGCTACTAAAAACATCCATACTCTATAGTGTATCCATAGTTAATAATGAATCACTCTTATCGTATGTGAGATCCTTATATCTCACATAATATTCTAGTTTCACATTATATAAAGAGTGGATAAGAAGATAGATTTGAGTAAGGGATTTAGTAGAGATACACACATCATCACATAGTAGACTTCTTTATAAGCCTTGATGAGGCTACACATGTTTTATTAAATTACTCACACAATGAAACAAATGTGTAGATTCCAATAATCTATTTATGAAACCATTAATGTAATTAATAAACCACTTATGTATAGTAACATATAAAAAAGATCATAAATGGTGATAGCTGACAGTGAGAAATTAAAACATTAATATAGTAAATTTTGAATTCTATTAGGATCCCATGGCTATTATCTTATAAAAATCCTTTCGATAAACTTAATAGAATCATTCAATGTGCCTTACATTTTCATGTATTTCAAACATTATATCTTCTATCATATTATATTGTAAAATATATCCCAATGCATGGTTTTTAGGTAATATCACATTTATATTCATGTATATTTGTATGAAATATTTGTAGGGTTGAATCATTTAATTACTATGGTTGTTTCAATGTGTGATCCTATGAAGAAGGAATAATTTCAAATTCATTCTCTACTTGTGAGAAATATAAATGATTTTACAATATGTAGAATGATATATAGTTAAATAATCAAGGGGAAATAACTTGATTTTTTTTAGGAAAAAATAAAATATTATAAAAAATGACATAGTAATAATGTTTTGTTTACACAAGACATCATCATTTCATACAAATGATACCTGAAAAAAAAATTAATCCCTTCAATTTTGATGGTATAATTATTGATGATAAATTTCCATTGCATATGTTAGGGAAGGCATTATTGGGAGATATTGAAAGGATAAAATTTTTAATTTGTAAGGGGAACATTCCTATGGCAAAGAGATTTGATACATATATAGATAACCCTTATACTATATGAAGAAACGTATACCATTTGAATTTCCAAATTAGTCATAAAATATGTAGTGATAACTCTTATATAAGATGCACGTTGAATAAATGTATATAAATTTTAAAATAAAGTAATTATGATTTCAAACGGAAAATTTAGGATTAATTGAGAGCATGTCATAACATAAATTTTTGGGAAATTATGAAGGTAATTCCTCCCAAAATAATTAGTAAAAAATAAGTAATCGTTCCACATGTCTGTCACAATATGATAAATATAAATATGAAACACTTTCTACATGTGTTAATGAATCTCATGGTTCCATTAGTTTATTGAAGTAATATATCTAAATTTTGTAACACTTGAGAGGTAAATTTAAAATCAATTAAATCATATGACTTTGATATCTGGTATTATGAGTTTTCTCTAATAATCAATTGACATAAGCAAACATACAGTGAAAATGTCACTTTTATTAATTTTAAAAAAATTAAATAGGTATATATTTTCAGAATTATTAACCAAAACGTTTATGAAAAAATATAACATGACGACGTGACCATTTATTGGGAATTATATTAAGTCATTTATCCTCACATGTAGGATGCATATTATAGTGAAAATTCTAATAAAACATATTCTTGTGGGTATATTTTATTATTTTTAGATGTATCCCTCATAAATAATGATATACATCAGGTAGTATTATATTAAATATATGAATTATCCTAAATGAATGATTATTAAAGGTTATTTGGCTCAAAATTTCATAGTTTTATATTTTATGTATTTTAATAATGTTTATATGAGGTATAATTGACCATTGATAATTAAGATCCAATTAATCCAATATTTCCATCTTTTTCACAACTGAGGGTGGTTTGGGTTAATGTACATTGAATAATCTGTTCCTTGGGTAGAGGGGTATGAAATATTCTACTATGTCATTTATTTTGATGTTGTGGATATATACATGGTACATTTTATCAATTAATTTTTTAAATTGAATAAATTTTTTGATAAAGTAATATTAATCGTGTTTTATTCTAAAATGTCACTATAACAAGAAAGTGATTATAAATAGTATACATTATTCCATTCCACATAGAAGGATAAAAATCACATATTAAGAAATGAATACCAATGATAAAATCTCACATAAGTCTATAAAATCATTATATTTTTTAAATTGCATGATTTTTTAATAATATTTTATATATGACCAATGGAGAGTTTACTGAGTATTGTGAATTTTAATGAAATTATAGCATTCTAATTTAGTCCTAATATAATGGAATGTGACTATAAATAAATTATTATTGATAGATAAAGGTACATAGTTAATAATAATTTGGTGAGGATGATAAATCCAAATGATGGTGGTTTGTTAAACACTAAAAAAATGATTTTTTATTGGACATGATTAACCTAAATTACCCTTAGAGGTTGGTGAAATGGACCACTATCATTCATTTTAAATTTTATGGTATGTGGGTTTAAATAAATTGTTATCAATTGATAAAGTATTATTATTAAAATTCATTAAATAAAAATGAACACAAATAATGTTTTTGGTTTGTTAAGAACTAAAACATGAAACTATTATTAGGATAAGATTGACCTGATGTACCCTAATAGGGGGTAAATCTGGGTGATTAGTAATCTAAATGTTTAATTCTTATCTTGGTCTTTTATTATTTTTAGATCTTGTTACCATGTTTGTAGGAACTAATTAATTATCTCATTATTCTCTATCATCAGTCACATTGAATAAATAAAAAAAGTATAAAACAAATCATTCACATGGTGTATTGATTTCATTTGTGTCAAAAAAGTTATAATAAAAAGGTCATTTATTTATGAAATGTTGATGTTTTAGTCCATAACACTACCCACTATTTGTGTCACAATAATATATAAATATGCACAATAGATCTTTAGGTAACTCTATCTACATTTCTTTTTGATCACTACTTAGAGACAAGGATTGCATAGTTTTTAAACTTACAAGTCTTCTTAAATATTTGAGGAGTTATCACGTTTCATCATGAGACATAAGTAATATCATAAATTCTTATTTTATTACCCTTTTAACTCTTCCTTAATCCACTCTCATTCGTCAATACCTAATGAGATCAACACCTCATTGGGATTGTTGAATAATCATATTCCATGATATCATTGTAGTAGAAATCCATTAATTCTTAATGAAAATAATTCCAAACTATAATTACCCTATTTCCATCCTAATATTACAAAAATATATGTATTTTATGTTCTTCCTCTTTCTCTCAATCTCTAATTTAGAAATATGTTCATTAACTCCCTTTTTAACTTCTTCAAATTTTATAACACAATATTGTTTATAACTATTTCTAGATGGTCTACATGTTGTTAAATAAACATGACTAAATTCCTTTCATTACTATTGACTATGTGGATCACACCTTATTTCTTTTGTATCCATGATCATGATAGGTGTCCCACACAATTTTAGAATGGTTGAACATTCCAATTATGATAAATAAATAAACCATATAATCCAACAAAATATATGTATTATAAATAAAAAATTTACATTTATTTTCACGGGGGTGCAATGCATTAGATTATAGTGTCATATGAAACAACAGTTTAGATCCCCAGCTCAATAACATGCTCCAAAATCTATTAAATTATCTCCACATAACATGATTATCCTATTCATTTTAAATCATAAACCTAACATATTCCATGGAAACACCGATCAAATTGGCTAGCCCATATCTATATTCTTATTTACTCTTCGACACCATAAAACTAATAATTAATACATCCTCCTCTATGGAATGTTGACTGTTGGAATCCCCTATAACTCTTCTAATATATTTCATAAGTGGTAAAAATACTACATTGGGGTTACCAGTTTTACATAGTTAATTTTTATACCCAAAAAGAAAATATCTATGGTATGGTGCATAATAATTCCCCTTTTCATGGCCTCCACTACATCTAATATCACATGACTATCTTCGTCTTCTTATTTTAACATTTTTTTGAGTCTATCTAATTCATGCCTTTGACATTTTTAATACCAACTATAGAATCAAACACAACAAAAATTTTTTACATATCAATTATATTTAGAGATGTTTCCATTCTTCCCATCTTTACAAAAAAAACATACTACCTTAGGTTCCCCACGAATTTTAATCATTTTGGAGCCTCTTTATAAAATTTAAATATTACATACATAGGAAAAATTATAGGACATTTTCCATTAAAATAGCTTCAAACAAGAAAACCATGTATTTTCTAAGATCATCATGGTTTTGTGATTAATATTATATTTCCTAATGGTATACATCGCAAAAATAATGTTTTATACCCTAATATGGCCAGAAATACCATTTCAAACCATTATAATTGTATCTTAAAAATAATACAAACAACCTCTATCCTCCCAAAAAATCAATTTCATATTCCATTATAGCTTTACAATATTCACAATTATGCAGTGAATGTTGTGGTGATTGTTTCTTTCCCTAATATTCTAAGTAACCACTAACTTATTTTAGATTTATTATTCATACTCAAAACCAACCACAACCACTTCTTAAAATAGAACATCTAGAGATAAAATTCCATAACAAGCTTCCTAAGCTGCATTGAAATCTATGATACCTAACCAAATGTAATGATATCATCCTTAAATTCCACTTCCAGATATTTCATGTTCAACATACTTATATTATTATTAATAAATGAAATATAGAACCTTTTTACTACAACATTCTTCAAATTATTTTTTTAACAGTACCACTATAATTATTTTTTCACCTTATAACTCTAAATTATTCAAAAATGATATATTTATTTATGTTAAATTTATCTTATATTCCAATTTATATAAAATGAAAGGTTTGTTATTATCTTAATTTTTCATTCCAATTTAAACAAAATTTCTCCAAGAATCCCATCAGGGATACCTTCCTTTATTGAATCCACATTCCTTCATAAAATACTAATTTCATATTTTAAATGATTTTCACAAGTGTTTTGAAGGGGAAATATTATTATCCTTAACCTGTTGAAATATAAATAAAGATATACCTCTCTCCCCCTTCATCCTGAAATCTATCTAAGACTATTTACTACCACTAATTGACCATAATAACTCTTGAATATAGTAACCAATTTAAAACTATCTTCATAATGATTAGTATATATCAACTATTTTAAATTAGACTAGAGTTCATAAACTTTTGGCTCTATCTTTCCTCATCAAATCTTTTAGAGAAACCACTCACCAATTGATCATTTGGATCTTCTTCCAAATATTAGTACCATTAGATAGTAAATAAATTATGAATATTAAATTCAGATGTGATTCACCTAGTTGATACCACTTATTGAATATAAAATTTCAATATTTTCACATCAATATTTGAACCACTTGTTGACGATCGTAATTCTATTTTTATCATCCTCCAAAATTTGAGTTACATTCTCCTCATCAACCATACTTTAACCATTGACTTCTAGTGATGGAAATTAAAATTTTGAAATATTCCATTTCAAAATAATTTAAGGCCACTAAACTAGAAATCAGTGTGGAATACAAGATTTAATTTAAATAACTTCAAGGATGTCCATGTCACCCACTTACATTCATACATACATTCAAAATTGAATCGTGAGATCTATATCCTTTAAAAAATCACCATGTGATATCAATAAAAAGACCAAAAACCTACAAAAATACTAATCGTGTGACATATACAACATATTGAATAAATTAATACCATTTTTGTGTTGTAAAATTGTGAAAATAATGTTCCTTACGGGATGAGTTTCCTCCATTGATTAGTGGGGGTGATTCAATGGAGAGAAATGTTTACAATTTATTTTCAATTGAAATTATACTCTGTAGATTTTTAGATTATGATCAACTCAAAATAAAAATATCACAATGTCACTAAATCATGAATATGATAAAATAACAAGGAGAAAAAAATTTCAAGGTTTGGATCCAATGTGGAATCTAACTCCTTTCTATAAAATGATATCCTCTCGAATGATGAATTATTTTCTTTGTAATAACAAGTTAGTTCTAATTAAAATAATTCATGATGAATCAGACAACCAAAATTATGAGTCACAGCAAACAACACTATATAATTTGAATTTAAGAAATAATATAATAACCTGATGAAGAATATCATCAAATAAACTATTTATAAATGGTAACAATATGTATAGATATATACATCCTCTTCTATGAGGCTCCAAAATATACAAGAATGAATCACTCATAGTGAAAAATTTATTTACAGTACACATGAAATACCAGACTCAAATAAAAATAGATGAAGCATCAAGATTCAATAGATAATTATTTCTAAAAAACAATCTAAAACACTAGAACCTTTTACTTCTTTTACATTATCACTTATGAAAACATATTTTTCAAAAATACCCTTGTAGTACAAAACTAAATTCCTTATTTATAATGTCTTAAATCTTGATCAAATATTTTTTTCTCAAACTCTTGAAGATGATGGATTTAAATATCACATGATATGATATAAATATCCACATACTCACATTTATAGTTAAATTAATGATCTACCCATGTATAATTTCTTAATGCGATATTCAAAATTAACATATTTCAAGAATCCATAAGAATTACTTCATTAAAAACCCCTCACAATTCCCACGTGTATGGATATACTCAATATTTCAACAAAAATAATTGTCCTTGTGACTTATAATAGCTATATAAAATCAGCAATTTATGTTCCTTTTTTAGTTACATGGGTAGTATAGCTACATGGTTCACATTAGCTATGTTTATTTTTATAAGACAATGATTAACTACGTGAGATTACTGACTAAATGAATCATTCAAAAAATCATGTTAAGAATATATTCTATAATTATTATTATACATTGTTATTCCCTTTAGAAATTCATCATTGTGTTATAATAATATGTGTGAAATCCAAAATTTTATGATGTAATAGAAACATCATTGTGATACACATTGGTTCTGTATCAATCCGCAATATGGATTTAGAAAATTTTATACTTCCCAAAAATTATCTTTGAACCCTAAAGTGACTTCCAAACTTTCTAAAAAATAGATTTTCATGTAATGATAATCTCTTTCCTGATATATAATTCCAACACACCATATCAATAATCATCATAATTAGTTATAACATCAAAATATGGATGTCAAAAAATATGACAACCAAATGTCAAAATGAACCACTGGATATTCATTGTAACACCGTGAAGCTAGAAGCATAGAGTCAGTGCATTATTTTATATCATGGGCATGATCACAAATGATCAATTCCTGAAGGACTGATTAGTTTAGTAGCCTTCGAAGTACTAGATACATTCATAAGGTTTACATTACATCATAAAATATAAAAATACAAAAACATTGTTTCCATTGACAAAACTGAGACCACATAGACTATCCCTACAGGTTATTCATAATATACTTGTTCAAATCCTAGAAAAAATAATACATAAAAACGGGTGACATCATATGCTCTGTAAGGATAGCAATATAGAGAAATCTTTCATAAAGAAGAATAATCATTTTAGGCAATGTATAGATCTAAAAAAAAGCCTTTTCAACATAAACATAATCATAACATGGAATATATAAATCAAAATTATTCCATTTAAATACTCACATGGATATACTACTAGTCAAATAATCACATGCAACATCAACATTCCCTTTCATAATTACGGAATGAATAATGACAGACATTATAACCACAAGTCAAGGCCTTGTGTCTAGACTATAAAAAATATTTTGTCATGGCCCTGTGCCAAGACACTAGTTTTTCTCATTAGACCTACCGATGCATCGAGGAGCTATAACAGGCTCCACCCATCACATACTATGTCCAATGCATTCATCATATGAAAATTTTTACACATAACATAAAATTTCATAATAAAACTAGCATAAGAAATATCTATACGTTATCCACAAACCATGAATTGTTGAAAAATAACACATTGATAGTAAAACATATCACAAAACCTTCGATAAAAAATGGACGATTTGTATCATAATAAATCAACTTCAAAAAAGATTAAAATCCATTAAAGGATGTTGACATATATGAAATCAAAACTGGTTGAGAGAAATATCTAATTTTTTAAATCATTTACTGTTAAATAATTATAAAAGAAAACTTTTATTTTCAAAATATTCTTATAAGAATTTAAGGGAAGCTTTGATGATTTTATAACGACATAAAATAGCAGCAGCCATCGTATGATATGAAAAAATATTTTTACCTTAATTTTGTCGAAAAGGTCATAAGGTACCTTATTTGGAAAACGATGGAAATATTCCTTTCAAACCATCGATGGTCAAAAAAGGGTATAAATGTCTTTTATAGATAGTCTAGGAAATAGTAAAAATGTTTTGAAATTATTTTTAAGAAACATGGATGCGAATGATAAAGAAGTCCCATTAGATAATTACATATAAACAACCTCGGATAATAAATAGATTGTTTAATTAACCCTCACCTTGTACTTTTCCTTGGTCAAGGGTAAGCTAAATTCCTATATAATGGTGAAATAATTGTTATTAAATTATACAAGAATAATATACATTAATATGATATCATATATGATCTTATTATATTGCTTTGTTAATATTATTTTTGTATTATTATCATTTCGGGTGTTAACTGATTCGTTTTCCTATATATTATTTGTTACGTATGTAATTTTTGTTATGGATAGGATGTATCTTATTAATATAAAAATTTTATTAAGTATTTTGAACATTATTTTTTATTATCTAATGAAAAGTAGACTTCAATGAATACGGTGGGGAAAGAATCTCATCATCTTCGTGGAGACGGTAATCCGTACGTATGCATGAGCGACAATATCATTCTTTTGAAATTAAAATCATATATAATTGGATGGTATATCATATATACAGAATAATTATCATGTTATATTTATTATTTACATCATTTATACTTCTTATTATACCCATCCAAATGATGAAGTGTTTGAATGAAAAACTACACCATGATGTGGAGACGATAAGCCATATGTACGCACTTATGGTGACATGTCATTCAAAGGATGGATAGAATAATGGATATGGTTGTACCAATTTTATAATAAGATCACAGTATATAGAATATACAATAGTTATTATTTTATAATGGAAAAACAAGGAAAGAAGATGTGTAAGAAGATAAAACATGGAAGATGTGGTGAGATATTTAACTCTTCTTTGGGTTCTTCTTTTTGATTTGATCAAAATAAATCCATAGGTAGCATTTATGACTAAATGAAGGATTTTAAGATTCAGGAGGATAGTGGAGAGGATATTTGGGCAGGGTTTGGGTGATCCAAATTAATTTGATGGTGTGAATTAGAGAGAAGGGTAAGTGGCGTTTTATATGAGGGGTTAGAGGCACCTTAGGAAAAGCTAGAAATATTTTTTTATAATAAAATAATTTTCATTTTATAATGGGTAAAAAAGAATTTTTCAAAGGATAAATTTGGTATGGGTCTAAAACCTCTTAACCAATATGTTTTATACAGGTTTGGGTCACTATTATAACCTTATATTTTAGATTTAACTCTTAGTTAAATAGTTTTACATTTACCATGTCTCTTTTTATTTTAATATTATATTGTTAATAAACTGAATATAAATTTCCAGGAGAACCCAAAAATGGTTCACTAATGATTCACCTATAAGTATATATTTTTTTTGTCCAAACATAATATTTTTATGATTATTATATCAACCAATAATATTGTATTTGTTTTAAAAACTCAATTATGTCAATTTTGACATTATTTAATAATTGATTTTTGATAAAGTCCTATCAAATTTATTGATTCTAAGTAAATAATTTTAATAAACCCTAACATGCAATTGTATCTAATAAAATTTTTGTAATCTCATCATAAATTTATAATTATATTTATTTTAGTATTTATAATATCATTAATGTGATTGTTTCATTAATAATGAAAATACTACATATTTATTCTGTCATATATAAATATATTTATTTTATGTATAAAAATTGTATATAAAATATCCTTATGTAGGAAACTTTTTTATCTTTCTAATTAATATATATATTTTAATAGATCAATTATATGACATCTTCTAATTTTTTTTATTAAAATATATTTTCTTTTGTTATTTTTGTCTTCACTTTTGATTATTTAATATAAAATGTCATTATCACTCCCAAGTGTCTCCATGAGGCCCCAAAATCGACCCAAGGATGCCAATGGTTGGACATGTATCATCCAATCAGGTTAGGATATGTGTTAGGGTAATTTAATATTATTATAATTTTATTTTTTAACTTTATTTATTGTATTTACCACTTTAACCACGGTAAATAAAATATTTACTGATTTAAATATTCCTAATGTCTAAAAATAAATGTTACATATTTACACAATTTGGACCTCCTGATTCCAAATATGGAATATAATTTTTCAAATTCAAAATGAAGAAGTAGAATAATTTAATTTAAAATTAATTCTTCTTGTCAAAACAAAAAGCGTGTTTTTATGAAATAATAACTATTAAAATATTGACACTTTTTTATTTCCTTTTTAATAATAAGATTACATCCAATGACATAAATTATATTAAATGATAAAAATATATTCAAATTATATATAAAAACCATTAAAATGTACAACTTAACACTACAAATTATTTCGATTAAAACAGTTGTTTTTAATTAAAATTTAGTATTCTCACTATTCATCTAAAACACAATTTTTCATAAAAGACCAAAAATTCACCATAAGATAATTTTGATATTCCGAATCCAAAAATGATGTCTATTTTAATATATAAAAGTTATAAAATTCCAAAAAATTATGTATTGATATTCATAACTGCTAGTTTGATTGGTCACGAGGTGCTAGAACTCAAAGTTGCGTACAACACATGCTATTGTATTATTCAATGAGAAGCATACTGTGGACTCTTGGGGTGTTACATTATACCCTCTTTAAAATAATTTCTTCCTTGAAAATTGTTAAATATTACTGCATAAAAATACATGGGTGGTTCTTCATCATAAGTTCCTCGGGCTCCAACGTTGCATCTTCCATCTTATGGTTTCTCCATAGAACTTTTACCAGACGAGTCGTCCAATTTCTCACTGCTTGTTCTCTTATATCAAGAACCATGAAAGAATCTTCTCAATAAGACATATCGAGTTCGAGTTAAAATTACTCATAGGTGAGTACATGCTTTGGGTCACACATTTATTTTCTCAATAGTGATACATGGAACACATCGTGAACTTTGGAGATACTTTTCGGCATTAACAAGTTGTAAGCTACAACCCCAATTCATTCTAGAATTTCAAAATGTCTGATGTACCTAGGACTTAATATTCCCTTCTTACCAAAATGTATAACACACTTCCGTGGAGATTCCTTCAAGAAAACATGATCTCTTCCCTGAAATTTCAAATCCTTCCTTTAGTTATCGGCATAGTTCTTCCACCTACTTTGAGCATATTTATTTTGTGTTTAGATTAGCTTCAACTTTTCCATCATTTCCTCCACATGATCTAGGTCTACGTGTTTTCTTTCACCAACATCATCCCAACATGTTGGTGTGCAACATATCTTTCCATATAACGCTTCATATGGTGCCATCGAAATACTTGAATGGAAGCTATTGTTATAGGAAAAATCAACCAGAGGTAAATATTGATCCCACAAACCTTTAAAGTCAAGTGAACATGATCTCAACATGTCTTTTATGGTTTGAATAGTCCATTATGATTTTCCATCAGTTTGGGGGTGGAAGGCAGTGCTCAAATTTAGTTCATTATCCAGGGCCTTCTGAAGACTTTTCTAGTATCATGATGTTAAACCTGGATAACTATTAGAAACAATTGATAGGGGTACTCCATGAAGTCTCACAACTTCAAAAATATATAGTCTTTCTAGATGTTAAATTGGTAAATATTCTCTTATAGAAAGAAACTATGCTGACTTCATAAGAAGATCGACAATGATCCATATTGCATCGTTCCTTCTAGGAGCCTTTGGTAGGTCCATGCCAATATCCATCATTATATTATCACATTTCCACTCAGGTATGGGAATAGGTTACATGACTCCTCCAGGCGGCGGCCTTCCTAATTTCACTTATTAACAATCCATACATCTTAATACAAAATCAGAAATATCCTTCTTTATGTTGTCCCACAAAAAATGTTCCATCAAATATCTATACATCATAGTGCTACCATGGTGTATAGAGAAATTGGAGCTATTAGAATCATCTAACAATTCCCTTTTTAGATCAGTTATATCAGGAACACAATGTCTCTTCCTAAATTTCTATATTCCATATTCATTTACAAAGTAGATCAATCTCCCATCGTTCATAGATTTATTCTTCTTCTGAAATTGTTCATCACCAGCCTGATAACATCTTATCATTTCTAGTAAAGATGGTTTTGAAACCATTTTAAAATGCACTGATGTTTCTCCTTACATGGTTATTCTCATATCCATGTTTACAAGATCCATGAAAATTGGATCCTTTTTAACTCTATTCTTGTTTAAAACTCCATGATCCGTTCTTCTAAAAGCATCTTCCACCTTATTTCCCTTCCCCGGGTGGTAGTGTATTATGAAATCATAATGCTTGATTAGTTCAATCCAATGCCTATGCCTCATGCTGAGTCCTTTTTGTGAGAAAATATACATCAAACTCTTGTGGTCAGTATATATCTCACATTTTTCACCATATAGATAATGTATCCATATCTTCAAAGAAAATATTACAAATGATAACTCAAGATCATGGGTAGGATAGTTTTGTTCAAGAATATTTAGTTTTTGCAATGCATAGGAAATAACCGTATCATTCTGAATAAGGACACAACAATGTCTTTTCTTTTATTCATCACTATAAATAACCAATCCATCATTCCCCTATGGTAGAGTCAAGATAAGAACATTGACTATTATTCACTTCAATTCTTCAAAACATTTTTCATGCTCTTTTGTACAAAAATATTTATCCCCTTTACATGTGACATTCGTTAATGGGATGTCCAATTGGGAAGAATTATGGACGAAATGCTGATAATAACCCAATAAAACAATAAATCTGCATACCTCTGTTATACTTGTTGGTGCTAGCAATTATTGGATTGTCTTTGTTTTATAAGAATCAATAGAGATTCTATCCTTAGAGAAAATATGGACAAGAAAAGAAATATCATGAATCCAGAATTCACACTTGCTAAACATCCTATATAATTCATGTCTTCATAGAGTCTTTAATATAATGCATAAGTGATTTTCCTGATCTTCATAGATTTTGTTGTATACCAATATATCATCAAAAAATTCAACTAAAATGTCATCAAGATATTCCTTGATAACTATATTTATTAGATCCATGACGAAAGAGGGTGAATTAGTTAATCCAAAAGGAATTATTGGAAACTTGTAATTTTTGTACATGGTTTGAAATGTTTTTTTCATAATGTCTTCCTTGTTCACAAACAACTGATGATATCCAGATCGAAGGTCAATCTTTGAAAAGTATTGAGATCCATGAAGTTGGTCGAATAAATAAACAATGCGAGGTAGGGGATACCTGTTCTTTATTGTTATAGCATTGATCTCCCTATATTCAATGCACAACCACATATATCCATCTTTATTCATAAAAAAAGAATAGGGCCTCCCAATGGAGAAACACTAGGGAAAATAAATCCCTTATTAGTCAATTCCTCTTATTGTTTCTTTAGTTAAAATAATTCCACTATGTCCATTCTATAATGGGTCTTTGATATGGCCCTCAAACTAGGAATTAAGTCAATGGAAAACTCAATTTCTCATTCTGGAGGATGTCCAAGTAAATCTTCTAGAAACACATCAACATATTCTTGCAAAATAGGTACATCCTATAATTGAACATTCCTTTTCTCACCCATATTTATTTCAGTCTCTTCCTCCCCAACAATTGAATTTAGTTGATCTACTGGGGGTGGATCTATATTAGAATTAGGTAGTTATGTTTCTGTATTAAAAATAATGTAGTCCTTATCGTCATAAAAAATTGTAACCTCGTTCTTTTTATAATAAATTTTCACATCATGGTCCCAAAGCCAATCCATACAAGGGATTATATCAAATTAAATCATGTATATGATGATGAGATCATTAGATAAATAATGTTTATATTCCTTACTGGGAACTGATTCATATAACTTTGTTGCAATGATACTTCCCTTAAGAGTTTTGACTAACAAATCCCTTGTTAAAACAAATTGCAAATATCTAATTTTATAAGAAAACTAGAAAGATATGAATCAATGTAATGATCCAGAATAAAATAAAGCATTTCCTAAACTTGAGGAAACCATTAAATTACATGCCACTATAACTTTAGAAGCTTCAACCTCAGCAGTAGTTATAGATTTATCTTGGACTTGATCCCTTAGTCTTTTCTGAGTTATGTTTCCCTAATTCTTAGGACAGTCATTTGCATAGTTCCCCTTTCTCTACAATTGTAGCATTCAACTTTGATATCCTTTTTCTTCCTCTTGCAATCACAAGCTTAGTGGCCTTTTCACCATACTTGTAAAAGACTAAAATTCCCTTTTATTCATGTACCAGGGTGTTTCTTCCCACATTTACTATGGGATAGATATTCATCTTTTCCCTTATTCCCCTTATATCCATTTCCAGAGTGGTCTGCAGATCTATTCTTCTCTTGATTTGATTTAAATTCTTAAGGATTAGAGAATTTTTTTCTGTCTTGATAGCACATGAGACAATATATTCGTATGAAAAGATGGATTGTGATACTAATTCTCGACATAGAAATGGTTTTAACCCATCAAATAAATGATCAATGTTACTTCACGTGTTATATATATAATCTGCAGCATGCCTTTCTATCCTTGTAAAGATAGCTTTATACTTTGCGATATTCTCATCCTCCTTTTGCCTCAGGATCAGAAGTTGTCTTTCTATATACGCTCGATGGTCATGAGGAAAGTATTTTTCGATGATAATTTTAGTAAACTCCCACCATTCCCTATTTGATACTTCATCATCTTCCATTTTATTATAAATCAATGAACACCATTGATAAGCATCTCCAGTGAGGCAGTAAACTACTATGACAACCTTTTCCCTTTCACTACTCCCTAAGGTGTGGAATATTTTCTCTATGGAATTTATCCATTTCTCAGATACTAAGGGATTTTTACCCCATTTAATGTTGGTGGTTGTTGCCTCATGAAGCTATCTAACATCGATCATACACGTTGTGGATCAGTGTGCTACATACGGGTAAGGTAATTATTCCTAACATGAGGGAGTTGTCCCAGTATGGTGATAAGATGATCAACACCAGTTGCATCACCAACTCTACTATAACAATAATGGGTAGAATAGAAATACCTACATGGATTACGTGCATTGATATGGTTTCAATTCCTTCCTCTAGGCTCCATTTCTAAACAATGTCATACACCAGATTAGTTTATGAATCACAATACAGAAATATAAACTTGTAAAACACTTTACAAAAATTGAACAGTTTATAGATATAATCCATAATCATAAAAATGACTACTTTGAGGTAGTATATACTCATAAACCATTCATAAAGGTTTGTAAATAAAATTATAATTATCCTAATCATGTCCCCGAGGAGTGTTGTAACCTAGAGTGCATCAAGGCCCATTGTCGTGCACCAGTTCTCGTTCGAGTCTAGCTCAATGCAGTGTTTTTGGGTTTACCCCTAGGTACATCTGTGCTAGAGCCGCTTCTACCTTCTTGTATCTAGACATGGATTTTTTTTGAAAACTCACAAAATCTCTACAATACAAAAATTATAAGAAATTCTTCTATACTAATCCTCAATGTCTATCATAGGGATATGTTCTCTAATCAGAGTTTATCTAAATCTAGTTTCCAAGGTTTGTACTAAACATACACTGATACCAACTGCAACGCCCTGTCCCCAAAATCCCAGTGTATTACATTTTTACGTATCATTAGCATGATCACAAAATATCATGTCCCGAAGGACATATTAGTTTAGTAGCCTTGGAAGTTCATGAAACATTAATAAGGCTTATATTACATCATAAAATGGAAAAATACAACAACATTCTTTCCATAGACTACACTGATATCCTATAGCCTATCCTTCCTGATCAGTCATAATATACTTCTTCACATCCTCAGAAAAATAAAACATAGAAAGGGGTGAGCTCAGATGCTCAGTAAGGATAAAAATATGACAGAAACATTCATATATAAGCATAAACATTTAATGAAATGTATAGAACTAAAACAAAATCGTTTTCAACATATACTTCATCATAATATGGAAAATATAAATCAAAATAATGCCATTTACTTACTCACATGGATATTCGACAAGTCTAATAATCACATGCAATATCAATATCCACATTCATAATGATGGAATGCATAATTCCATACTTCATAACCACTTAGTCAAGGCCTTGTTCCGTGACTAAAAATAATATTTTGTTAGGGACTTGTTCCTACACACTAGTTTTTCTAATGAGACATATTGATGCATTGAGAAGAAATAGAGGGCTCCACTTGTCACTTATTAAGTCCAATGCATTGCTCATATGAAAAGTTACAAACATAACATAATCATTCATATTAAAACCAGAATACTATATGTCAATACATTATACATGAACCAGAAATGGTAGAAAAAACATCCACAGTCAAAAATATTAGAAAACCTTCGATAAAAAATGAAATATTTGTATCATAATTAATCAACTTCAAATAAGATTAAAATCTATTAAAGGATATTGACATTGATTAAGTAAAAAATGTTTGGGAGAAATATCTCATTATTTTTTTGAAATTATTTTAATGTTACTTAATTATAAATGAAAACATTTATTTTGAAAATATTCTTATAATATTGTAAAGAGTGATTCGATGATGTTTTTATAGCATAAAATAGATTAACCTGCCATATAATTTAAAAAACATACTTACCTTAATTTTGTTGACAATGTCATAATGAACCTTGATTGGAAAATGATGGAAAGATTCCATTAAAACCATCAAATGAAAAAAAGGGTATAAATTTAAATAACCCATAGTCTATGAAAGAGTAAAATTATTTTGAAATAAATTTTTAAGAATCATGGAAGTGGATGATAAAGAGGTCCCTAAAGAGAATTACGTATAAAAAACCTCTGATAATAAAGAGATTGTTGAATTAACCCTTACATTGAAATTTTACTGGGTCAAGGGTATGTTAACCACCTGTATAATGGTGAAATAATTGTTATTAATTTATAAAATAATAATATACATTAATATTATATCATATATGATCTTTTAATATTGCTTTGTTATTAATATTTTAGTATTCTTGTCATTTCAAGTGTTAACTAATTATTTTTCCTTTTTATGATTTGTTACATAATTAATGTTTATTATTTATATGATGTTTATTATTCATATTCAGAATGTTATTATGTATTTAAACATTATTTTTAATCATCTAATGAATAATAGTCTTGAATGGATATGATGGGGAATGAATCTCATCGTGTTCGGAGAGACGGTAATACGTATGTACGCACGAGCGACAATATCATTATTTTAATATTAAAATCGTATATAATTGGATGTTATATCATATATAAAGAATAATTATCATGTTATATTTATTATTTAAATCATTTATACTCATTATTATACCCATCCAAATGATGATATGTATGAATAACAAACTACACAACAACGTGGAGATGGTAAGCCGTACGTACGCACGTATGGTTACATGTCATTCAAAGAATAGATTGAATAATGAATATGGTTGTAACATATTTATAATAACATCATAGTATATAGATGATACATGAGTTATTATTTTAGAATAATAACTTCAAGGAAAGAAGAAGTGGACGAAGAAAAAACATGAAAGAGGTGGTGTGATACTTACTTCTTTTTCAGGGTCTTCCTTTTTATTTGATCAAAAGGCCTCCTTAAATTGGATCTATCACAAATGGAAGGCCTCTAGGATGAAGTTAGTAGAGTTAATATAATATTTGGGTAAGGTTTTCCTGATTAAAATGTCTTATATGGTGTGTATTATAGATAAGGAGAAGTTCTCTTTTATAAGAGGTGTGAGGGGAACCTTAGGAAAAGCTTGAAAGATTATTTTATAAAAAAATAAAATTCGGTTTATAATGGATCCAAAATGAATTATTTAAATTATAAGGTGGGTATGTGTCGCAAACCTCTCAACCAATTTGTTTTAGACAAGTTTGGGTCACTATATTAACCTTATTTATTAGATTTAACTATTAGTTAAATAGTTTTACATTTAACATGTCTCTTTGTATTTTTATATTATATGGTTAATAAACATACAATAAACATCCATGAGAACCCCAAGTGGTTTATTAATGAATCACCTGTCATTATATATTTCGTTTTTCCGAACCGTAGATTTTTAGGATTATTATATCAACCAATAATATTTTATTTGTTTTAAAAACTCATTTATGTCAATTATGACATTATTTAATAATCGATTTTTTTTAAAGTCCTAAAAAATTATTTAATTTGAAATAAATACATTTAATAAACAATAAAATGTCATATTAACTTATAAATTTTTTTTAGGAAATAAAAACTTTCATATTATATTTATTTTAGTTTTTATACTATCATTTATTTGGTTGTTTCATTAATAAGGAAAATACTGCATCATTATTGTGTTATATATAAATATTTTTATATTCTGCCAAAAAATTATAAATAAAATATCCTGAGGTAGGAAATATTTTTATCTTTATAATTACTATTTATATTAGACTAAATAATTTATATAATCTCATATAAATAAATTTATTAAAATATATTTTCTTTTTTTATTTTTGTCTTTACATTAGATTATTTAATATAAAATTTCATTATCACTACACAGTGACTCCATGGGGTCCCAAAGACAACCCAAGGATGCCAATGGTCAGAAATGATTCATCCAATAGGGTTAGGACAAATTTTAGGGTAATTTAATTTTATTATAATATTATTTTTTGACCTTATTTATTGGATTTACCACTTTAACCATGGTAAATTAAATATTTACTAAAGTAAATATTCCTAATGTCTAAAAACAAAAGATACTTATTTAAACAATTTTTAACTCTTGATTCCAAATATGGAATCTATTTTTCTAAATTCAAAACATAGAAGAGGCAGAAATTAGTTTAAAATTAATCCCCATTGTCAAAACAAAAAACGTGTTTTTATGAAATAATAACTATCAAAAGATGGACATTTGTTTATGTTCAGTTTCATCATGAGATTATATCCAATGAATTAAATTATATTAAATGGTAAAAATATAATCTAATGATACCTTAAAAAAATTAAAATGTATAATTTAACGCTATAAATTATTTCTATTAAAAATGTTGTTTTTAATTAAAATTCAGTATTTTCACTATTAGTCAAAAATTTAATGTTTTCAGAAAAATACCAAAAATCCACCCTAAACTAATTTCGATATTATTAATCTATAAATGAAGACCATTTTGAAAGATAAAATTTATAAAATTACAAAAAGTGGATATTACAATTCGTAATGGCTAGTTTGGTTAGTCATAGTGTGTTAGAACTCGAAGTTGTGTACAACACATGCCACTGCATTATTCAAAGAGAAGTATACCATGGAAGCTTGGGGTATTACATTATACAATCTTTAAAAAAATAAATAGGGTTTTTAAATCGCCCCCATTAGATTCCTTGAAAAAAAATGAACCTATGACTTAATAACCCTTAAATAGTCAAATCCTAAACATGTTCAATAAGATAAATCTTGAAACATTACTATATGATAATGTTGCATTTTAGGCATTATTATCCATCAGTTACAAGAATTTTTAGGCTTAGTTATTCAAATTAATATACTAATTATGATACCATGATAAATTATACCCCCCTTCATCATAGTTTTCTACCCCCTTTGATACCATAATCCAATTGAACATATGGGGTCTCAAAGAAATAAAAATATCAAGTGTACATGGATGTTGGAATATAAAATATCATCCTTAACTCTAAAAATATTTCATGTTGAATAACTATTTTAAAAATTTCTACTAGTATTTACCTTTTCAAAAATATATATATTTTGATTTCTCATAATTTCAAATGTTTCTTAATAATGTGATATCAAATTTTATTATGTTTATATATAGAATTTTGAAAATTATTTTTGAATGATCGATAACACATTTATCAATAAAAAGAATCATAATATATTACTTTATATCAACTTATAAATATATTTAAAAAACATATATCCATAATATCTATTTAATTGAATGAGTAGCCACCACATACGTTGATTTTGATATACTCAGGGTGAGTAAGTGTTAAATTTTCACTGAAAAATCTATCACAACCTTAAAAAAATAACACACCTCTTTATTTGGATTTATGATTTATATAGTCACATAACCAAACAATTTTAATGTAACCAATAAATTCTAAAACAAACCCGAATCTATATAGAAAACCATAATTCTATATCCCTCTAATATCACATATAAATCAATTAATTTGGATATTTTGTGTCTCATTTGGTTCAGTTTGATACATTTCATGGATATTAACAGCATATTCAATGAATGGTCTAGATGTTATGAGGTACAACTGGATTCTAATCAATCTGATAAATTTATTCTAAGAAACCCTATTTTCAAGTTCATATTTAGTAAAAATTGTGCTATATAATATAGGTATATCGACATATTTTTAATAATCAATTCCTAAAAAATTAAATAATTATGAAAATTGTTTATCAATTAATGATATAATCTCAATTCTAGTTAAGTTTTAAGCAAATGTTTTTTCATCTCCCCTAATTAAGACATCTCAAATTTCATCAACATCTTCGTAGAAATTTCCCAATAGAATAAAATATTATTAATTTAAAAATAAATGTCAACCAAAAATACATTGAGAATTATTGTGTCTAATAAATCCTTTTTAAATTAATTTTTATTATAAATAACTCTTTTAGAGAACCCCATTTTTTTAAAATAGTAATTGCATTTTAAATACTAGTCCACTGGATCATGTTTCAAGAAATACAATTCTTTATTCAATCCCATCACATTTAAGTTTGATTCCATTTAGTTGTTCAATAATGTCCCCATCCTCATGGTCATTACTTAAAAATATAGTCTTTAAATCCATTTCATCAAACCTAAAATTATTTAGAGATGCTACTAGAAAGAACATTCTTATTTTTTCATGTCTATCATCAAGATAAAAATTATCTTCATTATTTCTAAATTCAGTTGGATAATAGTATTTTTAATATAATTTTTCATTGTTTTTTTTTCACTTCTCATTTATAAATAATTTTTTTCTATTGACAACCCATTTTTTATCACTCACATTTTGAGTTTTTAATATGTGAAAAAGTTGAAATGTAAAATTATTCTTAATTTGATTATGTTATTTATTCATAGATTCCACCCACTAATCATGTCCAGTAGTCTTAACCACCATTCTATGATCATTCTGTGATATAATTTTTGTTTGTTTATCTACTCTTAGAAATCTTATGGGATGAACCAATAGAAATATGAGCATTCTATATATAAGTAATATATCTTTTTAGAAAAATATTTAATACATAAAATTGTGATCTACATGAGAACCAAATTGATTTAAGATATTTTGATATTTGATACATAAAAATATAATTTAGGAACACTATACATATTCTCTCATAATTTTATTCTCACTATATACCCCTCGTAAAATACCCTACTTAAATAAATTTCATCATAAACTGGGGAAAGGAAATACATGAAATGGTAAGCTCAGATGATTAATAAAGGGTAAACATAGGGGAAATCAGTAAATGATCATATGAAATCATAACATAAGAATAAAAGTGTGATATCATGACAAAAATTTATATGTTAATACACATTATATCAAATATCATAAACACAGGTTATTCCATAAATCATTAACATTATCAGATACATGAATCATCCGAGTGAGAAAACATCCTAACTAAATTCCGAACCATAATTTTAGATCATAATTATTTCATAAAATAATGTCACAATTATATGTATAGAAACCATTTGATATTTAAATTATATCTAATGAGACCTTAAATTGATAGTGGATTTGTAAGCAACACATGTTTTCCTTGTCAAAAGGGATATGAAATCTCTATCTGTTTCCCATATAAGATTAGGTATACCGGCCTATTTTTTTTAGAAGATCAATAAATTTAAATTTTTCCGATTAATTATCACATGAGTTATAAATATATAACCAATGAATTCTAGGGATATATAATTATGGATCAACCCATCACAAAAAAAAACTAAACATACATGTTCCATAAAACCATAAAACATTCATTATATCAATATAACATAGCCTATTGAATTAAATTGTGTTTCACTAACATTTCATCATAAAAACCATAACCATTATGATATTAAATAATTATGGAATCATTAGGTCATATCCATGTAAATGTATAATTAACAAAAAAGGATATTATCATAGATGGAAGTTCTTTAACATGATCAATGTAATATTTTTATTGGAAAATTATATTATAATTTTTAAAAAATTCTATAAAATATATAAATTCACAAATTATTATAGATAATATTTTACAAGAAAGGATCTATGAAATATTTTTAATGAAGATTCAAAATATTGAGCAAACATGATAGGGGAAATTCTATTCATGTTGCGTATTTTAAGACATAAGTTCCATTCTCTATTTTGGTGAAAATTAGATCATTTGGAAAATTAAAATATGATTGATTTTATTTTATTTATAAAATATCTAACATCAGAAAAAATTATTTTTATAGGTCTTTTTTTAATAATAAAAAACAGTATTAAAAAAATTATAAAAAAAATGCACATTGAAGAAAAAATATCTCGACCAAATAGTAAAATAATGTCCGGATTCCTTAAAAAACATTGTTTTAGAATCTTCTACGGATAAACTGAGGAAATGAAAGGATAAAATGTTTTATAGGGAAAAATTATATTACAATAAAAATAATTTTTTTATTAGATAAGGAATATAATATTTTCTCAATGAAAATCCTTGTATAAACTATCTCGATTAAAATGGGAATGCAAGATACATCTCTTACCATAAGTCTTATATTTATTTTTACATTTATGAATATCCTATATAATAACTATAAATTTATTATACATGTATTTAAGAAATATATTTTTATATATAATAAAATATTTTATTTACTCATAAATTCTTATCACTTGTTTACAAATAATTGGTTATTAAAATAACTATTCTGGGTGATAACTACTTCTTTTTTCATGCATGGTTTAGTTTGGTGGCCCCTTTACTTATACATTGATTGTGGGTATATCATATATATATATATATATATAAAGTCAATAATTTCATTATTATCATATTTAATCATTATATATGCTTTTAAAACTATTTATATAAAGTGGTGATGAAATAATAATTACATCACTTCTTGGAAATGATAGTCCATATACATGCACAGATGATGTTTCAATTTTTTGATAGATGGAAAAATAGAAAGTTAAATAATAATTATCCAAAAAAGAATAGTTATTTCATCATATACATTCATTAAATTTATCTTTATTACCATCCATGTAAAATAGAATAGAAAAATGAAAGAAATCATTTCGTGGATGTGGTAGTCCACAATAACTAAGAGCGACTTTATCATTTTGCAATGGAGAAGAATAAGGTGGATAATTATTGTTCAATAAAAATAAAAAAAGTATATTTATGATGTTTAATTAATTATTTTATAATAGAAAAATATATCTAGAGGAGGTTTATTAAGAAATAAAATTGAAATAACTTTTTTTAGAGTTATAACTCTTTAATGAGAAACCTAGTTTAATTTACATATCATTCCAAAAAGGTGGGTTTTTGAGAAATAATAGAAAATATAGGTTTCGGTGAATGAATCTTGGAAGATATCATTGTTTGTTTTGAGCAATTTAAAAGTTTCAATTATTGTGGATAAAAAAGGAGAGAAGGTGCCATTTTATAAGTGAGGTGAGGGTACTCATGGAATTATATAAAGTATTAAGTTATTATAAATTAATTCCCCAAAAATATTTTATCCAAATTGGTGTAATTATAATATAATATGACAAAGAGTCTAAAAACTCGTAAAAAATTAATTTTTTTAAAACAAAATCGTCATTTTTTCATCGTTATTTATTATTTTTAACCCTTCGTTAATCCTTTTAACAATTTCTGCAATATATATGTTTTCTACTCTTTAAGGGTTAATAATGTTACTAAAAAATGGAAGGTCACAAATAAATTGATAATGGTAGATATGTTAAAAAAACAAATTCAATTGTCCTAATATATTTTTATGTATTTCATTTTAGTTAATAAAATATTATCTATTATAAAATGTAATTAATGTAATTTTTGGAACAATTCATTTAATTTGAATTTTAATAAAACGTGAACAAAAATGATTTAGAATATAAATATTTAAAACAAACCTAATATAGTTTATATTTCTATAAATTTTATATTACACTATAACTCACACAAACAAAATTACTTTTAATGTTTTTAGAATCATTTACATGATTTTGTTACCACTTTCACGAAAACTGTATGGATGTTGTCTATGCATTTAAGGTAATTATTTCATAACTAAAAATTATAAATTATTTTACAAGAATTAAAATTCATTCAAATTTATCCTAACCATTAATTAATTAATATAATTTGTTTTTATCCTGATCATGGAATATTCTAGTCATTAAAAGAAAGAAAGAAACATTTTTGTCATTATCTCATAAATATTATAAAGTACAATATCAAATATAAATAAAAAGGACATATTTTAATTAATTGTATGAATATTGGTGAAATATAATTATCTAGTGAAATTAATTCATGTGTTCAGATGAATTTAATGCCATATTACATAATTTTTAACACTAAATAAAAATTTTGCCTTTATTATGGTAAATAAATTTATTATGGTGACTATTCATATTGGAAAAAAATAAAACTAAATTATTTTATCAAATTACACCTCAAGGATCCAATTATAGAATCCATTTTACAATATTCAATTTCAAAATTCAGAATAAATTTATTTAATATAAAAATGACTAACACAATGAAAAATATTTTTTTGTTTAAATACATTTTAAGTATTGAAATGATTTTATGAAAAAAAACCCTAATATTGATTCCCAATGAAAATTATTATATTAATAATAATAGAATATAACTAAATTTTTCTATAAATTTTTTTTAAAAGAATTTGAAATCTATAAATTCTTTAATCAAAAATTAATATTTCAATAAAAATATGTCTTTTTAACTATTCAAAAGAATATAAGTCTTTTCAGAAAAAAACCCAAAAAGTCACCCTCCGATAATTTTTATATATGAGTTTAAAAAATTATGTACTTTCTATTAAATAAAACATAGAAAAATTCTATGCATTAATTATAATATTCTCTCATTAAAGGAATCCAAAACTATTTGTGAAGAAAATTAATTTTTGGAAAATTAAATATATTTATTAAAAATTGAGTTCATTTTTATAAATTTTTATTTATTAAGACCTTTATATATATTTAATAATGTGTTCAATCCTATTTATATCATCCAATTAAATGTCAACATGATAACTATCACATAAATAATAGTATTTCAATAGTATAATACAGTTTGTTTAAACTCAATGTTACAAGTAAACAAAGCTATCAAATAAATCAAATATATTTATAAAGAACATTATTAAAAAATATATGGTTGAAAAATTCTACCCCATATAAAATTAATTTACCCTCAATATTTTGTCCCTAAAATAAAAATTACGAGGATATTACTATTTCCTAACATCTGTCGTTTCCAATATATCTTCCCATAATTCAAGGATTCACCACAATACATAAAAAATATGACTAGTATTTTTATCACTTTATCTATATAATCTTGAATCTCCACTAGTTGTTCAATGTAATAGTGTCTATTATCATATGGTATTACCTCTATGTTCGATATAATTTAACAATCATGTATATAATTCCTCATGTGATATTCATGGTAAACATGGTAAAAAATAGTGATTAAGTGGATGTTCTAAATAATAACTTAACAATATAATAATATCCACAATTTCAAAGGGATTGATATATCTTGTTAAAAAAATTCTCTTATTTCTAATCTCATAGCCTTCTTCCAACGAGATATAATTTGGAATTCATTTCCCCAACATGAATCTCGAAATCCTATTGATGATTTTTAGTATGAATTTTCTATAAGCTCAATATTTCCATTATATACTATTGAAAAAGATTTACTTTTCATTCATATAATTATAAAGCTTAGTTCATAATATATTTTATTCCCCAACATCATCTCATCATATTGGAGTTCTGAAGATTCATTTTAGATGTCTTCAAAAGGATCCATCTGCATGCTCGAGTGAAAGATATTGTTGTTTTAAAATTATACAAAAGGAAGGTGTTGACCACAAACTCCATTGAAATATTGAGAAAATGATTTAAACAAATCCTCTAGATATTTAATAGTTCTATATGACTAACTATCTTTTTGGGTATGATAAGTAGTACTAAAACACAACTCTTTCTCAAGAGACTACTTAAGGCCTCTCCTGAACAATAAGGTAAGCTTTATATCCCAATCAGATATAATATATTAATCTATACAATATTTAAACATTATTAATATATACCTTTGAATGAAGATCAAGAGAGAAATATTATCTAATAGAAATTAATTTTGCCTAAATTTTAGGGTGATTGACTACAACACAAATATATTTGTTCCCCTTCTTTATTTCTAGGAGTTCGATGAAAATAACATGGGTAATGTTTTCCCATTTCTATTCAAGTATGTGTAATTCTTATAAAAACACCTTATACTTTTATATCATAGCCCTGAATTACTGAAATACCACGAATCCAGATACAGACACTGAAATAACCATTGAGATGTTATCCCACCAAAAGTATTGTTTTGGATCTCCAGACATATTTGTTCTTTTAGGATATATAGAAAATGGAGAACATTGATCTTCATCTATTGGTTCCTTCTTATATTATGTTATTTATGTGACATATATACTATTCCTTGAAATTTTTATTCCTCATTTTCATGGTTTCCCTCATGAACACACCTTACCTAATTCTATAGTTCTATATATTCCCTATGACCATCCCTAATAATCACATGGACGAATGGTTGAACATTAATCTTCAAAAGATAGTATATATCACATTTATTAAGTATTTCATGTTCCATATTTTGAAAATCCATATGTATTGGATAAATTTCAGTCATCATCATGGCCAACTAGCATGATCCTTCTAACTCAAATCATGAACCACCATTTTCTCATTCTTTCGGTGGTAATGTATTGAGAAATCATAATATTTAATCAATTTCAACCATATTCTCTAGAACATATTAAACTCATTCTATGTGATGATATAGTTATATATTTTTAAATTTTTAGTCATGTAACATATTTTACCACACCGACAGTGATTCTATACCTTTAATTAAAACATCCTACTTCTAGTTTTAAATATTGATTCAATTAATTTTTTTTCATTTGCTTTTAATGATCATGATAAATATTCTATCACTATAACATTCATCATAATGAAACATCCTTGACTCTTATTTTATCTACCACTATAAATTTAAATCCCCTATACACTATATGGTAGTGTGGATATAGGTGTACTAATGAACCATCTCTTTATCTCCTTCAAATTGATTTCATATTCATTAATTTACAAGAACATAACTCCTTTCTCAATCAACATAGTGAGAGTATCAAATATTCCTGAGATATATCTCAAAAAAATTTGTAATATCCAACCAAACTAAAAAACTATATTTATTAATAATAAATGTTATTAAATGTCATTTCTCTGTTACTTCCATATATGAAGGATCCATAAAAATACCTTCACATGAGATTATTTGGCCCTGGATGGTCCTAGTATATTCCTCACATCAGACTCGGATTCCTTCTCCAATGAAGGGGAAAACATCATTAGAGGGGACACCAATGGGATTCACCAATTTAGCACCCCATATCCTCCCTTCATCTACAAATTTTTCATTACAACTATATTTCTTTCATTAATAATAAAATAAAAGAATTATTGAGATTATATTATCTAATATTGAATCATTATGAAGACAAAATTCATACTGTGTTAATTTTTTATATATATTCTCCTTCTTTTTGGTATTCAATATAATTATCAAATAATATATATGATGTTCCTTTATCTTTTAGTATATATGAATATAAACATTGAATAATGCCACAAAATTATCAAAGTAAAATCAAAACACTCAATTTATTAAATGTATAATGTTAGTAGGGCTATTTGTTTGACAAATTGGAATAACATTTAATTCATGTGTCTAAACATTGTATGAAATCTTTTTTTGAGTATATACTCCTTATTTACCCTTAATTAATGATATTGAGAATGAATTTCAATATTGGAAAAGTATTTTACTTCACACAGTTGATCAAAAAAATCCTCAATGATTGGTAGAGGATAATTTTTCTGGGTGGCGATGTTGTTTATTTCTAATTAATGAATTCAATGTTGTATTGACCCATCATTATTCTTAAAAAAGAACCAGGGTACCTCATGATGATTCCCTTGGATGAATTAATCCCTTATCGAGATCATATTAATGTATCTTTATTATAATATATATCAAAATTAGTGAAATTATATATAGATTCTTTAAAATATGTGTAACACCACGAAAGAGTTCTATAGAAAACCCAAAATCATACTTTGACAGAAGACAAGGAAAATCCTTTATAATTTCATCTAAAATCAATTATATATAAATAATATCACTCTAGATGAGATTTTCCCAAACCACATTAGATAAAAAACTCTTTTAAATTTGAATCAATACCCATATAACGGATCTAATTTCCATTGGATGTTCATATATTTAATCAAATAATTATTAGGTCATTCGTTTTTTCAGAACATCAAATGTGAATTCTCGTCCATGAAAATTGATATTCACTCCATATAAATAAATCCAATCAATGCCAAAAATCACATACAATTAAATGAAAAAATTATATCATAGATAAACTATATAATTTATATAATACCATTATTCCCTTTAATGTTTTCAATAATAACTCAATAAATAATCGTTGAGGAGGTTGTTTGATACCATAGGAAAATTATTTAAGTAAAAATGTGTCGGTAGATCTGGACTCAAATATGAAAATTGAATTTCTATAGTGGATGATAAGTGTACCTATCCCAAATTCATTACCATACCCCACATTTTAATTGGTGATCACATGAGTTTTCACTTTTTTTCCTGGACATAAGATATTTTTTACATTGACCATCAGTATAAACATTCATATTCACATAATTTTTGGAGTAATTCCCATATTTTTTGTATTTGAAATATTGGAGTGTGGGAGATAAATTAGTTGGAGTATTAATTTCCTCCATTTATTAAACCATTATATTCATCACCTTTCGAAATTCATTATGTTTATTACCATTCTCTACACAATTTTTGAACAGACTAGTTACATTCAAGAAATGGAATTAATGTTTATTCCCACGTGTTTGGCACGCATATAACCATAATTTATTTCAACCATGTGATTTATTTTATTTTTCAGGATAATATATCTTCCATTTCCTATAAAAAGTATAGGAATGGGGGAGATCTCCAATTTAAATATCTATATTGAGTAAACATAGAATTATTTTTTCATAGCTAACAATTTATCTTATAGTTAATCAATTTCAAAGATATGGTTATAATCCAGTAATGAATAAATAAATTTTACCTTAATAGATGATAATAAAACCATATGAATACCTTGTATGTGATATAAAATTCATATCATACGTAACAATGGATTCATCATCCTTCTCCTTGAGATCATGTAATATTTCCTTATTTTTACATAGAATATGAAGGATGTACTCACTAAAAAATAACCTCTTAAAACAATCCAATTACATAGAGTAAATTTAATAATATTTATTTGTTTTATTAAAAAGATTCCATATTCAGGCATAATTAGCTTAAAAATGATAAATATATAGGAAAAAATTATTTTTAACTATAGAGATTAAATAAAATTTTCACAATGATTCTAATACATCACGAAAAAAAATTCGATTAGATAACACATTAAAATAAGGTGTATTCCGCCTCATGAAAGACTCAATAGTATGTTGTTCCCTCGATTGATTGTTTATAATCTCAGAATGATTCATGCTGTGAGAATTTTTTGTGATCATAACAACAATGTTATGCATTGTTTATTAAGTATCATTTTTCTTCTATGGTGGAAAATCATTAAATTGTACATTGTATTAATTACATGCCTGATGACTTCCAGTAACAACCATTGACTAAAACCAAAAATCAATGTGAATGTGTCAATCTATAATTATCATAGTGAACTATCATATAATAATGAAATATTATTCCAAGGCTACCTAATTCATGAATCCTTCTCAATATTTATATCCTTAGGAATAACATATATTATCCAAAGCCATTACTAAATTGATTCAATGATATCATATATTTATACTTATCCCTAGTATTGTTTCACTAATTTTAACTTATACTAATCTCCAAATTTATAAAAATCCTTAATCTGATACCTACTATAAAGGCAAAAGCCTTACATTCATAAATATTAAATATTTGTTGATGAATATTAAAAATATAATATTATGAAAATCATCATAAAAAACAATGTTTTAGTGTCATTGGATAAAAGATACAAAAAAATATTATTTTGATATATTCCTTATCATCTCTCATAATTTAATTTTCAATTTTTACCAATATTTACAGACCATAATTACAACCATTTGTCATAATATGCTGATGGAAAATATAAGAAAGAGTGATCTCATATTTTTAGTAAGGGTAAACATGGGAGATATCAATTGGTGGTCATATAAAATAATAATATAAGAATATGGGTATGAGATAATGACCAAAAATCAAAATTTGTATACATAATATTTCAAATTTAATAAATATATTCCTGAAATAAAATGATATCATTTCAAAATTCATGAATCATAAGAGTAATAAGACATCATTAATCAATAATGAAACATAAGTTCATAACATAATAATTTCATAAAGGTGTGTCACTATTATTGGTATAGAAAACATATAATATGTAAATGTAAAATATTAAGAATAAAAAATCACAGTGGATTAAGCATCAATACCTATTTCCCATATCATAATTGACCAAGAATTACCACCCATCTCTTATAGTGGTCAAGTCATCCTTATATGATTCACATATTAGATTAATCACATTGACAATTTCAACCAATTAGTTGGACAGATATATAATTTTCATCCCCAATCATATAATTGAAACTATTCATTGGTATTCCTCAAGATCAGAAAATTTATACCATATCATTATAATATATCCCATATAAAGAAAATGGGTTTCGTAAACATTTCATCATTTCATCATAGGCTAACCCTTGATAAATAAATAGGTTTCATAAAAATCCCATCCTCATAATTAGAAAATTATATCTGAAAAAATGATTGTTTATTTGGATAATATCCCTTAAAAAAATAATTATATTCAAAGGATGCTATTGTATTTGAAAGTTTTTATACATGACCTATAGAATATTTCTTGATGAAAATTACCATTCCATATTAAAATATATTATTTTAAATAATAAAATTTAAAAATATTATGTTAGAAAATTTCATTGAAAATAATGTTTAAAATTTGTAAGGGAAACATTAATATATTGAGTTTCTATAATGGTGGGAAAATCACATTCATGTCAGCTGAATTTAAACAAAGAATCCCTTCAAAATTTCAGTAAAAATTAGGTTGCTTGAAAAATGAACGAATAATTCCCTCAATATTTTTAAAAATTCAAACATGGATAAAAGTGAATTTTAAAAATCATCATATAATAATAAATGATATTTTAGAAATCATTTTATATCAAAAATGGATATGGATGTAAAATCTTCTTGACCGATTATTAAACTATAGTATTTTTTCCATAAAAAACATTCTTTTGAATGTTTGAGTAATAAATGTGATAAAAATTAAAAAAATTTACATATAAATAAATAGAGGATAATAAAAATTGAATTTATGTACTAGATAAGTATATTGAAATTTTCTCAACTAAAATTGAATCTTAAATAAATCTATTTAAATTGTGACTAAAAAATAAATCCATTAACTCATATCACATTTTTATTTGTACATGATAAAAACACATATATTGTAAATATATATTTATTTTAAATGTATTAAAGAACAATAATAATATATATCATTCAATATAAAAACTACTTATAATATCTTATCTCTTTTTTATTAACAATTTCTTATTAAAATCATTGTTATGTGTGATAACTACGTAATTTCCGTGCCTGTTTTAGTCCATCAATATCAGTCCCTATACTCTGATCATGGTGATATAATCTCCAGAATATTTTCCATTTCATGAGTGTAATA
Organism: Viscum album; assembly: GCA_963277665.1. Classification (NCBI taxonomy): domain Eukaryota; kingdom Viridiplantae; phylum Streptophyta; class Magnoliopsida; order Santalales; family Viscaceae; genus Viscum; species Viscum album. The sequence goes on from OY728131.1 coordinate 1,012,777,883, forward strand.
TTTAACCATTAGATACAATTTTATAAGTATTCATATAAATACTAGATGAAAAGATAATTAAATAAATTGTAGAGATAGTAGTTTGTACATATGAATAGTGGTGATTACACTTTTCAAGGATTGAATGAAACTAAGGTAAAAAATAACTCACCTTTATATAATAATTATTATATAATTTAGATAATAAATATTCATTAATTTTTTTCTTTATTACCATCCATTTAAAATGGAAATTGAAAATGAATCACATTTTGTTGTGGCGGCGGTACTCCACACGTACACATAAGTAACATTATATTTCCCCACTGATGGGAAGAAGGTGGATAATAGTTGTTCAATCATAACAATAAGAATTCAATTTTTTAATATATTTAATTAATTATTTATAATGTGTTCTATATAATTATAGGAGGCATAATGAGAAATAAATTTGAAAATAATTAGTATAGAGTTTTACCTCATTGTTGAGTAATATTTTGTGGCTCAAACATTATGCTTTGTAATGATGGTATTCTGGAAATAAAATAAGATATAAAATGTGGTGTAGGAATCATGGATTTTATTATGCAGGTATTTCTCATTATAGGGGGAAAAACATTATGAATATTGAAGGAGAAAATGTTCACATTTAGAATAGAGGTCATGAGACCTCTCAAAATTACATAATGTATTAAATTAATATAAATTAATTTTCATGTAAAATGTAAAAATTGATATAATTAGATGATAATATTTGAATGATTCAAATTAAAATCATAATATATTATATTACTTAGTTTTGGTTATGGTTTTACAATTATCTATTAGATTTAAACTAATGTTAAAACATTTGAAAATTACCTCAATATCAATGTTTTATATTATTCAAGTACTGAGAATGTTACAATGAAAAAAAAATTGACTCATAAATGGAACATGGTTAATATTTGAAATCATAATACATTATATTCTATGAAAATCAAATTTTTATGAATTTTATGCCATTTAATGAAATGTATTTATTATAAAATGTTATTAATGTATTTTCATGGAAATAATTATTTTATATCAAATTGAAAACTACATGACATAAAAGGAATTAAAATATAAATAATTTTGCACGCATCTAATATGTTATATTTATCAACAAAATTTTGTGGAAACAAGACCTCACTCAAAAAATACATTTAGAGTGTTTAAATATTATTAACTTGATTATCTTATTGCCTGCATAATCACTATGTGTATGTTGTGAAAGAATTTAAGATAACTTTTTATCACTAAAAATAAGAAAAATAAAACGATAAAAAATCACAAATATATAAAATGAACATTTATGTCTAAATAATAGTGGGTTTTTATCCTAATAACTAATTATTACAGATACTAAATGTTAGAATGTAACATTTTGTCCTTTATAGTGTACTTAAAATATATAATGATCAACCTGAAATTTAACAAAAAATGTAAAATTTTATAATTTTTTCTGATTCTGGACGAAATATAAATATTAACATAAACAAATAAATGTTTTTAATGAGTTTTAAGCCTTATAAAAATTGTTTGAACCCTAATTATCTCATTTTACCTTTATCGTGGGGAAATAATTTACTATGGTTACTATTCATATTGACCAAAAACTAATGTGGACAATTTACCAAATTAGGAACTCTTGATTAAAAATATGAAATCCATCTTTCAATATTTAATATTTATAAGTGGTTGAAATTAATCTAAGAGAAAAATGAAAAATGAAATGAACTACAGCTATTTTGAAAAACGACTTTTTATGTATAAAAATATTTTTATACAAAATTCAACTATATAAATGTATTCCATTGAAATTAACTAGATTGTTTTTAATATTATATAACTAATTTCCAATCAATATTTTTTTAATTTAAAATTTTATATTCCTCAAATAAAAATATATTTTTCTATAAAATCAATATTCTTCACTATTCAGTTGAAAATAATCCATTTGAAAATAATCAAAAAAAGCAACCTAATATAAATATAATATTCTAATTTCAAAAATAATACCCTTTTTATAAAATAAAAAATATAAAATTTATTGAAATTATCTACAAAACTCTATCACAAAAGGAAAAAACATCATTTTTTAATAATGTATATTTTTAAAGAAGAAAATAATATCACTAGGAAATGGCTTTCTATTAATATATTTTTATTGAGTGTGATATATATATATATTTAATAAGATGGTTAATCATATACATACCAACAAAATAAATAGACATATGATAACTATTAGATTAGATTATATAATTTCAATATTATAACATGATTTTTTTGAAACATTGTGTTTCTTGTAAGGAATTCTATCAAAGAAATTGTATTATTTTATTGAAATATATATCATAAAAACATGGGTTGTTACAACTCTAGTTAATTATGATTCCTAATGATATTCTCGGTTTCAATATCATTATTTGAGATCTAAAAATATTGGTATCACCAAAAAACAACTTCATCATCATAATTGGAATATTTTTAATTGACATCAACACTTTTTTTTAAATTTTATAATCATTAGAATATATTTTTCCAAAATATTTCTTTCTATTTTCTATAATAAGTACACAAATAAATTGAATATATTTAATTTTTCCCCCATATTTTCGTCAAATTTTACATCTACAAAGCCATTAATTTTATGGAATATATTATTTCATCATTTTTATGGATTCCCATTAGATAAATAACACACAATGAGTCCATCATCAACATTTTGTTCAAAAATTCATAGACTTATTCCTTTGGTTTTAATATAGAAGTGGATTTCAAATTCCCTAAAAATATTTCACTATAATATTCTTTTGGAAACATATATCATTGGATTTATCATGTGGGTCTTGTCTCAACAAACATCTATTTTAAATTTAATGCATAGTACACACTGCTTCTCTCTATAAGAATTCTTCTGACATTATTCTCAACCAGAATTATTATGACCATTTCCAAAACAAATCTATTATTGACCTCTAAAAATTGTTATATTTTGTTTCATAAGGTGTGATATGATGATAATTTTATAAAAATTTCCATGATAAATGTTAGAGTCATCACTTGTTTATTCATTCATAGGATCTAATATCACTCTATTGATACAAAACAAGGTAATTTTAAACCTAAATGTTTCACATTTAATCATCCTAATTGCCTAAATTTATGCTTTATAAAAACAACAGTAGTCATCGTGGTGATTTAATATTTGAATGTAATGAAATAATGATCAATTATGGTTTCTTTCAATCTTATATGCCCATAATGATCTATCTGTACCAATTCCAATGGTGTTCAAGAGGTAATATAAAACATCTTAGACATATTCTATGTAATATTAACCTTCTTACATGCTCCAAAAATTCAATCTTGATTGCATTTAATCTTGGAAGGACCCCTTAACACATTATGTTTTATAGTATTGATTATGATTCTTGGGCCACGATGCCAAAGTATTTTATTCCATATCATGTTCATATCCTTCATACTCATGTAACATGTGTTGAAAGAACAACCAATCGAGAATAAATTTCCATGTGTTATACTGTAATAAAAAATAATTGTTCCACAATATGTGTTCATAGTGATGACTTTGTTTATAATGATTTTTTCTTCATGAACATTATCACAAACTTTATAACACTCAACAAGTAATGTTTTATCCCTTCAATATAAAGAACATTATTAAATTATAAATTATCATTATCAATTTTATAATGTCCATACCATTAATATTCATGGAAGATTAATTAACAATCATTATCTTACCAGCTACATTTATCTCTATTTTTTATGGAGTTTAGCATCACTTGACATGTGGGAGGAATATCTAGTATTAAATATTCATGAACTTTTCTTCTTTCATGCTTTAAAACAAACATATACCAAGGGATATTTTTCTTCAAAGATCACTTTTACATATTAAAATTTATCTCTGACTGGGAACTACATAGGTATTATTATCATGAATTACCCATATGTATGTCTATATTTACTAAATCTTCTATATATATATCTAAGAGATAATCAAACTTATATTGTGTTGTCAATTTGTAAATCGTTTATATATATATATATATATAATTTCTTCTGGAGTCAACTTCTATCTCATTAGAACAACTCCCATGTATTATTTCTGTTTTCTATGTAACAACATGTTGTGCCAAAATGTATATTATTTATATATTCACATTCCAAATAACTTACAAGTTCCCCAAAATATAAATTTGTTTGTAAAATATGCATTATTTTAATATTTTTTTCCAGAATTTGGCATTCACTAAAATAACCTGGTCTTACATTATATCTGATTTGGAATGGATAGTAATTAAATCCTTTCAATTTATCATAATATTTTCTATTTAATTTATATTTATTTTCATTTTTCTATATTTTACATAAAGTAAGATTTAGAACTACAATTTTTCTGGCAATTGTTTGGAAAAAAATACTTCCAAAGATTATTTTCTTGAATTTTGTCAAAATATTTAAATGATTCTCTCTGGAATGTAATAGATTTTTTTATATCCATCAAGATATTTTGAATTTCTCGCTTATTTTTAATAATGATTTATTTCGTCGTTGATATTTTTTCATTATTACAAGAAAATTTTTCTTTGATATATTTTATCATATTCTTTGTTTTTTGATTATTTTAACATTAGTTTTTTTTCCATATGTAAGAAATATATCCCTTTTAACTTGGTGAACATTTTCATCTATCAAATTCTTATACTCATTAACCAAATTATTCTTCTCATTCATTATCATAGATTTTTTTCATTTAATATATATAGTTTATGTTTTGATCATGAATTCTTAATCTATTGGTTCTAATTATATCCATTATAGCTATATGAATAATGGGTTTTCAAAAATGAGCTATTGAATTTATAAATATCTATTTTTATTCTTCATTAAAATCACTCCGTGAGATAATATCATCTTCCTCTTCCTTGATCATTAAATTTATTCCTTTTTTTCTCTGAAATATCTTATTGCTTCCACCTACCATTGATGTTTGTTTGGAATTTTTCCCCCTAATTTCCTTGAATATTTTCATCATTTTTTAGCATAATCTTATATTTTATTATTTAGAAAATTAAATACATAGTATCCAAGTCTATTCCATTTATAAAATTTACCAATGAACATAACATTTTTCTTCCCTTCCACCTTCAATTTTATTTGGATATAAATATAATAAATCTTTGATATTCATCTTTATTCTTAGAGGCACTTTGTTCTGCAACATCTTCATCATTATAAATTTTCATATTCAAATTGAATTAGAATCTATTTTTTCCTTCAATTTATTTTTGAAATATTTCATATTTCTAATTTCATGAGAAATTAAAATATTTTCGGACTACATCATGTGTATGATTTTTTATATATTAATTTGAGGAAATTTTGATATCATATTTGTCTAGAAAATTTCTCTTCAAATTCTTCACAATTGTGGAAACATCATGTCTCTCCCCAAATCCATAAATATAACTTGTAATTTAATTTTCATATGTATGAATTTATGTAACACTCATCTTCCATTATTTGGATATCATAAAAAACAAATTATCTAGATCTATAATTTTTCATTTTTCATTTAAAATTTCGATCATAACTCCTCTCTTACTAGAACTATAATTCTTTAGTTTTTCGTATTCTTAAAAAATTAGTGTATAATTTCTCAGATAATTACATAAGAATAGAGTTTTGTGATTTTCAATCCAATTCCATATTCCAATTATCAACAATCTTCATCCACTTCGATATTACATGTTTCTATAAATTTCATCTCATTACCTTCCTCTTGAATCTAATTTTTTCATTCATGATTTTATGTCAACTATGGCATGAGAGTCTATGTAAACCACTAAAAATAATACATGCATTATGAAATAAAACATTATATATAAATTCTTTCAAAATAAAAAATTGATCTAAATCAATCTTCTATAAAACCATCAGAAAAATTACTAAGCGTGTGAGATATACCACATATTGAATCATACTGTAACACTTTTGTGCGATAATCATTTAAATTATTGTTTCATCTATTATCCTTTCATTCTTCATTAGGATTAATCTATATCATTGTTTCCCAAAAGCCTTTTAGTGTTAACCACTAACTTTCATTGAATTATCAAAGCTCATTTATCCATGTTGGTAATTATTTTCATTGAAGGGAAAAACTTATTGGTAATTATATATTCTTATATCAGCTTTTTGAATGATATAAAATAATTAGTTGACACCACATTTGATTGTAAGTAATATATATGTATCATATAAATAATTATTTTCTTTATTCCATAATAAATCATTTTCTCCTCTTCAAAATGGCCAATTACCACTTATCAAATGTTATGATTCACATATTGATCTCCAATGATGTATTGATACCACTATAAATTCCAATAATAAAACATTAAAACCTCTTTGGCTAAAGATAAGGCTCTTTACCAATTCATGAAACCCTAAATTCAACTTGTAAATAAACATAGTTTTCTTTTCACTATATATAGTGTTATATCCGAGCCTTGATACCATTTTATATTTCCCTTAATTCATAATACTAGTTAATAAGTAATGACACTCTAATAACATTTTTTGTAGTTATAATCACTTAGATCATAAATATAAGTGTATATATTTTCATTTCAAAAACCTTTTCTTCTAACACTATCATATATATCATTTGATCACAATCACCCAATATATAATATCTCCCCACTAAGAATGTTAAACATCTGAAAAATATTAGACACATTTAAGTACTAGTAGAGAGGGGTACCTATAGTGTCCTCAAGTTGAGAAATGTGGTTCATTTTGTGAACTAAATTTTATTTATAATTAATTTTCAATATGTTTAAATGGTTATAATTGTAATAGTGTTTTTAAAAACATAATTTAGGATTCTCTCTCTGTGTTTCATTTCCATCCACTGATTAGAATCTATGTCCTTTGTGAGACTAATTCATCATGTATAATTTTCCTATAATGACATATTTTATTAAATACTTACCCAAGATTTATCCACTATAAGAGGGATCATCCACCAACTGTAAACTCTTGGATTATATACGATTTTTCAAACCAGTTTGGAATTTAGACGGGTTTTTTATCTATAATAGTCATTACAGTCACGTTTTCCATATTTTTTCTCAGGGGGTATTTATTAATATTAATTGCTATTTTTTTCACATCCATATTAGATTTCTTAATTTTTCTACTAAATCATATTTCTTTCTATATATGAGGGTGACTGTTTGTGAGAAATTTATGGTGGTTGATGCACCTCTCATCAGTCTCTATTTGTTTCCTCAAAAATAGAATTACTATTTTAAAATAATATAGATTCTTTTCTATGTAACTTCTCTTACCATTTTTATATTATGTGAGGACTTATTTATATCACTTTTAGAAGGACCCTTAATTTTATAACAATTATATATTTATAACGTTACATACTCCACCTGTTGAGGATTCTATTAAGGGAATATATAGTCTCTAAATTCTTTTTAGGGACATAAAAATTGATTCTAGCCCCTTGAAATTAGCAGTTTTATCATTCAATTGGGTGGTCGTTTTATACAGTATTTAGTTATCTTCCATTCAGTATTTTCGCCTCTCTCATGTACTGTATTTATATGGATAATTATTCCATTCAACTCTTTCTTCCTTGATATTTGGTTTCCTATTTCTTTTGAAGGTTCTCTAGAATGATCATTATGGTTTTGTAAGTTTTTACCCATCTTAATTATATCCACATTTCATTCTACCTCCAATCCCTTTAATATTTTTATTTTATGTGGAACAATCTTTATTGAATGATATATCCACTTCATGAATTTTTTTCCATTGTTCCATCATTTCATGTAAGGATTTAATATCATTTTCTCCACTACATGAAAATTCTAAAAATTAATGACAACATGCCATTACAAATTCTGTAATGGAATCATCATTTATTTCCTACCCAAAAGAGGAATCTTAATTTATAGATGTATAAGTATCATCCAATTTTTTAATTAATATCTCTAATATTAATATATTTCCCACATACTTCAATTTTCATATTATTCTTCTTGTTATTTTTATTTATACTAATTTTATTCATTCTTTTTAGTATAAGGAAAACTTATATTGATTTAGGTTCCTCAACCTATATTAATGGAATCATTTTTCTATAATTTACCTCAAGAGTCGCCCATATCTCAAATTCAGTATCAAAAAGAGTGTTTTTCATTGTTATATAATTTTATATATATTTAATCCAAAAATATTTGTACAGGAATCATCAACTATATCGTAATCCTTATGAAAATCTACTTCTCAACGTATCTATTCTGTCAACATCATAGCTGGAGGCTACAATAGTATAAACATTTATATATTACAACCACAAAATGTATTCCCCATAAAAAGGGGATGTATTTTAATATATGAAATTTTATTAATAAATCAACATAAATTTAGGGATTGAAGGTCACATCGAAACCTTCTGTCATTGACACTAGATATTGTGGCCAAAATGACCTGAATATTTGTAAGAGTGGGGGGGGGGGGGGGTTAATCATGGAGTACAATGAATTAAAATAGACACTATTTTGTTGATACTCTAGCATGTTATCATATGGATATATTTTTAGAAAGAATATATTCAATATCTCCTCATTTTATAATATCAATAATAACAAATAATTTTAAATTAAAAAATAAATTTTAATTGAAAGTAGAGATTTAAATTAATTCACTATAGAGGTTAAATCTAAAGATTGTTCGCTGAGAGCATATTAATGTACCAGATGATAAAAAATTTCACTATATTTGTCACTGTAATAACTATTATAATTTCTCCCAATACCAATTTTTTAATCCATTGGTTTAGTCTAGGAAACCACTGGTATAAGATAAAAAAATGGTTTCTTAAACTATTGGTATACTTTCCATTAGTGTGTCTCTATACCAATGGTTTTTTTTAAACCCTAGGTATATCTCCCATATATTTTCATTTTACCAATTTTTTTAATAAAGAATGGGTATACATGTTATACCAATAGTTTTTTAAATCATTGGTATTACTATAATGATACAAAGAAGAAAAAATCACCTCCTATCTTGGCCTAGAACCATCACACACCCCAAATACTTGCACAAACTCTCAAAATAACAAGATACTGATATATGAAATTTTGAAGAAAATTAATTTATTGATCCAGTCAAAATACTCATTTAAAAAATCACATAAATTGTATACATCACATTTGATCGGTTGATAACTAAATATCATAAAATATACATGAAATAATTTTGCTTTGTCAAACAAGATTAATCAAAAATTTCATTCAAAAATATAGAGGATAAATATCTTTCTCATGACCAAAATTATCATCACAATCATCCACAATGTAATAATAGTAATCATCATCATCCTCAGTGAATTCATCCTCACTATAATTATCAACAACAACATCATCATCATCACCATCACCACCATTATCATGGAAATCATCAATATTAGGATCAAAATCATCATTAATATTTACATCAATATAACCATCATTGGGAAGGAAATTTTACCAAAAACCATAGGGTTATCCTAACCATTTCCTAGTTCATCAAATATTAAATTCATCTTTGAAGTTAAGGTATCTAAAATGAATGCAGTTTTTTTGGATGTGATGGAAATAATTATTTCACAACATTAAAACAAATCATTACAATTTTTAATTCATTACGATTCATTTATGTAAATATTTATATCTTCTTCTAGATCTTTAAGATATTATCCAACCTCTATAGAAGCCATTTATAACCTAACTATACCAAAACTCATAGAGGCACCTAATGTGGGACAATATATAATTGGGAAATATCTTGTGGGAACAATAATCTTCCCTTCCGGCCTATGATTCACACTCATGGTTCTAATATTTATAAAATTAGTTCAAATAATCATTTGGAATGATGTTATTTAATTTAATCTCATTAAGGGCCTCCACATCACACTTCTGAAAATATAAATGAATTATTTATTTAAAAAATAGATATTAAAAAATGAAATCATAAAAGTAAAACATAGTTTCTTTGTGTGACTTTTAATTTAACAATATACATTTTTCTTTATTCTTCCCAAGAAAAATAAATTTTCCTGAGGCACAAAACTTTAATGTTCAATATATCCCACTTTAATGACATTAATCATGGAAATAAATTATTCATTAATACTATATTTTTAAATAATATTAAATTATTTGTTACCAATATTTAATTAATAATAATAATAAACAATTTAAATAAATTTCATAGAAATATATTTTCTTAACCTTGACTATGTAAAAATATAATACCTTTAAAAAAATAAATAAATTTGTAATATTTTGGGGAAGATATATTGGAATTAGTTTGTTTTTTATACTAGGCTGACTTAATTTTTTATTAGTTACACTATGTTTGGATGAATTTAGTTTTATTAATAATTATTTAGTTACATTTAATACATATAAATCCAATTCATTTATTTTTTATTTTAAAATAATACATTTTTATTCCAAATAGTTTGGGTTAATATATAAATTAGTCTGGTTTTGGAAAGGTTATGTAGGTTATATTTTAACTCATTTATTATTATTTTGTTCAGTTAAAAATTTGGCATTTCAGTTTCATTCAATTTATGTTATTGTTTTAGTTCTATTCATTACAACATAATTTTTATATTTCATTAATACATATTGTTAAAAATTATTTTATATAAGTCTTGATTTTATTTAGTTTCTTTCTAATTAATATTTGGTATATTTCATTTGTTCATGTATTTTAGGTTATAATTTTACCAATTAAGTTCAAATTTTTTATTTCTATTTGGATTTTAGGAATAATTATTTTTATTTATATTTAGTTTTATTATCTTCCCAATACATTAGATATATTTTATAGTTGAAAAGTAGTTTAGTTCATATGAAATAAATATATTTACATGTTTATATGTTCAAAATATTTTAAATTTTGTATATGTTACTATTTTTTAGATCTTTCATGTTAATATAATTTTGATTTGTAATAGGTTATATGTTAATATTATTATAAGATATTTTAGTCTACCCTTAATTAATTTTAGTTTACCCCAAATTTACATTAGTTTATTCTTTCTAATTTTTACTTACCTTACTTAAATTTAGTTTACCATAACATAACATTTTTACCTTTAAAAAACAACATTATCATTACCTATCTATAGTTTACCCTTCATTATATTTCGTCTATAATTATATAACATTAATTTACTTCTATATTACTTTTTTACCCTTATGTGACTTTATTTTTCAGTACTATTACTTTCTTTTACCATTAAATTTCATTTTTTACCATTATGTATCTATTTTTCTTCGTTACTTAATTTTTTCACCTATAATCAGCATTAGTTTACCATTATATAACCTCTATATTTTTCTGTCCCCCATTACATAACATTGTTTTACCCTTATAGAAACTAATTTTATCCTTAAATAACATTACATTAACCTTAAAAAACATTTTTTACATTTAATTAATTGTATTATACCCTCACATGACATTATTTTTCCTATAAATAACATTAAATACTATTAATGAACTTTATTTTACAATTAATTATGTCTTTTTACCCTTACATAACTTTAGTTTTCCCTTAAATGACTTTTTGTACTCGTATATTACTTTAAATTACACTTACATAACTTGTACATGTATCTATATACCCTTTCATAATTTTTTTCTCTTTACTTAACTTTAGTATACCCTTAAATAACATTAGATTATCATTATGTAACGTAATATTACCCTTATTAAACACTTTTAACTTTACATGGAATTGTTTACCCAAACGTAATTTTAGATTACCCATAATTTTTTTACCCTTACTAATGTTTAGTTAGCCCTTACATAACATTGTTTACTGTTAAATAACATTAGTTTACCCTTATATAACATATTCTAGTTTCTATTTACACATTATTAACTTTGTTTTACCCATAAATAAATATAGTTTACCCTTACATAAATTAATTTTAATATTACATAACTTTGGTTTACCCTTACTTAATTGTATATTACCCTTACTCAAATATAGTTTATCTTTACTTATCAATTTTTTACCATTACTTATCATTAATTTTTCCTTTACTTAACACAAAAATATTATTTTTAATTCACATAGATAGTAGAAACTCTAGTTTACCTTTACCTAACTTTTATAAAATTCATATTAACTTTATGAATGAAAATATAATTACCTTTTCTTTGATAGTAAATTTTTTGAGTTATGATTTAAAAACCCATAATAATAATAGAATACTAATTTAAAAATTATAATTTTTACCATATTTGGATCTTATCCTGAGATATAAACTTTAGAAAAGAGATTCAATAATTTTTTCTCATTTCTATTAGCACTTAATTATAATCATGTTTTGATGAAAAACATAGAAAACCTATCATGTTCTAGAATTGTCTTTATTCCCAATGTGTGGATCTACATCTTATCATCCTGGTTTTTTATTTATTTTTATCGATTCCTAAAAAATAATATCTAAAAAATCAAGATAGATTATTAGTGAAATCATCACCATTTTCAATAAAAAACATCAAATTTGATTAATACCATAAACTCACAACTCTTCCGATGATAATTCAATTATAGGTATTGTATTGTTGGACACTCAGGAAAACTACAACTTTAAAATATATTGAAACTCTAATAACGCACATATCATAAAACTCTATTTTATATTATCACTATAGCTAAAAAAATTCCATTATCCATTCTTTCCTTATTGTATCAGTATCTGAAAAATTATAATGAATATTCTCCCAAAATATTAATACATATAAATAAAATAATAATAAAAGTTTAAAAAATATGGATTTTAGAACCATTATTTGAACCCAAGAATTTTCTATTATTTCATCTTCAAGTTGTCTCTAGAATAATGGTTTGAAAAAAATAGTGTAAAAGTATTTGGAACTAGATTCCTTAAATCTCCTACATTCTCCCAATGTTTTACAAATTAATTTTTTTGTCATCATTAAACATGTCCAGCACTTGTGTGTGGCAGTTTTGGACATCATGCATGCATGTAAACCCATTCCACTGTATAGTTACAATTCCTTCTATGAAATTGTAGATGAAAAATATTGAGTTGATACAGGTTATAATGAAAATAAATCATTCTAAAATAATGTACTAGAGTTCTATACATATAATTTAGCTATGATGATGAATGTTTAATGTTGGATCGTAAGGATATGATAGATCATCGACCTGTGTAGTACTAGTGGGGACCAATGTAATCTCATGTAGATTTGTATTCTTGGGAGGTACATAATACACAAGAGAGGAACATGTGGATAATAAACATACAATAATTGTGAGACCAATGTATTTGGAAACAGAGATGGAATATAGGTTTGTGGAAATAAGTAATATGTATGTGGAGTGGGATCCATCATCATATAACCAAAAGATATATGAGAGGGACAAGACATAAATAATGGTGACAATATGGGAAGTCTAAATATATTTTATACCTATACTAAAAATTTAGGATAATAAGTTTCACTAAATTGTATATCAGAAATATGGTCTTGGTGTGATCAGGTATGATGAGTGTTGAATGTAGCTCTAGTAGCACCACATATAATTTTCAGGTTGACAGCTATTGCAACTAAGTTGGTTTAATAATAGTTGCTTCTTAGGTGATGGTTCATAATAAAAATCTAAAAATGATTAATTAAATAACCTTATATGTTATTAATATATATTTTAAATAATATACTATTATCATGAACGAGATGATTAATTATCATCTCATAAGTTTGGTGTTTATTATATTACATTCTCATCCGTTAAATGACTTAAATTTTATTTCATTCCTAAATTGGAGGAGAAGTATGAAATTAGTTATAAAATTGAAAATAATGTTTAATCCAATTAAGAAATAAGAGGTGATTTGTGTTAATTAAGGGATACCAATATTCAATCTAAATAAAGGATATGTAGTGACATAACATAAACATATCATATTTAGTGGAAAAATATCAAAACCTAAAATATGTATCATAAAAATTCAACAAATATTAATTTTAATGTTAATCAATGGAATACTATGTTCTCTTCTTTAATTTTTAATTTTGTACAATTCTATTTTGTTTATGTTATTTGGTTTATTTTTTTCAATTGATTATGTTATTTTGACATTTTTTGAGTTAGGTCATTTGGTTTGTATTTTGGGTTTGGTGATTTGGTCATTTCTCAATTTTTTGGGTTAGTTCATTTATTTAATTGATTTTTATTTATTTATAACTAGTTAAATATGATTTAGTTCGTTAAATAATGTTTTTTTCTTATTGGGTTGATTTTTTTTTCAGTTTGACAGGATCTAATACAGTTAAATCTAATAGTAGAAAACAAAACTCAAAGAAAACTTAAATAACAATATATTGAAAATTTACATTAAGGTCATGTTGGATACAAATTATTTGAGACAAAAATTATATTAATTTTAATAGTAACCACCTAAAAAACAATTGTTGAGATAATCCAAAATAACCAAGATCATATATAGATGAATCAATATATTACCTACCTCAAATTTAGGTTTACTATCAACTCTGTTGATTTTATTTCTTAAGATAAAATAATTAATAAATTGATCGAGACCATTGTGGAAAATTATGGTGTCAATTTTATCCCCACCATAATCCATAATATTTATTGGGATTTCCTTAATAAATACACTACATTTGGGTCTTTAATGATATTTAATATAATTTTATTTCTTATAATACCAAAATATATTGCTAATTAGTTTTAAGAATTTGATTCCTCTAAATAACTCCAAATATATTGTAAGGCCTAATCCTGTAACATTACATTATATTGAATTATGTTAATAATTCACAATGAGGATCTTCTCAGGTTAATAGTTTAATATAATTAGGCCACAACTATTACATTACATATCAAATATTACAAAGTAGACACTTCTAATCAGTATATATTTTTTAATAAAATAAAAACTCCTAAAATAAAACAAAGAAATCATTTATTGAAATAAATATTCTTTAATTATTCTTTTCTCTTACCCTTCCATATACCTTGTGAGAAAAATTTCAATAAAATGCATATGATATTTAAAATACCTCATCAAATCATAATATCTATTAATAACACATATAAATCATATATCACAATGGTAACTTGTGGCATCCACAACATACTAACATTGATGTTTTTACAACTACATAGGGAGTTACATTTAGAATACCCATCACATTATATTCCCTAAATCTATTTTGAGAGTTATTGGTGTTTACCTCTTCCATATTACCCAATGTATTGGAGAGCTATCTCGGCCTCACCCTCCCAAGTATTATCATGGAACCACAGGTATACGTAATCAATTCTCAAGAAATATACCATATTCATAACAAATAAAGGAAAGTTAACATTTTAACCACGAAATCACAAGATATTAGTTCAAGATATTGAAATAAAAATCCATTATCTATATCATTTTTAAATACAAAAATACCTAAAAGGGTATAAGGAATTTATTTTCATTTAAAAAAAACACTACGACTTGAAGAGGAATTGAAATATCAAATAATGCATGCGGCGGTTGAAATTTCATTGTCACCACATACATTAAAAAAAATCATTTTTTTCATTTATTAAAACACTTTGTAGAGAAAGGTCTCCCATTAAAATCCTTTTAATGGACTTAAAATAAAAAGGTTATAATTATACACCGTATAAAACAATGCCATGTATAAATCAATGTATGATCCAATGAATGTAGATTGAGACAAAGACCTTTACAAATATCATTTTGTAAATAAATAGGTCGATTGGGTGTATTAAATATAGGTATAAATAAGTAATTTACAAATATAATACAATAAATCAAAAGTTATTTATCAAATAATTATATCACAACATAATCAAGAACTAGATGATCAACTGAAAGACTAGAAATTGGGATAAGAGGTTCCCTTAACTCATGACGGACTTGAGTAGTTCATTCATTAATCTCATGAATAATAAATTAAAGATATTTAATACTTTCTTCAGATCCTATTTCTAGTTTCTTCTTCCATTTATAACACTTATTACCCCATTATAAACATTACATAATCATTCAAGTTAATAACGGTCGTTTTGTCGATATTTGGTACTTGATTCAAAAATGAACATCTTAAAATTACATGTTTTCTATGTGGTCAAATGTCCATTATATACATAATTATATTCATGATTTAGATATAATATATATAACATATATCGAGTATATATATATATATATATATGTATATATAATAGTACATAACATTTGAAGATAATAAATAAAATGCACAGTTGATTGAGACGGTAAGTCGTACATATGAATGGACACTAATTTCAATTATATTTCATACTTAATGGAATGAAATATTAATGATACATAGGTATATTATAATTCTAGTATAATTTAATATATTATTTCATTAACTCCATCCTTTATACATCCACATATGTCATTAGCGAGTCATATCACTTTGAGGGTGAGGTAGTCCACACTTCCTCAAATGACATTATCATATTTACCCATTATGGAAACTATAAATGATTGATATATATGAAAATTAAAGAAGAATATAGACAATATATATCACATATAAATAATGTTCCACCATAATGGCCACCATGAGATACAGTAGGAGGCATTTGAACAATCATAATTTCATGAGATTGTAGTTCATCGTCCACATAAATAGTATGTTTGTATCCATTAGATGAAGTCGTGTGAATGTGTAGTTCAAATACTTCTAATAAAAACATCCTAGTATATTTAACATACTGTTGTTGTTATAAAATAATTTATTAATGAGATTTTAGGTTTATAAGAGAAAATAAAATAAATTAACTTGAGAGAAGACGTTACCTTTAAATAGGGTAACACCCTTTGGTTTAACAAAAAGGATATCATTAATTTAATTCATCATAATGGAAGTCTTATAAGTGGAATATAGGGATGTGGGGAGCTTATTGGAGCAGATTTAGGATGCGCCAAGGGGCTTGAGAGGTGTGAATAATGTGTTTGAGGTGGTGGCCGTTAATAAGATGGAGGATGGGATTTTTAGGAAAGTATGAAAGTATTATATTATTATAAAATTAATTTCTTTTTCAAAAGGTTAACACTTCATTAATTTAGAATATAAGATGAAAATAATATGAAATGCAATTATCTAATAATAATAAGACAAATTTTAGATATTTTTTAATCCTTATCGTTTTTATTTACCCCATTGATTACATATTTAACTTTAAACATGTCTTTTTGTATATCCATAATATATTGTTAATATATTTTCCATAAAATACCAAGTAACCCAAGATGTATCATTAATGAATTTTATATCATCATATATGTCTATTGGATGAGTCTTTTATTTTAGGACTATCATATCAATTAATAAAATAATATTTGTTTTAAGAACTCATGTGTGTCAATTTATATACTATTCATATAACGACATTTTAAAAAATCACAAACAACTTTATTATTCCGAAAAACATTAATTAATTTAAATATAATAATTAATATTTACCTCTAAAACTCTTGGATGGCCTAATGAAGTTCAAAATAAATTCATTTTAATATTTATAAACTCATTAATTTAAAACATTCATTAAAAAAGAAAATAACTACTTCATCATTGTGTCAAAAATAAATTTATTTATATGATGTCTAAAAATAATAAATAAAGAAACATGATTTAGGGAATATTTTTTTCTTTCAAATGAATATTTATAGTTGAAAATAAAATTTATTTAACCCTATATAAAAATGGTTTTACTAAAAGATATATGTTTTTGTTATATTTTATATAAATTTACATTAATTTTTATAAAGTGTCATTTTCAATTACAAGTGGCTTCATGGGGTCCTCAAATCAACCTAGCGAAGAACATGGTCATACATGTATCATCAGATATGTTTTGTACATGTGTTAGGGTAATTTAATATTATTATTATATTAAATTTTTACGCTTATTTACCTGATTTACCTTTTATCCATGGTAAATAAAATATTTAAGGAAGTTATTATTCATAGTGACAGAAAAAAATGTTAACTATATATACAATTAGGACCTCCTAATTACAAATAAGGAATACATTTTTCATGATTCAAAACAAATAAATTGCAAAAAAAATTTAAAATTAATTCACATTGTCAAAACCAAAAAAACAGGTTTTTAAGAAATAATAACAATCAAAAGATTGAAATTTGATTATGTCTAATTTGATAGTGAAATTACTTCAAATGAAAAAATTAGGATTTAATTATAAATATATAACCCAATTAAACTTTCAAACCAATTAAAAGGACAATATAATGATATAAATAAATTAGATGAAACGTCAGTTTTGAATAAAAATGCAGTAGTTATCCCAATTCATTACAAAATGAACTTTATCATAAAAAATTTACCCAAGGAAAATTTTTGTACCATGCTTCTAAAGGAGAAGTTTATTTTATCTAATGGATCATATAAAAGTTACAAAAACTAGATTTAAAAAGGGTTGACCATGAAAAGGTGGTATAATGACCTTTTAAATATATTTTTTTCATGCTTAAAATAGAATTCATTATTATTTTAAGCCTCTATTTGTTTTGATAAATGTAAAAAAAATTAACAAACATTCAGAATCATATTTTAGTAAGTTCCATTCATTCCTTCCAATACAATGTCAAGGCGTTAACTACCATTTAAATTAATAATATTACTATATTATTTTTCAGCATAACTCAATATTTTGTGCAACATTATGTTTCAATGAAACTTGTTGTTATGTTTTTTGTATGATATCAGACATATAATCCTCATAAAAGTAAAATTAAAATTTAATTCAAAAATATTAATATTTATGAAAAATAATATTGTTTATTTACCTTGGATGTTACATCCTTCCCCCCTTTTGTAAATTGCATCCTCGCAATTTTAAAATTGGGCATGGAAACTTCATTAAGAGTCCCACATTGTAAAAAGAGTAAACAAAAATACCACTTTAATAGAAAGAATGATAAGTACAAAGGTCACCCAATATAACAAGAACAAGGATTCCAGGTATAAAAACATGGAATTTGAAGAGAAACTAAGTGTCATGTTCTAATGGAGAGTTATAGAAAACATGATCAGGAAAAAGTTAACAACAAGAAAACTATAAAATCGGGATGAGTTAAATGGTATTTTATTCCCTAGTAGAAAAGGTAAATGGACAATGTTTTTTTGTTTTATTATCCCTTTCATAAAGTTGTAGAATTTATTAATGAGATTAACTAATAACATGAGGATTTATACTTACTTTTCATGTTGTGTTTCATCCTTTAATATGTTTCTACCAAAAACACATATATTCACCAAATTATGAGTATTCAAGATGAATTGGTCACACCTAAAGAGCTAGAATCAACTTCTAGAGAATCACATAATCCTCAAAAGATGAACTATATATTTACCCTATCATTAGACATTAACAAAAACCAAAATGGTTAGTACATGATCATATTTACCTTCAAAAATTATAATCTTTTATAAAAAGAAATACTACTCTTAAGCTCAATAATTAAAAAAACAATACCCAAATATCATAAAAGATCATTCAATAAACAATTTTCCCTAAAATCAATCATAATTATCCTAACAAATGTTAGAAGCCAAATCATTGAAGAATTTAATCATATATTATTCCATAATAAATCTTAACATTCATCTCTAAATAACATCAAGTAATCTTAAAGTCTCATACTGAAACATAATCAACCAAATCACATATTCTCTATTATAGGTCAATCATTTCCACAAATAAAATAAATCTCCATATCTTCACAATAAAAACATAGATTATTCCAAAAAAATCATTCAATATCCAACAAATGAAATCTCATAGTATTCTATTTTCCTTAGGCATATAGTGTTTCCCCAAAAGAGAGAAAGTCTTTGAAATTAACCATTATCACTTAATCACCAAATAATTTTCTTATAATAAGGATATCTATTTGATAAAACATAAGTTCCCAATATCAACTTATTAATGATCCATAAAATCTTATAACTAAAATAATAAGTCATATTAACCAAAAGCTTCATCTAATCTAGTGGTAGGCGATGCACCCTTATCTCCATTCAGTTGTTGGTTCAATTCCTATGACCTCTCATGATGGGACATGTTGTATCCCATGTTGTGTGTTGCCCATTTTTATAAAACCAAAAAATATCCCTAACATGATTTAATCTCAATGATTTTATCATACCTATAATTTTCATCCCTACACATAATGACTTCAATATCTTAATTCATGAAGTCTTATATATATTGACATTTTTTACATCTATAAAATAACAATATTCAAAAAGAAATAATGTTGTACATTGATCATGGTGTCCACTTGGTTTCATCATCATATTGTTCACATAGATAGATGGTCCAGGAATTTCGAAAATGATTTAGGGATCCTTAAAAATCATATCTTTCCTTTATCTAGATACACCTCATACAACATGGGTCATATGGGTGTTAACAGAAAAATAGTTTTAGATAATAATTGTGTATGACATATAATTTTAAAACATCTGATAAAACATTCTTTTTATAAAATATTCTGACCACGTTTGAGTTGAAACATTCCATCAATGGTCCTTTTAAAATACCATAAGTATGTGATGAAACGCTATTATTTAAAAGAAAATATAAATAGTTTTCACTAAGCTATCCTTCTTTAACATCTCATTCAAATTTATAAGCTGTTTCAAAATCTTCTGATAAGGTAAAATATTTGAAAATTCACTGATAATATTTACCCCTCTTGAAAATAGGAGAAAACTGAGAAAATAAGACTTCATTAAATACAACCCATTATCCCCGATGGTATTGAGGTATAACAAAGGTGTTTGATATCTCAAAAAACTGCTTGCAAGTGAGTTGTATGTTAGAAGATCTTTCAATATTGAATGGACATGACATTTCCATAATTATTGCAAGAATGTCACCAGGAAGATATATGAATGTTCTTTTAGATACACCTCCTACCATTTGTAATATACATTCCTTGATCTGAAAATGTTACAAAAATGCGGATTTAACTAAAAGAGTAAACATAGACTCTAACCATGTGTGTAACAAAAAATAATAATCCCTAAAGTTATCTAAACAATCCATTAATACCAACTGTAAGTCCCCTACCTTAAACATTACATAATATTTAAATAAGTTAATAATCCCCATTGAGGATGTTTTCATGTTTAGTGTTTTTGATAATTAGGACACAACTATTACATTACACCCCTAAAATTACAAAGTATACACTTCTACTCAGAATCCGTTTTTCATAAAATAGAAACTCTTAAAAGAAAACAACAATTATTTTTTGATATACATCTTCTTGAATTATTTCAATCTTTTACCCTTCCTTATACAATGTCAAAAACATTTAAAAAACATGGGATGAATATACAAAGATCTGTAAGGGTTATAAAACAAATAAATAAAGCATTAGTCCATCAATACATACAAAACATATGCTATTTAACATACCTCATGAAATCATATGATTTATGAATAACTCATAGAAATTATAAATCACAAAGGTATCATGTGACATCCACAACATAGTTACATTGTAACTTTCATAGTTTTATAGGGAGTTACGTTTGGAATACCCATCAGAGTATAATCTCTAAATCTTTTAGGAAAATCATTAATGTTTACCACCATCATGTTAACCAATGAATTGGAGAGCTATCTCAAGCTCACCAACCCTAGGTTTATCACAGAACCACCTGTATATGTAAACAGTTCCTAGGAACCATAACGTACTAATAAAACATAAAGGAAAGAAAAAATTTCTGCATTACAATCACAGGATATCAGTTCAATATATAGACATAAAAATCCATTATCAAAACCATTTTCAAATACCAAAATACATAAAAAGGGTACTTGGTATTTATTTTCTTTTAAAACACACTATGACTTGTAGAGGAAGACAAATATTAAATAATGCTCGTGGCGGCGGAATGGACGTTGTCACCATGTAAGTTAAAAAAATTCTTTTTTTTCATTTAGTAAAATAATTCATAGATAAAATATTCCCTTTGATGAACATATAATTAAATTACAATAGAAACGGTATAATTATACACCGTATAAAACAATGTCGTGTATAAATCGAATTATGCCCGGATTAATGGAGATTGGGACGAAGGCCATTATAGAGATCACATTGTAAATAAATATGTCGATTGTGTCTATTAACTATAGGTACATATAAGTAATTTAAAATAAACATGATAGTAAAACAATATTAATTTATCACATAATTATAGCATGACATAATCATGAAGTAGATGATCATCCAAAAGAATAAAAATTGGGTTATGATGTTCCCTTACCTTGTGTTCGACTTGACTTATTTGTTCTCTAATCTCCTGAATAATAAACTGAAGTTAATGTCAACTTTCCATTAAACTTTTTTCATGTTTATTATTCCATTTATATCACTTATTACAATGTTATAATAATTACATAATCATTAATTTTAATTACGGTTGTTTTGTCGATATTTGGTACTTGAGTCCAAAATGAAATTCTTATAATTACAAGTAGTTTATGTGGTCAAAATTCCATTATATCTAGAGTGATATTCATAATATATAAATCTTATATATCATTATATCAAATATATACTTTATATATATGTGTGTATTTATAATAGTATATGCCATTTGGATATAAGAAATGAAATGCACCATTCGTAGGGATGGTAAGACGTATGTACGCATGAACGTTACTTTCAATTGTATTTCATATTTAATGAAATGAAAACAGAATTACACAAAGGTATATTATAATTCTAGTATAATATCATATAAACTTTCATTAACTCCATCTTTTATACATTCTACATATGGAATGAATGAGTCATATCACTTGGAGGGGGTGGTAGTCCGTAATTCTCAAATGAAATTATGGTATTTACCCATTATAGAAACCATAAAGGTATGAAATAAATAAAAAACAAAGATGTATAGAGGAAATATATATCACATATAAATACATTTCTATCATAATGTTCACCATGAGAGTAGTAGGATATATTTGAATAATGATTGTGTCGTGAGGTAGTTGTTTGTCCTCCACAGAAACAGTATGTTCATATCCATTATATAGAGGTGTGTTAATGATTATTTCAAATACATCTCATAAATACATCCTAGTATATTGATGTTACTGGTGTTGTTAAAAAATAATTTAATAAATATATTTTATAGGTTGGATAAGGAAAAAAAATAACATGAGAGAAGACGTTGCCCTTAAATCGGGAAACTCCGTTGTGTTTGAATCAAATGTATTTCTTGAATTCCCATATTCCTAGTGGAAGGCTTCAATGTGAAAAAATGTATGTTGGAAGATTATTGTATAAGATTTTGGATGAACCAAGGGGGTTGAGGGGAGTGTGTAATGGGTTAGAGGTGGTGGCCTTTTTTAAGAGGGAGGTGGGGCTATTTAGGAAAGTATGCAAGTATTATTTTATTATAAAATGATTATCAGCTAAAAAGGTACACAAATAATTAAATTATAAGATAAGTTAAGTATAAGTCTAAATAAAATCATCAATTAATAATTGTAAAAAATTTGGATATTTTTTAATCCATATATTTTTTATTTAACCATTTGTTAACTTATTTGTCATTTAACATGTATTTCTGTATATTCATACTATATGGTAAATATCTTTACTGTAAAATTAAAAGAGACCAAAGATGGATCATTAATGAAATTTTTATCATCATAAATTTCAATTGGATGAATATTATATTTTTAGGATTATTATATAAATTAATAAAATAATATTTCTTTTAAAAACTCATTTATGTCAATTTATACACTATTAACATCTAGACATTTAATAAAACCCCAAAAACTTGATTATTCCAAAAACCCTTCCATAATTTAAAGATAAAAATACATTATTATCTATTAAATTAGTTAATGGTTTAAATAATTTCAAAAATAATTTATTTTAAAATTAATGATCTCAATTTTTTAAAACATTCAATAGAAAGGTAATCTATATATCATAATTATCTCATAAATAAATTTATTTATTTTATGTATAAAATTATTAATAAGCTACCATGAAATTGTAAATATTTTTATCTTTATAATGAATATTTATTTTTGAAATGAAAACTTATTTAAATCTATATAATTTTTTTTAACTAAAAGTTATATGTTTATGTTTCATTCTCCTTAACAAAAACATAATATTTATGAAGTGACATTTTCACTTACAAGTGGCACCATGGGGACCCAAAATTGAAAAATGTATGACCATGGTCGGATATCAATCATGAAATAGGTTTAGGACACATGTTAGGTTAATTTAATATTATTATAATATTAATTGTTTACCCTTATTTACCAGATTTAACATTTAACCATGGTAAATAAAATACTTACTAATGTTACTATTCATAATGAATAAAAGTAAAACATATATACTGACATAATTTGGACTTCCTGATTCCATGTATGGAATACATTTTTCCTGATTCAAAACAAATAAGTTGATCAAATTAATTTTGAATTAATTTCTGTTGTCTAAAACAAAAATCATGTTTTTAAGAAATAATAACTATCAAAAGGTTCACATTTTTTATGTCCAATTTCAAAGTGAAATAAATTAAAATGAAAAAAATTGAATTAGATGATAAAAATATAATCCAATTACACATTTAAACAAAAAAAGTACAATTCAGTGATATAAATATATCAGATGAAAAGATAGTTTTGAATTAAACTGCATCATTTATCACTATTCATTAAAAAATGAACATTATGATAAAATACCAAAATTTTGACCTATGTAAACTTTGATGTACCTATTATAAATAATAAGATTATTTTTTCTAATGAATCATAAAAAAGTGAAAAAAATATATTGAAAAATGGTTTCCAATAAAAATGTGGTAAAACGACCTTTTAAAAATATTAGATTTTTTTATGCCTAAAATCAGATTCATTCTTATTTTAAGCCTCTAAATTTTATTGGATAATTTTAAAGAAATTTGACAAACCAGTATAATAATATTTTATTTATTTCCTTTCAATCTCACAAAAACAATGGCTAGGCATAAATTACCATTTAATATAATAAATTTATTGTATCATTTTTTGTTATTACTCAATGTTGGGTGAAACATAACATTTCAAAGAAACCTTTTGATGTGAGTGGGGTACACGATTAGACATAGAATGCCCTTAAAATTTAAATAAATATTTAATTCAAAAATATTAATAAATAAAAAAATTTCATATTCTTTGTTTACCTAGGATGTTATATATATTGTCATAAAAACATGGTGTGTATGTTCATTGAATAGAACCACATTCATTTCATCTTAAAAACTCAAAAAATGAGATTAATTATCTAGTACTAGTATTTATTCAAAAAATCTAAAATAAAATACATTTCAATATTAAGGCTTACATTCTAATACACTAGAAGAGAAATTCAATTGTTTTAGTTATCATAACACCATCATTTGGTGTTCTCATTTATCACCATTCAGTCAATGATAATAAAGGTTTACCCATTTATCACAAAAAATTGTCATTTATAGACCATGGAATTAGGATCAAAATCCAAGAATCTTAGTTCTTAATAGATAGAGTCAACTAGTAATATCAATTCAAAAAATAAAAATCCAAATTAAAATGAAAATAATTTTTTTTACTGAATTAATAATTATACCTTCAATTTCAACAGAGATGGGCACTCATTACAATGAAAAGTATCTCTCCATATTGAAGGTAATGAATAATTATTTAAATTTATATTTTTTATTTTTCATGCATAGAAAGATAGAAAAATTTTAATATACCGATATAATTATATAGGATCATAAAATATATAAAATATCATTTTACGTGATGTAGTCATCAAAAAATCTTATATAAACAATGACATGTGATATTCCATCTCCCTCCCTTCCTCGATTTATGTAATCAGTGTAAATGGACATATAATTCCTCTTTTTTTGTTATTCAACACCCAAATATTTTATGATTTTTTTCCAAAAATTATATTTCATCGATAAATTTCAATACATACAACAGAGAGTTGTGATGAATCACAATATTCTATCAAACATATTATTATTTAAATATGACCATCATATAGTAGCTATTAAATTTTGTGGTACGAATATAAGTAATATCCTTTTTAAAATTAAAATTTAAAGTATTATATAATGAAATTTTATTTGTAAATAAGTACTTAATTTTTATTAAAGTCTTTATGTGCTTTGAAAATATATTTTTCTTAAAAATTTATTTTTTTTGCATTTTGTGAACAAATAATAAAATTACGTTTATATACAATTATAAAATGTACATGGAAAAATTAAAATAATTTTTTAGATCATAATTTGAAAATTATATTACATAATAGTTTTGGGATTTCTTTTTTAAAATATTAATTTTATGATGAAAAATGAAAATACTAATTTTTATTAATACCCTCCTTTTAATTTAATGAATTTACAAAATTCATTTTGTTTTAACATTATTTTAAATTGAATTTTGATTAATTATATTTTGAAAAATTCTATTTTGGTTATTAGTATCAATTTCATGTATAATTTTGATATGAAATGATTTTATACTTATGAAAATGATGTCTTTGGAAAACGGTATTTCTCATCACTCTTACAGGTTTGATTTTAAATCAAATATTTCCCCTTCTTTGAATTTAATATGGTATGATGGATTAAATATATATAATTATAATAAATAATATATGGTAATAGCTTCCAAATAATTTTTCTAATAATTTATTGTGAAAATAAAAAAAATTATAGTGGTTAAGGTGATAACATTGTTATTCACATAACATTCTCTTTTGTTATAATAAATTTTACAAATTATAAGAAATCTATATGATAAATTTTATTTCATATTTAGAGTCCTTATTTAAAAAATATCTAATAAGGTCCATTTATTTATTGTCTTAATGGATAAATTACCTACGTAAATAAATAGAATGTTATAGTTCTAAAAACTAAATCGTTCAAAGATAGTAAATATATAGTATGATGAATAATTTTTTTAAAACATCTGCCTTTTTGTGGTGACTATTTTTCATCACCATATATTTCTTAAACTCTATTATTTATCAATTCATAATTAACATTGGTTGATAGGGAGATCCCATTATTGAATAGGTTTGGTTATTTATTATAATTCCTCTCCTCCATTATTATAAAAGGGAACCTTTTCCACTTACTCATTCAAAAATCATATGAAATATGTATAAAAAACATTAAAATATCTCTCTATAAAATCCTTCAATACATTCCGAATCTACTTGTCTTCTCCAAATACCTACCCTAAGGACCTTAACATGAGATACAAATGATATTTTTCTTATTGAAGGAAATTGTCTTCACTAAGCTCATTCTATTTTTATTTCTTCTTTTACTAACCTCATTCATGTATCAATAATTACAATATAATAACAGAAATATATAACATATAAAGAGAAGTTATTATTTTTATTAAATAACCTACATCCATCTCATGTTCTATAAAATCATAAAAGAAATCCTCGATTGTGTGTGTGGAGGAGTACCCCCTCTCGAACCGATGTAATTTGTTTTCTATCACCACCTCTCATGGAAATATATAATGGTGTATTTAATGTATATAAATATTTATATAATTTTTCTGAAATATTTTTTACTTATTAAATTATTATATCACATTTCTCTTCTTACCTTCGTTTCCAATGGTAAACAATAATATCACTTGTCCGTATGTGTGGACTACCTCCTCCAGGAAGTGATGTAATTTGATTAAAATTTTATGTTGAAATATATGGTAATTGGGAGAGATTTTATGAAACTATTTTATTTATATGAAATATAAATTAATCCTTAATGGTTAATTAATATTTAACTTTCTTTTATTCTATCCATTAAAAAATGGAAACAATACTCATTTGTATGTATGACATACCATCTCTACCAGTGGTGTAATTCTTATTTTTTGTCCCAAAATTTCAAGGATTACTCAAAATAAATTTATATTGAATATATATTTTATTTATATCATCAATAAAATTATCTTTATCAGTAATCCATGATCAAATAAATGATCCAAATCTAATGAATAGAAACATACCTAAAAAATAAGGAATTTATCACCCCAAATCATGATATTAATAAATAAGTTTTAATAAAAAGGTGCTAAAAGGTTATAAGAAAATCATATATTGTATTATATATATTACAATGACTCTATAATATATATATACTAAATAATCATTTTTTACAAAAGCAGTTTTGAATGTGTACAAAAAATTTGAGACTTGTGGTATGGGTTTTTCATCTCACTTTTACATCCATAATACACATGTCATATTCAAACCATATTTTTTTGTGGTGTATATTTTTCCATGAAGTTTAATTTACTATTTTTATCATGAAAACATTTTGAAATATATATATACATTGAATTTTCAGTATTTAATATGGATTAAAATTCAACATTTACTATAGTGGTAAGGGTTTTATTATACAATATCATTATTTATCAGGATTGTATTTGAATCATCTTTTCATTTTATAAAAAATAAACATTTTTATTTTTTACTTAAAATTTTAAAGGAATTTTTTTTAAACTTACACTACATGAATATGATTTTATGCATTTATGAAGACTCAACTAATTGAATATTATTTTAAATTTTTAAATGGATATTTTCAAAATAAATATATTCATTAATATTTAGTATACTTCTATATGTTAATTAAGTGATTTGTAAATATAAAGTATATTTTCCTCAAGAATGTTTTGATGATTTTTATGGAATTTATTTTCATCAATGACAACAATTGTTTTGGATTATTATATTTTAAAGGGATATGATCCAATGGTAGAATCTTTATTCTTTATCTAGATGGCTTATTATTATTATAATGATATTTTCATGAAACCCATTAATTTTACATGGGTTATGCTATGATGGATTGATAAAATATTTATGAACCCTAATTTATATTAATGTGTTAGGATATGATGACATGATGAATATCTAATGATTTTATAGAACAACAATGCATGGTTTAAATTTTGTTAAGGGTTGGATTATAATTGTATATATCTAAAATGAATTTGGTAACATTTTATATCTCATGAGATAATTATGGGATATATGTCAATGTTCATGATTCACTGTAGAAAAATAGTAAATTCACTTGATCCACTATTGGATAAAGGTGGTGCTTTTTAGTCCATTATGATATAGAAATAATTATGCATTTCTGATCCAATATTATTTGATGGTTTTGGTAGTAACAATTGACATAAGATATTGTTTCTATAGTTATTATGGTGACAAAAATTTATAACATGAACCAATATTTAATGGCCCATTTGGAATTATTTCTCACCCTTATGATCCATGCCATTGGAAATGGTAGTGTTTTATTCCATGGATCATGTTTGTTGGCCTTGATAAATAGGTTATAAAATCTTTATTTAATATTAATGATAACATCCCCTTATTGTAATATAATGATTTCATATGATCATTTATTAGTATCTCCCATTTTTAACCACACTAAGACTTTAAGAATACCTTTTCTTATGTTTCTTTCTCCCAGGTTATGTAGAAAGGCATTAAGTATGTTATGTATATAAAAAGTAATAAATGGGATATCCATTGAAGGAGTTGTTGAATATCATTGATGAAATAAGATTATTCTATATGTAGTTTCCAATGAAACATAACATTCATGGTCCCCAAGAAAGTAATTGAATAATGTATTGAATATAAATCTTAAAATGTAGTATTTATATATAAAAATTCCATTTCATTATAATTGGTATGGGATAATGGTTTACTCAAGAATTTGAAACTATAATGGGAAACATTTTGTGGCAACCCTTGGGATAAATCAATGTTTATGAAAATGTAATGGAATTTTGATGAAGGATAGATTGAGTGGTTTTCGAGAAATTGCATCATTATGTAGATACTACATGTGGATGAGAATTTGGAAATTTTGATTCTAGGGATAATAAATATGAAAAGGAAACATTGTTATTTGACTCAATCATTACCTAGTGCATAATAGTTGTCCTTGTTGCACACCTGTTTTGACCCCAACATGTGAATTTTTTTAAATTCAAATAATTTTTATGAACCATAATGAAGGATATTCATAGATAATGACTGTAAATTTCGTAAGTTAATTCTAAAGTGTCATAAATGGAATGTAAGGTTTCTTAATCTAGAAATCATATGAATTATTTTTCTTTATTAATCACATTGATTAAATATTTCTGTCAATCATGAAATCTATTTATGTTTTACTAAGGTATTGAAGACAAAATAATGAAGTTGTGGTGGTATCACAGATTCTCAAATATCGATGTATCCCATTTCGAAATGGTCATATGAATACTCTTCTATCAAGAAATTTTATTAATAATTATAATTACTAATTCCAAGGTCAACATTTTAAATTTTAAATGAAAACACCTAATGGTATGTTGATAACATATGAATTTTATGATTCTTCTCTAATATTTTTTAATAGGAATGTGCTTCAAAAAAATCTTGTTATATATCCTATGGTTGAATTTTATATTATCTGAGGCAAGGATTATATTTCCCTACATAAATACAAAATAAATTATGAGGATTCAATGTCATGTTTGATATTATGAACTAACCTATGATCTTATATAGATGTGGAGATAAATTGTAACATCTGATGGAGATTTCATCCATTGTGTGAGTCTTTATTCTTTTTCAAAATCGGTCGATATATCAAATGTTAAGGGAGAAACTCCATATTTATGAAATTCGTTTTATAAGGTATAGTATTGGTGTTCATTTGGATAGTAACCTAGTCTTCCACCATATTATGAAGTAGTGTTTTTAATAGAACATAAAACTGGTGGTATGCCTATTTCAACAAATCTATATAAAAAAGCTCAAATTGAGTTATAGAAATTAATGAAGAAACTCTAAGAGAATATTTATAAGCGATTAATTCAACCAATTGTGTCACCTTGGGTTGAACATATTCTTTTTGGAGAATAATGATGGATCAATTTGAAAATGAATTTATTATCGAATGCTTAAGAAGATCACCATCAAGAAGAAACATCATGTACCCCATATTTTTGACTTATTTGATCAAATTTGGGAATATCAATAATTTTAAAATATTGACCATCATCAATTAAGGGCCAAGAACAAGGATATAACCATGAAAAAAATCGATAAAATGTATATAAATTATTAATATACATTGATTCCATTTTGTTATATTAATGCACTCGATATATTTATGGATTTATTGAATAAAGTATTTAGGGATTACATTGAGTTGTTTGTAATATTCTTTATATATTATATTATTACATATCCATATAATATATACGAGAATGAACATCATAAGGATATTGTATAGATGACCCTGAGGAAGGAGAAGTTGTATGAAAATAATACTAAGTGTGAAATTTGGCTACAAAAACGTTTCCTGTTTGGGTCTTATAATTTCAACATAGGGTATATCATTTGACTCATTAATGATAGAATTTATTTATCATAGGTTCAGACTATCCATTATGACTTAGATATCAGGTTTTTTGGGTTTGGATTATTATTTTTTATGGTTTGTGGATAATTTATCATGTCATTATAATCTACTCACTACGTTAACACACATATTCATACATTACCCATCAGTGTAAAAGGATTTTTAAACTACAATTATGAATAAAATAAGAGATCATGATGCATTATCTATCATAATGATATGTTTATAGCTTACGCCTCATGAAAGTTGATGGGTTGTGATCAGAATTCCCCAACTCATGCTTCTATAATAGCTATAATAATTTTTTCATTAATTATATGAAGAAAATATATTTTTTGACAATGATTATGACTACTCAATACATTACCTCTATTGGAAGTTGAATAAGGTGGAAGATGACTGGAGTCAAATGTATCATGATATATTATCTATTTTTAGGATCACAAAAGATCAAATATTTCAATATTCTCAAGGGATAGATCTAGAAATAGTGAGGGAATGGGAGAGATATTATCATTGTCAAATGAGTTTTCAACTATATATCCCTATAATGATTAAATAGTTGCAGAAGGAAGATATATAGGTGTAGAAGAAGACAAGATATATTCTAATTTTTACCCTTAATTATGATGTAATGATAAGGTTTATGAATCATATACGGTTTTCATCCATACCAGATTTAAAGATAGAGATTCTAATTCGTTCAATATTCCTCCTATAAAGACAATGATGTAAATAGATATGAATGAGTATTTTTGGTGGGATATAATCGACTGAGATATTGCATAGATTTTATCATGGTGTGTAGTATTTCTTTATGTTATGTCAAAGTGTAAAAAACATAATGGAATGTTACAAAAATTACTTGCAATGGAATTGAAATGGAAAAAAATAATATGTTAATTTGTTATTAAATTCTACAAAATATTAATGTACGTAATTCAATTTGGTTTGTAGTTTATTTCCTTTGAAATTCATCACCCCTATTTATATTAGATAATTATATTATCCTGATCAGTTTTCCAAAATATACATCAATGATATTTTGTGGTTTCATTAAGTTTCATATTATTTTGTTTTTGATCCGGATATGAGGTTTTCACTGATGTTTTAAAAAATATTTTAGTAGGATATGGATATAAAATTGAGATTCATCACTACAAAATATCCTTTGAAATCATTTATCAATAGATAACCATTCAAACCCTATATATATGTTGATATATTGTTCTATGGAATTCATTTTGGGTTGAGATAAAAATGTTTCCATAAGAGAGATTCAATACAACAATACCATTCAATAAATAATTTATATGGATCTATATGATTCCATCTATTTAAAGAAGTGTAGATATTCAATGTTCAATGATAATGTTTAAGAAAGAAATATATTGGTACCAGAGCATGATAAGGAAGTAGAATATAAATTCATATACATTCAAGAACACATTAAGTACCCTTTGAGTCTACAAAAAAAATTATGCTGACAATTATCAGTTTGATTTATTATAGATTCATTAAAAAACTCATATTCTTTATATTGGAAGTCTGAACATGTATGGATAAAGTGGAGACACAATGTAAAGTATTTTCTACTAACATTTTTCCATGGGACACATTCCATATCATCCACTAGTTTCTTTTCAAGGATGTGTATACGTGACATGAATGTCATTCAAATTTCTTGTCCTAAAATTTTTGGGATATACATATCCATCTAATGTTGTTTCCTTCACGGGGCATACAATTCCAAAGTTACCAACGTGGCATCTGTTTTATGATACAATCTCATTGTTCATCATTATTTTTTCTGATTACTATTCCAAAGAAGACACATTATGATACATCTCTCAAGAATCATGTTAATTTTTTTTCTCATCTAGTTTTTTTATCAAATACATGTTATTATTCCATTTTCATAACTTTACGAACTAATGAAAACAAAATAATGTTTATAGAAGATCAAAATTATTTCAATATTCTATTGAAAATTCATTATCATCCCCATCCATGTTGTTTAAAAATATTACATATGATGGTTTTAATACTCTCATATAATTTATTAATAAAAATTTTACAAATTATAAATTATATAATTTTTTTTAATGGTATATTATTATTATTTGATAAATGAGGTAGTTATTAATTTTTAAAATAAATATGAATTGAATCTTAATTTTAACACACATGACATAAACATAATATGTATTATTCATTATGTGTGAATTACTTCAATAATACTTTAGATGTATCCATGGTTACATTCACATAAAATATTTTATATTATATTTTGGAAAATATTATATTTTTAAAAGGTGAATTAAAAATTGAAATGATACATTACTAAATAGTTTTTTAATATTAATTTTATATAATTTATATTCATCAGGGAAAAGAAAACATCGGGTTTGAGTATGATTTATTTGGGATATGATTCAATGTTACTGTCTTTATTCTATCTCTAGAAGGTTTATTATAATGATGATGAGATTTATATGAATCCCGTTCATTTTACATGTAATAATCTATAGTGGATTGGTGAAATATGTATGAAAACTAATTTATTATCACGAGTTATGATATGATTATATTATAAATATTTACTGAATTTATAGAACACATATGTATGATTTTATTTATTTGATAATTTAGCCTAGAATTATATAGACCTCCAATGAATTGTGATAAATTTTATTTCTCATGAAATAATTATGGGATGCATGTAAATTTGCTTAGTCTACTATGTGATAAAATTTAATTTGTTTGATCCACTATGGGATGAAAATAGTGATGCATGATCTTTTGTGATATAGGAAACCTATAGGGGTGACTAATCCAGTGTGATTTTATGTTTGTTGAAGTTAAACATGACATTTGAAATGATTTCTACAATTTTGATGCCTCCACACTTTTATGGATTGAACTCATGGTTCATGATTGATTTATCATGATTTATCTCTCCTAGATTCATATCATTTGAAATAATAATGTTTTAGACTATAAATCATGTTTATAGACCATTATAGATTGAGTATGAACTTTGAAAATTATCTTCATGATCTTCTACACCTAGCCTTATCTTAATTTTTATATGATCATCAACTTACATCTACCATGTTTACTCTTACTAATCATCAGAGCACACAATTTATAAGGTTTCATTTCCCAATGTAATGAATATTTTTTGAAGTAGGATATGTCTATGTAGAGTACAATATGTGAAGATTGTTTTGGCGTTTATCTTCTTACATGAAATAGGAAGATTTTGTTGTTGTCTCTAAATATAGATACGACCATGTTCTTCAGGTAACTATTTGTGAAATGTATTGAATTTACATCTGAAAGATGAAACATTTATTTAAGAAAATTCTATGTTTTCTTAAGAAGCAATGGAATTGTATGTTCAATTTTATCCTAATACTATTATTTATTTCTCATTGTCCATTTAGATATCATGGTTACATCAAAAAAATAAATTTAAAATAAATCCATATAATCATGATGTAAGAAACCATTCAAAATGGAACATTCAACAAAATACTTATTCCGAACATAATACTTCAATGTGCACATATTTCTTTTAGTTGGATACATAGAGTGATAAGTAATAGTCCCTCCAATAAGAATTTCATTTAGAATCTGAGATGTTAGAATCAAGATACATGTGAAAAATGATTTGAAATAATTTTACCTACCTCAGATAAAATTAGTGGTGCATCTTTATAAAAGTTTTATGAGGAATACATGGATAATGTTTTCACCCAAATAGATATTTACAAAAAACATAAATAAGGAATCAACTCCAGCTATACATTATTTGAAATTCATAAAAGTTTCTATTGGATTTGAATCATGAGGAAATATGTGATATTATTGAGTATTTAGATATTTCATATTAAACTATAATACATTAACAATTATTGAAATGTTTCACGAGTATCCATTCATGAACCCTGATAGTCTATTGTACTTATAGACGTTTATTTATTTATTAAATTTTCATCACATAATAATCACACAAAAATCCATTTATTTTTAATAATGAACACATGATTCAATTCTAGTCTGATACCCAAATACCCCAGGCCATTTTATGATCATAAGTCATCTTTTTTTCTTCCCCTTGAAATTTAGAAAAATTGAAAATATATTTACCCATTTTTTCCAACATGATTTACATTTATATAATAACAAAAGAAATT
Organism: Viscum album; assembly: GCA_963277665.1. NCBI lineage: Eukaryota > Viridiplantae > Streptophyta > Magnoliopsida > Santalales > Viscaceae > Viscum > Viscum album. The sequence goes on from OY728131.1 coordinate 1,012,813,796, forward strand.
TATTTTCTAATAAGGAAACTAAAATAATATTTCTTTCCTCATCCAATTTTAAAAATATTTTGTGTATATATTCTTTAACATTCTAGATACCATTTTATAATTCCCAAATAAAAAATTAAAATGTTCTAAATCATTATGCATATTTTTTATGGAAATAAATTAGAGTGTATTTTTAATCTCAATGGTATTTTCAAACATTAAGTGATTATTTATATATGAAATATCAATTGGATTAAATAATCCATGTACAATAAAATAGAAGCTATGATGGTATTTTATTCATTTATATATTATATTCCCCATTAATATAGGCCATGAATGTTTTCTATTTTTTTTTGATCTTCATTCCACCATGTTGGTCCACTAGTTTAACTCAATCTGACACTGTCCCAATGATTCTGATTGTTGTTGATTTTGTTATGTCTTGGAAAAATGGTATCTGGTGAATCTGGTTGAATATCCTAGTCTATATATTATTATATTTCTATGGGTTAAGAGTGTAGTGTTTGAGTTATTTGTTCTGGAATGTTCTGATTTTAAGGAATGTTATTAAATTATGATGTGTACTTCATCTATTATTTTGTTTTTGGTTTATATGTAAAATAATTTATCAACTACATTAGGGATGAATGGATAAAAATTATGTATTTCAAATGAGAATCATATTTGCATACAACTATATTCCAAATATATATAAATAATATTATGAAATGTTGATATTATACATTTATATCATTTCTAGGATTTATAGGTCCAAATATGATGCTCCTCAAGAAAGTGCATTGTTTTTTCACACCCATCCATGGAGGAAGGTTATAAATGTGTATAATAACTATCCATGGGTCATTGGGGTTATTTATTTTACTAAATGTGTTATAAATACAAAAAGGTATACCCAACCACAAATTATACACCTCATATAAAAAATCAAAATATTGAGCATGAAGTTTCCACCATACATATCCATCTATAAGATCAAAAAACTTATCATTAAACTTATTTTTATCACAATCATACCATGGTTTTTTTATTTTATCAATAATGATATTATTTTTGAGTTTGGAAATCAATGTATAGTTTCACATTACATTTAGGGGCATTCGAGATGGTATTCCATCAGTATATAGAATCCATTGACAGATTCCTCATTATATATAATCATTTATGCAAGAGTTCCACTCCCAAAATTGGTTATAATATTATGGAATATAATATATTTTTTTTGAATCCATGTTATTCAATTAACATTCATGTCATATAATGGTTAAAGGCAATATCTGTGTCATCAGAAATTAATTACTTCAAAAATGTAATAATATAATCGATGGTGGAATTAAATATTCCATAACTGATTTTCCTATAATATAGTCATAGTAAAAATTTCCCCTTTTATATTTTACCACATTTTTGTTATACTAGTGTCATAGAATCACTGATTAAATATTCACCCTATCAATAACAAAAACATAAAAAAAATAATTATTTGTAAACATATCAGTATCTTCTTGTATTAGAATATATAAATTCTCATGATGATGAATAAATGGAAACTGATCTTATAATAAATTCAATATTTTATTCCTCTTATTCAGATCCTGAACATTTTTAGATCGTCCTTTATCCCCATAAATATACCAAACATAATAGCTTGTATGAAAACCAAATTATTTTATATGGTAGCTAAATTATATGAGAAATAACTAATGTCTTCCACCACAAATATAACATGGACATCACATATTATAAATATTTGAATCATAATAAAAGGAAAAATCTAAAAAAACTCCAAATTTATTTTAACATCAATGGTGATCCGATTAGTTTCATACATCCAAAATTTATCTATTATGTTTAAAAACAGTTTTATAATACACGTTTAATAAGAATTTAATTAATACTGAATTTATATGAAAAATATAATTAAGGAATTGAGACCTATTCACATTATTTCAATCACACTGGAAAACATTGAAAAAATACGTAATTAATATATACTTTAAATCGCACTCTAGTTTTTTGCATAAATACCAAATTTGAAATACCTAAATACATAATTATTAAACAAGAGACCATGTTTATCTTGAAAACTTATATTTGATCCAGAAATGGCCATTTAGAAATATTCTAAACAATATATTTATCACCCATATCCTTAATTTTCTTACTCAGTCCCATAAGATAAAACTATACCATATATAAACAACCACTATATTTAAATCCATTATATCAATGAATAATAACTATACATAAGACCACAGAAATTGTATACATATGGAATAACAAAAAAAAAACAATCTATATATGAATTATTATATAAATGAAAAAATGTATATCAAACATGAACCATTGTATATATAGTGTTTTAATGATCACATGTTACAAAATAAACCTGGAATTTGTTGAGGTTAGTAAATAACTAGATTATAGTAGTAGTATACTATGAAAATAATTAGTGTTTAATGGGTCATAAAATGATTTCTCAAAACAACCCATAGATAGAAAATGATATAAAAGAGAACTAATCAATCATATCCAAATAATAGAAATATCCCTTTATATAAATATTTCTTTCACTTATTTAACATAATTTAAGAAAAATGTTTATGTAACAAAATAGTTCAATAATTATCTATCCTTTCATGAAAAATAGAATAAAATATATTAAAGAAATATCACATTTTAAATCCAAAAATGTTTAAGACATAAAATAAATAATTTTAAATACTAAATTTAATAATTGAAAAGAATTATTTCATAACCCCCAATAAATTCAAAAAAACAATGTTCTAAAATAATTAATTATATATTTACCTCTTATACCACACAAAACCAAAATTATATATTACATTTATGTATAAGTATTAGTTAACTAATTTTTTATAAAATACATATCTTAAAATAAGATTTATTAATAAAAAAATATAATCCAAACTAACTATCATTCAATGATTCATGATGAATGGTGATATAATTTTTTTTACTATTTTGTACCTAGAAAAAAAAAAGAAAATGATATTTGGCTGAAGATATGAGTGATTTTGTACATAGAAATACGATTATCAATAAAAATGGAATCAAAACACAAATTGACAAGATATTTATGGGGATAAGGGAGAAAAGGGAGGTCCACTCATATGTTCAAATCAATATGGGAGTTTGATGGGAGGAGGGAAGGTCATGTGGCTGGGATGTCGAATGAAAGGTAGACTGATAGTTTTTTAAAACCGTTGGTATATCCTAAATATCAAATACTAGAAATCAAATAACTATTGTTATAGAATAATCCTTACCAGTGTATTAATGAAACTATTGGTAAAAATTTACAATAAAAATTCTATAATAAAGGATATTCTAATCATTGTTATAAGGAAATATATTCTATTGGTTTTCCAAAAATGTTGGAATATCTCTACTAGTAAAGATAACATTTCAAGTTTTGAATTTTGGAAAGACACATTTTTTGTCCTAGGGAAAATCCCTATTCTTATTTTTTCACATAATTCAAATCCATTTTTGAGAAAATTTATAAAAAAACATAGGCATTCTTTAATAGTTTATAGAAATGCAGAATTCTCTTGGTTCTACATGAAAAATTTCATGAATTATTAATCCTACTTCAATTATCCTTTGAAATCATCTCCATTGATCTTCTATTCATCAATGTTTGATGATATCAAAAAAATACAAAGGAGGATAAATCATCCCCTTACATGATATTATATTAGCAACATTCCCTTTTTCTACGTTATGAAAATTCCAAACTGAAGATTACCCTATTTTCATATTTCTATAACAACCACAAGTATCTATATTGTTGATTCCCCTTATCATAATCTCGTATTTATAAATATGATTAATGTAATGACCTGAAATATTTTAAATATAATCCCCTTTGTGAATGAATAATGTATTTTTTTGTAATGTAGTTATATAAAACACCTGAAATTATTTTATTATTATGGAAAGTTACATCATTTCATATTTAAAACACCATTAATAATTATAACTGTAAATAATATATTCAATTAACAGATATCATTTGGTTATTATATATATAAGTTTATGATAAATTAAAATTTATACAGATGAAAGAGGTGACGTCATTGACGAGTGATATTGTACCCAATGGATCCCATTTATTAGTGCTTCTGATGGAGGTAAAACCCTTGGGATTTTCCCTTGGTGATGCCAAATCCAGGATTCAATAACTAATTCATGAATAGAACCGTTTTTACTATAAGATCAATATTATGGAGATCAAACCACCTTAATAAATTCTCTCCAACACACACCATACACTTAGGGAATTAAATATTGTAATAAAGGGAATATATCTAATTCTTAATAGTATGATACTTCATAATTTACATAAATTAAAAAATTAATATATTTATCCCTTTTATTATTACTTCCTAAATGATTAGATAATGTTTAACAAACTTGTTTTTCAATGACGTACAGATTCTTTTAATTTTGTTCTAATTATCAATCATAGTCATTTAATGGATGTATAATCAGGTCACATATGTTTTAGGGGTTCCCATGGATTTTTCAAAAATTAGAACCCTGGAAAGTGTAGAAATAAATTTGTTACACTTTTAGTTGAAACAATAAAATCTAGGTCATACAATTATTCCAAATAGTACGACAAATTTCAGTGGGCGGAGTATGGTTTATGATATTCCCTAATCATGTGCCTTGGGATGCATGCCTGTGCAGGTTGTAGGAAATTTATAACAGTGCCAAATGGAATGGTTGGTGCATAGTTTCTCATATTATATATCCAAACCATGTGGGTTCCCTCTTATGGAAGATTCTAGCACATGGTTGGAACATGTTTTGGCCAACCATGATTCCAAGATATGCGTCCTAGTAATTTTGGTTAAATAACCATGTTTCAAACAATGAATTATTTTGTCAACCCACCTCTTTTATTATTCATTCCAGTAGATAAAATATCATGCGTTGGACCTTGTTGATGCTCCTCCACTACTAGACAATGGTTTTGATAAAAAAAATTTATCTGAGCTCATATTCGAGATCTGATCATCTAATTAGATTTCATAACTTATGATATTTCATCCATAACCTCAGTTCAATTTTTTTCATTCACTCGATGATTATATTATAATGTTCGATCATATTTCCTATTTTTAGGGTGTTGAGACGTTTATCTATTTTTTTCAATGTTGGAATAATTAATGGCCAATACTAAATGTGTAGATAAAAACAAAAATAATTCAGGTGATATTTGACTTTTACCTACAGTTATTATTGTATAAATATTAACATCGATGAGTACAGAACAGTATCACCGATAACTGCCCTTAAAATCAATCATCCATTATTATAATCATTGTAATGGTATTATATATCCCTTTTATAAAATTTATTCTATATATTTGAGGTTTTGACCTCAACACCATCAACCTCATGTAGGTTTATTAACATTTTATGGAATTTAACCCTTGTTACAATTATTTGGTTCATTTCTCAGTTTTAATAACTTGATCGATCTAATGGTAAATAATTTTTTATTAAGATTAATTTTGAATTTAAATGTCTGGTGTATGTATATAGGTTACAATAGTAACTTATACCTTCCAAGGTGAGTTATTTGATTTAGTAAATGAATCCAAAATGATTAAATAGAGTGTATGTTATTGATATCACTTGGAAATTGACTTATAAATTTATTTTTTAATTCATATGCCAAAATTAACATGTATTTCTAATTGAAAATGGAACGGTATGAACCTAATAATTGTTATTGTAATTTAATTTATTATTTGTTTCAATTTCTTATCCCATATTTTCATGTTTAGTGAATGGTAAGGGAAAAAACTTGTCAAATGATTAAATGGAATGATTATTGCATGGCGTGTGATTAAATATGATAAAAATAGTATATGTATAAGTTACCTACTACATATGGACCTTTCAATCTTCATAAGAGAGGTTAGACTTGATCTGTCCTTGGATTCCTGAGGTAATTCCTCACACGTTTAGAGGAAACCATTTTGATTCAAGGAGCCAGTTCTCATGGGAGATACCTACCTTGGAACATGGTCCATGTGTAATAGAGGATTCCCATATTGACACCATTGGTTCATTCATGATCTATATAATTATTTGGATTCCTATGATACACTCCTTCGATCCATCATGATTTATTCAGACATGTGGACCCATGGATTCACCCCATGTGGATAAGTCAGGTTTATCCCATACTTACCATGGACAAGATCCTTATACTCAGTTACATTCATTTATAGCAGAGTGCCATGAGAGACTCCCTTAGATTACACATAGACCCATTTATTTCTAGACTACATGGATACATCTATGAGTTGTTTGACCCCTGAGGTAAAGAATGAATTTTTTCTACGATAGATCATCTTTTATTATTATCTGTGTATTTTCAGTGATATAAACACATCCATTTGATTTATCCATATAAAATAAAAAAATTATTTAATTAAATTATATCTTGTTCAGAGGCATTACTATCCAATGTTGAATTAGGAATGAGATATTCTATTAGAATTTAATCACATTTATATATATCTCACAAAATTTGTTTATATTTGAACATTAGATTGTATAAATATAATTTTTGTTGGTCTACTGAGATTTATATCACACCATATTAGGGTTTTTATTGGTACATGAGATGATTGTATGAGTTTATTAATGGATAAGGGGAATCCTATAGAATTGGAAACTTGAATTGATTGGTTTCTTGATTAGGATGGAACTTGGTTGCAGATGAATGATCATGAGCTTAGGATTCTTGGATAGTTTTTCATATTTTTGTTCTTTTGTACATCATGTGATGTGCTGTCTTCCTTCTTCCTTGTATATATGTTCTCCAAATTTTTAGATACGTATAATTACATTTTCATATTTTGTATATGATGCTTTTCATCATTGGTGTTTATTATTATTTGAAGTATGTTTATGTTTTTCTTCTAATTATATTTATATTTATTTATTATAGTACTACTTCTATTTACTATCATATCACTGTTATGATATACTATAACCAGCGGGAATATTATCCCCACAGTCACACCCTATTACCTCATTGCTAGTATATATCATGTGGCATACAAGGACGTGAAGTTGAGTTCATATGGCCAGTGGGGTTTTTGGCACCATTGAGTGGAACATGGGTTGTGATGTAACAATGTGGAATCAGAACAGTTTTATTAATTTGACTTATTGTATGGAAATATTGACTAAATATTAGGAACATGCTGGAACATTATCATAAGCTATACATTGGTGTATCTAACACATGTTTTTGGTAAATACTGTGTTTCATGATAGTGGGAAATTATTTTTATATATTTCTCTTGTTATTGTTGACATCCTTTCCCCATTGGTTAATGAACATGAATTGTAATATATGATATTCTTTATGGGAATTTTATATGGCCTAGTATGTATAGAGAAATTGTCTCATGTGTCATTATAGGAACCTAGAAATCAGTTTCCATGAATATCCCATGCCATATATGTGCATTTAATTTCCCTATTTTCCTATATTTCATTGGATTATTGATTAATCCATGGTTGTTATATTTATTCATATGGTGATAATATCATTTGAATGGTAAGGTAAATGGTTATATAAAGTGCCAAAATCAATCAAAATAGTGTTTTACTATATTGGTTGATGGTGGGATATTAAATAGATGGTTTCTACCCATATCATCTATATATCCCAAGAAACATGAGATGATCATTGGCTGAAATTGACTATCTACCCATTTAAATTTATGTGGTGTCCAGGACCAAGTGAATTAATTGATGAAATTAACCATGTTTAGTCATCATATATTACATGTTATATTTTGAAACCAAATTTATGACATCTAATCATAAATATAATGGGTGTATCTTTTAGTTATAAAGTGTATATGCATTTTTTAGTTGGTAATGATGATCCATTTATTAAAACCTTGTTATATGTATATAATAAAATACAAACTATAATTGTTAATCATGTATATTAAAATAAAATTCATTCTAATAAATTATGGATCAATGTGAAATTTATCCTCCACCTATAAGAACCCCTGAAATTTAAATTCAAACACTTACTGATACCCTGTCCTTTTCAATAGGTATATGGGGTAGTATATGTTACATCCCAGGTAAATAAAGAATATGAAATTTTCATATTTAGTAATATTTTTGATTAAAATGTTAATATTACTTTAAAGGGAATTTTTGTGTTCATTGGTGTACCCAGTACGCAAGAACGAGTTTCTTTGAAATCTTACGTTTCACACTAATAATATAATAATATTATTTTAAATTGTAGTTAACGCCTAGCTATTGTAATGGAGGAAATGAATTGAACAAACTACAAAATGATTATATATGTTTTTTAAATATTTTAACAATTACCCAATAAATGATAGATGTTTAAAATGAGAATAAATCCAATTTTAAGCATAAATATTCTAATATTTTATAAATGGTCATTTAATAGCCTTTTGATGGGGAACCCTTTTTAAATTGAATTTTTGTAAATTTAATATTTTATATTTGAAAAAATAAAATCTTTCTATATAATCAGGACATCAAAAATTACTTTGTGTAAATTTATGTTATTTTTCCAATAAAGTTCATTTTTTAATGAATAGTGAAAATGCTGTATTTTAATTCAAAACCTCTTTTTAATCTATTTATTTATATGGTTAGATTATATTTTTAATTGTGTTTAATGTGTAGTTAAAATATATTATTACCATTTAATCTAATGGTGGTCATTGGAATTATTTTGACTTTGAAATTGGACATAAACAAGTGTCAATCTTTTGATAGATATTATTTCATAAAAACACGCTATATGTTCTGACAGTGGGAATTAATTATAAAAATAATTAATGGATCTTCAATGTTTTTAATTTGGTAAAACATAAATCATTTTTTAATTTGGAATATAATATTTACTTTGGATAATAAATTGGTATTTTTCTGACAATTGTTCATTTTCATGAATATTGAAAAATACTGCATTTTACTTCAAAACTGCTTTTTCATCTAATTTAATTATATAGTAAGATTTTATATTTAATTAGTTATAAATTTTAATTGGATTATATTTTTATCACTTAATACAATTTTGTTCATTGTATGTAATTTCACTTTTCAATTGGATGTAAAAACAAGTCAATCTTTTGATAAATATTACTTCTTAAAAACCCATCTTTGGTTGTGACAACGAGAATTATTTTTAAATTAATTACTGAAATTTCTATGTTTTTAATTTGTAAAAATGGATTCCATATTTGTTATCAAATGCTCTAAATTATTTAATTAAGGCGTTTTTGTTTTTGGACATTATGAATAGTAGTGACGGTAATTATCTTTAATTATCGTGATTAATTAGTAATCTGGTAGTTAAGGGTAATAAAATAATATCATAACAAAAAAAAATGACCCCAAAATGTGTAAAAATTAAATTTAATGAGTCATTACAGACCATGGGAAGCTTTTTACCAAACATGAGGTCCCATGGAGTTACATGGGTGTGATAGTGACATTTATGACTTTATTTTTAAAAAAGAAGAGAAATATAACAATTGTTTTTATATCCTAAGTAAAACAATTTTAATATTGTTTAAATAAATGATATATTATATTATAAATTTTCATTAGAAAGATAAAATAATTTCTAACATAATCGTAATTTTTGATAACATTAATACATTAAATAAATAAATTCATATATTACCCCATGATGATGTAGTGATTACCTAATTAATGAATGATTTAAATAAAATTAAATGATAAGGTATAATCTAAGAATTAAAATAGTCATAAACCTATTGTATGGGTGGATTTTGAACCCTTATCACCTTATCCTCCAAATATATCATTGTGGGACCTTTAAAATCTGGAAAACATTTCATAATAAAGTAACATTTCAATACATTCCAAAAGTGACCCTCCTCCCTTTTATAAAAGGCCCCCACTTATACCCTCTTACCCACACCTATCAAGCCCTTGGCTCATCTAACATCTGGTCATATTATCTCTCTGCATATCTGTCTCACTCCTAGAATCCTCACTTTGGGCAGAAGTCTTTCCAAGGAAGCCTTTGGATCACATTAAAAAGAGTTATCTGATTTAGAGGTAATGTCTTCTATCGAGTTTCTTCCTTTTATTTTCCTTCTTCACTCACATAATCTTATTATTATTTTGATCCCATAATAACACCAGTATAATAAATATACTAGAATTTTTTTTTTTTGATAAGGATTCTACCTACACTTACACAAACCTCTGTCTAATGGTTAAAGAAAACATATTGTTTTTGTGGGTGGTGAATTAATGCCTCACGAAATGATGATTGTTGAATATTCATTTACCACCTTTCATGGGGGACATTATGATGGGACTATATTTATATATGATAAATAGTATATTTATTTCCCCTCTATACTTTGATATTTTATATTTAAAACATACATTCATGATTTTCATGTTGTGCAAATGAGATAATTTCATATGAGAATGTGTGGAAAACCGCCCCCTCAAGTGATGTGAATCGTTCATGCCAAACATGGAATTTCTAAAGAATATAATTAATGATAATATTTTACCTATATAACATATATATTATTCTGTAATTATAAAATATCTATGTCTAATTTAGTTTCAAATTCCATTAATATGACAAAAAATGAAAGTATCGTTCATGCGTACGTACGACCTACCGTCTCAATGAAGGGTACATTTCATTTCTTATCTCCAAACATTATATAATATTATTTAATACATATATACTGGATATATATGATATTTGAATCATGAACACCATTCTGGAGATGATGTACTTATAACTACGTGGACAATTATCTTCAAACAAGGTCATTGTTTACTCATCTACCAAACATCGACAAAATGTATGATATGAACTCACATAATTAAATAATTATTATAACATGATAATATGTGATATGAATTGAATAATAAACATTAAATGATGTCGTTTTGAAATTTAAAATTGACCAAAGTTTATTGATCATGAATATAATGAAACAAACAAGTCACGTTGGACTTGAGGTAAGGGGATTTCTTATCTCACTTTTAATTCTGTGAGATTTCCATTGTTCGCCAATTATATATTGCATGTGGTGTATTGTGTATACCCATTGTATATATATTATTATGATTCTATTTATATTCATGGAATTATGTGATTCATTGGGTTCTTATTATCATTTTTTATATGACTCAATTTATTACAACGAGGTAAGGGGTTTTTATCTCACTTTTTATTCCCGTGAGATTTTTGATATATTTGCCACTATCACCTTTGAGTGGTGTATGTACTGAAAAATATTCTACTCTTTGTGTAATATAATTTGTTTATGGGTATTTACATCAACATTGTATTGTCCTTCTTCCATAGGGTGTATGTTTTGAAAGTTACCCAAATCGGTAAGGGATCCATTCACCCTCCACTTTTTAAAATACATCTTTTTGTTAAGTATTTTAATTTACATCTTCATATATTGTGATATGTTCTTATATAAGCTTTTTGCTATAAATTTTATTTTCAAGTGATAATGCACCCTTTTTATCTATCATCAACCAGTTTTCTGAATTTTAAAGTGATGCCATTAGGATGTTGAATTTTTATTTGGGAACATCTTAACCCAATTTCAATTATTTAGTTAAACCACTACTCCTTTATTATGTCATACTATGAATATGAGTGGATCACCTCTGATTTATTTACACTTAGTATCCACTTATATTGGGTGTATTTATATTTGTCACACATAATTATGTAATTGATTTATCCTTAATCTTAAGGATACCATCTTTGTAAGGGACTTCATCTCAATATCGTGTCATTGAGGCATACTACAATTTATATACGACCTTATTTTATTTGATGTATAATAAACCCTTTTGGATTTTAATTTCATTCAAAAGGAATCTTTTGACAGGAAACATTTTACTAAACGACAAAAGTGAACGTTTTTGTCTTATATAGGCGGTGACAATGAAATCTCCACCGCCATGACCATTATTTGAGTTTCGGATTCCTCTACATGCCATAAAAATTTATTAAATGAAAAATAAATACCTTTTATTACTTTATTTTTTTTATTGAAAATGGTTTTGATAATGTTTTAATTATATCAATGTGTTGTATTTATATCTTGTGATTGAAATGTGGAAATGTTATGTTTCCTTTATGCATGTTTTATGTTACTAGATTATGTTATGGTTCTTGTGCACTGTTTATGAAGATGGGTGGTTATATGATAAAATAAGGGTGGGTGAGCCTGAGATATCTCTCTAATGCATTGGGTAACGTGAATGAGTTAAACACTAAGGTTTCTTCGAAGATATTTAGGGAATATACTGTGAAGGCTATTCCAAATGTAACCATGAGGTTTACTCCCTACGTAAAAATGTTATGAATGCCTCAAGTTACCTTTATGTATTATGATTTCTATCAGTAATTCATAAATATTATGATTTCTTTTGTTATGATAAAATGCATATTTTATGTATATATTGATGATCTAATGTTTTCTTTCTTTGTGTATCCCTTACTGAGCTTTTTATTCTCATCCCATGTTTTTGAAATGTTTTCCACAGGACTTAAAGATGAATAGTGTCAAGGATGAGATCATGGAAAGACATAATATCTAAAACAATGAAATAGACATGACTCTTTTTAAGATTTTTAATTTTGTGAAAAAATAGAAACTCAGTAGATGTGTCTACTTTGTAATCTTTGAGATGTAATAGTTATGTCCTAAATCTCTGAAACTCTAAACATGAAAAGATACTCAATTTGAATTATTAATTTAATTCGTAATTATGTAATGTTTTAAGTTCGGGTCATTATAGTTGGTATCAATGGTTATTTAAGATAACGTTAGAGGTTAGGGTATTCTTTATGTTTAAGTGTCATTACCATAATGTCTAGGATTCAGAAAGGTTCGTAGTTTTTTTTAGATTATGTGAATGATATTAAGATAACATGAATAATTATATCTTTGTATTGTGTGATTATTTTACTGATATACTCACACTGACCATTTCGGTTTTAGTAAATGGATGGATCTAGTATGCACCATTGTAACCGAATATGTGAAGAAAACTGTGACAATTTTCCGAATGAGCAACTGAATGATATGGGAGCTACAACAAGAACTCTTGTGGTTATCCTCAACCAACTATATGAAGTCATGATTGCCCAGCTGAACCGTAGTGATTTTTATAGGGCATCATATATGTCAGAAACAAATCCCTATGGATGTTCAAGTAATAATCATAAATGTAAGAATGTTCAAAAACCTATGTGTCAAAGATGTAGAAAGAAACACCTAGGAAAATGTTTCAAAGGGATAGAAAGATGATATATATGTGGAAATGAAGGTCATAAAGCAAGAACCTGCAATGGAAAAAGGAAGCATCTAGTTGACTCTATGAAAGGGAAATATATTCTTTCTGAAGGATCAATTGAGTTTTTTAATTGTGGTATGCATGTTCATTATGAAAACACATGTCCTACGAAGAAGTTTCAGGAATGGGATCACCAAGATCGTACAAATATTTATTTACCAATACCTAATACCATTCTGATTGAGGATTAAGAAACTGATAATGACCAATGAAAGGTATGGATTATTTCATAACATATTTTTTCTTACTGTTGAAATCTTATGATATGATTCATGAATTTTTTATAGGAAAGATGTATTTCAGAGTAAGTTGGAAAGGAATTGTTAATCGATCATGAAGAATGTTTAATGAGTAAGAACTCAACATATAAGGGATTCCAGAGTTAGGGTATTTTTTTGGATGGTGAAATTATTAAAATTATTAGGGCTCTTTTGATGATGGGATTACATTAGAAGACTTTTTATAGTATGTGTAACCCTGATGTTTGATATATGAAAATACTATTGAAGGAATAATTATCTTTTATTTGGTGTATATAGTTATAAAGAACTATTTTGGTTTATATTATCCTTTAACTTGATGTAATTACTGATTAATACATTTTGGGAGAAAAATGAAAGTTATTAGATAACCTTTGTGGTTAAAATATGTTACGGTTATTTTTGATGAATTTGTCTCTTTTTGGGAATGTCATAAAATTATGTAGTTTTTGAAAAGGGACAACATGCAAACTGTGTGACAACCCGTTGCGTCGGACGAAGCTGTGGGAATCGAACCCACAACCAAAGTGCAACTGATATTTATCGCCTACCACTGGACTACATGATTTCCCTGGTTAGTATGACTTATTCATTTCAGTAAGATGATTTTATGAATCAATAATAAGTTTAATTTTGGTTATCAATGGAAACGATTAACCTATCATAGAGGATATATGAATAGGTTAATTAATTTTCAATATGAGACTTTAAGAGTAACTGATGTTATTTGGACATTAATATTAAGATTTACCATGGAAAACTATGTGATTAAATCCTTCAGAGATTTGGGTTTCAATATTTGTTTGGATTACTTTGAGGAATTTTACAGATAACTGTTTATTTAATGTTCTTTCTTAATCCTTGTGTTATTTTTGTTGGATTTTTGAGATTAAGAATAGTATTTGTTTTTATAAAGGATTATCCTTTTTGGGGATTATCTGATCTTGTACTAACCATTTTGGTTTTGGTTAAGTTCTAAAGACATGGGAAATATATAGTTCATCTTTTGTGGATTATGTGATTCTCAAGAACATGATTATAACACTCTTAATGTGAAAAAGTCATCGTAAATACTCATCTTTTTGTGAAAATATGAGTTTGTGTAAGAAATGTAGTAAGAGATAAAAGTCTACATGACAAGTAAGTATGTTTCATTATGATTTAGTTAAGCCCAAAAATAAATTCCGCAGTTAAAAGTAACTGAAAACCAAAACGTTGTATGTTAACTTTTCTTCCTGGGGAATCAAATACATTTTAACCCATCACAAGTTTTTGATTTTCTGGTTGTTAACTTTCTCCTAAACATGTTTTCTATTACTCCCCAGTAGAAATTGACACTTTGATTTCACTTCCATATCCAGGTTTCCATGGAATTATAATACCTATTGTCTTGGGTAACCTTTTTACTTTTCGTTCTATCTTTTAAAGTTATAGTTTAATTTACTCCTTTTCTGATGTGGGGCATTTAATGATGTTTCCGAGCCTAATTTTAAAATTGCGAGGATGCAATTGGCAAAAGGGGGGAACAATGTTACATCTCTGGTATATGAAGAATATGACATTTTTATATTTATTATTATATGTGGATAAAATGTTAATATTATTTTAAATGGAGTTCTATGTTTGATAGCGTACCCAACATGCAACAATGAGTTTCTTTGATATCTTACGCTGCATACTAATAATACAATAATATTATTTTAATCAGCAGTTAATGCCTAGCCATTGTTATGGTGGGAATGAACATAACTAACTACAATATGATTATATATGTTTGTTAAATATTTTAACAATTACCAAATAAATGAAAGAGGCATAAAATGCTAATGAATCCAATTTTAAGCATAAATATTCTAATATTATTTAAACTATCAATTAACAGGCTTTTAATAGAGAACCCTATTTAAATATACTTTTTATCAATTTTATAAGTTATATTTGACCAAATAAAATCCTTCTTTATAATCAAGACATTATAATTTACTTTTTCTAATTTTTTGTTATTTTCTCGATAAAGTTTATTTGTTAATGAATAGTGAAAATGTTGTATTTTAATTTAAAACCTCCTTTTGATCTAATTTATTTATATGGATAGATTATATTTTTATTGGGTTTAAAGGATAGTTAAAATATATTTTTTCCATTTAATCCAATGTTCTTCATTGGAATTATTTTCACTTTTAAATTGGAGAAAAACAAGTGTTAATCTTTTGATAGATATTGTTTCTTAAAAACATGCTATTTGTTTTGACATTGGGAATTAATTACAAAATTAATTAATAAAACTTCAATGTATTGAATTTGGTAAAATGGACATCATTTTTGAATTTGGACTATCATTTTTACTTTGGATAAATTTTTGGTATTTTTCTGACAAATGTTCATTTTTAATGAATTCTGAAAAATACTGCATTTTACATCAAAACTGCTTTTTCATATAATTTATTTTTATAGTTAGATTGTTCTATTAATTTTTTTTAAAGTTTAATTGAATTATATTTTTATCACTTAATACAATTTTGTTCATTGGATGTAATTTCCCTTTTCAATTGGATGTAAAAACAAGTCAATCTTTTAATAAATTTCACTTCTTAAAAACCCATCTTTGGTTGTGACAACAAAAATTATTTTTAAATTAATTACTGCAATTTATATATTTGCAATTTGATAAAATTGATTCCATATTTGGAATCATATGGTCCAAATTTTTTAATTATGTCCTTTTTGTTTTTGGACATTATGAATAGTAATGATGATAATTATCTTTAATTATCATGATTAATTAGTAATCAGGTAGTTAAGGGTAATAAAATAATATAATAATAATAAAAATGACCCCAATATGTGTCCAAATCCTCTTTTTTAAGTCATGGACGATAATGGGAAGTTTTTTTACCTAGCTTGATGGCCCATGAAGTCACATGTGTGTGATAGTGACATTTTTGACTTTATTTTTAAAAAAGAAGTAGAATACAACAAAGGTTTGTATATCCTAGGTGAAACAATTTTATTTTTGAGTAAATAAATTCTCTCTTACACTATAAATAGTCATTTGAAATATAAAAATATTTCATACATCATGGTATTTTCTTATAATATTTAGACATTAAATAAATAAATTTATTTAGGACGTCATGATGATCCAGTGATTACCTCATTCCTGGACGATTTACATAAATTGAAATGTAAAGGTAAAATAAAGACATAAAATTATAGAAAACCTATTTGATGGGAGGAATCTAAAATCTTATCACCTTATCCTAGAAATATATCATTGTTTAACCTTTAAAATCTCAAAACCATTTTATAATAACGTAACATTTCAAGACGTTCCAAAAGTCACCCTCCTCCCTTTTATAAAAGGCCCCCACCTCTACCCCTTCACCAACACCTCTCAAGACCTTGGCTCGTATAACCTCTACTAATATTTTCTCTCCACATACCTCTCTCACTCCTAGAATCCTCACATTGAGAAAAAAGAATTCCAAGGAAACCTTTTTCTCAAATCAAAAAGAGTTACCCGATTTAGAGGTAAGGACTTCTCTTGAGTTACTTCCTTTTATTTTCCTTCTTCACTCACCACAATCTTCATATTCTTTTTATCCCATTATAACACCAGTATCCCCAATATACTCGTACTTTCTTATGATATGGATTCTACCTACACTTAGACACACCTCCATCTAATGGTAAAAGAACATACTGTTTCTGTGGGTGGCGAATTACTGTCTAATGAAACGATGATTGTTTAATCTTCTTTTAACACCTTTCATGATGGAAATTATGATGGTACTATATTTATATATGATAAATATTATATTTATGTCCCCTATATGATTATTTATTCTTTATTTAAAACATACTTTTATTCTTTTCATATTTTGAAAATGTGAAATTTTCATATGAGGAAGTGTGGACTACCACCCCTCAAGTGATGCGAAAAATTAATGCCAAACACGGAATGTATAAATAATGTAGTTAATGAACATATTTTAATTATATAACATAGATATTATAATGGAATTATAATATATCTATGTCAAATTTAGTTTTAGAGTCCATTAATATGAAAATAATGAAAGTAGCATTCATGTGTGCGTACAACCTACCGTCTCAATGAATGGTACATTTAATTTATTAATTAAAATTATTATGGAATATTATTGAATACAAATATACTGGATATATATGATATTTAAATCATGAACACTATTCTATAGATGATTTACTTATAGCTATATGGACAATTCTCTTCAAACAAGTTCATTGTTGACTCATGTACCGAATATCGACAAAATGTTTGATATGAACTCACATAATTAACTAATTATTATAACATGATAATATGTTATATGAATTGAATAATAAAATTTAATGGAATTCCATAGGCAATTATAAATTGACCAAAGTTTATTATTCAGGAACATAATGAAACGAAGAAGACAAGCCAGACTTGAGGTAAGGGGATTTCTTATCTCACTTTTAATTCTGTTAGATTTCCATTATTTTCCAATTATTTATTTCATGTGGTGTATTTTGTATTTAAATTTGATATATATTATAATTATTCTATTTATATTCATGTTATTATGTGATTTATTTGGTTCTTATTATAT
The DNA here is from genome assembly GCA_963277665.1 of Viscum album. Classification (NCBI taxonomy): domain Eukaryota; kingdom Viridiplantae; phylum Streptophyta; class Magnoliopsida; order Santalales; family Viscaceae; genus Viscum; species Viscum album. The sequence continues at coordinate 1,012,832,124 of OY728131.1, forward strand.
TTTTTCATATGACTCGATTTATTACAATGAGGTAGGGGGTTTTTATCTCACTTTTTATTGTCGTGAGATTCATCCTATATTTTCCACAATCACAATTGAGTGGTGTATGTACTGCCCATTATTCTAAACATTGTTTAATATACATTCGTTTATAGGTATTTACATCATCATTGTATAGTCTTTCTTTCATGGGGTGTACGTTTTGAAAGTTACCCAAATCGGTAAGGGAACCTTTCACCCTCCTCTTTTTAAAAGACTTATTTTTGTTAGGTCTTTTAATTTACATATTCTTATGATGGTATATGTTCATATATATCCTTATTGCTGTAAATTTTATGTCCAAGTGATGATATACCCTTTTTATCTCTCATCAACTCATTTTCTGAATTTCAAAGTGACATCGTTTGGTTGTCGAATTTCTGTAAAGGAACTTCTTAACACAATTTCAATTCTTTGGGTTAAACCTATACTTCTTGATTATTTCATTAAATTAATATGTGTGGATGACCTCTTATTTCTTTACACATATTATCCTCTTATATTGTGTGTATTTATATTTTTCACACATAATCATGTAATTGATTTATTCTTAAACTAAGGATACCGTCTTTGTAAGGGACTTCATCTCAATCTCCTTTCATTGGGGAATACAAAAATTTATATATGACCTTATTTTATTAGTTTTATTATAAACCCTTTTTACTTTTAATATCATTCAAAAAGAATCTTTTTAAACGAAGTGTTTTACTAAACGACAAAAGAGAATGTTTTTGTCTTACGTATGCGGCGACAATGACTTCTCTGTCACCATGACCATTATTTGAGTTTTGGCTTCCTCTACAATCCATAAATTGTTTTTAAATGAAAAATAAATACCATGTTTTCCTTTATTTTTTTATTGAAAATGGTTTTGATAATTTTTTTATTATATCAATGTGTTTTGTTGATATCTTGTTATTGAAATGTGGAAATTTTATGTTTCCATTATTCATGGTTTATGTTATACAATTATGTTACAGTTATTGTGAATTGTGTATGAATATGGGTGGTTTTGTGATAATGTAAGGGTAGGTGATCCCAAGATAACTCTCCAATGCATTGGGTAATGCAAAGGAGTTAAATGCTAAGGTCTCTCCAAAGTGATTTTGGGAATATACTGTGATGGGTATTCCAAACGTAACCATGAGGGTTACTCACTACGTAAGAATGTTATGAATTCCTTAAGATTCCTTTATTTCATATGATTTCTATTAGTTATTCATAAATATTATGATTTCATGAGGTATGTTAAAAGGCTTATGTTATGTATATATTGATGATCTAATGATTTCCTTCTTTTTGTATCCCTTTCTGAGCCTTTTATGCTCATCCCATGTTTTTGAAATGTTTTCCACAGGACATAAATATGAATATAATCAAGGATGGGTTCATGGAAAGCCATGGTATCTAAAACGTGGAACTAGACATGTTTCTTTTTTAGTGTTTTTATTTTTTGAAAAAATGGAAATTGAGTAGAAGTGTATAATTTGTAATCTTTGATATATAATAGTTATGTCCTAATTCTATAACACTCTAAACCTAAGAAGATCCTAAATGTTAATTATTCATTTAATTCATGATTATGTAATGTTTTAAGGCCTGGTCCTTATAGTTTACCTTGGGTAGAGAGTCCTTTTAATTATGGTATTCTTTTGATGCTGTTTCTATTTTTTTAATATGTTTTTAGAAATTTTCTTAGAATTTTTAAATTTATTCCACCCCAAAGCCCTCTATTAATGCCCCAAGATTGTTTCAATGATCACTCTCCATAGATTGCGGGACCTATGACACTAATGATACCCCTAGTACTTCCACCAGAGTCACCACTTGTTATTACCGAACTATTCACTAATACATATCTTCGTGGGAGTTTCCTTCTTCTGATGTAGTACATGAATGGTGATCTATGACATGCACCTACCATATTTGATCTGACTTGTGAGTTCCAACAATGTCCTCCTATAATATTTTTTGGGGATAACATTCTATAGGATAATGTGTCTTAGATATAGTCAATTATAACTATCTTCAAGCATCTGGAGCCACCTCTAGATATTATGGTCAAGTAGTCCACCTATATAATATATGGTTTTTCAACATGATAGTGGGATGTGATTGATCATGTTCTTTTTTATAAATGAAGGTATGGGTGGACCTACAATGTTTCTTATAGTATTTCATATTCCATCAATCAAAAAAGATTACCGAAATAATGATTTTACGTACCTAGAGAAGGGTTTTTGGAGTTTTATTAAATATTCAGTGTGTTTTATAGAGTTGAAATTGATTATAACACTTCTAACTAGTGATGATCTATTGCGAGCATGATGTTTAGAGGAAGTAATTATGCATTCTAGTGTATCATATGTGAATGTTTTTTTACATATATATATATTTTATATTATTTTTAATTAGGATCATACAAACTAGAGAACCCTGAGAAAAGATGAAAATAATAGGAGAAGATGTTTTGTGATGAGGTTGTTCTATAGTTCATCTTGTAATAAGAAGAATATCCATGAGGATTCTCCTGAGAACAATGGTTGTTGGAGTATCTACACACATAGCTCCATTATATTTTATCTCTATAGATTTCAGTGTGATTTAATGCTTCAATGTGATAGGGACCCAATTGAGTTTCTTGTTTGTGGCCATATGTGACAGCTCTTGAAATTTTTCCAGACATTTCCACATACGTATAGTGAAATAGGTCCCACATAAGCTCCACCATTAGGGGTAAGATTAGTTGTGAGGTTTCAGGTAGGAAATTGGATTAGCACGTATATGACATGTTAAGGGGGAGTTCATGGTTGTGGTGGGGATAATTTTGATTATCGGTCCCAAATGAGTTGTCCTGGTTAGGGTATTCCTACAATATCATCGGGACATGGATCAATCTAGTTTCATGAATTATAGTTGATACCCAAGGATCATAGTGTATAAAAATCTACAGTACGAGTTATTATTCTTGTTTCCATTATTTTTATATCTTCCTTATTCGATAAAGGTGAATTGCACTTTTATATCTATTTATCAATTGTTGAATTTATCATGCTATAAATTCAGTACTTTAATGGGTTGATGACCTAGGAAAATTTGTAGGGTTTAAGTTCACTGGGAATACTCCAATTCATGGACCAACCACTTGAGGTATTTAACGACCCAAACTATTATGAATACTATTACCCTTTTTATTTAATTAAATTTATTATGGATATTGAAAACATATTCACTTAATTTTTTATAATATCCAATTGGATTTAAAAGACTATTATATATTATTACAGTTGTTAATATAACCACTAAAATATACGGTTTTAATAAATCCTTTTGACATTTAAAATTGAAGTGATGGAATTGACCTGTAGGATTGTTCCCGATAAAGACATTTTTCAAATCCTATAAGGGATATAACATTTCTGGGATTTACCATATACCAAGCCCAAGAATAGATCCAACTATATAAGCATTATTGAAAATGTTTATGTGATTAGTTCAAACTCATCGAGATCACGAACCAAATCATGTTCATTTAAAATCCCCATGAAAGCCCCACTATCACATAGCATACTCTATGGGAATATGTTGGTTTAATAAAGGGAAATGTATCAAGACCCTAAAAATTATAATATATACATTAATTTTTTAGAACAATGAATGTATTTTCATCTTATTATTTTTATATAGTAAGTGATTTTTAAACCACCAATAATATTTTTAGTCAATATTAAAAATCAATTTTCAAATTTATTTTTATGAAATAATCTATTTTTTCAGAAATAATTATTTTCTAAAATTTTATAACTAAATTAATTTTATTTCATATAAGTGACTTATAATTTTAATGAAGTCAATCTTAATTTTTATTAGAGTTAAAAAATATTATTGTGATGAAAAAACATTCATTTTTAATAAATTTCTTTGTTTATCTTAAAATTGAAAATTCACATATATAGAAGTTTATTTAAATAAAATAAATAATGGTTTTGGAATCAGGACGTCAAAATTTCCAAATTGTGAATTTTTTATTATTTTTTGAGATAATCGAATTTTTTTTTTGTAAAAGTTAAATACCGTAATTATAAACAATGTGTCTCATGAGATCATAATGGCCTAATAATAATGTAATAAATACCGTAAAAGGTATCTTCATGCAAATATGCAGTTTCTATTTAAAATAATTTTGTTCTAATTTTATATGATTTATTTTATAAATCAATTATGATTCCTCCGTGAATTATAATATAATTTAATATTTTAATTTAATTTCTTTAAGAGTGTTACTCCCCTCCACATAAGGAAGATAAATATTTTAATAGCATCATCCCATAGCCTTATAAAATAATTTAAACCCCCCCCCCCATTTGGAAGAAACAATTGGCTAAACCAGTGGGGTGATTTGGGATTTTGAATATTTTATTATGTAGTGTCCAAAACTGAAATTGTAATGAAATATCAATCTTTCCATATATAATCCCACCAAATATTTTATTAATCATCACAAAAACTCCTTAAAGAATGAAAAAAAATATTTTCTCCAATCCCAAGAGTCCACAAAAGGCACCCTTGTTCTTTTAAGAAGCCCCTCTGAAGCCATTATAGTCACACACTCAAGTAATGGTTCGTTCCTTCCTAATCTTTGCAGATGTTTATTTATCTTGTTATTCTATTTTATTTTGAATTACTAACGATGGGGTACATTTTTGAAACTTCCTCCCATGATATATATTTGATTTAAAAATGATGTTAGCTTCCTTTCACTGTCATTAATCCCCACTAAGATCATTTAAGTACACCCATTACTATGATGAAATTCCATTAATGATTTTCCACCCACCTCTTTTATCAAGATTCCATTTTATGTTATTAATTCTAATTTTATTTTCAATATGTTGAGATATGTTATTTAATATCAAAAATACTAACCATTTCATGAATAAATGATGAGATTCCTATTTCTCTCTCATCAACTCATTTTATAAATTTATATATGACATTGATATATTGTAGAAATTGCACCCAGATTTTCCATGCCAAAATCATTGTAGAGTGAATATCATACCAATGTATCTATCAAGGGGATTAAACATTAGCAACATATGCATATTGATTTTAGGACTATATTTATTTATTCAACATTTACATTATTTTTTAATAAATTATGAATATTAAACATTTCTTGTTAAATGATCTATGTGGCCCACATAATCATGAAAACAAAATGATTATGAAGGGTGCACCCTAATAGTGCTTCAATGCGTTGGGTAATGTTTAGTATCACAGTACACCATGTGAAATAATATTTGAATCATTATCTTTTATGTGGAATTAGCTTTGAATAGTGCTGCTAAATGTTCAATGAGATTTTACTCATGATCCTCCATGTACAATGAGCCTTGACTCATTATTATATCATGTTGTATGTTGTTGTCACATTTCCAATGATATGATTATCATGAAATATCTCAATTATTATTTATATTCCTTTATGCTTCATTGATATAGATTTTATAACATTTATTATTATCCTCATGTTGTTCCATGTTTTCTCTCTTGCTAGGATTTATATCTTATCCCATTCTTATATATGTCCCCAGGTTATTCGATCTAGTGTTTCGAGTTAAGAAACGTTGTATCCATGTAGAAGAAGTTTTCAATAAATATGTTTCATATGTTTTTTTATCATGTTATGTAATGTTTCTAAAACCTAAATACACTAGACATATCGAGCATATATTACTTATAAAATACATTTTTATTAAATAAATTATTTCAAAATATGATATAAAGAGAAGGGTTGTTATAATGGTATCAAAGGATAGTTTTAGTTATTTTTGGGATTTGAATTAGATAAATTTAGTAAAAACCTATAGGTATAATTCAACATGTAATAAAAATCCCTAAATTTTGGTAAGTATAGAGTAAATAGTTTATCATGAAAATTCATCCGTGTCAAGATACTACAAATGGATGTGGTTCTGGAATAGATGTACTTCGAAGTTACGACATAGACAAGGTGTTCTAGACCTAAATCAGTGTATCCTGGTACATGATAACGAGCCTTACTATGTACCAGGTTTGATAATCCCCAGGTTTATACTTTGTCATATTCATAGTCTTGGTATAATTCCTTTTTAAGGGAATTCAAAAAAAATCATAAGAATATACGTTTGGAAGTAGATCATGGATAAAAATTAAAAATCAATGAAACTCATAACTCAAAGAGGAAAATGGAATTTATATGTTGTCCCATTATTGTCATTGGATTCCTCTTTATTTATTTAATTTTTTAATATAATAATCCATAAATTTTCTTTTATTCTATCCAATTGTAGGAAATAGGATGAATCATCTTAATAACTGATGTAATGGGCGGTGTGAGGATTTCCCCACTAAGATTCCCAATCCAATGGGAGTGAGAATCACATAATTTTTCATCATACTCTCTCAGTTAAATATTGTTATGAATAAAAACATTAACCAAGAGGAGTTCCACCCCTCAAAAGGAGAAATCCAAAGTCGAGTGCTTCATGTGATGAAGGACCCCTACATTCAATGGATCATCTGATCCCTTAATGATGGAGAAATAGATAAATTCCATTGAAAAGATCTTCTCCACCCATCGATGTTCCTAAAAATATAATGTACTTATAGAAGTGTTTGTTATGAATGGTAAATATGATCCTTTGTAGACATTAATCAAGAATAGGAAGCCTGGTTATGTGACCGAAGAAATGAAGTGGATTAAATTCTAAAAAAAATCCTATAAATTTTTTCCATACACCCTCCATTTCAAAATGGAATGATATTTCAATCCACTGAAGAAAAATAATGATGATTATTTTGAGGCGTATTAGGAAAAAATCAAAATAATTTCCCGATGCACTTCTAGTTTTTTCCATACCCCATAATGAATGGTAAAATGATTCATTGGTGGGATAAATCCTAGCCTATTAAAAGCCTTGGAAATATGTGCCTTCGATAGCTATGAAGATATTGTATGATTTTCCCTCAAAGTATATATGGAGATCAATGAATCTTAGTGGTATCATGTGGATAATAATATGAAAATTGGAATTTGATGTTGGCAGTCTGATGGATAAATTAAATGATGTAATAAAAATTCAGCATCCCACTTGAAAATGGTGTGGAAAGAAGCACACCAGAAATTGCCTCAAGGGATCAGGGAAATTCTTTAGTTGTGGAAGAGAAGGGAACCTAGATAATAATTGATGAAAGAAGAAACCCACTAATGTGAAATAGGAATGCAATTCACTAGTCAACCCTCAACGTGTTGTTTATTTCTATAACTACAAGGAACCATGGCACTTTGCAAACTAGTTCCCTAAGACAAGGGTTTGGAGGAAACTAGCAACCTCCAAGGCAACATGGATGTGTTTTTCCATCATTAACACTGAAGTGAATCTTCAAAATAAAGTGGTGAGAGGTATAGCAGTTAATCATTCAGTAATAGTTAATGTACTTTTTTATTCTAGTTCTACACATTATTTTATATCATGAATGTTTAGTAGAACTATTAAAACACCATAACGAATTTGAAGTAGGGATGTCGTTGAAAATGGAAAATAGGGAAATTAGTGGATTAAATTTATATAACTCCACCAATATCACAATTTATGGATTGAATTTCTGGGAAAGCCTTTAAATACTCCCCATGGAATAATTATATGTAATTTTGGGCATGGATTGGCTTTCCCTATATAGAACCAACATAAATATCCATGAGAGGGAAAAAACAATCCATATGTTGAATTGACTCATGATCCTATAAAAGTTGACAGAGGAGGGGGAATATGTTTTAGAACCATCAAATTAAAAATGGACATTATTACCCTACGATCAATCAAATATATCTCAAATGATTTATTCTATGGAATGAAACATCCTCAAATAGAATCCAATTGTGACGGAATTAACAAATGTGTTTCCTAAGTAGTTTCATGGTCTTCCTCCAAGAAAGGATGTTGAATTTTATATCAATCTTATACTTGGTGAACTTCCATATCCAATACTCCATATAGAATAGATTTTGTGTAACATGAGTAGATAAAGAAACCACTATAGAAGAATATGATTAAAGGTTATATATGCCCATGTGCTTCACCATGGAATGAACTAGTCTTATTTGTCAAGAATAAGGATGGGTCAATGCAGAATTGCATTGAATATAAGGAGGTTATCAAAATCATGATAGAGAGTAGGTAACCTTTTCCATGAATTGATGTCTTATTTGATCAGCTAGGTGGAGACCAATAGTTCTCTAAGGTAGATCTTGGGTCAGGATATTACCATGTAAGAGTGAAGAATAATTATAACCCCAAGACTACTTTTCTTACAAGGTATGGGAATTATGAGTACACAATGATGCCATTTGGTCTCACTAATTCCCAGATAATCATTATGGACATTATTCATAGATTCATTAGATATTACCTTGAAACAAATTGGTGTTATTTATATATGATATTCTAATATACTCCAAAACCAAGGAGTATCATGAGGAGAATCTATGCACTTTTCTAAAAACCATGTGAAAACCGAAGATCCACAAAAATTATAGAAACTGTGAGTTCTAGTATAAGGAAGTCACATTCATTGGGAATATTATCACAAAAATGTGATATCTATAGATCCTGCAGATACTGAAGTAATTGTGGGATAGATGAGCCCATCATAATTGATAGATATTCATATATTCCTTTGTTTACCTATATATAATCCTCCTTTTGTGAGAAATTTTTCATTATTTTCAAACACTCTTACCAATATAACTCTAAATATGGTAAAACATTCTTTGAGATAAGAATGTGACGAAAGATTCATGGTGTTGAAAAGGTATCTAACCACTACCCCTAAGCTCGCACTACCTATAAGTGGGGATCTTTTTCTAATTTATAGTGATTATTTGAAAATGTGGTTGGGAATTTTGATGATGTGAAATGATAAAGTCATTGAATATACCACATGGAAGTTGAAAATAAATTAGAAAAACAATCCCATGCATAATCTGGTGTTAGCATATATGTTAATTCCATTGAAAATATTGTGCAATTATCTCTTTGGGGATAATATTGAAATGTATACGGATAAAAAAAGTATCAAATATATATTCACATAGAAATAGAAGAATATGCACCAATGAAGATAGTTGGAGCTCATCAAGAATTACTAATTCTAAATCAACTACCATCATGGGAAGTTGGCAATGGTAGAAGAAGGACTACGTAGAAATAAATGATCAGTTCTATCATTGATGATAAATGAGAACGATCTTATATTTTTATACAAGATGAAGATGCACATGGGAATTGTAAATAACTAAAAATAATAAATCCATTCTAAAATAATTTCTCATCCTACTCTTTTGGAAGGGTTTATAGATGCTCAAAAAGATGATGGGGAATTCAGAAGAAAGAGGAAACTATCAAAAAAGGGAAATCATCAGAGTTCATTGTAAATGATTAATAAATTGCAGAACTTATATTGAGAATTTGTTCTCCATAAATACTTTTGTTAAAGAAATAAATTTTGGATGATTCACATAGTTCCCATTTCTTCATTCACCCAGGAAATACAAAGATGTATCGAGATATCCTAGAGCACTATTGGTTAGATGACATGAAGAAGCAGATCGCAGAATACACATCAATGTTTCTAGTAATTCAGTAAGCAAAGGGAGAATGGTATATCACTAAGGAGATGATTTAACCATTAACCATAAAAATATGGAATTGGGAAAACAACACCATGGTATTTTTCGTAGGACATACAAATAAATCGAAGATAAAAACTTCTATTTAGGTTATTTTGGATTTTTATATAATGACTACACACTTCATTGTGATTTGAGTGGATTTCTCACTAAATCAACTAGCATGAATATCCATCAGAGAAGTGTTAAGTTTATATAGAGTACCACCATTAATTCTATCTAATAAGACGGAATATTTACCTCTAAATGTTGGAAAAGTATCAATCATGCTAAAAAATGAGCATAACATTAGAACAACAAATCACCCTCAATCTAAGGGAGAATATGACTGGACTATCCAGACACATGAAGACATGTTTAGATCATTCTCATTGGAAATCAAAGAAGGATGGGATCAACATCACCATTTGGGGGAGTTCTCTTATAACAAACGTTTCTACTCGAGCATCCAAATGGACCCTGATGATCCCTTTATGGGAATATGGGATGAATATTGGAACATTGGGAAGAATTTGGGGAATGAAATCATCGAGGACCAGAAATGGTTTAAGAATCACTAGATAAGGTTAAGATAATACAACTACACATAAAAGATGATCAGAGTTTAAAAATAGTTAAGATATCAATAGTCTACACGACCTAGAGAATGATGTTAATGACTTGTTATTCCTCATCATATCTCTATCGAATATGGTGATATGATTTGGGAAGAAGGGAAATCATTGTCTATGGCACATAGACACTTTAGATATCCATGATCACATCAGAGCGGTGTCCCCCCCATAGAACCACTCTTTTTTATATGATGTATTCCATGTATTACTCTTAATAATGTTCATATTAGACCCATCAAATATACTCAACACAGATTTGGACTCATTTTAGAATGAACACTCTTGTTAAGAAAATATGGTGAAAATATTATATTGTAGATAAAATGTTCTATAAAATAAGAAAATTCACCTTTTAAGGCATTTTTTAAAAACCACATTATTGAAGAAGAAATGTGGGAACTATTATAGGTGATGAATCCGTGTTTCCCCATCAGTTTTATTGTGGGAAAAGGAAATTTCTTAGGGGGATGGTTGTAACAACCCATACTATTATGGATATAGAAAACACATGCACTTATTTTATTTTATCATATACAATTGGTTTTAAATGACAATTAGGTATGATTAACATTGTTAATATAGTCCATGAATAGTGATCACATATCTAGTATAAATATAGGGTTTTAAAAAATCCTATTGAAACATAAAAAGGATGTGATGTCCTAAACCTGTATAATTGTTCCCTATGAATCCAATTTATCAGAGCTTTAGAGGGAGATTACATTTCATGTATATTCCCAAGACTAATCCCAAGACGGCAAGCCATCAACATAAGCATGAATGAAACAGTTTACAGGAGATGTTATATCTCATTTAGATCATGACCGAAACCATATTTTCTAACCGACACAATTAAATCCCCACCATAAAACACCTTACTCTTATGGAATAAGATAGTCTAATAAAGGGATATATAACAATATCCTAGAAATAAGACATTGTACATTATTTTTGTACAGATCAATGAGTATATTTTATTCTTATTATTTCTACATTGTAAATGATTAATAAAGTAGAAATATTATTATTTTTTATTAATTTTCATATTCAATTATGAAATATATGTTTATGAATTATTGGATTTCTTAAATAAATAATATTTTATTAAAATATTATTATTACAATAATTTTTTTAAATATAAATTATTATATAATTTTTATGATGTCAACTGTAATTTAAATTTGGGTTCAAAAACTTATATTTTCAAGAAACTCCACATTTTTTATAAATTTCATTTTTTATTTTAGAAGTGAAAATTCAGATATATAAAAAAATATATAGATAAAATGAATACTATTTTTGAATTAGGACTTATAAATAATCCAACGGTGAATTTTTCATAATTTTTTAAGGTAGATGAATTTTTGGTTAGAAATTAAATATCATATAAACAATATGTGTGTTTTATGACACCATAATGGCCCAATAATGATGTAAAAAAATAAGAAAAATTGTATCTTAAGAGAAATATATGTTTTCTCTTTAAAAAAATTGGGTTTTAAGTATATTTTATTTTTAAAAAATCCATTATGAATCCTCCATGGCATATAATATATTTCAATATTTTAAATTCATCTCATAAATAGTGTGCCTCACCTAAACTTAAGAAAGGGAAATATTTTAAAAAATTCATCCTATGGAATTATAAAATAATTTTAATCACCCCATTTAGAAGAAACAATTGGCACAAATTATGGTATGGACTGTGGTTTTGAATATTTTATTATATAGTGTCCAAAACAAAATTAATAATTAAATCCTCATATTTCCCTCTATAACACCATGCTTTCCCCCATTCCTCTTCAATAAAACTCCATGTAGAATGAAAAAACTCTTCCCTATACTTATGAGATTCCTCGCACAGTGCTCTAAATATTTTAAGAAGCGTCACCCATGCCATTGGATTGACACACGCATGTAAGTGTTCCATCTTTATCTTTAACCAAATTTCATTATCTTGTTTTTCCATTTTATTTTCAATTAATAATAATGTGGTATTTTATTAAAATTATCCCATACATTCCTTTTGATGTATAAATTATTATCTCTTACTTTCACACTCATTAACTGCTCTATGATCCTTAATTACACTCATTAATATGCTAAAATTCTCTAAGTGATCTTCCACACACCAATTTTTCCTAGAATCCAGTTTATGTAATGTATTATAATTTCATTTTTCCTATATTGGGATATGTTTTTAAATATACTAATTATTTTCTATTTCATTTCTAAATTATGAGAGGCCTATATCTCTCTCATCAAACCATTTTATTAATTTCTATATAACGTCGTTATGCTTCGGAAAATGCAAAATGTTTTTCTATGCAAAAATCATTGTGTAGTGAATACCATGCCCATTTCTCAATAAAGGGTATTAACATTTATGAACATATAATTATTTATTGTGTATATACATGTGTTTATTCCCCATTTCCTAGATCATGTAATAAATTATGATTATTAGTGAATTCGGATTTTATGATCTTGGTGGAGCACTTAAACATGAAAACAAAATGATTATGAAGGATGTGACCTGATAGTGCTCTAATGTATTGGGTGATGTTTACAATCATGATACATAATGTACAATAATAATTGGCTCATGATACTTCATGTTCAATGGGATTTAACTCATGCTCCACAATGTGCAATGATCTCTGACTCATGCTCCTCATTGTGCAATGACCCATGACTCATGCAAATATCATGTTATTTGTTGTTTCCACATTTCCCATGTTATGATTATCAGGCTATATAATACCTTGATATTCATGTTCCTTTATAATTAATTGATATTATTTGTCTAGAAAGTATTATTATTCTAATTATATTCCATTTTAATTCCCTTCATCTTCATTATAGATCACCCCTTTGTGTTGTATGTCCTTGGATTATCACACGCACTATTATGTACAATCAAAGAAGTGTCCATGTAAAATATATTTTTGTTAAAAACCCTAATTTTCTTTTTTAGGTTGTTATGTAATGTTTCTAAACCCCAAAACACTATAACTATCGTTCTTTTGAGTTTTATTAAATCAAAATTTATGTAATGATTCATTTCTAAATATGAAATAAATAGCATGATGGTTATAGGGTAGGTAGTTATCCCTTCTTATGGTACCTCTTTGTAGTCGATGTGATAGTTTTTATGTCATTATGGGGATTTAAATGTTGATTATATATCTTTTCTAATTGTAATTCTATCATTTTAGGTTATCATTTTTATCACAACTGGGTGGAATTTATCTCCACAAGGGTGCATTGAATTTCCAAGCCTGTAGAGTTGTACCAAAGAATCATTGGATAAATGGAATTACCACCTTAATTTATAGTATTTTCGTGGAGGAGAATGTAATACTTCTTCCATATTTTATTCCAATAGTGGAGAAATTTTGGTATTTATTTACTAATGGTTTTTTGGCATACCTTTATTGAGAGAGACAGAGTTTATGATTTATATTTTTCACGGTGTAGCAACAGTATCTACTCATCTATATAGGATGACACCTATAGATCTTCAATAGATCGGGAGATATTATGAGAATTTATAATTAAATGGTTTTATCCATCCCATTACTTTTTAATATGTTTAAATCATGATTTTCATCAATAAATGGCATTGAAACCTTCATATATACATGGATTACCAATGGTTGGACCAGATTACAATGATTAAATGGTACCACTGACTTTAATATATAATCTCTTCATCTAGCACCGATGAGATAGGGTATTCTTGAAGATCAACCTGATATTTAGCTATTATTGGGTGAGTAATAGATATTAAGATATACCAAATATGACTTTTCTATGTATGTATTGTTTATATGAGTTTCTGGATATTTCATTCGCTACTATGAATTCACCCTCTATTTTTATGGATTTTATGAATAGGGTTTCTACCCCTATCAAGATTCCATTTTAATTATTTCTGTAGAAGACATCTGGATATTTTGTCACACTCATATATACCATGTTGAACACCTTAATATAGTTTTGAATGTACAGATATATCATCATCTATATTCTAGGATTGATTAGTTTTACATCTAGATTTCAACAAAATTACTCTAAGAGTCATATTATCTCAAAATATGTGGTATTCATTGAACCAGATATGGTGGGTGATATGGGATTATAGATTTATCCCGTGAATGTGTTGGATATATGGAGTATATTGGGTATGGATTTATATTACTTGTATTTCATACATGACTTATCACATATTTTTTTACCTCTTACTAGTTTGTCAAGAAAGGGTGTGAAGTTCCTAGGGTCTGAATCATGCGATAAGGCCTTTTAGAAGATGAATAGTGAGATTACATTGACACCAATTATGATTATAATAGTGGTTGGAATAAGTTATATGGAGAATTATGATGCATCATACATCTAGATGGTGTTGTGATGATGTAAGAGGATATAGTCATCATCAGTTGAGACCTCATGAATTTAACTAAATGACGCAAGGCATTATGAAACCAGCTATTGTCTGTACTTTACACTATTAGAGACACTATCTTATGGGTGAAACATTTGTGGTGTATATGGACTATCTTATCCTGTAATATATATATATATATAGCTTAACATGAATATCACATAGTAAAAATGGGTTGAACACCTTCAGTCCTTCTACTTTTATCATGCCTATATACCTATATCGAGAAATGTGATATCTAATTCACTATGCTTAAAAACATAAGCACATGTTGTATAGGAATCCAATGGTGAATGGAAATTAATGGACTTATTTGCAGAGATGAATCTAGATCTTCATTAGAGTCCTGATTATTACTGTCTTACAACCTTTCACGTGACCACTTCATTTCTTAAAAGGG
Organism: Viscum album; assembly: GCA_963277665.1. Classification (NCBI taxonomy): domain Eukaryota; kingdom Viridiplantae; phylum Streptophyta; class Magnoliopsida; order Santalales; family Viscaceae; genus Viscum; species Viscum album. Next base: position 1,012,847,358 of record OY728131.1, read on the forward strand.
TTAATAAAAGGCAATGTATAGATCATGAAGGCTTGGTCCTATAGAAAATAATTTTTGTGGAGGACCCACCAAAAAATTGGTCTATTTATGGAGAAAAAATCCAACATATACATGGTAGTTTTAGGGTTTTTATGGATATGGAAGAGGAACAAATGTGAGAGTCCCATTCTTCATAGTGTGAATTTAATCATGGTGTCACCAATATATATCGTGATGTGAAACACTAGTATTGGTTTCTAGGATTGAAACATCATATAATATGTTTTATCACCTGGTGTTCAACCGATCATTATGTGTGAGAGAAGTAATAATGACCAGATAGATTGTTATAGTAGTTAGAAATCCCAGAATAAAAATGGGAGGATGTTCTGTTGGATTTTTAGTATTCTTACCATGGCTAACTATAGGTAACAATGTTGTTTGGGTACTTGTGGATTTATTGATGAAATTAGACCACATCCTTCATATCAGATAGACATTCATAGTAGAATATATTAGAATACTGTATGTATGTGTGATCATAATGATACACAGGGTCCCCTACAGTATCTTTCTATATTGGGATTCACATTTCACATTGAGATTTTGGTAGGGTTTGTAGAGAGATTTGGGTATATATGTTCTTCTAAGAACATATTTTTACCCATAGGACAATGACCAGTTAGAATGGATGATATAGGTATTAGAGGACATTTTGTAAGCATGTTTCATTGATTTTGGAGGATCATTGAAGAAACATATCCCTCTCATCATGTTCACCTATAATAATAGCATTCATGTGACAATTCTGATGGATCCATATGATTCCTTGTATGGTAGGTTGTGCCGTTGACTAATGTATTTGTTAGTTGTAGGAGAGGTTGGGATACTACTTCCATGTCATTTATAGGAGTGTTTGGTATAGATTTGTCTATTTAATATGTGTATGTCGACTACTAATCCATGACTTAAATCATTTGTTGATTTCCATCGATAACCTCTAGAAATTCAGGTTGGAGATCATTTTTTTCTCATGGGTATCACCCAGACATGGGCACAGAGGATTAAGGAATATAGTGAAGTCATTGCCTAATTATTTTGGGCCTTTATAGATATTAGATAGTCAGGATGAATTCCTATAGGTTTTTCATTACCTCATTGGTACCATGTTATGTGTGACATTCTCTACATTTTCTAGCTTCTTTATTATCATACTTACCTGTCTCTTATTATTGATCATCGGGATATTAAGAAAAATATTTATGCTTATTTTAAGAAGAATCCCATAAACATTATGGATCAGAGCATGAAGGATATTTGAGGCATTTTTATTACAAATGTTTGGGTGTTTTTGTAGAACAACCATTTACATGATGAGGTTTGGGAGTCGAAGGAAAATGTTTGTGTTCAGTTCTAGGCGCAGTTCTCAGTTAGAATTTCACAGCGTTTAGAAGGGAAACTCATGGATGAATTACTGAAAGGGTGGACAAAGTAAGAACCAATTTTTTATATGAGGTAATGGAAATTATAATTTTTGTATAATTCATTGACATAGACATTTTATGGATTCTCAATGATCCAAAAAATTTTTGAGGGTTCTTGGGGATTTTTTGGAGCATAGAACCCCAACTGGTGGAAGAAAGAACTAGGTCACATGGTCATTAGAATATGTGAATCTGAGAATAAATGGTTAATAGTAATAATGTGGATCAGTTTAGATGAAAGATTTTGTTTCATGGTTTACCCTAACCATGTTCCCATGGCCGTTGGCCCATGCGGGTTGTTGGAATTTTTCGTAGAGCCAAATTTCATGGTTGGTGCAATGTTTGTCAAATCATGTGTGTTGGTCGGAGTGGACACTCAAGAGGGGGGTGAATTGACATCCAATTAAAATTTCTTTTTAAAATCATTTTCCAAAATCCCCCAATTTAACATACTAATTGAATTTTAGTGAATTTTAACTAAAGGAAACTTTCCATTAGGTTCTCAAGGGATTGATTAATTCACATTCAATCTAATCAAAAGATCATATTAGATTTTGAATCTAACCTAATGATTTACAAATAATGAAAACACTTTAAAATTCAATTATCATAGTAACTTTGAAAAACAGTTTAAATTTTAAAGCACTTAGCAGCGGAATAAAAAGGTTTTAGATAAAACTAAACAAAGCACACCAGATATAACCAAGAGGTTCAGTATCAAGATGAGACTTAGTCATCTCGACAATTTATATAAATTTTGATCCACACCCTAGATCGGGGTTCAAAACAGTTTACAACTGTCCAGGTCAAAGACCTCTACGATAGTTCTACGTGGGAAACAAAAACAACAGCAAATATAGCTGTCCAGGTCACACACGACCTCTACCACTATCCACAGTAGGAAATATAAGATGCAAGAAGTTTGAATGAGGATTTAAAGAACCTCCAGTTAAGGATCAGGAGACAGTGTCTGTGTAAATTAAAACTGATGACACACACTACTCATATTGTAAATAATAAATCACTGAGAAAGAAATAAAGTTTAGAATGGCTCTAGTGATTGCAGTGTAGCTCTGGTCTCATTCGGATTGATCCGAAATGGTTCTGAGTCCTCCTCTGGTTTTTGTCTGGAAAACATAGTGTCGTCTTCTTGACATCCAGGTTCAGAGACAGTGAAAATGTAGTCGATGAACATCTTCAAAATCCTCGTGAGTGTAAAGAGCTCTTCGTGAGTAAGCGTGAGTGTGTATGAGTTTCTGTGTCTTCTTGGTCATGCATATATATTTGAATGAGCTCTTCCTATGTATGTCACTTGTAGATCACTTCTGTGTGTATCTTATGTCTCTTGAAGCAACATGGACTTGTTATATTTATGGTACGAGATCTAGAAAAAGAAATGATTTCTTTTTGCAGGTACGAGGTATGGTTCCCTAACATCCAACAACCTTCATTAAATAAATGACAGAGCATTAAAATATACCTAATATGACCATTGGTTAGATTAAACAAAGATAAATAAATTAATGCAACATTGGATTATATAGAACGGTAGCTTTGGATATCGGTAGCCTTCTGTCATGGTAGGTCTTTGTATCGGAATCCTCTGGTATCAGTAACTTATTGTGTAACGGTAGCCTTTCTATCAGTAGACTTCATGTTTGTCGATATACTTGATCGGTAGCGGTAGAGTTAATGTACTGGTGACCTTTCGTGTAACGATATCCTTCATGTACAGGTAGACTTGTTGTACCGGTGGATGTGATGTATCGGTGACCTTATACATAACGATGGACATTACAAATCAGTAGCTTTGTTCTGTAACGGTGACCATTTGTCTGGTTAAGCATTCTATTGAAAAAATTGGTTAACATAGAATATATATCCATCTAGTAACTGAATTATCTGAAGATAATGTAATTATTATTATATATGAATATGTGCATGGTGTATAGAAATAATGAAGTAAGTAATTAATCATTAATCAATATAGGGTTATCAAACTATAATTGAACATAATTGGGATTATCAAAATATGAGTTTAACTAATTCTCTAGAGGGTTCAGCAATCTCCCCCATTTTGATAATCACAACTTTTTCCAAAGTATTAAGAAAAATAAAATGGTGTCAGAAGAAGAATTTTCAAAAAAAAACATTAAAACAATGTTCTCATTTTTCTCCCCCATTGTGATTAACAAAAAGAAGGGTAGAATCAGAGAAATGTAGACACTAAAAAGAGAACAGATTACAAAGAAACATAGTGAAGTAGAGAATGTACTAATAAATTTCCATTAAATCCCCAAAGGTACAAACTGATAAAGTCGGTATTACAAAAATACAAGTGAATCCTATAAAAAACATCCATAATCACTCAATATTCTTATTGAACAAGAGTCTTTCACTTAGGACCAGAAGAGGGTGCAGTTTCATATTGAGTAGATGGCTTTGGAATAGCTGAAATAACAACTGGAGGTTCATCCACTAAAACTGCACCAGATCTGAAATCTGTGCTCCTCTATTGGATCATAGGTGTCAAGCTTCGAATAGCCTGAACTGGAGTCAGCTGAGGTGTACTCCCAGAGGCAGAGGTAGGAAGAGCAGGAGGTACAATCACAGGTCTACCATCCACATGCCTGAATGGTAGCAACATGATCCTGAAATCCATAATAATACTACCTCCTCTCTCCATTGCTGACACAAAATCATCTCGATTTTCAAAGAATTTATCCAAGGTAGGAGTAAGCTCCCTGAACTTACTAACCTGTTCTCTGAAAGCTTGATTCACTGGAGGAAACTTCATATTCTCTATCAAGAGTTTTAATGGTTTTTCATTTGAGTCTTGGTATATACCTTCTCAAAGTAAGCATCCACCTTATTCTTAATGGCCTCTTGAGAAGTAGTAGCTGCCCGTAGGTGATCCCGAACAAAACTGCTAACTTCCCTAGTGGTAGCAAGGATCTGTGTATCTGAGGTTCCACTATTATTGGTCTTATCCAACTCTTCCTGGATCACAGTTCTGATCTGGTCAATGTTCACAGTGGAGCTGGATGAGGGAAGGGGTTTTGCTGAGATAACTACTGTCTCTTTCAAATAATGTGTCAAATTTCTAACCACCTTCGGAACAAGTGCATCTTGACTGTTCAAATGTTCATTGACTAATGTCTTAAAAGCCTCAAATACTTTCACAAACTGCTTGACTTCTTCTTTGATATATCTGATATCAGTATTCACTTGGGTTTGATAACTATTCATGGTAGTCAATGAAGCAATTGATTGTCTTAGAGCAACCACATCTCCTGTCCAAATCTTAATTTGAGTATGGCATACTTTAACTGAATCCATCATTTCTTTCACTGGACTAGACACATCACATCCCAGAGATAGCTCCAGGGATTGCTCCACACTCCTAATTTCATCAACCAGGCTTGTCTTCAAATCTGCCACTGATTCTCTCAGAGCTTATTTAATTTCATCCTCTAAGGACTCAAGGTCCTCCTATGTTGCCAAATTTTCAGCCACAACAGGTAGGATAACTGAATCCATTTGGGGTTGGTCTTCCTCATCATAATCTCCATAATTGATTCCAAGTACCATATATCCTGGATATGACGACCAAACTTCTATGTCATAAAACATAGAAACTGAACGAAGATGATCCACGTCACTTAGAGCATTATCATGAGGAATCTCCTCCAACAGTTCTGCTCGAGGTAACTCTACAACCTCCTCTGAAACGTCAGCAGATGGAATAACCATTTGCTCTGATAGTTCAATAGTAGGTTTAGTCCTATCCTTTTCTATGTCATCAATGAATATCTCTAATAAATGGAAGTAGATGCCACTTCTACTACCTGAACCTGCACAATCTTTTCTGTATTATCATTCAGAGGGCTCAAACTAAGCTCTTATTCTTCATTTTCCTCATCATCTGCTTTAGCATCAACCTCCTTTTCTCCATGAACAAAATGATTGGATTCTGTTGCCTCATACTCTTTAGAGGTGTCCTTGAAAACATTCTGATATGCTTATTCTTCTTCTTCTTCTTCAGTGGACTCAGTATCACTGTCCTTCATAACAGTTTTTCTCCTTGGAAGTTCTTTAAGAGGGCTAGCTGCTCCATAGGAAATATTTTGATGCACAAGACTAGGAGGAAAATCTGGGTCTATTCCATCCTCAACTGACGTCACTTCCACCTCAGTTTCAGCCTCATTATCACGGTAGACCGGTTCTGGATTATCTGGCCCAAGACCAGGATCCCTCACATCCTTTGTTCTAGAAGGATGGTCCACAGGAGTGTACTTGTCATAGACATTACCTTCATCATTAACCCATGATTTCTTCCAAGGGTTCCAGCTAACTTTTATATACTTACAAACAGTCCTGGTGATGCAAAAATTTATCCTTAACCACAATAGTTTCATCCTAAGGTCTAGATACCTCCTTTGACTTCAATAGAATAGAAATCAACTTAGAAAAGAATAGTGCATTGGACATAGATGTCGGTCTAGTCATATCCTCAATCTGAATCGTTAGCAATCTGCACAAATTCACCTTTACTCTATGATTTAATAGATACAACAAATAAATATCCTAAAATCTAAGGGTAGAAAAATCTCCTCTCCTTGGACTAATCACATGCAGAATGAACATAAAAAGTAGTTTATAATCCCCTGCCATTTCTGCAGTAATGATCTTTCTAGGATTTCCATTTCCTGTCAATTCTAACAAGGCATCCTCATATTTGAAAAAGTCACTAGCAGTAGGTATGGATTTTGAATAAAATCTATAATCACCTCTATGAATAACTCTACGGTTCTCAGTCCGTTCAATAGATGAAAACGAAAAATTTTGACCATTCAGAAATGAAATCATCCTATTCTCCACTTCTAAAGTTTCAAAATTGACAAACTCATAGAACTCTTTTACCAGTACTAGATAATATGGTCGATTATTGTTCATGAAGCATTTGAGCCATCCTTGCTCTTGTAAAATCATCAAAATCAAGGACTTACATTCCAACATCCATTCCACACATAACTACTTTTCCACTACAATTTCACACTTCGATATATGAGGATTCACAGGATTCCTTCGAACAATGCCTCTACTGCTTCCACTAGCACCATCATTGGTTGCTTTCTTCTTCTTAGCTTCTGGCGCATCACTCCCTTCATCCAATGAGGGTCTCTTCACACGGGCCATTTCAGATTCTCAGGCTTAGGGTTTTGCGAGCTTGAGAGGTTTTAGGTAGGAGGGATTCAAACAGACAAGTTCGCGGTGATTGAGTGATGTCTAGAGTCGGGTTTAATATCATTTAGGATTTACATATAAAATAAATCTCATATTAAAAATGGTTCGAAGTCTCGGCCTTAATACAAAAATTTTAAAACAGCATGAGAGATGTACCAGGGAGGTGTCCTTAAACGGTGAGGTCTATCCTAATGGCGAGGTTTATCTAAAGGTGAGGTTTATCCTAATGGTGAGCTTTATACTAAAGGTGAGGTTTATCCTAAGGGTGAGGTTTATCCTAACGGTGAGGTTTATCCTAACCGTGAGGTTTATCCTAACGTTGAGGTTTATCCTAACTGTGAGGTTTATCCTAACAGTGAGGTTTATCCTAACGGTGAGGTTTATCATAACGGGTTTAAGAGTAAGTTATCATTCCTAATTCGTGTCTAATGAAACATAATCATTCTGAACATAATGGCTAAGTGAAAATATCAGCTAATTGGTGTTCAGTGCCTATAAATTCAAGAGTTATATCACCTCTTTGATAATGATCTCTTAGAAAGTGGCGTCTAACATCAATGTGTTTGGTACTAGAATGAGACACAGGGTTCTATGAGATGTTGATCGCACTAGTGTTATCACAGTTAATTGAAACATATTTAAAATCAAATCCATAGTCCAATAAAGTGTGTTTCATCCACATAATCTGTGCACAACAACTACCAGCAGCTATATACTCTGCTTCAGCAGTAGATAATGCAACCGAGTTTTGTTTCTTACTACACCATGATACTACGGACGTTCCAAGTATGTGACATGTTCCAGATGTGATCTTTCTATCTAACTTGCATCTAGAAAATTCAGCATCTGAATAACATATGAAATCAAATGATTTTCCTTTTGGGTAAAACAGTCCCAAACTAGCAGTATATTTAAGATATTTGAAAATCCTTTTAACAGCAAGTATTTGTGACACTTTAGGGTTAGCTTGAAATCTAGCACACATACATACACTAAACATAATATTAGGTCGACTAGGAGTATGATAAATTAAACTCCCAATCGTACCTCTATAATTAGTTTGATATACTGGTTTCCCAGTTTCATAAATATCTAGTTTACAGGTGGTACTCATAGGTGTATAACTCCCCTTAATACTATCCAAACCAAAACGTTTTAATAAATCCTTAGTATATTTACATTGATATAAAATAATACCATCTTTAGGTTGAAAGATTTGAAATCCAAGAAAGTACTTAAGCTCTCCCATTAAGATCATTTCAAACTCATTTTTCATAACCTTTGAAAAGTCATTACATAGAGAATTTTTAGAAGATCGAAAAATAATATAATCAACATATATTTGTACTATTAAAACATCTTTCGAAATTATTTTTATAAAAAGAGTGGGATCAGCAATTCCTTTTGTAAATCCTTTTGTAATAAGAAAATATGTAAGTCTTTCATACCAAGGTCTTAGAGCTTTTTTAAACCATATAAAGCATTAGAAAGTTTAGAAACATGATTTTGAATGTGAGGATTTGAGAAACCAGGTGGTTGTTCTACAAAAAAATCTTCAACAATAAAACCATTTAGAAAAGAAATTTTCACATCAAGTTGATATAACTTGAAATTAAGATGTTATGCAAAGGCAAGTAAGATCCTAATCGCCTATAATCTAGCTACAAGTGCAATGGTTTCCTCATAGTAAATTCTTTATTCTAGATTGTAACATTGTGAAACTAGTCTAGCTTTGTTTGTAATGATGTTTCTAGATTCATCATCTTTTTTTCTAAACACCCACTTTGTGCCTATGGTTAAAGTGTATTTAGGTCTTTCTACTAATTCCCTAGACTTTATTTCATTCAAATTGATTTAGTTCTTCTTGCATATCCATTACCCAAAATTCATCATTAATATAATCATTGATATTTTAAGGTTCTAACTATGAAAGAAAGGCTTGATGTTCAACCAGATTTCATAGAGAAGCTCTAGTCTATGTTCCTCTATCTAGATTACCTACAACAGCATCTAAAGGATGGTTCTTTAGAGTACTAGTTGGTTTCGAAAAGGTAGGGCTAGAGATTTCAGGTTCATCAATAGGATGAGAATTAACAGAAGTAAGTTCTGGAAAATTTCCAGAACTAGATGTTTTAACTACAGGTCCACTGTCTTTATCATTAAGGTTCAAAGCAGAGAGATCATATTCATGATTTTCAAGATAGGTATTAGGTTCATATGGAACAGTTTCATCAAATTTGATTTGAACAAATTCCTCCACACATTTGGTTCTCTTATTGAAAACTCTATAGGCTTTACTAGAAATAGAGTAACCTAGGAAAATTAATTCATCACTCTTGGATGAAAACTTGTCAATATAATATTTGGTATTAAGAATAAAGAATTTCCAACCAAAAACTATGAAGTAGTTAACCTTAGGTTTCCTATGGTTCCACAACTCATAAGGGTTATTTTTAAGAACAGGTCTGATCAATACTATATTGATCATATAACAAGCTGTATTGACAGCTTCAACCCAAAAATAAACAGGTAGTTCATACTCATTGAGGGTGGTTCTGGAAATTTCATGAAGGGTTCTATTCTTCCTTTCTACTACACCATTTTTCTGAGTTGTCCTAGGGGTAGAGAAATTGTGACTATGGCCATTGTGTGAGCAATAGGATTCAAACTCATGATTTTCAAACTCACGACCATGATCACTTCTCAAGGTTTTAATATTAAGTCCACTATGGTTCTCTACAGTCATGGAATATTTAACAAAGTAAGAACAAGCTTCACATTTGTGAGCTTGAAAATATACCCATGTATAACTAGAATAGTCATCTACTAGAACATAGACATAGTGCTTCCCATTTAAACTAGAAACTCTAGAAGGTCCAAACAAATCCATGTGAACCAACTTGAGAAGTTGAGAAGTTGACACTTCTTTCTATGATTTAAAAGAAACTTAATGTTTCTTTTCATTTTGACAGGGATTACAAACTTTATCTACTGGGAATTCAAGTTTTGGTAGGTCTCTAACTATGTACTTCCTAGTAAGTTTTCTAAGTGAATGTATATTGCAGTGTCCTAATATTCTATACCAAATCCATGAATCTTTATGAATTTCATTTAAACAAGTAATATTTTTCATACCTAAAGAATTTAAATCAATAGCATAGAAATTTTCATTTCACAAGGCAGAAAATACTAAATCATTTTTTGAATTAAAAACATTGCAAGAATCATTTTCGAATTTAACATTAAAAACATCATCACATAACTGAGAAATACTTAGTAAATTATTCTTATGTCCATAAACAAATATAACATTAAAAATTAATACTGAGTCAGTGTTACCAATCTGGCCTAAGCCGATGATTTTCTCTTTAGAATCACCAAAGGTGAAAAAACCTCTATCAACTCTGACTATGCTTTTAAAGCATGAGAAGCCTCCTGGAACATGTATTGAACATCCACTGTCCAAGTACCAAGTCTTTATACAGGAGATCATTAAGAAGGTTCTCTACAAAACAGATTTAGGTAGGAAATGGTTTTGGTACCAGATTTGCTTGGGGCCAGACAGGTTAGCTAATAAAACTTTAGGTACCCAAATTTGACTTATGGGTCTCATATGATTTGCAGAATCAACAAATTTAGACAGATAAACCTTATTAGATCTGTAAATATGAATATAACTAGGTAAATCATATGGACTTCCAGAACTAGAACTATCTACATTCTGTCCAGATTTAGGAATAAATCTAGTTTTGGTAAATTTTCTTTGTCCTGGTTGGTATCCTATACAAATAGTATATCTCGGTGAAATTTTCTTACCCAGGACATGAGTAAGAGTATCTTTTCCATTTGTGACCTTATATAAATCCATCCTAAATTTCTCATTTGACAATTTCAGTTCAGTGTTTTCATTAAGAAACTGAGCATTCTTTTCCATTTCTATTTCAAGATCAGATTTATGTTTAACAGTTAAAGCATACTAATTATTTAAACCATTATATTTTCCTTTCAGCTCATTACAGGTTTCTTCCAACATATCATAGTATTATAACAGTTCAGATTTTTACATATTTTCAGAATTAGAATCATCTTCATAATAATATGTATTTCAAGCAGGACTTTCAGATGATACCTCAGAAGTGTTTGTCATAAAACACATGTTTACCTTATTTCTATTTTCAATCTCAAAAGCTTCAGATTCAGTGGAGCTATCCTCAAAATCACACCACATAGAATTCATGGATTTCTTATACATATTATCCGTATACTCATATTACTTATTGTATTTAATCTATGGATAGTCTTCTTTTATATGTCTTTTTCTTTTGCATTCATAGCAGACGACCTCATCATAATTGTCAGATTTCTTCCAGTCATTTTTCCAGTGTCCCTTGTTGTCATACTTACCTTTTTAATTTTATTTTCTTAAAAACTTCTTCTTCCTATAAAACTTCTTAAATATTCTAGATATGTGATCCATTTCGGCATCACTGTCAGATGTACTTTCACTTTATTCACAGCTTGAGCTATCAATTACAGCTTGATGTTTCTCCTTATCCTTATTCTTTAAAGTAGGTGTCTTGAAGGCATATGAATTATTTTTTGGTTCATCATCTTCTTCTTTGTTTACCTTAAGTTCTTCTTCATACATCATCAACTTACCAATATGTTCCTTGACCTGCATTTCACCAATATCTCAAGATTCCTTGATTGAAACCGAACTGCCCCTCCATCTTTCAGGTAGGAATCTCAAAATTCTCATGATCTTCTCCTTTGATGGAACATCATTTCCCAGTGAGATCATTGTATTGAAAATTTCATTAAACCTGTGATACATATCAGAAATGGGTTCACTGGGCATCATCTTAAAATTATCATATTTAATTGTATAGGTGTTCAATCTCATTTCCTTAACATTATTTGTTCCATAATGAAAAACACCTAATGTATCCCAAATTTCATATGCAGTCTTACAAGCAGATATTCTATTAAATTCCTTATCTCTTAAAGCACAATACAGAGCATTCATTTATTTGAAATTATTATTGTAAGATTTCTTAGTAGCTTCAATCCATGTATATCTAACAGTAGTGGGAAATTTATATTCTAATTCTATGGCAGTCCAAATATCAAAACCCATGCTTTCTAAATGAATTTTCATCTTAATATTCCACTGAGCATAGTAGTTTCTATTGAAAAATGGTGGTCTATTAGTAGAAAAAGCTTCATTTCTGCTATCCATGATATCTAGGTTAAAAAAAATTAAAGAGATAAAAATTTAGAAATAACAGAAATTTTAAGAACTTTAAAATACAACTAAAATCACTGTTGAAAAACAGAGTACTTTAGAAAATATTTTAAAAACCTCTGATACCAAATGTTGGCCAGATTGGACACTCAAGAGCGGGGGTGAATTGAGTTCCAATTAAAATTTCTGTTTAAAATCCTTTTCCAAAATCCCCTAATTTAACATACAAATTGATTTTTAGTGAATTTTAACTAAAGTAAACTTTCGGTTAGGTTCTCAAGGGATTGATTAATTCCTAGTTATTCTAATCAGAAGCTCAGATTAGCTTTTGAAACTAACCTAATGATTTAAAAATAATGCAAACACTTGCTAATTAAATTGTCAGAGTAACTTTGAAAAACAGTTTAAATTTTAAACCACTTAGCAGCCGAATAAAAAGGTTTTAGATAAAAATAAACAAAGCACACCAGATATAACCAAGAGGTTAAGTCTCAAGCTGAGACTTAGTCCTCTCAAAAATTTATATAAATTTGATCCACACCATGGATCGGGGTTCACAATAGTTTACAACTTTCCAGGTCAAATACCTCTACAATAGTTCTACGTGGGAAACAAAAACAACAACAAATATAGCTTTCCAGGTCACACACGACCTCTACCACTATCCACAGTGGGAAATTTAAGATGTATGGTGTTTGAATGAGGATTTACAGATCCTCCAGTTAAGGTTTAGGAGATAGTGTATGTGTCAATTAAAACTGATGACACACACTGCTCGTAATGTAAATAATAAATCACTGAGCAAGAAATAGAGTTTAGAATGAATCTAGTGAGTGCAGTGTAGCTCTTGACTCCTTCGGATAGATCAAAAATGGATCTAAATTCTCTTCTGGTTTTTTTCTGGAAAACAGAGTGTCGTCAGCTTGACATCCAGGTCCAGAGAGAGCGAAAATGTAGTCGATGAAGTTCTTCAAAATCCTGTTGAATGTAAAGAACTCTTCTTGAGTAAGTGTGAGTGTGTATAAGCTTCTGTGTCTTCTTGGTCATGCATGTATATCTGTATGAACTCTTCATGTGTATGTCACTTATAGATCACTCCTGTATCTATCTTGTGTCTCATTCATCAATAGGGACTTCTTATATTTATGGCACGAGCTCCGGCAAAAGAAATGATTTCTTTTTGCAGGTATGACGTACGGTTCCATAACATCCAACAAACCTCATAAAATAAATTACAGAGCCTTAAAATATACCTAATATTACCATTGGTTAGATTAAACTAAGATAAATTATAAGGCCCAATCCTAATACCTTACTTAATCTTGAGTTATTACAAGATTACACATTGAGGATCTTTTTGGGTTTAGTGTTTTAGAGAATTAGATCATAAAACTTGCATTACATTCCACATATAAACAAAGTGGTTACATAATGATAGTACTCTTCTTTCCCATCAATGGAAACATATTTAAAATAAAACATGGATTCATTCTTGAAACTTCCTTGACACTATCATCATATCATGTACCTTTCCCTTGACCTGTGAAAAACATTTCAAAAAAACTTGGGATGAGCATAAAAAGCTCAGTATGGGTTATAAAAATATGGAAAGGAAACATAAGTTCATATATACATAAGAATGAAATCATACTTTACCCATAAAAAATAAGCACTTTAACAAACCTCATCAAATCATTAATAAATCATAGATATCATAAGACATAAAGGTAACTTGAGGAATTCATAACATTTTTACATAGGGAGTAACCCTCTTGGTTACGTTTGGAATACTCATCACAGTATATTCCCTAAATCTCTTCGGAGAAACCTTAACGTTTCCCTCCTTCGCGTTACCCAATGCATTGGAGAGATATATCGGGCTCACCCGCCCTTAGTTTATCACAGAACCACCAGTCTTCATAATAATTCCCAAGAACCTCAACATAATCGTATCACAGAAAACATGCATAAAGGAAACATAACATTTACACCTTTCAATCACAAGATATCAATAAAACACATTGATATAAAAACATTATGAAAACCATTTTCAATACCAAAATAAAAGAAGAGTAAAACATGGTAATTATTTTTCTTTTAAAAAAATGTATGGCTTATAGAGGAAGCCGAAACTGAAATAATGGTCACGGCGGCGGAGAAGTCATTGTCACTGCATACATACGACAAAAACAATCCCTTTTGTCATTTAGTAAACGCTTATTATAAAAAATATTCCTTTTGAATAAATGTAAAAGTCAAAGGGGTTTATACACCATATAAAACAAGGTTGTGTATAAAACAAAATATGCCTCAATGAAAGGAGATTGAGATGAAGTCAAATACCTTGGGTCCGACTTGACTCGGTCGTTTTTTAATCTCCTAAATAATAAACTTGATTTAATTTATACTTGTTTAAAAACCTTTTCCACGATCATTATTCCTTTTATATCACTTATTGCCATGTCATGAACACTATTTAATTATTCAAGTTAATAACGGTCGTTTTAACGATCATTGGTACTTGAGTCAAAAATAAACCCTTTATAATTACAAGTTGTTCATGTATCCATTATATCCAGAATAGTATTCATGATGTTGATTTAATATATATCATATATATCCAGTATTTACATGCATATATAATATTATATAATCATTTAGAGGTAAGAAATGAAACGCACCGTTAATGGAGACGGTAAGCCGTACGTACGCATGAACGCTACTTTCATTTCTATTTAGTATTTTATAGAATGGAATCATAATGATATAAAGGTATATTATAATTCCAGTATAATATCATATATAATATCATAGTTCCATCCTTTATACGTCCCACATATGGTATTTAACGAATCAAATCACTTTGAGGGGGCGGTAGTCCGCACTTCCTTAAATGAAGATATCGCATTTACCCATAATGGAAACCATAAAGCTATGCCCAAAATGAAAAATACAGAAGATTAAGGAAAACATAAAAATATTATATATCATATATAAATATAGTGACATCTTTTTGGCCACCTTTGAAGGTGTTAAAAGAATTTTGAACAATCATCATTTCGGGAGGCATAAATTCACCATCCACGGAAACAGTATGTCCTTTAACTATTAGATGTAGGTGTGTGTAAGTGTAGCTAGAATATTTCTTATAAAAAAATTCTAGTATATTTAAGATACTGGATTTTTTACAAAATAAATGAATAAAAATAGTTTAGGGGGTTAGGAAAGCAAAATAATACAAAAGGACTCAAGTGAAGACATTACCTTAAAATCGGGTAACTCCCTTTGGTTTGAGCTCAAAGGCTTCCTTGGGAAGACTTCTGCCCAACGTGAGGCTTTAAGGAGTAAGATAGTTAAGTGGAGAGACAAAATGGGCAGGGGTTGGCCAAGCCAAAGGCTTTGGATGTGTGGGTAAAGAGGTAGAGGTGGCGGACTTTTATAAGAGGAGAGGTGGGGAACTCTTGGACAGGTATAAAATGTAACTTTATTTTCAAATGATTTTCGGATTTTAATGCTTCCACATTGATGTTTTTCGAGGATAAGGTGATAAGGGTTCTAAATCCACCCATCCAATACGTTTTGGACATGTTTAGTTCTTAGATTTTACATTATATTTCCATTTTATTTAAATCTTTTATTAATGAGGAAATCGCTGCATCATCATGATGTCATAAATAATTTAATAAATTTAATGTCTAAAAATTATAAAACAAAATACTATGATGTAGGAAATCTTTTTAGATTTATAATGAATATTTATATTTCAAAAGATCATTTATGTAGAGAAAAGTAAAAATATTTTACTTAGGTGATACATTCTTTGTCACATTTAACATTCTTTAAAAATAAAAAGATACAAAGCCACTTTATCACAAAAGTGATTCCATGGGGCCCCCAAGTTTGGAACAAGGAATCAAATGGTCTCAAATGAGACAACCAGTAGCCTTAAGACACATGTTGTGGTTTTTTGTATTGTTATTATATCATTTTATTATCTTTAACTACCTGATTACTCCTTAATCAAGATAATTAAAGATAATTACCATCGTTACTATTCATAATTTCCAAACACAAAAGAGTATTAATTACATAATTTGGACCTTATTATTCCAAATATGTAATCCATTTTACCAAATTCCAAACACATAAATTGCAATAATTTATTTAAAAATAATTCCCGTTGTTAAAAAAATAGCGGCTTTTTTTTGAAACAATATCTATGAAAAGTTTGGCATTAGTTTATGACCAATTCCAAAGTGAAATTAATACTAATGATCACCATTGTATTAAATCGTAAAATTATATTCAGATTACACTTTAATACCCATATAAAGGATAATATGACTATATAATTAAATTAAATGAAAAATCAGTTTTGATGTAAAATGCAGTATTTTTTCACTATTCATTAAAAAAATGAACATTGTCAGAAAAATACCAATAATTTTCCAATGTAAATTTCAATGTCCCAATAATAATTAATATGTTTATTTTGAAAAATATAGATTATAAAATTGTCAAAAGTTTGATTTAAAAAGGGATTTCCATCAAATGTCTGTAAAACAATCTTTTAAAAATATTAGTGTATTCCATGCTTAAGATTGGATTTATTTTAATTTTAAGCCTCTAAAACAAAATCTAATTCATTAATATACATAGATAAAAATATCTATTATTCATTACTTACATGAGATGTTACATCCTTCCCCCCTTTAGAAAATTGTGTCCCCGCAATTTATTTAGATATCGAATAAATGGGAGTACTTATCCCTCATTGCATTTTCTGATTCCCATGTTGCCTCTTCCATCATGTGGTTTTTCCACAAAACTTTTACCTGATTAATCACCTTATTCTGTAACACATGCTCCTTGTGGTCAAAAATCTGCACCAATTGTTCCTCATAAGATAGGTTCTCTTCCAGCTGAACTACCTCTGGACTCAGAACAGGAGATGGATCTAGCATATACTTAGTCAACATCGAAACACGAAAAACATTGTGTACCTGAGATAAAATCGGAGGTAAAGACACTCGATAAGCAACTGATCCAACTTTCTCCAGAATTTCATATGGTCCAATAAAACTTGGACTCAGCTTTCCTTTCTTACCAAATCTCATCACACGTTTCCAAGGAGAAACCTTGAGAAAAACAAGATCACCTACCTCGAAAGATAGATCCTTCCTCCGGTTATCCGCATATCTCTTCTGCCTGCTCTGAGCTGTTCTCATGTGTTTTTGAATCAGCTGAACTTTTTCTGCCATCTCTTCTACCAATTCTGGTCCCATAAACTTCCTTTCTCCCACTTCATCCCAAAATGTTGGAGTGTGACACCACTTCCCATATAATGCCTCAAATGGTGCCATCTGTATACTGTAATGAAAACTGTTATTATATGAAAACTCAAACAAAGAAAGATGTTGGTCCCAACTTCCCTGATAATCCATCGAACATGCTCGTAGCATATCTTCCATGTTCTGAATTGTTCGTTCTGACTGCCCATCTAATTAAGGATGAAAAGCTGTACTCAAATTTTATTCAGTACCCAACGACTTCTGAAGGCCTTTCCAAAAGTTAGAAGTAAACCTGGGATCACGATTGGACACAATGGAGAGAGGAACTCCATGAAACTAGACTATTTCATTAAGATACAAATGGGAAAGTTAATCTAGGGAAACAATATCTCGTATAGCAAGGAAATGAGAATATTTAGTCAAGCGATCAACAATAACCCAGATTGCATTATTACCTCGAGATGTCTTCGGTAATCCCACAACAAAGTCCATGGATATATTCTCCCATTTCCACTCTGGCACTGGTAAAGGCTGAACCACCCCTTTGGGTAACTGCCTCTCTTCATTAACTTATTGACATGTCAAACACTTCATAGTAAAATCATCATTATCTCTTTTCATTCCATCCCACCAATAAGACTCCCGCATATCTCTGTACATCTTAGTACTGCCAGGATGAACTGAAAACGGAGAACTATGAGCTTCACATAACAACTCCCTCTTCAACTGTGAATCACAAGGCACACACAATCTCTTCCCAAATCACAAAACGCAATCATTATCAATGTTGAATTCAGGAAACATACCTTTCTGAACCAGCTCTACCTTTTTCTGCAACTCAGTGTCTTTCTTTTGTGCTTGCTTGATTCTATTTGATAGAGATGCTCTCACTGATTCCTGAAACAAAACTGAAGAACATCCTACACCAAAAACATCTATGCCAAAGTTCAGAAAATCCTTAACCAAAGGATCACATTCCAAACACAACATTGCTAATGAAGCATTAATTTTTCGACTCAAAGCATCATCCACTTTATTAGCTTTTCCCAGATGGTAATGAATGGTACAATCATAATCCTTGATTAATTACAGCCATCTCCTCTATCTCATGTTTAACTCTTTCTGAGTGAATATATACTTTAAACTTTTGTGATCAGTATATATTTCACACTTTACCCTATACAAATGATGCCTCCAAATTTTTAAAGCGAAAACAACATCAGCTAATTCCAAATCAAGTGTAGGGTAATTTACCTCATGAGTTTTCAACTGTCGTGAAGCATAAGCAATTACCTGATTATTCTGCATTAGGAAGCAACCAAGTCCTTTCAATGAAGCATCACTATATATAACAAACTCACCCTTCCTGGAAGGTAGTGCCAAAACTGGAGCATTCACAAATCTTCTTTTCAATTCCTGAAAACAATCATCATATTCTTTTGTCCAGATAAACTTAACACCCATCCGAGTTAGCTTATTCATTGGACTAAATAACCGTGAAAAATTCCTAATAAACCTTCGGTAATAGCCTACCAAACCAAGGAAGCTAAGAATCTCAGTTACATTTGTGGGACTTGGCCAGTCTTTCACAACTTTTGTTTTTGAAGGATCAACAGTTATCCCATCTTTGGAAACAATGTGACCAAGGAATGAAATTTGTTGCAACCAAAACTCACACTTGCTGAATTTTCCATACAGTTTCTTTTCATTTAAGGTTTTCATGATAACCCTTAAATGTATTTCATTCTCTTCTTTACTTTTAGAAAACACCAAAATATCATCAATGAAAACAACCAAAAACATATCCAAGAACTCATGGAAAATTCTATTCATTAAGTCCATGAATATAGCAGGTGCATTGGTTAGCCCAAAAGGCATTACTACAAATTCATAATGGCCATATCTTGTATGGAATGCGGTCTTCGGAACATCTGATTCTTTTACCTTCAGCATATGGTACCCCGATCTCAAGTCAATCTTTGAGAAATACTGAGCTCCCTGGAGCTGATAAAAAAAATCATCGATATGAGGAAAAGGATATTTTTTCTTAATATTGATGTTATTCAAGGCACTATAATCAATGAAAAGTCTCATAGAACCATCTTTCGTTTTAACAAATAAAACAAGAGCACCCCATGGTGACGTGCTAGGTCGAATGAAACCTTTCTCTAATAAATCATGCAATGTCTCCTTCAACTCTAAAAGTTCAATTTGAGCCATTTGATAAGGGGGTTTTGAAATTGTCTTAGCATCAGGAACTAAGTCAACAGTAAACTCAACTTCCTGATCTAGTATTAATCCAGGAAACTCATCAGGAAAAGCATCATGATAATCATTTACCACTGGCACATCATTAATCTGAACAGTTCCTTTATTTTAAACGATGTGTGCAAGGTAACATTCATTTCCATCATTTACAAGTTTCTTGGCCTCCTGATAAGTTATCAACAGTAAGGGTTCATTCTTGTACACAAACTGAAAGTATTTTTGAAAAGAAACTTCTTTAGCTCTACAGTCAATATTAGCATGTTAAATAGAGAGCGAATCCATACCCAGGATAACATCAAACTCTACTAGAGGTACAACAATAAGGTTTGCAAGTAGGTTCATTCCACAGATAAGGATAGGAAGATTTTTATAAATTCTTTTTGCCTCAAACTTTCCCCCAGGTGTTTTTACCAAAAGTTCAGGAGTCATTTCTTGGGATGGTATTCCCATTTTACTAGAAAAGGTTTTAGAGATGAAAGAATGTGTGGACCCCGAATCAAACAACACACTGGCAGAACATGACAAAACAAACAAAGTACCTGATACAACATCATTTGATGGCCCGACATCTGCTGAAGTAGTTGCAAAGGATTTAAACCCCCCATTCTGCTTGTAGTCTAACTGCTTCCCATCACTCAAGCACTTTGTCGGACAGTCATTTGCATAGTGACCCATCTCATTGCACTTAAAACATTTCACTAACTGTAAATCAAATTTGGTCTTACCTTCACCTCGATCTTTTTCAGTGCAATCAAGAGCCTTATGTCCCATCTTACCACATCGATAGCACTTTCCAGAATTCATAATAAATTCCCCAACATGTGTTTTGCCACATTTATCACAAATTGGAAACTAAGATTTCTTAACATCAGTCTTTTTTGAAGAATTCTACCATTTCTCCTGCCACCATGGTCTATTCTTCTGCCGGTTGTTATAGAACACTTCATCATCAAAAAACTCCATTTCCACCTTCTCAGCACATCTAACATGCTTTTCATAACTTTTAAACTCACGAGAAGATAATTCCCTTTGATATTTTGTCTTTAATCCTGAGTAAAAACGATTGATTTTACTATCAAGGTCTCAGATAAAATTTGGAGCATACCTTGCCAATCGAGTGAACCTTTCTTCATAGGTAGCCACTGAGTCTTCCTCTTACCTCAATTCCAAGAATTGCTTTTCCATCCTAAGTCGAACAACCTTAGGAAAATACTTTTCAAAAAACATACCTTTGAATTCATCCCGGTCGAGAGCATCAATCTCATCAGCATCCCTGATATTTTTATCCATCGACCACTACTGATCTGCTGCGCCCTCCAAACGGTAAATAGCAAGACTAACCTTTTGATTGTCTGAACACCCCATGACATCGAAAATCTTCTCTAGTTCATTAATCCACCCTTCAGCTAGCACAGGGTTAGATGATCCTCTGAATGATGGGGGATGTTGCCTCATGAAATGTTCCACCACTGACATGTTCCTCTGTGGTTGATCTGGCTGATCTCGTGCATGGATACCACCACCATTTATCGCTTGAGTCAACTGTGCCATTACTGCAACAAACTGTTCATTTCCAATTCCGACCATCTTAGAATGCTGATTTGGAAGGTTAATTCCTTCTGCATACCTTCCGGGCACTGCTTCCGTGTTTCCTCTGCGGAAAACCATTCTGAACAAACATGTCTTAGATGAATCAACATGGTAATCTCCAAATACTATATCATTTCAATTTGACCATAAAAAAATATTTTTGGATAATCATTTAATAGAATTCTAACTCCTAAAGTTATCTAAACCTCCCTCTGATACCAAATATAAGGCCCCAGCCTTAAACCTTACTTAATCATGAGTTATTACAAGATTACACATTGAGGATATTTTTGGGATTAGTGTTTTAGAGAATTAGATCATAAAACTTGCATTACATTCCACATATAAACAAAGTGGTTACATAATGATAGTATTCTTCTTTCCCATCAATGGAAAAATATTTAAAATAAAACATGGATTCATTCTTGACACTTCCTTAACACTATCATTATATCATGTACCTTTCCCTTGACCTATGAAAAACATTTCAAAAAAACGTGGGATGAGCATAAAAAGCTCAGTATGGGATATAAAAATATGGAAAGGAATCAGAAGTTCATATATACATAAGAATGAAATCATAAATTGCCCATAAAACAGAAGCACTTTAAAATACCTCATCAAATAATGAATAAATTATAGAAATCATAAGACATAAAGGTAACTTGAGGCATTCATAACATTTCTACATAGGGAGTAACCCTCTTGGTTACGTTTGGAATAACCATCATAGTATATTCCCTAAATATATTCGGAGTAACCTTAACGTTTCACTCCTTCGCGTTACCCAATGCATTGGAGAGCTATATCGGGATCACCCGCCCTTAGTTTATCACGGAACCACCTGTCTTCATAATAATTCACAAGAACCTCAACATAATCGTATCACATAAAACATGCATAAAGGAAACATAACATTTCCACCTTTCAATCAGAAGATATCAATACAACACATTGATATAAAAAAATTATGAAAACCATTTTCAATACCAAAAT
This sequence comes from Viscum album, assembly GCA_963277665.1. Taxonomy (NCBI): domain Eukaryota; kingdom Viridiplantae; phylum Streptophyta; class Magnoliopsida; order Santalales; family Viscaceae; genus Viscum; species Viscum album. The sequence continues at coordinate 1,012,869,458 of OY728131.1, forward strand.
AAAAGAAAATTAATACATGGTATTTATTTTTCTTTTTAAAAAAAAGTTATGGCTTATAGAGGAAGCCGAAACTCAAATAATGGTCACGGTGGCGGAGAAGTCGTTGTTGCCACATACGTACGACAAAAACATTCCCTTTTGTCGTTTAGTAAATACTTCGTATAAAAAAGATTAATTTTGAATAAATGTAAAAGTCCAAGTGGTTTATACACCATATAAAATAAGGTTGTGTATAAAACAAAATATTCATCAATGAAAGGATATTGAGATGAAGACCCATACCTCAGGTCCGACTTGACTCTGTCATTCTTTAATCTCCTGAATAATAAACTTGAGTCAATTTCTACTTGTTTAAGAACCTTTTTCAAGTTCATTATTCCTTTTATATAACTTATTTCAATGTGATGAACACTATGTAATTATTCAAGTTAATAACGGTCGTTTTAATGATCATTGGTACATGAGTCAAAAATAAACCCTTTATAATTACAAGTTGTTCATGTATCCATTATATCCAGAATGGTATTAATGATTTAGATATCATATATATCATATATATCCAGTATATACATTCATTTATAATATTACATAATCATTTAGAGGTAAGAAATGAAATGCACCGTTCATGGAGACGGTAAGCCGTACGTACGCATGAACACTACTTTCATTTCTATTTCATATTTTATAGAATGGAACCATAATGATATAAAGTTATATTATAATTCCAGTGTAATATCATATATAATATCATAATTCCATCCTTTATACATCCCACATATGGTATTTAACGAATCAAATCACTTTGAGGGGGCGGTAGTCCGCACTTTCTTAAATGAAGATATCGTGTTTACCCATAATGGAAACCATAAAGGTATGTCCAAAATAAAAAATACAGAAGCTTAAGGAAAACATAAACATATTATATATCATATATAAATATAGTAACATCTTAATGGCCACCTTTTAATGTGTTAAAATAATGTTGAACGATCATCGTTTCGGGAGGCATAAATTCACCATCCACGGAAACAGTATGTCCTTTAACCATTAGATGTAGGTGTGTGTAAGTGTAGATCAAATAATTCTTATAACAACATCCTAGTATATTGAAGATATTGTAGTTTTTACAAAATAAATTAATAAAAAGAGTTTAGGGGGTTGGATAAGCAAAATAAAACAAAAGGACTCAAGTGAAGACAATACCTTAAAATTGGGTAACTCCCTTTGGTTTGAGATCAAAGGCTTACATGGGAAGACTTATGCCCAAAGTGAGGATTTAAGGAGTAAGAGAGGGATGTGTAGAGACAAAATGGGTAGGGTTTGTCCAAGCCAAAGGCTTTGGAAGTGTGGGTAAAGAGGTAGAGGTGGGGGCCTTTTATAAGAGGAGAGGAGGGGCACTCTTGGAAAGGTATAAAATGTAACTTTATTTTCAAATGAGTTTCAGATTTTAATGGTCCCACATTGATTTTTTTCGAGGATAAGGTGATAAGGGTTCTAAATCCACCCATCCAATAGGTTTTGGACATGTGTAGGTCTTAGATATTACATTATCATTCCATTTTATTTAAATCCTTTATTAATGATGTAATCGGTACATCATCATGATGTCATAAATAATTTAATAAATTTAATGTCTAAAATTATAAGAAAAATACTATGATGTAGGAAATCTTTTTAGATTTATAATTAATATTAATAGTTCAAAAGATCATTTATGTAGACAAAATTAAAAATATTTTACTTAGGTAATACATTCTTCGTCACATTTAACATTCTTTCAAAATAAATAGATAAAAAGTCACTTTCTCACAAAATTGATTCCATGGGGCCCCCAAGTTTGGCACAAGGCATCCCATTGTCTTCCATGAGACAACCAGTAGCCTTAGGACACATGTTGTGGTCTTTTTGTATTATTATGATATCATTTTATTATCTTTAACTACCTGATTACTCATTAATCAAGATAATTAAAGATAATTACCATCGTTACTATTCATAATGTCCAAAAATAAAAGATTCTTAATTACATAATTTGGAACTTATGATTCCAAATATGTAATCCTTTTTACCAAATTACAAACACATAAATTGCAATAATTTATTTAAAAATAATTCTCGTTGTCAAAACAAATAGCGGGTTTTTTTGAAACAATATCTAGGAAAAGTTTGGCATTAGTTTATGACCAATTCCAAAGTGAAATTAATCCTAATGATCACCATTGGATTAAATGGTAAAAATATATTCAGATTACAATTTAAGACAAATTAAATGTATATTCTGACCATATAATTAAATTAAATGAAAAATCAGTTTTGATGTAAAATGCAGTATTTTTCACTATTCGTTAAAAAATGAACATTGTCAGAAAAATACCAAAAATTTATTCAATGTAAATTTTAATGTCCCAATCATAATTAATATATTTATTTTGACTAATATAAATTATAAAATTTTCAAAAGTTTGATTTATAAAGGTTTTTCCATCAAAAGGCAGTAAAACAATCTTTTAAAAATATTAGCGTATTTCATGCTTAAGATTGGATTTATTTTCATTTTAAGCCTCTAAAAAATATCTAATTTATTAATAGACATAGATAAAAATATATATTATTCATTACTTACTTGGGATATTACATAAATAAATTAAGGTAGCGTCAGATTCTCTGTAACGGTAGCTTTGGATATCGGTAGCCTTGTTTCATGGTAGGTCTTTGTATCGAAATCCTCTTGTATCGGTAACTTCTTGTGTAACGGTATCCTTTCTGTCGGTAGACTTAATGTATGTCAATAGACATGATCAGTAGCGGTAGACTTAATGTACCCGTGACCTTTCTTGTAATGGTATCCTTCATGTATAGATAGACTTGTTGTACCGGTGGACTTGATGTATCTGTGACCTTATACATAACGGTGGACTTTACAAATCGGTAGATTTGTTCTGTAATGGTGACCACTTGTCTGTTTAAGCATTATATTGGAAGAATGGGTTATGTTATAATATATATCCATCTAGTAACCAAATTCTCTGATGATAATGTAAATATTATTATATATGAATATGTGAATGGTGTACAGAAATACTGAAATAAGTAATTAATCATTAATAAATATAGGTATTATCAAACTATAATTGAGAATAATTGGGATTATCAAAATATGAGTTCAACTAATTCTCCAAAGGGTTCAATAATGTGGCAAGACACAATGGGATCCCTCTTAAGGAGGATCCCAGATCAGAGTGATGAACAAGTTTCCCAACTGTGTCAACCATTAATTTTGGGTAAATTACCCAAAATTCCATTAATAATTTATATCATTTACCCACCTCATCTATTATTCATTATAACAAATAGGACCTCCAATTTTCTCCCATGAAGATTATCCTTCTACCCATATTATCGGTTTTGATCATGTCCCATGTTTTAATATTATATTCATGATATGATCATCTCGTTGATTTTTGTTGGTAGTCTCTTTAATCCTTAGGTTCAGTTCATCATTTATCATTACCTAGACATTTATATTTTAATGGAGGATCATATGCTCAATTTCAAGACCATTGATTTATTCTTCCATTTTCTTCTGATCTAGGAAAATGAATGACTGAAAATGGATGAGGAGAGTACTACACTCATAAGGTATGTCGTCTATTAATTTACCCTAAAGGTATCATCATTTATAATTTTTCACTAATGTGTTCAATCATTATTTAATGTGTTTTCCCTAAAAATTCAGCTAAATTATTATTATCATGGTTCTTATATAATATATCAATTTTTTTACATGTTCTTTATGACATCAGTTGTTGTTAAATCAATGATATCCACCTCAAGTAGGGTTCTTTCATTGTTATTGCTAATAACCCATGTTGTGATTATTTCAGACAGAGTTTTGTTTGGGGACTTGAACCTTCTAATGGTATTTTATTTTTATTAAAATGAATTATGAATTTTAAATGGATTGAATGTGTATATTTGATACAATTGTCCATTTTACCATCTTATTTTTTTGTTACTATTTATTTAATGACTCTTAAATTATTAAATATGAAGTATTATATAGATATTACTAGACCCTTGACATATAAATATATTATTTATTTCATATCCCTAAATTACAATGTCTATCACCATGAAATGGAATGGTATGAAACTAATAATCATTATTTTAATTGAATTGGTTGATGATTTCATTTCCTTATCCCATCATCCCATGTTTAGTTAAAGGTAGTGGAATGGACCTATTAAATGATTAAAAGTCATTATTATTTCAAGGCCAATGAATATATATGATATAAATGGAATAGTTATAAGGCTCCTACTATATATCTATAAATTTTTATGTTTATTGGAGTGGTTATAATTTATAAAATTATCAATTATTGAGGGAATGTCATGAGCACCCAATGGACTCCATTTTAATTCATGGAGAAATTTTCCAAGGGAGATACCCACCTTGGAACATAGTCCTTTTCTACCATCGGATTCCCATATTGACATTATATGATCAATTCATGATCTCTATAGTTATATTGATTCCTTATATACACTTCGTAGATCCATATTCAAGACTTATAGCATGTGTAAATATGGATTCACCATATTGGGATTAATCATGCATAGCCTGTTATTACCGTGGATGAGATCCCTAGACTCAGTTACATTCATTTAAAGTGGATTGACATTGGTTTCTCCCCATATATAAAACTCAACACCATTTATATAATACATAATGTGATAATTATATGGGTTGGGTAGACCTTGAGTTCAATGATACCTTAGTTATACCATAAATACTCATTCATTATTATCATGGTGTTTTTGAAGTGTTGTTAATGCTTTAAAATGATTTAGCTATATAAACTAAAAACTAATTATTAAATAATATGATATTTGGAGACATTACTAGATGAGTATAAACAATTTATATGTTATTATTCTATAATTTATTTAAATATATATATATATATAACTTTACAATATCAATTTGTATTCATATATTTGGTTATATAGATGTTGGTGGTGGTGGCCTACTGAGATTTATCTCACATCTTACCTGGTCCATCATTAGTTCCCAATAAGATTATATGATTGAAGTTATGTACAAGGTGATATGTCACTTTATATACACATGACATTCATGGTTACATTCTTAAGACGAATATTCGTAGAAAAGGACAGAGTAGAAGCTCATGATTTGGGGATTGTTTTTCGTTCTTTGGTTATTTTATAAATCATGTACTGTACTATTTTCTTGCTTCCTAATGTATCTAGATTCCTAATTTTTAGATACATGGAATTATTCATTATATTTTTTATACACTACTTTTTTGTTATTGAGTTTATTAGTATTTTATAGATTTCTTTTGTATCTTATACTGCCAGTTTTATTTATTTATTGTACTACTTCCACAATTTACAATTATATCACCCTTGTGTTATACTATGATGATAGGGCACTGTCTCACCATGACCACACCCTTTTCACTCACTGCTATTTATTAGCCAAAAGAATATAAGGAGGTTTTCTAAAAGCCATTGGATAACTGGGTTAAAGACACCTTTGAGTAGAACCTTGGTCGGGGAATCACATAATGAGTTTGAAAAAAAATTGTCTGTGATATGAAGATACATAAACTATATTTTTTACAGATGTGTAGTTTCAATCAATACAATTTATTTTAATGAGTTTAATAATTATTTACATAAATAATATTTTTCATTATAATTTATTATTATTATATATATTTATTTAATATATATGATAATATTTCTTTGTGTTGTCACTAATAATTTTAATAATGGTCAGAAAAATATTATGTTAAAAAAACCAACATTCTTCAATAAATATTCATATATTATTTAAAAGATAAAAATATAATACTTACATAAACAAAATATATGTTATTTTTGAAATCTATAAATTTTAATTTTTAGATAGTTATTTTTCATAACTCTTGGAGACAGTCGATTTGTTGGGTCAAAATTAAATACAATATAATTAAAAGGTGGTTATTATGACATTATAATGACGTAAAAGTGATGTAATATATTCCATAATGGTGTCCATGAACATATATAAATTTCAATGTAAGAATAATGTCTTTCATATGTAATTTTTTTATTTTATAAACCCTTTATGAATCCCCCAGAACCAATATAATATATTAGGGTTTTGAAATAATTCTTTATGATCATTGCTCACTTTTTCATCACCAAGTGTAATATATTGATGATATAGGTTTTAAATATTTTAAAATACTTTAAATAAATTTTCTATGGTAGAAACCATTATAAAAAACCTACAGTATGGTTTTTCGGTTTGAATACTTTATTGTAAAGATTCCAAAACCTAATTTAGGAAAATAATAAAGAACTGCCTTGATATTGATATACAATCACAACCAAAATCCAATTTATATTCACTCAAAATCCTTATATCATGGAATAACTCTAAATATTACTCTCTATTGCAATCACTTGGTTCTCCCAAGAAATTAGTATGATCCTAAAAGGATTTTGGAAACACCCCTCAAATTATAGGAATTTCCTCTCATATTTTACATTAAAGATCCATATTGGTATGTATCCATTTGAATATTATTTGGTTATGTTTTGATGATTTTATAAATATAAATTTAAGATAAAATTTATGTTCTAATAATTAGATACCATTTATCCATTCACATAAAAAAACATTTAATTAAGTGGTTACATTGTTGATGTAAGGGGTACTCTCATTCACCACATTAATCAAGCACATTCTTTGTATTTTTCATTTTAATTACCAATTTTTTAAGTTGGATTATGTTATTAAATATACCTATTACATGCCTTATGAAATATAAGTAATGATATTCCTGTTACCCTGGTACTAATCCCTCAAATGAATCTTTAAATACCCTTGCTATGTTGTGGGAATTATCCCATGATTTTCCATCCCAAAAATTTTTCTTTTTTTTTTTATGTTGACCATAAAAAATTACACTCAAGGGTATTCAACTCGAATTATATTTTATTTTTTCATTTGGTACATCCATGTATGTATCCCACACTACTTAATCATGGGATTAACTGCGATGAAATATGATCCTATATTTTATGATCTATATGGCTCACTTATGCATGTATTTTATATAATGTGATGGGTGGGACTCGTATTGTATATCCCTTCAATGCATAGGTTAATATTTTTAATCTTATGAGATTACATGTCTGGTGTGAATAAGGTTATCTGAATCATCGTATAAAAAGTTGTCTTTGCGGATAGACTAGATTTTTTTATGATTTAATGTTCTAAGTTGTTACCATGTTTCTATGTTTCCTTTATGTTATCATCAAATTTCTTGCTTCAGCAAACATTTTTATGATTCTCATCTATTTCATGTATCATTGATAGTCTTATTGAATAAAATGTATCAATTTCATCATGTTTCCTTTGGTTATTCCCTTACAAGGCTTTATATCTAACCCATTTCTTATGTATTTCCGTAGGATACCATGTGCATTATAAAAACGGAAATTAGATTTTATAGGATGTTAAGAAATATATCAACAATTTTATTACATCCATTTATCATGTTTATATTCAATACACATGATCTACTAATGAAACCATGATTAATGATCCTTTGAGAATTCTTTTTGTGTTCATTTATGTAATAAATCATGAAATAATATGTATTAATGATATAGGTTTTATTATTTGGTAACAAACAAAAATTCTTGTTATTCTTAGGATTATGATTAGAAAACAATAGATAAAGCTTTAGGGGTTATACTAAACATTTGAAAAAATCCCTATTTTCAATTTTATATAGCATGTAGTTTTCAGGAATTTGCATCCATGTCTTTATACTAAAAGTGGATATGGATTTTTCACAGGTGTACCTAGAGGTAACAACCAAAAATATTTTATCCATCTATACTCGATCATGAAATATTTCTTGAAAACAGGACTTGATGCACAAATATATTTACCCACATGGGTTATATTCATTAGTAAAATCTCAATCTTAATACGAACCATTATCAATGGAAAAAAATTACTATAATATTTTATTTTAGGAAATATATAATGATTAAATATGATTAAAGATTATAAATTCATGGGTTAAACAATATATGTCATTTATGAGTTATATATTTAATGATTTTGGTTTCTGATTTATGTGTTTAAAATATTAAAAATTATCATCCATATTTTTCACTTTATTCTAGTCAATGGTTGGAAATATAACAATCCGAGTCAACAACTAATGTAAGGGGAGGTGTGATGAATTCCTAAAAGATATTCCCAACCTGATGAGAGTAGGAATTATGATGTTCATGACTATAATTTCTCAATTAACAGAAGTTTTGAACCAAAACCTAAATTTGGAAGAACACAAAAATCCCATGAAGAAATAATAAATGTTACTGATATCTTTACGCATCAAACACCTTAAAATTTTAGTTGATCTTCCATCACATAATCTTTGAATAATAAATCAACTACATTGAAAAAATATTTTCCAACATTCAATGCTCTGATAAAGATACGGTTGTGCTAGCTTTTTATAAAATGGAAGGAAAATATGATTAATGGTTATTGTTTGTAACAAATATGTAGCTTCATGATGATATTGGAGAACTGGTATTAAAGGGATTGTGTAAAATGTTTTCCAATAAATATTTTTATCGAACTATATAATATAAATTTTAGATATATATCCATTCACTAAAGAAAAAATATGGTGAATTTATTATAGCGTGTGAGGAAAAGTTGACAGGAATTTTATGATACACCTCCATCTTAGTCATCACCCCTGAATGTAAAGTCAATCACTTATTTGGTTAGATGGATCTTGCTCTATGAAAACCAATGGAAATTCAGGACTTTGAAAACTATAATAATATTGCCCAATCATCCCTCAAAGTCGAAATGAAGATCATGGAATCTCAATAGTATCATAGGTATAGTAGTGGAATATGGAGTTTAATTATGGTGGTGCAATGGAGAAATATTAGTGTGGGAAAATAATTTTAACATCTCACATTTAATAGTAATTGGATGAGTAACCATATAATTTTCATGAAGATGAAGAGAAAATGATTTAGATGTCAGATGAAAAGGAATGTAGATAACAATTTATGTTCATAGAAACCCACTGGTGTGATAAAATAAAGTAATTATATGATCTACCCTAAACCCATTGCCCACTTTCTGATGTTGAAGGAAAAATGGAACCATTCGAATCAATTCACTAAGACATAGGTTGTTGACAAATATCTGGTGAAACTAACCTCTAATGCCATGATAACAAGGGTGAACATAGGCCTACACAACTTCTTAGGTGGATCATGGAATCAATAAGGTGACATTTACACTAGTAATTCTTTCATCAATAGAGAACAAAGTTTTTCATTCTCGTTTTTCACATTCATTAATATCATGAAAGGTTAGAAGAACTATTTGAACACCATTGTGAAGCACATAAGAAGTGTTGTTAGTGAAAATCGGAAATGCGGAAATTATTAAATCCTATGTATATAAATCCTAACATATCATACTTTTTGGGATAAACATCCCAAAAAAATTATCATACTACATTTAGAGGAATTTGATTCTTTTATGGGTTTGGATTGACTTTCCTTATATAGTGCCAACTTAATTGTCAAGAAAAGGAAATTTCACTTCATATCACAAATCACCATATGATTCAATACAACTAAAAGAAGGATAATTAAATTCATTTTTTATGATATCTCAGGAATGGGTATTATTTCCTTGAGAGAATGTTAATCTGGATCAAATTACTGAGATTAATGAAAATATCATCATTGAAGACATGCTCGTTGTGAGGTAATATGATGATGTGTTTCCTATATAATTTTTTGATCCTCCTAGCTAAGAGGTTTAATTCTAAATTGATCCTATTAAAAATTGTTTTCCAATATCCAAGACTCCATATATAATTTTTTTCTTCAAAATAAGGAGTTAATGAAGAAACTGGAATGGAATTTGTATAAAGGGTTTATACACCCATGTAATTCATTAGGGGTTTCACCATTCCTCTTTAGCAAGAATAAGGATGGGTCAACTTTCCTCTACCTTAATTATCATGAGATCAAAATGTTCTTGATAAATAATACATATCCTCTTCCTTAGATTTATAACTAGTTTTTTTAGTGACATGAAGTTAGGTATTTCTCTATGGTGGAACTTCAGTCATGACACTATCAAGTAATGTTGAATAAGGCAGATATCCACAAGACTAATTTTCATACAAGGTATGGGATATCATACATTATAGTGAATCCATTTGTAATCATTGAATATCTATAAATATTCTTGGACTTGATGAAAATATTCATTAAGAATTACTTTTATAAATTTGGTGTAGTAATTATATATTATATTCTAATTTACTCCAAAAGCATAGAGAAAGATAAAGATCATTTAAATACATTACAAAATATATTTTGAAAATAAAATGTCATATTTGTTGTATAATAAATGTGATATGTAGTTTTAGAAACTAATATTAGCAATAAAATTTATCACTAACAATGGGATATTTTTGGAACTTGGAAATATATAGGAAATAGAAGGATTTCCCACACCAACATCTATGAGGAAAATTTGTAGCATCTATGGATTAGATAGGTACTATTGTCATTTTTCGAGAAACATATCCGTATTTTCAATAAAATAATCAATGGTTTCTAAAAAAGAGTAATGTTATTCTAGAATGGTGAATGTAGTGAATGTTTTAAAGATATGTGAAGAGGATAGTCACATTAGTTATGCTCACATTTCCCACTAGTGGACAAGGATTTGTGATCTATGTTGAGGCATAAAAAAAGCTATTGGGTTGTGTACTCATGCTAGATGAAAAATTTATTGTCTATTCCTCCATCAAACTAATGATCCATATGAATAACTTACAAAACCATGATTTAGAATGGCTACAATAATATTTTCATTAAATATTTTGTTTCATTATCTCTATTGGGAGAAGTGTGATATATATTGGGATCATAAATGCCTCCATTATATATTCAAAAAAATGGAAAATAATATTCACCAATATAGGTGGTTATATATAATCATTTATAATGATTTTTCAATCAATTACAATACTAGGAAGGTGAAAAAATTGGTAGATGTTTTTAGTAGAAAGGATTTTACATCTCTATATAGGATGAGGACTGCAGTGGATCCTTTTTTAGCAATGAAATGGATGAATATGAAAATAATAAAACGTTATATATATATATATATCCTATTTTGGTCAAATAACTACTCAACCATACATTCATGATAGAATCTGGGGGGATCTGAATGATGAAGAGGTGCTATAGAAGACAGTAAGGAACATTCCAAAGTTCAACTTTGTGAATGAAGATTTTAAGAGGTTTGGAAACCAGATGTGTGTACCAAAAATGCCATAACTAAATAAGTATCTTCTAGATGATTTTCATTTGTCACCCATATTTTTATTCTAGGAAGCACTAAGATGTATAGATTTTTGTAAAAAAAATTGGGTAAAAATTAAGATATTGATTTCAAAATTCATATATTGATACTTGGTAAGACAAAAAGTCATCTCTGAATGGTATCATTCAATGGGTATGATGTAACCATTGCTTATACCAGCATGAAAATGGGAAAAGTTAACCATGAATTATTTGTATGACTCCCAAGTAAATTTAATTCAATAAGACCATATGGTTGGTAGTCAATCAATTTACAAAGGTAGTGACTTTCATTTTGATCACGAAATAGTTTTCCCTTGAAAAAACTGAGAAGATATAAATGAGAGGAGTTTTTATACTTCCTGAAGATACAGTATATATTGTATTTGATCAAAATAAATGGATTACCTAATTGTTTTGTTGAATCCTTGAGATACTACTACATATGGAAATGAGATTAAATACTACATTTCACTCATTGATATATTGTCACTCAGTAAGTACCATTAAAACTCTAGAGGTTATTTTGAGACTATGTTAAATGGATTTCCAAGGATGTTGGGTCCAACTCCTCCCCTAATGTAATTATAATATAATAATAGTTTTATTTATAAGTTCATGTTTTAAATTATGAGGATATTTATTAGAAGATGTGTCAGACACCAACATGCTAGGATGATGTAATAGAGTGCATGCAGATGGGAACAGATCATATCCAAAAGAAGATAGATAATGTTAAATCTATTAATCATCATATGAAATCCTTAAAAATATTATAAAAATGAAATGTAGACAATATTGGTTTAAACCTTGTGTTGGAGGTGGGTGAAAATCTGTTACTTCGTACATAAAATTGGAATAAATACATTAGGTTTGGTAAGATGGGAAAGCTTAGTCCTAGAAACATCATCCCCTCTGAGATCATTGATCTTAGAGGAGTTGTGTCCTATCGACTAGAACTCCATTATAACTTGTCTCAATTAAAATATTTGTTCCATGTATTCCTTTTAATTATGTACTTATGATAACCCTATCGTGTAATGAATCTATAGGTGGTACCATTGGAGAATGATCGCATAGCCTCCCATCTTTTTCTTACATGGATATTACTTCATTTTAAAGACAAACAACATAAAAGAGTTATGAATACAGGATCCAGTTGTATATTATCTTTTGAAAACTAGTACCATACATAAATTTTAAAAAATAAATCATAAACATGTACTTAATTTCTTCTTCTCTAGCTTCTTAATGGCCTCAATATTATCCCTATCACATGTAATCACCTTTGGATATACATAAAAAACAGGAGAGCTAAAATCCCAGTATAAGGATAGATAAAAAATAAATTAATATAAAATGAGGTGAGAATAATAATAATTATCATAAAATAAGCATTGAATCATCATAATTATTAGTGGAAGCATTAGATAAATGCATGAAATATGGAAAAGCAAAAAAATGTAACATCATGTCTTAGTGGTCAACTACCACAAAATGTTAGGAACAAATAGAGAATCATGTTCACACACAATTCACTTTTACTCATTAGATACATCACATTAAAAAAGGAATTGGGGAATTATATTATTCTGGATGCACCCATAACATCATAACATTTACATTATGGAATATAATTTTGGGTGCACCCGTCATGTCATAACATTTAAATTTTCATGTATGCGACATAGAATGTATATCTAACATAAAAATAAAATTACCCATTGAAAACAATGGGTTTATGTTAATAAATAATTCATTCCTAAAATTTGGAGTTCCCATGAAAAAATTGGAATAAAGTGTAGGAATAACTATTGATTGGAGAAAAAACAATGACATGGGACGTAAATGATGTATTTTATTGAAAGAAGAGTTATTTTGAAAAAATACTTTAATTTTTCATAAAACCATATTGGTAAAATTTATTCCTATAAACGAAATTATAATTATGAAGAAATTATATATATGTAACAATAAAGGAATTCCCATACTTAAAATTGGGTGAAAGAGGAAAATCCCAAAGAAAAAGAGTTTCATTCGAGATTTCCCCTTACTTTATGTTAGAATTCCTTCTTCACATAAATATCCGGTATAATAAAATTTGATTCATAAGATACAAAAAATCAAAATTATACATATTTTGGACTCATTGTAGTTTTATTATTCTACTTTATGGGATTTTGAATGAATTGTAATATTTAATTTCATCGTTCGGGAGTGGTCATTTTCTTAGTTTTAATTATCAGTTCTCTTGTATACATGGTGGATGCTCTCTAAAAATGCGAATAAATATACTTAATTTTTATTATAAGTTTTAATGATATTAAATATGTTTAAATTATCTTTTAATGATATTTTTTATATGTTATGAGGTTGAATCATTAGATAAAATTTAATTATGGTTGTTTTAGGGTAATTTATGTGGTTTTTAAATAACAATAGAACTCACTTTTTATTATAATTTAATATTATATATATATATATATATGTTAGTTAAAAAAACATAAAGTGGTTTTCAAATTAATTTAAAATTATTTTTCAACATTTATAATTTTTTAAATAACATTTTTGAAGGCATTAATGGAAAATGAAATTGCATCCCACATGATGCTAAAAAATTGAAACATCACAGATGATGATTTAACATTGAGAATAATAGAGAGAGATGAATTAGCTTAATGATGGATATTCCATTGAAAAGATATAATTATAGTACATGTATGGTACAGGAGGTATCATTCCATTTGGATGAGTGCAGGTATGGATAGAATAAAAGTATAAAAGAACATGGAAAAAATTAAAAAAAAGGGAAGAGGGTTTTCCTCTTGAATTATCCTCCTTGAGAATCTCCTTTGGTAACCTTGGTTGAGCCTTTTGTCGATACATTAACATCTTGGACATCGGGAGTGGACTTTGGAATACATTTGAGTAGAATTTGGATAGGGATCAAGGATTGAGAAGTGTTAGGAGAAGATGTGGTCAGGTGTGGTATTTATAGGGGAGGAGAGGGGTGTTTTCCCATTATTTTATACATTAGATTATTATTTTTCTCAAGACAATAAATAGTGTTGATTTTGGAAAAAAACATTAAGTATATCAGTTATGTTCGAAACAATGGTTCTTAAATCAGCAATGACCCTTATAATAGTTTATTAAATTTATAATTTATATATAAGTTAAATTAATATATTGTACTATTCAGAAAAAATTGAAGTATTTTTTAAAAATCCATAAAATTAACCTATACCATATTTCAAAATGTTCAATAAAAAAATGAACTAAATTTTATTAAAATAATTTTCTATAAATGACAAATTTAATTTAAAATTAAAATAATCATTTACATGGAAAATATAGATTTCAAAATTATAACTGATTTTTTATGAATTAAAAAAATTGCTTATAATTTCATTGAATTATAATAAAATAATAAGTTAAAAAAAATTTAATTTGTTAAAGAATTTTATGAATATATATTTTCGTTTTAATGAATAAAATATTCATAAAATTATAATTAAATATTTATGGATTACAAAAATACTAACACTTAATTAATAATTTTTAAAATATTTATTTACTTATACTATGATATAATTATATCTTATTGTCACTTGTAAAATAGTTATCTTTTATTTATACATTAATGGGCGCAGTTACTATTCTATTGACTAGTTTTCTATCCATTAGTGGTACATTACTATTCCAAAGATCATGATACTATTTCATCAGTATAGGTTCCTTGAATTATTGAAATACCTCTTATATCATTCACTCACCATTTATAAGATTTCTATTGTATTATCTTTGAGATTAATAATATATTAGGTATTCATAAAAAGGGATTTTTCAATTGATAAATGTTTGGGTCATTAAATTCTTCCCACTATTAGAATATCACCCTTGAAAATATCTTTTATGTAAACTTGTGAGGGCACTTCTCCTTTAGCGCCTCCTCTAGATCCCTAGTTTATTATTTATACTAATGGTTCCTCCAAAAAAAATTAATATGTGGGTTGTATTGTTGTGTAGAACATTATCTAACTTTCTAAAATCTTTTTTGGATGCTCCTAATAAAAGATATAATATTCCAGTTGCACCACCTATGAGATCAGAACATGTGAGTGAACTGGTATATAATTCCTCATGAGTGATAAGTTGAAAAAATCATATACATGATCCATATTCTATGAAATTAAAATCCTATAGGCTATATCTCTTATGTAATCAATGATCTAAAAGTGTCCAATCTACCATGGTATTAACATCATTTTATTTACAAACTACATGAATCTCCTCCATAGTGATATTAAAAGGTAGAATTTATCTCCAACATTAAACTCCAAGTCACTTCGATAGTTTTCAGCTTATATCATTTAAAAAAATTTATTAGTTTTGACATGTTTTTGGATGAATTAATCCTTCTATTTAACCTATTTCAAAAGATCAGTTCCAAGTAGATTTCAATCAATAACATCATCCCAATAGGTTGGATTTCAACATCACTTTCAATATAGAGATTCTTATGGAGCCATCTAAATATGTGAGTGGAAGCTGTTATTGTATAAAAACACATCCAATGAGAGATGATGATCCCATCCACCTGTGAATTCTAATGAGATGTCTCATAGAATATTTTTGATAATTTTAAAATCCCATCCATATTTTCAATTAGTTTGGGAGTCAAAGGTCATCATAAAATTTAATTCATTACTGAAATAATGATGAATAGTCCTCATGAAAATAAATGTGAAACATAGATAATGATACAAGAAAATAAAGAGTGGAAGCCCATGCAGTCACACCAATTCCTTCACATATATATTTGTATTTTTTGAGTGAGAAATATTCCTGAATAACCATATAGTGGGATGTTTTGGTGATTCGGTCAACCAAAAACCATTCTTCATTATTCCAGTTAGATTTATTTAGGAGGCATGTTATGAAGTCCATGGTGACATTCTACCATTTATACAAAGGTATAGGAAAGAGTGTCATCAGCCCTTTGGTCTTATATTTCTATGATTTATCTTGATGACAAATAAATAACATTGATTTATTTTCCTCAATCTGCTTCTTCATGTTATCCCATCAGAAGTGTTCTTAATGATCACAGTACATCTTAGTACTTCATTAATAAATAGAGAAACATGAGGCATGAAGATTATCCAATAGATCATTATTTATCCTAGGTGATGAAGGATCATAAATCCTTATTCCAAATTAAAACACACCATCATCATTGATATGTATCTGTTGTAGCATCCCTTCCTTTATTGTGTTCACCTTATTTTTTAAATCCAGGTCATCCCTTTGTGCCTCCATAATCGTCTCTTTGATAGATGATTGAGAAATAATTAAGGAAAGGATGGTTTTATTAAGTGTCATTGTGACTTCCAAATCCATCCTTTATTTATCTAACAAGATAGGGACTTTCTCAATATGCATCATAGAGAGAGTAGAATATTATTTTCTGTTAAGTGTATTAGCTACCTCATCCACATTTCCAAGATGATAGTGAATAGAGGAATCATGGTCTTTAATTAACAATATCCATTACCTTTGAAACATGTTGAGATCCTTTTGAATGAATATACACATTGGGATCTTGTGATTACTGTATATTTCACACTACTCACCCAAGAGGTAGTTCCATAAGATATTGAAGGAAAAATCATAGATGATTGATCCATATCTTGGGTTAAGTAGTTCTACTAATTAATCATAGATTTTCATTAAGTGAAGGATATCACATTATCATTTTTCATGATTAAAAAACATAGTCATTTTTTAAATCATCACTATATATCACTAAACATTCTCAAATTTTTAGAAATGTGAGTATATGTGTCATTATCTACCTTCTCTTTAGCTCCAGGATGATTTCCCCACATTATTCCATCCGGTCATAATTTTCCCCTTTCTTATTTAACATTGTTAGAGGGATAGAAAGTCCTGATAAATTAATCACAAAACGTTTGTACTACCAATAAAATCTCAGAAAATAGTTTATTTTTTTTTTACACTAGAGGGTCTAGACCATTACTAAATTGCTTTTGTTTTTGAAGGTTCCAGAGAGATTCCCTCACTTCTGATCACATATCCCAGTAACATGACTGGAGGCATCCAAAATTCCATCTTTCTGAACATGAAATACAATATCTCTTTCATGAATGACACTTTCATATGACATGGATGTTATTCATGTTCCTTATTAATCTATTAGTAGATGAGAATATCATCAATAAACACTACCACAAATTTTTAAAGGTAATGTCTTAAAACTCTATTCATCAAATCCATGAACATTTTAGGGGCATTAGTTAGTCTGAAGGGAATCATCAGATACATATATTTCTCATACCATGTTTGGAATGAAATATTATGGATATCATAATACTTCACCTTTAGTTATTGATATCAAGAAAGATGATCCTCCTTTGAGAAGTATTGAGCCTCTTGTAGCTGATCGAAAAACTAATAAATCCCTATAAGATGATACTTTTTCTTATGGTGATTTCTTTTTAGTTTCCTATAATTCGTACAAAACCACATTGATAAATCCTTCCTCTTGACAATGAGCATTGTCGCACTACAAGGTGATCCCATAGGGAATATGAACCCTTTATACAAATGATATTATAGATTCTTCTTTAACTCAACCATTTTGATAGTTGATATTCTATAAGGAAAAATTGAGATTGGTGAAGCTCATGATATGAGTTATATTGAGAACACTACCTTAGGATCCTACTGAATTCTAGGTAACTCATCATGGAATACATCCTTGTATTCCATTACAATTGAAATTTCCCCTATGTTGATTCCATCCTTTGACTCAAACCTTTGAGTGAGGTATGTAACTCAATATTGAGTCAACACCGAAACGATTGTAGGATTTTCCAACTGAGATTCCTGATCTTCCAATAATTTTTAGAGGGCCATGGGATGGTATAGAATATAAAAATATATATCCTTTTCCAAATAGTTGTTGTGCTCTCTATATAACAGGAGCCACTACATCCCTAGTACAATATCAAATTTCACTCAGTGAATTATTATGATTGTTTCTGGGAGATTCTTATGTTATAATACAACATAAAATTAGTGCTATACTTGGTTTATAATAATCGCACCCCTAGATTTTTTTAGGATATATATAAATTGCAATTTGAATGATTTTATTCAATAGTTCTAAAAAACACTCAAGATATAATGGAATGTGAAAAACCAAAATCATATAGAAAATTTTCAATTCTTGGGTGAATAGGAAGTGTACCTTATACTACATCATTTTCTTATTCCACTTCAGTAGTAGTGATGTAATAATCCTTGCCCTGCTAATTTTTATTATGTTTCTACTGAAGCTAATTACCCTTTAGGACATTAGGTATAGTGCATTAACTTGAATAGTGCCATTTCCCCCCAATAGTTTTATATTTGGTCCTTGGATGGTGCTCTACTTTACTCCCTCACATTTTCCTTCTTACTTATTACTTTTAAACATTCATTAGCATAGTTTCCTTCTATTTCACACTTGTTCCATTTCACAATCCATTAAATGAATTTATCATGATTCGTCTTCTCCCATTTTTGACATGTGGGTGGTTGAATTGTCTCCACACATTTCCCATTATATCCTCAATCCGAAAAATCTATATCTCATTTCATATCACCATAGCCTTGTGAAAATTTTCTAAACACTATCACCACTTTGAGATCTCATTGACCAACTTCACTAGGACACCCAAAATCACAAATTTCAAGATCCTATTGGGGGTGTGGTTATGAAACACTAAAGAATGTATCAATTTTTATGTCATTATTGGTAATAAAAATAGAAGTGAACAATAATGGCCTAGAAAATTTTGATTCATAAGTCGTGATATATTCATCTTCCTTTTTATTCTGAAATATGAGTTCTCAATCATTGTTTTTCTGAATGGATAGATGGAAATACTTGTTAAGAAACATTATCCTAATTTCTTCCCACTATATTTCTTTAACATCTGTCTTCGTATTGATGATCTTAATCAATGCACACCATTTATCGACCTATCTATATAAATGGTAATTGGATAGAGTAGGCTTATCTATCTCAGAACAATGATGCATATAAAATATCTTCTACATAAATTTGATCCACTATTTTGAAACTAGTGGAACAAATGTTCCACTAATTGTGAGTGATCATTTCACCATAAAACAATCGATAAGAAGTTGCTACCTATTAGGTGAAGGCCTATGTTACACATTATTCATCTTATTTTCAAAAAACTAAGATTGATAGGTGGGCATCTCCATGAAATATTTAACTCCAATTACCAAGGAATTGGGGATTTCATTAGTTCAATCACTGAATCTTCCCTCCCACGGTTTGTTGGCATAGTTTCTCCTAGTTCCCACAATTTTATAAAATATAAAAGGATAAAACAAAACCAATGTCAAGAATTAATCAATAATTTATCCCTTTGGGAAATTTACTAAATGTTAATATCGTATAGAATCCCAATGTTTATAGAATATTATTTTGTGCTAACATATACATATTCTCAAACTATTGGTTTTCACAAAAGAACTCATATCCATATTCCCAAATTAAGTAAACCATGATCTGATACCAACAATACTGATGAGACATTTTCTTACATGGTTATTACATAATTTTAAATACAAAAACATAAAGCTGTTACAAAACCTGGACCAAAATGTATAGTATCTTAAGAAAACGGTGACCATACATAACATTTAAAAAATAAAAAAAATTAATTTAATTCCTTATTCTATCACATCATTGTGTCCTTCACATTCCCCCTAGTACAAGTAATCACATGAAGATACAAATCAAATAGGGGTGAGATATATTCCAATTAAGGGGATATATAAAGACAGTAATTAATTTTACATGAGGTGAGAGTAATCATTATCATATTATTATAATCAGGGGATCATCATATTCATCTATGGAAGCATTAGATAAAGGTAGGGAATGTGGAAATTCATAAACTATAACATCTAATCTTTGTGGTTAACTACCACACATAGTTATGAAAAAATATATATTCATGTTCACATATATTTCACTTTTTCTCATGAGATACAAAAAATTATCCAATTTTTCGGACCATTATATAATTTTGGGTCCACTTTTCGTATCACAACATTTACGTTGTGGTTAATTATTTTGGGAACACCTATCACATCATAAAATTTACATTATCATGAATTCCCCATAGAAAGTATATCAATATTGGACATAAAATAAATCATGGAGAGGAATGGGTAACATTTAATAAATCATTCATTCATAAACCTTGGAGTTCAAATGGTAAAAAGATAATAAGGTGATTGGTATAATTTTTGATTGAGTAAGAAAAAATCACATGGGAGGTAAAAGATGTATTTTTTTAAAATAATAGTTATGTTGGAAAAATTCTAGAAGTTTTCATTGATCTATATTGGTGACATGTATATCAGTGAAAGATAAGATATTAGTGAATAAATTATATAACAATGAACAATAGGGTAAACCCAAAACTGAAAATGGGATGAAAGAGGAAAATACAAAAGAAAGAGTGTTGGGTTAGAGAATCCCCCTAACATTTTGTCTGAATGATTCCTTCACATTAACATCTGATATAAAAATATTACTTTCATTAGATAAAAATAAATTAAATCATATACATGTTTTTAAATCCGTTATATTTATATTATGTACATTTATGGGCTATTGTAAGAGTTTTAGAGTTTTATTTCATTGTTTATGAGTGTGCGTTTTTAAAGTTTTCATTATCAGATCCCTGGTATACATGAAATGAGGTTGGTTTAAAATATTGATAAAAATACAAAATTATTATTATTATAAGTTTTTAAAAGTATTACTGAGTTTTAAATGATCTTATAATGAATTTGGTTATATGGTCTGAGGATAATTCTTTTGACAAAATTTAACGATGATCATTTTATGTTAATTTTGGCTGTTTTTCGATCCAAATGAACTCTATTTATTATATGATTTACTATTATGTATATATTTCAGAAATTGAAAATAATGAGGGTTGTAACATATATTTTACCTTATTTTAAACCATTATAATAGAATTATTAACATATTTAAAGTTATTAATGGAAAATGAAAGTGCATCACCCATGATGTAGGTAAATTGGCACATCACAGGAAAAAAATCCTTTTTATAATAAAGGAGAGAGAGAGGGAGGGAGGAGTTAAATTATTGATATTACATTAATATGAATAAATTATTGTGTATATAAGGTAATGGGGTTATTATTAAATTTTTATCACTGGAGTAGAATATATACTAAAAGTATAAAATAATATGAAATGAAATTAAAAGAAAATGGAAGTGGTTTTTCCTCTTGAATTATCCCCATTGAGATTCCCCATAAGAAAACTCATTTTAGTCTTTTGTTGATTCCTGAACCTTTTGTACATGTGGAAGAAACGTGGGAGGATATTAGAGTATAATTTGGTCAACTCTCAAGGCTCAAGAGTTGTGAGGAGAAGAGGCGGTGATGGGTGGTATATATAATGGAGGAGAGAGGTGTTTTCCCATTATTTTATTCATTTGTTTACTATTTGGATCAATACATGAAATAATGTTGAATGTTGACAGTAAATATACTAAATAGATCATGTGAATTCAAAAAAAAAAATTAATAAGACATAAATAAAGTAATAGTTAATTTAATTTATATTTTATATATACCATAAATTAATGTATTTTACAATACACCAAAAAATCAAGTATTTCAGAAAAATATAAAATAATAATCAGAATCATTTTTAAATGTGTAGAATTAAAAAAATGAACTCCATTTCATATAAATAATGTTATAATTATAATTACTTTTATTTTTAATTAAAATTTTCATTTACATGGAAAGTACAGAATAAAAATTATAACTGATTTTATAACATATTGAAAAATTACTTAAGATGTAAAAAAATTGTCATAAAATGGGAAGATAGAAAAATATTAATTTTTGGAGACATTTAATGAATATAAATTTTATGTTCAACTATTAGATTAATCAAAAAATTGTAATTAAAAATTTATGATATTCAAAAATACTGATACATAATTAATAATTTTTAAAATATTTATTTATTTATACTATGATATAACTATAGCATATTGTCACCTATAAGAAGGATAAATTTTATTTATGCATTCATGGGTGATGTTACAATTCTTTCATTCATTTTTCTATTCATAATGGTCACATTACTATTCCAATGGTCACATTACTATTTCATTGGTATAGGTTCTTTGAATTCATTAAATTCCACTTAAATAATTGATTCTTAATTTGTAATATTTTTATTATATACTCCATGGGATTTATACATTATTAAATAATCATAATAAAGACATTCCAATTGAAAAAATTGTGGTTTATTACATATCATTCATATGAGAGGTAGATGGTGAAGATATTAGACAATAGATAATATTTTCCATGAAATAAGATAACTCATCTTGTAAAAGTGTAGTGGAAAACCAAATGTTTGATGATGCAACCTGGGAACAAAAATAGTTCATGAAATGGAAGTACCCTCAACTATATTAGCTTATAAAATGAAATTTTTTGGTTGAATTATTATAAAGGGGGATTAATTTATCAACTTAAACATTAATAAATGAAGTTCCTTATGTGAACAAAAAATGTCATTTTAGGAAATGTATTTTCAAAAAAATGAAATTATTGTTTATTATAGAAGTTTACATATTTTTTTAATTTAATAAAACATTAATCATAATAATCATTGTAATATAGATGTTGAACATTGATCATATGTTTATTATGTATATACGGTGATTATATATTCGTAATGATATAGGCAAGAGAAGTGATGACCCCAACAAGTAGGATCATATCCTTTGAAACCCATATCTCAGAGAATCCAACAGATATAGAATCACAACGATTTTACCTTCATCAATGCCAAGTCAATATTGAAGAACTAAAGCAAAAATGAATCCATTTATCAGATAAGTTAATGCTCAAGGAAATCCTTGTCCGAACCATATATGTCGAAGCACCCAAAATAATTACACTGTCACAAACTTTAACATTAGTTAATTCATAAGTGTATGAAAGGGATATGTATCTAAACTCTAATTTTATGAAATCATATAATTTATTTTAATTAATCATTGGTTCTATTTTTAACTTTTTATTATTTATTTTTAAATTATTAGATAATGAGTTTTATAAAATATAGTTTACGATATAAAGAAACACACTATTTTATTGAATTCAATAATTTTTGAAATAAATTATATTTTACTAAAATATTATTATTAAATTAATTTTTTAAAAATATAAATGATAATATAATTTTTTCAAGGAAAAAATAATTTTTATAAGGATGAGATTGTAGTTATTGTCAAAATCATATATATTTCATCAAATGTGGAATTTTTATTTAGATGTTTAAATTAGAATACATATAGATTTTTTTATAAAATAAATTTCAACTTTCAAACCTTCATTTAAAAATTATCCACCAATAATTTTTTATGTATTTTCAGAGATAGTCAATTTTTTAGTTAAAAATTAAATACTATATAAAGTAAAATTTTGTATTATGAAATCACAATGACCCAAAATTGATTTAATAAATACCATAAATGGTATCCCTGAATTAAAATATATGTATCCTTTAAAGTGTCGTGTTTTTCAGGTTATTTGTTTATTTTTATAAAACCTTCATGAATCCTCTAAAACCTATATTAAATATTACGATTTTTAAATCCATTTATTATGAACATGAATACCATCCAAATAACCAAGGGAAATATTTTAATGAGATTAGTTCTCAAAATTTTAATATAATTAAATCCACTTTTGTTTTTCATAAACTATTGTAAAACATTGTATCGTTTTTAGTTTTAAATACTATATTGTATAGAGTCCAAAATCAATTTGTGGAAAATAATAAAGGACACCCATATAATATTCAATATAAACCAACCTATAATCCCATTTCACATCACACAAAATACAATACACATGAAATTACACCATCCATTTCTCTATATATCCATATTCAGGTTCCCCCATTCTCTCAAGAAGCTCCTACTAAGCATTTGAATGAACCTCTCATTGTAAGGTATTTCACTCTCTTCTTTTCTATTCAAGAACCGTATTTGTATTTTTCCTTCGTAATTGTAATGGGATATGTTTACATGACATTATAAGTAACCCTTTACTATACAATTGATTCTATAACAATTTTATATAATTTATACCCTATCATTATTTTCATTACTTATGTTGTTACTATGTCAAAGTAAGGGGTCCTCTCCTTATCCTCCTTACTCAAGCACCTTATTTTTCCTTTTTCCTTCTTATTCGAAATTGTTAATGTTGGGTTAGGTTCTCAAATATCTATCTTAATAAATATATTATTTCCAAGAGATTATATTCAATATCACTCCCATTAACCCCCCCCATGAATATTTATTATCTATGTTATGTTTTCAAAATAACCCTTCGATTTTCCATGACAGAATTTTGTATTGTGAATTATTATCCCCATTTCAACTCATGTTTATTAATATATATATATATATACCTAAAGAGAAACAATAATTTTAAATATATTATTTCATGTTTCATGATCATAAATATATGTTAATTTGAAACAAGGATAACAAAGGACTAGTATCATTTGAAGACTGGGTTCTTACTACATAAAACAAGGCATATTTTATTTGATTTCCATAGTGATCTCTGAAAATCCATTTGAGATCATATATATACATGTCATAAATTGTGAAATACATAAATAAATTGACGAGCTAGAAATCTCAGTATTGACATAAACCTAATAGGAAAAATAATATGATTCAAACATATAACATGATTTCATAAAAGTGAAGGATCGTGAGTAATTTGATGGAATAATATCAGATAGAATAAGGCATCAGATTATCATATAATCATTGGAAATTTGGAAAAATAATAATACATGACATAATAATAACTCTATTATAACATTCAAGACAACATCACATATTGGATTGAGTCTCATATTGAGTTAGGTTCACTCCCGAATCCCATACATGATCTGTCCTGAGACTAAGACTATACTCAATGCAATAGAGGGATATATAATTTTAGGCCCACCCATTGCATCCCTTTAATGTGCATGAATACTATTTAACAATAAAAATAAAAATCATAAGGAATAAACATAAAAATTACATATATAAATAATTGGGTTTCATAATCTTTTGAAAAAACATATTAACTAGAGGTTTATTGAAGGAGGTATTTGAGAAATGATCATAAGGAATATATTACCCAGTCAATGGAATGGTGAATAAACTAAGAAAATAAGTGAGAGATGCATATAAATTATTTAAAAGAAATACAAGGAATCAATGGTTATTTTTTGTTGATGAATACAATTTTATAAATATTATGAAAATTATTGAGGGAATGTAACATAAAATTATGTCATCTTAGGTAGAAAATAATTTGGAAATTTCACTTTGAACATTTTATAAAAAAATAACATTTCCATTTTGAAAATAATTATTAAATATCTAAATATTTATCAAATGTTAATGAAAACGTTTTTTTTAAAATAACATTTGAATTAAAAAAATTAATATTTAAAACATCAAGTGTTTATGATAGTGTAAGAGTTTCATTAATGCTGAATTCATTAAAAAAATTGATTTAATATTTAAGATAAGTAAAAAACAAAATTTTTAATAAATTGACTGAAGATTGTTTTTATAAAAAATTTACATCTATAAGTAATGTCAAATATGAAGTTAAAAATCATAGTAAAATTTTCTTAAGAACATTTTTAGAAAACATTGATTAGGAAGGAAATGAATTTTCAACTAAAGAGATAAATGAAGTTAGATATTATTGAAATAAATTTATAAATCATTTTAAGTACCATGGATAAGATAATGTAATAATTACATTCAAAAAATTATGAATATCTATAGGATAATAAAATTAATGGGTGTTATTAGACAATGATCAAATAATGTCCTTCAATGAAAATTCAAGCATTTGTAATCCCAATTAAAATTAGATAAAAATATAAATAAATAATTATTTAGTTAATTTTGAATCTTTACATTCCATAAATAAATTATATCACTTGTAACATAAAATATAATCATGTGTGATGGATTAATGATATACTATGTAAATGGTTATTATATACACCATTAAAAATAAATTAGGTTCATTAAATAACATGTGTCTCAAAAATGAATTTAGAGATGAAACACTTAAAAAGGTCATACCATTGGGGTTAGAGTCAATCATTGTGTTTTATTATGTATAAAAAATCATATCAAAATATATAAAAGTTTAAATAAAACATAAATAAATAAAACATAATTTCACACATAAGCATGGAATAGTATTATCAATGAAGTAGACATATAACTCAATGAAATAAAATTGAGTCAGGAAACCCCATACCATGGACTTAGATTTAGTGGAAATCCCTTTAAACTCATTTATAGTGTCTCGTACCATCCCCCAGGTCCTGTTTTGTGACTACCCCAAGCCCTCCTTCTATAGGCCAGGGTTTGGCGATTATCACTGAAATGGTATATCTCAAAAAGGGAAGGAATTTCCATTAAAACTTTACACACACATATTAGGCATATAATAAAACAAAAACAAAAAGTAGAAATGGTGATAGTAAAAGTGTGAACCAAAAGTAAAAAGGGTCAGTATAAAAACCCAACTGAAAATAAGGTACATCAAAATTGAAAAAATGTTCTCCAGAGGTTGTCCACCAAGGATCCTACCTGAAGTGTAGGTATTACTCGTCATCTGTCATCATTGCCACTACTCACATCTATCAATCACCTCTGAGAACTATCTAGACCTGGCTCCCCATGTCCTAGTAACATTGTCAGTCGTCTGCAAAATAAAAAACAATGTGCGGGTAAAGCTCATGCAGGGGTGAGTGTAATAATACTGAGTAGGGACCCACAGACTCCCAAAGGACTCCTAGAATTCCATAAAGGTAAAACCACAATGCCTTATCTAAATACAAAATCATAAAGTAAAATATTTATCACACCAGGTTTAAAACTTATAGAATCAATAAAAAAGATTATTAATCTTCAACTAGATCCTTTTATTCTATTGAGAGATTTTGTTGCTAATCCCAAAGGGTCGCTATACTAATGATCCACAAAGGGTCGCTCTAAAGCTAATCCATACAGGGCCTCACTACTGCCAAT
Organism: Viscum album; assembly: GCA_963277665.1. Taxonomy (NCBI): domain Eukaryota; kingdom Viridiplantae; phylum Streptophyta; class Magnoliopsida; order Santalales; family Viscaceae; genus Viscum; species Viscum album. Next base: position 1,012,897,174 of record OY728131.1, read on the forward strand.
CCACAGAGGGTCACACTACTACTAATATATTTATGGTCTCTTTCATGGTGATATATAGAGGGGTTCTCTATTACTGATCCACGATCGGTCGTACTGCTGACAATCCACGAAGAGTCACTCTCATGTCGATCCACGAAGGGTCTCTCCTCACATGAAAGCCAGCCACTAGATTCCTGTACATAGTGCGATTTAGATCCATATGCTCTACTCCTAAAGTGACCAATCATACATAAACCACCATAAAGTACCCAAAAGAATTAACCCTAAGGTCCACCTTGTCGTAATGGTTCCAACGCGATAGACAAAGCTTCAATTAGACTCCCCATATGTAAGATATATACAAAAAAGGTAAATATGTACCAGTTGGATTTGAGTCCAATCCAACCATTCTATAGTAAAACATCTTCCAAAAACCCATTTAGAGTATCTCAAAAGGGTCTCCTCATAACAAGGGTCCCCATGTCGCAAACTGCACGTCAATGAAATGCTCGGTTTGAAGGTTACTTAGGATTTAGTGAAACCGGGCAAGTCGGGTCTAGGTCTGGAAGGGGTCCGGACTAGAAGGCCCATAAGTGGTATGGTTGTGCA